>OZ035870.1:1581596-2781596 GCA_964034905.1 Itoplectis maculator
AACCGTCGAGGATCGGTGGAAGAATCGCAGCCGCAGCCGGAGCGACGCGCGGCGAGTGGAGGGGGAAGCGCGACTGTGACGTGGCGACGCCTCATTGGCTCCCCATCTTCGCTCCGCTATCCAATGACGTCATGGAGTTCGGCGCGCCTCTCTTCGCACTATTCTCGTCCTCTCGCTTCCTCTCTCGCTCTCTCTTTCTCGCGTCCTCCGCGGATATAAATTCGACGCTCTCGTTGCTGCTGCTGCTGCTGCTGCTGCTGCTGCTGCTGCTGCCGCCGCTGGTTTTTCCATCTCTCTCGTCGCTCGCGAACGTTGCGATCGCCAACGTCGCAACGTCATCGACGCGCAAACGTCCGCCGATGTACACACAAGACGCGACTCGAGGGTCGAGTAGTGACCCCGCGAACGACAGGCAAGATGATTCCTTCCTTCTTGTCTCGCGATCGGCGCTGATACGGCGCGCGATTGTCGACGCGATTGGCTCGGTGAGTATCCGAAATGCATATCGGTCGGCCGCGATTGGGTGAGGATAACTTTCTGGATTTTTTTGACACTCGAATAAAAACTGGTTTTATTCGATACAAGTGGAGTTGAAGTTTTTGGGGGACGAAAGGACTCGGCGGCGACGACGACGACGACGACGACAACGTCGCGATTGCCACCCGCGCGCCAAGTGGCAAAAGGTTTTAAATATGTGCTGGCGCCGGTTTGTTAACCGGCCGGTCGAGGGCGCGCGCGTTCGCGCGTTCGCGCGCCGTAACCAGCTTATACTATACTCCTCCTTCGCTTCTCGCTCGCTGCCAGAGTTTGTTGACTCTCGGTTTCAGCACGGCGACTGACCATGACCTCGCCGAACGATCCGCAAAGTAATACCGGGCGAGCGAGCGAGCGACCGAGAGAGAGAGAGAGAGAGAGAGAGAGCGAGAACGAGTCACTTCCACCGGCGTCATTCTTACCTCCTTCCTCGTTATTTCCACGTTGCCAAAATTAACGAAAAAAAAAACGCGACTCGATTGACAGATAAAACAAATTGATTCAATTGATAAATAAATAAAAAACGGACGAATAGCTACTATTTAACTTGTAAAATTATTGATTTCACGTTTTTATATTTGTGGCTTTTTTATCAAGTCCAAATCGAAATAACGAAATTGTTTAACGAGGCGAGGATAATGAGTGCAATTAGCTCGGCTGCAGTCGCTGCTTGGATCATTCGGTGAGATCGTCGACCGCGCGCCGCGCGACTCGGGTGTCGAATTGCCGCGCGCGGCGAGGCGCGGACGAGCGAAAAATGAGAAGCGTCCTCGGTCTCTCGATTCGGCTCGTCACCGAATACGCGAAATCGGCGTTGCGCGTTGCACGTTGCGTTCGCAACGAGCCCAACGAGCGCAAGGGCGTCGCACGCGAGTTGCGTGAAATAAAACAAGCCGAGAGAAAAAGAGTCTTGCCGCGATATATCGAACCAAAGTTGAATTTCCGGCTCTTCTCACGGGTCTCGGATCGCCCTTCGCGTTTCTCGCGCCTTCGGGTATCGAATTATCGATTGTCGTAACCTTCCAGCACTCGCGCGTCTTTGCAAATTCAACAGTGTACTTTACATATTTCTCATCCTATGATAACTCTATACTCGAATTTCGGTGACGGATGCGAGAGAGAGAGAGAGAGAGAGAGAGAGAGAGAGAGAGAGAGAGAGAGAGAGAAAAGAAATAATGTAAAAGAAATAAATCCACGAAAGCGCTGTAACGAGGCCAAGGAATATCGATCGGTAAATGTGGGTCATAGCGTGTGGCGGCGTGTGCGCAACCCCCGCGTGTGTAACACGCGTCCCTAAGAAGTCGCGCGACAGTGGCACCCGCGACGGAAACGCATTTCAGATACGTCGCACCGATAGCCAACGCGATTTTCAAATACGCGAGACGACACGGCGAACGCTGCTGCAGCGCAGCGTCGCGGCGTTTGCACGAGTGAAAATCGTGTGCGGCGTACGCCACCCAATTTACTTGTCCACGATTCGCGTTCAACTTGGTGACGTCGCTCGTAGTACCCTTTGCCCTTTGTACGTTCGGCGCTGTTTTTTTTTTCGTTCCTTCTCTATTGTCATTGTTATTGCCCCTCCCCATAGCGACCCTATCTTGGCCTTTCAATGGAATCGAAAGCCCCTCCTGAGTTGAATTTTCGCGACGCGTGTCTCGCTCTACACAATCCGAACGCGACGCACCGGACGAACCCCGCTCAGCCCTTTATTCGCCCTCTCCTATATTTTGATGTATCTCGAGCTACATTTACCCTCGCTAACTCATTGACTTTGGGGAAAAAAATAAATAAATAAATTAATTAATTAATTAATTAATAAAAAAATCGATCGACTTTCTACTGTGAAATTCAGCAGAAACGGATTTTAAACACATTTCGTTTTTTCAGCCGGTGCCGAAGGGCATTAATTTCGTCGGCGCGCCTGTCGGGGCTCAGGGCTTCGCCAAGGGCCAACAGGAAGGAGCACCGCGGCTCTTCCGCCATGGCTCGAGCGTGGTAGGTCACGTACATGGTGGTGGCGAGAGAGAGAGAGAGAGGGCGCCAAACACGCGTGCAAGCGCGAAAGCGACGGAGGCCTAGCGGTCGCGATCGATTCTCTATACCTCGTTCGCTCTGCTCTCTCTTCCTCTCTATCGCTCGTCTTCTCCCTCTCGTTCTCCGTCTCTCTCTCGCGTGCCCCTTTCGTTGGTGGTGCGATGCCGCCGCGGTGTCGGCACCCCTCGTCACTGCAACGAAATTCGCCACGGCAAGAGCGAATTCGTTGCTAGCTACGGCTACGCTCGTCTCGTCCTTCCTATTTATCGGCCGACGAGCCTGGCGCTCGTGATCGCGGGATCGCGCGCGCGCGCGACTCACTATTGTTTCGCGCAAAAGTAAATCGACGCAAGTCGTTCCCCCCCCCCTCGGAAAAATCATCAGCATCGCTCGATGCTTTGCTTCTTATCGTCATTCTCGTGTTTTCGCTTCCGGTGCCCTTTTCGAAGCCTCGCGTCCAATGAAAAGGGTTCGTCGCACCAGCATCGGAGACTGAGAAGAAAAAAAAAAAAAAAAAAAAAAAAGAAGCGAGAAACCACACACATACACTGCACACCTAGAGCAGCCGGTGAGTATCGAGCGACCCGTTCTACTTTTCTCTGCGGAGCTTCTGGTGTTTCCCGCGTGCAGAATGTCGCGAGCGAGTTAGGCGCGAGAAAAGACCGAAAAAAAACCACGAGGAGAGAAAAAAACTTGGGGAGGGGAGATGAAGCCTCGCGAGATTCTAACCCGTTTTCCTCGGCCTCTCTCTCTCTCTCTCTCTCTCTCTCTCTCTCTGTCTTTCCTTTTCTCCGTCTTTCTCTTTCTCCGGCTGCGTTGCGCCCTTCGCGCCTCGTTCCAGTTCCCCCCCCCCCCCCCCCCCCCCCCCTCGTTTCTATTTATCACGAAGCGCGCGAGCGTCGCGCCTCGAGAGCCGAGAATAAGAAATCCACGAAAGCCGAATCCGAGCTAAATCGAGACTTTCCGATGCGCGCGGCTTCGGATTCCGCGGGGCAAAAATCCGTGCGGCGCATCAAATCAGTGCTGGTGCAGGCTCTGCGCCGCCGCTGCGCCGCATCGACGGAATAATAATCATCTCCTCGGCAACAGCCGAGTCATCGGTCGCCCGGTCTCGAATTACACACACCGAAAACCACGGCGACGACGACGACGACGACGACCGAACGTCGCTCGAATTTTTCGGCTGTCGACCTCTCGACCCATTTCTCATTTGCTCTCCGAGCGTCGAAATTACGCCCCGAATTTAGATCCCGGCTTCGAGCGCGAGCGCGCGCGCGCGCGCGCGAGATCAACTCGCCGAGTCAGAGCGAAATTTAAATGCTATCAGCGAGGACGAGAGCCGAGCGGCTATTTCGGTTTCGCGAGACTCGTCGGCAATTCATTGAGATGACCCAATTATCGTGAATCTCCAACTGTGAACTGTATCTTTATTATTTCACGAGATATTTATTTTTTATTCTTCTTCGATTCGGAGTTTTACGACAAAAGTGCTGCCAGAATGGCGGAAGTCGGTAACGACTTTTCGGGCTTGAGCCTGAATGGAAAAATACAAAAAATCAACCGAGGAATTTGCGTTGATTCGATTGTGCGAGAGAACAAACGACGAACGCGCGCTCCGCCCTGCTATAAACGAGGATGCGACTCGCGACGTCGTCGCGTCGTCGTCGTCGTCTCGCTAGCTGCGCCGAGCTGCGCTGCTGCTCTCCACCCCCTTGACGACCACCAACTTCACCGCCATCCGACGCGAGCTCCTCGGCACGTAGACCTTTGCGACGCCGACGACCGAACGGCGACGCGATCGCAGCGACACCTCGACGCCGACGTTCCTGGCTCTCTCGGATATTCAGCTGAAAACCGTCGTCGTGGCGAGCACGGCAGGCGCTGAAGTCACCGGCAGCTCGCGGCTTCGACCACGGTCGATCGTGCAGATCTCCGACGAACCGACTGACAACCCGTCGGGAGTGTTTGTGGAGACGGAAGAAAAAAAAAAAAAGAAAAAAAAAAAAGAAAAGTAAAAAAAACGAACAGGGGGAAGAGACACGAATGGGGCGCGAGGAGGAGACCAGAGGATGATGTGCGGCGTCGAGGCACGATGAACTCCGAGGTTCAAGGGCCTCGGAGCCGCACTCGGCCCTCAAGGCCAACCGGTGCGCCGCGAGATTACGATTTTTCCCGATGTTTACGATTTGTTTGTTTGTTTTTATTTCTTTAATTTTCGAGACAGGAAGATTTTCTTGTACATCTCTAGTTTCCTGTATTCATAGCTACAGGAGGATTAAAAATGTTTTTTATATTTTTGACTCACCATTGGAAGGCATTGAAGTGGAAGTACACGAGACCCTGGCCGTAGAGAAAAGAGGCGTCCTTCCAGTAGTCTCCTTTGAGCGTGTAGAACTTTTGATAGGCTGACATAGCTGCGCACAAATTATTTCGATCTCTCAGTTTCCATGGTTTACAGTAGAATTGGCAAAAGGCAAAAGCTGCTCGAGCGACGTTACCTTTGCCGTAGTCTTCGAGAAGCAGATGAAAGTGGCCGAGCTTGCAGTAAGTCTTGGGATCGATGCTGATGCCCTTGTCCTCCTCGTCGTCTTTGGACTCCTCCGAGCTGGATTTTGCGCCGTCGGCTTTCCGCCGCTGCTTCTCCGACTGCGCCTGCACGAGCATCCTCTCCAGATACTTGACGGCCCTCACTACGAGAGCCTTCTTCTTGGATTGCTCCGCCGAGTTCAGCTTCAGAAAGCCAAACTGTCGACTGCAACGGCAAAACAACGCTCGGTTTATCCATACTTCGCCAGTATCGACGCATATATTTTTGACAGCTGTGACCTTGGGACAGTGGGCAGAGGGGATACGCGATACGAAATTAGTGCAAAAGTCACTGTTGTCACATTGCGACAAGCGGTTCGCCGAGATCGGCGGAATGTGGAACGATCGCGCGAGAAAGGATGTCGGTAGGTTTTGAGCCGCGAAAGGGCCACGACATACGCGCTCGTTCTGACAAAAACCGAGTTGCTGCTAGGTTATAGAAATAGCGGCGACGGATCCGCGAAAATAAACGAAACAACATCATCGCGACTTCGAGTTTGACAGTTGCGGGCAGGGGGAGGGGGGCGGGGGAGGCGTTCGACGGGTCGGCTCGGACTAACCTGTCGAGCTCGGAGAGAGTCTGCAATTCCTGTGGAGTGAGATTGATGTCGTCGGTCTCCTGGGCCATTTTCGTCGGTCTCACGATCGTCGGAAAAACGCGACACATTCAGAGACCGGGGAAAGTCATATTGGCGCGCGCGGCTCGGTCGACGACGACGACGACGACGACGACAACGACGGCGACGACGACGGAGACGACGGAGACGACGACGACGACGACGACGACGGCGACGTCGTCGTGATGTATTCGCGGCGTCCGATGGATACGAAAACTCCCGCGCGAGTCTCAGAGCTCCCCGAGACTCGCTGCACTATCGCTGCACGATCCTGCGATCCACTCGCGAACTTATCATCGCGGCTCGCACAACTCGGATGTGTTGAATCTCGCGAAGCGCGACCGATCAGGTTAAACCGGGATAGCGAAGCACGCGACAGAGTACCATTTTTTTTTATTACTCGGGACGAAAACTTTGCCTCCGCCGGGCGGGCGCGCGGCCGTTTCGCTGCGATCACGGCGATCGCGCGACGACGCGCGCATGCGCACCGCGCCGCATCGTGCACCACTCGACTTTCTCGAGGTTCTCGAGACAGACACCATATCGACATCATATCGATTCTCAGACCTCGATTATTTTAGTATCGACATATTGTTTTTCGACGTACGTCACCACCCTCCCTCCACCCATCACTGTTATTGTGGTGGTGGATCCTTAAAATGCAATAAAATGTAAAAATAGTGTTTACGGCGGGCGATATTTTGACTATACTTATGACAATGAAGTAATTGCGGTGCAAATTAGGTAAGAGATTTCGAAAATCTCGTCGGCATCGCGAGTACAAATTGAGGTTATGTTCGTTGCTCGTCGTTTTTGACTACATTTTTCCACGTTTC
This sequence comes from Itoplectis maculator, assembly GCA_964034905.1. Lineage (NCBI taxonomy): Eukaryota > Metazoa > Arthropoda > Insecta > Hymenoptera > Ichneumonidae > Itoplectis > Itoplectis maculator. The sequence goes on from OZ035870.1 coordinate 1,588,204, forward strand.
AATAGCGAATTCTGCTATGACGCGCAAACACATGTGACGCGAGTGAAGATGGAAAAAACTAACAACAAGGAGAAAGTCAATCTTTTGGATTCGCTGTCCGACAGTGACAGTGACATTTCGGATCTGGTGCTCGCTCCGCCAAAGAGAAAAGTCAAAAGGTTAGCCAATTTGTTTATTATTTTCCCAGCGCATTTGTTCGTTAGCCATTAAGAAATATTAATTGCTATTTGCTATATTGGCAGAAGCTACATCCACTTTTTTAAGGGTTCCGAAGGACTAAGAAAATTATCTCGTTTACAGAAGATCTCGGACGGCAATCAGAGGCAAGCGGAGCGGCAGCGACTCCTGCAACGGTAGTCGCTCGAGGAGCAGGATAGTATCGCTATGGTTGGCAGCAGTGTCGATGACTTTCTGGCTGATCGCATTGTCCTGGTTGGCCGCAGTATTGTACCGAGAAATCGGAAGGATCGACGTTTCCATACGTTCCGGTAAGATTCAATTCGTAATTCATAAATTCGCTCTTGGCTCGTTGCGAAACCACAATTTTTTGCTTATGTCAGAGCTCGCACGAATTTGCAACACTGCAATAAGACGAAAGGGCAACGTCGCCTCGCACTCCAAAATTGCGCTAATTGCGCAGTTTATCGTTGCTTCGCATTTCACAACTCTATATATTGAATATTGTCGCAACTGTATCGGTACGAATTGGGAACAGGTTGTTCCAATAATCAAATACACCAGACCGATGCAAAAAAAAAGAGATCGATTGTCTAAAAATGTTTTGCTAAGAATTAAAAGGACATTGCGTATAGAATATTTGCAAGAATATTGACGCTAATACAATTAGCGTCTGCGGCGAGTTGCCTCGGAGAATTAGAGCTACAGACGAGACGCGACTGTGGAAAAAAACGTCCGCGACGCGATGCCTCGGATAATTTGAGTTTGATTTTCCGCACAGACGAAAAAGGCGCAATTGCTGATAAAAATAGGAGTAGCGCTAGCGTCTGCGTCGGGAAAACGAGGCGGAATTAATTTGTTTTCAATTAATTTGCCAATCGCCTCTGCAGAAAAGGTGATTAATTTTGTTGTACAATACGACGATCGCATCGCGTGAAACCGCAAGCGGAGCAACCTATAATAAGAATTTCATTTTTATACTCTTCGACAGATAGCTTATCGATTTCACGATAGACGCGTAATCGTCACGACAACGATCTCCGCTGTGTGTCGAGCCGCGCGGCGCGCGCGTCCTATCCGCGCCTGCGGATCAATGATTAAAGTGGCGCGCGTCGACTCTGTCGCGCGCGCGCGCGCGCTCTGTCTCTCTCATCGCCCGCCGCGCCTCGTCCCCTCCCCTGCATCTCTTCCAACCCCTCTCCGGGCAGTCGCGCGCGACCTATATAACATATCCACAATTTTCTTTTATTCTCCCTCTTAACGTCTGCTTTATTTTTTTTTAACACTTCAACAATTATTATCATTAATAATCCAGTTCATTATCGGAGGAGCTAATTATTGCACCTCTGATAACGAATGCGGGGTTCGAAAATGACCGGACCGAATACTTTCAAACAAAACGCGTTTCGTGCTTAATCCAATATTGATAAGAGCATTTTTTTTTTAAATTATATTTGCGAGGAAAACGTCCGTGTTCGCGGACCCGTGTCGCCCACCTTCGTCGCCCACCTCGTCGACGAGCGGTGCGCGTCGAGAAACCTCCTCTTCAGTCGATATCTGCTGGCTGGCGGCTGGCTCGGGCTGCGAGCAGTCCGCGCGGGTACCTTGTACTAACAACAGTGCGACGCAAACGACGCGCGCGCTTCTGTCTCCCAGTTACAATCGCGAATCGCGTGGAGGCGGTGGCCTCCCCGTTAACCGCCATACTCGTGTCCTGATAACAAAAAATCAGTCAAAATCAGTCCGTGTGTGCTTCGAGTAAAACGATTTAATATTAAACAAAATAATATTAAATGTAGGACGGAGATAGATGATTAAAAAACGGTTGAGGAGCTCCTCGCATTTGACACTTTCGGTAACACTTTATGGAGTAGTCTCCAGGGTCGAAACTCATAAGTTATTTGCAGACTCGGTCGTGTCCCTCGTTCCATTGACATTGTCTTTAACCTTGACTTCAGGCGCGACAGTAAACGGCGTGAATTTTTTATTTATAAAGTAATGTTGTGAACATTTAAAAGGGTTGAAACATTTTTCGGAACAACTGGAATTTACTTCTACTCTCGATCCGAGGCAGAATAGTGGAAAACAGACGATAAAACATTTCTAACGTGCGCGTGTCTCAAGGACAAACGGCAATTTGTTCCTTTCTTTGACAGTTCACACATATACACAGATACGTAGCCTAAATACGACATAGGTGTAGGAATACATAATACAAAAAAATACACAGATACGACAAAATATATGTAAACGTTTGCCTCGTAGTTTGCCAGCAGAAACAAGTTCCGTGTTTACACAGACGGACTCGCAGTGCCTATGTCCATTAGCACAAGTGTATCTATGTCTCTCACTGCCCCCCCCCCCCCCTCTCTCTCTCTCTCTCTCTGTCGTTATATACAACTCGCATTGCCTTAGATTAATTACATGCTGTATTGTCTTGAAAGAAATGCAGTAAATGTTGATAATTAATTTCAGTCTCGGACAATTCAGATTCTCGTCCAAGTGTTCGAATTCTCTGAATTCGCTGAGAGGTCAGAGTGTACGCGTTATTCAAAAACATATGCCATCTCCACTCGTTTAAACATCCACTGTACACATTGGATCGTCTTCGTTCAATAATCGTTGAGCAAATAGTACATTTAATCTCTGCGTACCTGACAATCAACTCTGTCGAGATCCCCGCAACATTTCGTAATGATACGAACACGACTCGGTTGTGTCTTCGACACAACGATTGCAGTTGTGTTCGAGCGTCGGCAGAGAGAGACACGTATGACGTGTTCACCTGTTTGTGAAATTGTGTGCGTAAGGCGATAAGAGCTCGCGCTATCGGTTCTCTAATTCATTAGTTGCGTGCGCAGCGTCTGTGAAGCACATTTCCGTGCGTTGTCGACTGTATACAAGTGGAGCAGAAATTGGGACGAAAGTGAAAAGACCAGGGCGGCGGCGGCGGCGGCGACGGCGACGATGTCGTTGCGGTCTCGTGGACACGGATAATCATCGTCCGAGCGCACTCGTGAATATGCGCTATGTAATTGATACGTTTAGTTGTGCGTCCTCAAGGTCAGTGTCGACGGCATTTGGCAATTTCTTTCGCCCTGTTGTTTTTTTAGAGTATCCCGATGTGTATGCGTTTTTGTGATGGTTTACACCGAGTAATTTCCACGTTTGGACGCATCAGTGAGACCAGCGGGTGCCACGCGATGACATTGAGTAAGGTGCGCGCGGGAAGGGGTCACTTGTGAACACCACCACCGATAGTTGTATCTAAAATAGTTGTTTCAAGTTCGATAAATAAGTTGACGGTTTTTCCAGTGAGTCATAGATGAAGATCTTGGGAGATCGTGATTGGCTGCGATTGGAATGGTGCGCGATAGCAGCGAGGCTGGAGAGAGGTGACCGGCGTATGTAAGCACGCCGCGGCGAAGCCAGGATAGCTGCTTTTTGTCAAAGACGTGCGCACGTGTGCGGCGCGCGCGAGTACACGTTCGCAGAAGGTAAAGAAATAAGCTGGTGCTGCTTGAAATGGACTCGGTAACAGTGACAGTGCCACTTCGGCCGCCGACGAAAAAAATGAAGAAGCGCAAGGAACTCGACGCCCTTGCACCATCCCACGTGGTCTCGCGAAGGACTTCCGGCAAACGCAGCTCGCAGGTACAAAATATTTCGAATAATCGAAAACTCGAGAAAACATCGAAATTTTGTCAAATTATTTTTCAATTTCACAAACTCGACATTACTCGGGGAAAGTTGTTAAAAGTCGGAAATGTGTTATTTTGTTATTTTCCGAACACGCAACAACTTGGCAACAAGTTGGACCATGTTGGAAAATGACTGATGTTTGCGTATTTTTTTGCGTATTTTTTTTAGGAACTGTTGACGGACAGCAGTGACGAGCGCTCGGAGTACTGGAATTTGACGACGAGAGTCAACAGAAAGTGCGCAAGCAGAAGAAGTGGATCGTGCCCGGGGGGGCTTCTGCGAGCTTGCAGCGCTTTTTTCGCGTGTGCCTCCGTTCTCGCAACGGCCAGTCTAATCTGGCTCTTTATAGACGTTCGTCAACAACTCACGGCCCTCAGGACCGAGTTGGACCAAGGTATCGCCACCGGCAAATCTCCCTTTTCTTTGTACGCGCACTCTGTACGTCTCTGTATTATTTCCTTTGATAATAAAGCATATTTCTTTATCGCTACTGACGTTTCTCTGTTTTGTGTTTCGTATCGGTAGATACCCTAATACCGCGGCACATCAATTTGCCATTCGTTTATTTCACAATGGCAACACGTGCCCACCTGATTCATGCAACAGAAAAAAGCAGGACAATACGGAATGTTTTTTTGTTTTTTGTTTTTTAGTTGCAGAGTCCAGCTGTATATTTTCGTCTATAAAAAAAATCATGTATGTCACGGCGATTGATAGTCGATGATGTTTTTGATCGTTACAGTTCGGGCAGGAACCGAGGGCGTTCCCGATGCTCTTCAGAAGTGTCATTCGCTTTCGCGGGATCTGCAGAAAAATCAAACGACCATATTTGCTCAATTATCTGAGCTGAAAGATCAGATAAATAATATTACACTCCAGGTATGACAGGTTACACATTCCGTTTTCGTCTCGTATCTCTTATACGATGAATATTATACGATGGAGGTTAAAATAAAAAATGTGTTACAGTTATCGGTGATGCAGCAAGGGCTGCGTCAAGTCCAAGATTCGTTGCAGGCTGCGCCAGAATTGACGAACGTTCCGAAAAATATAAAGGAACTGTCGACGAACGTTGCGTCGTTTGGCAGTGAAATGCGTGATCTCGGGGCGACGGTCAAGACCTTGAAGGAGACCAACTCGAAACTTCAAGTCGTTCAGACGTCGCTACTCCAAAATGTAACGGACATCCAGGTAAATTATTGATTTATCGGATAATCACACAATTATTTGCTGCAAGTTAGTACAATAATGTTGCTTCTTTGAAAACATTTCAGCATTCCCTGCTCGATTTATCGAACATAACGCAGATGCCACCACAGTCGGCATCGTCGGCCGAGTCGAGGATTAAAGTGGATGAGCTCAGTTCGGCGATATCACAGTTGACCAACAATTTGTCACACATCAACGAGACGCTTTCGCAAAATATAACGTGGGTCGTCGAGGACCAAGCGAAAGATCACGTGAGTAGTCAAAAATTCGCAGCCTGCTGCACCATAATCAACGCGCATTAATGACAATTACTTTTTGTTTTTTGCAGAAAACGTTAGAGGAATTGCGAGATATGACGCAAAATTCGAGCATGAAAGTTATGTCGCTTCAAGAGGAATGTGCCAAAGCGAGTGAACAAACGAACCTAGTCGCATCTGTTAAGAAGCTAACCGATCAGGTAATCCTTGTTAATAATACATTTCTTCTACTGCTTTGCTTCTCAAATATTTGATACCTGATTGAAATTTCAGATGAGTGAAGTACGTGCGATGGACATGAAGATAAAGCAGCTGGAGCAATCGTACAATGTTCTGAAGACGTCTGCCGGTGCGATGCAGTCGTCGATTTTGGACATGCGAAATCAACGACAGCAACAATCATCGCGTACGCAAGTTCCGTCTCGAATTTCCCAGGATTATTCCGGTACTCCGATTCCGACAAACGCACGCGGAGTCCCAGGGCTTTGAGTCTCACGTACCCACGAATTTCGAGGCGAATTTTTCTAGGATACCTAAGCGCGGTTCAGACCCCTCATCAATAATGTCGCGGGGCAAAAGAAAAATCACCAGACACATTGCACGAAAAAAAAAAAAAAAAAGAACGTGCATGTGTCTCGTGGTTTTTCGCAGCGGCGAGTATGCGCAAAGATAATTATAGCGAAACGATTAATTATCAGCGCCCCATATATGTGACGGCGCCGTCATGAAAATTGCCACAGCCCTCCAAGTACATAATCGTTATGCTTCACCGACGACCACTTTGCCCTCGTGTATGATAGAAAAAAAAAAAAAAAAAAAGAACCCGTTTCGACCGCCGTAGATCATTGTCGGGTCGGCGGCGATGGTGGGTAACCATTACCGCGAAACCTTCTACACCGATAAAAATAAAGAAGATGCGCTTAAGATGTAAATAATTATAATTATAATAAATTAACTTGAATACAGATAATGATTTTCCTATACTAACGAATAGAAATAAGCACGCGTCAATACACAACTCATTCCGACATTAAATTCGTCTCATCAACGTCCTTCTGCCGCGAACAATTTTTCCAACGTTTTTTTAGGGAATCAAACTTTCTTTCCCGATAAAACGCAACGGCAAAGACGCAAGAATAACCAGTGAAAAATGTATTTGACCGACAGTGTAGCGTTTTTTTCTTAAATAATCAAGTTTCACGACGACGAATCCAGTGCGTTGGAAAAATTGTATCTTTTTCCCGTTTTCGCACTTGTCAGCATTTCGCCTCGTCATAATTGTGAAAAATAAAATAAATCTAACATTTGGTAAAATGGAACTTTTGAGTAGTCTTAATGCGCGCGCGCGCGAGTGAAACACATTATAACGCAGAATTCCAAAGTATTCGGATATTCTTGTATACTTTAGATAACGAAAAAATAAGGCTATTAAATAGCGTTTGTATGATAGATACAATAAATACCGTTTTGTTAAATCCCAAAGAAGATATAAACCATTATAAATAAATGCGCTCAATTGTCAATGACGATTAATGCGACGATGCAATGTAAATGTAATGAAATTGTTATTTAAACCTGCAATAAATTCCCTGAGGATCAGAGAACAAAAAGAATGCAGCGGAACAAATGAAAACAAAGGAAAGTGCGAGTGCGAGCAGGGCTCTGTAAGTATAAGTAAATAATCCGGCAAACATCGCAGATTCAAACGCGTCCCACTGCGCATGCGTAAGTCATTCGTGTTCCCGCCGCCGCCGCCGCCGCCGCGAACTCGCCTCGTACCAATTGGCCGGTTAAGCTTGATCCAAAACAATAGAAGGCTGTCACAGAAATACATAACCCTGTTGTCTGTTTTGTCGCTGCTTCAATCACCGAGTTAACCTTTACGCCGGACACTCCCGTCCCGACATCGCGTTGAAAGTAGTATTTTCGAAGGTGCCGTGGGAGCCGAAAGAGACGAAAATGAGCTCGGAATTTGGCGACGCGGTATTGTGCGAGGCGGAATATCGCGAGGCGGAATATCGCGTCGCGGTATTAGCGGACTTTTTTTACGCGACGATGCACGCGCAGTTTCACACGTTTCTCGGGGCGTTTCTCGGGCTCTCTCTTCTGTGGAGATTGGCGAAGCGTCGTTGGGGCTCCTCGGGTCGGCCGCGGCAACGACTGCAGCCGCCGAGCGACGACGAGATCGAGCGGAAGCTCGCGGAATGGCAACCGGAGTCGCTGGTACCGGAGCTCGCCAAGGACCATCCGTCGCTACGACCGCGGCTCGTGACCTCGCGAGTCGGCAGGAGAATCGTCATCGACGGCCACGACTGTCTCAATCTGGGCACCCACAATTATCTCGGCTTCCTGGAGAGCCCGGACATCGAAGAGACGGCTGTCGCGACTGTGGCCAAGTACGGCGTAGGCTCGTGCGGTCCTCGTGGCTTCTACGGCACCGCCGACGTCCACCTCGAGCTCGAAGCGCGTCTCGCCGAGTTCACCAAATGCCAGGAGGCCGTCGTCTACTCGTACGGCTTTAGCACCACCGCCTCGGCTATTCCCGCCTTCTGCAAACTCAGGGACATTGTCTTTGCCGACGAGAGAGTCAATTTCTCGATTCAAAAAGGCCTGGACGCCTCAAGGGCGGACGTCAAGTACTTCAGGCACAACGACGTCGAGCATCTGACGCAATTGTTGGAGACGCAGGCGCAAGCGGACAGGAAAAATGCCACGACCGCCAAAAAGACCAGGAGGTTCCTCGTCGTCGAGGGAATCTACTTGAACACCGGACTGATTTGCCCTCTGCCCGAGCTTATCCCTCTGTGCAGGAAGTACAAGCTCAGGATCTTCGTCGACGAATCGGTATCCTTCGGAACTCTCGGCGACGGCGGCAGGGGAGTTACGGAATATTTTCAAGTGCCTGTGCGCGAAGTCGACATGATCATGAGTGAGCGATCGCTACGGAGACTCTTGGATTTCCCAAGATTTGCGGAGCGGTAAATTTTCAGCGATCAAACGTTTTTCCTGTATTTCAGGTTCCCTGGAATTTGCAGCGGGTTCCATAGGCGGATTCTGCGTGGGTTCCTCGTTCGTCGTCGAGCATCACAGACTCTCGGCGCTCGGTTACTGCTTCTCAGCTTCGCTTCCTCCGCTGCTGACCTCGGCGGCAATAACGGCTCTCGACACGATGGAGAAGCGGCCGCAGCTTTTCAAAAAGTTGAAAAACAATTGCCGGTCCGTCGACGCGGGTCTCAAGGAAATCGGGTACTTCGAGCTTTCGGGCATCCCCGAGTCGCCGGTGAAACATCTCTACCTCAAGGAGAAACTTGGCAGATCCCGAGAATCCGAACTGTTGGAGAGTATCTCGGAAAAATGTATCGACAACAAGTTGGCCGTAAATTCGGCCGCGTATCTCGACGCGGAGCGGGATTTGCCAAGGCCGAGCCTCCGAATCTGCGTCTCCGCGGTTCTCGACGCCGAGGATATTGAGTTCGCGATCAAGACGCTGAAACACTGCGCGAAACAAGTTCTAGGAGAACTTCCTGCAACTTCTTTCCTTTAGTCCTACAAACACAACATTCCATATCATAGACAAGGAAGAACACAGCGTCGAAAAAAACAAAAAAACCTATCGAGACGAGGCATAGTATTTTTACACGTCCGATCGCAGAATCGCATAACGCTCGAACGTGTACTACTATTCCTTAAGCTTTGTAAGACAGTACAAAACTGATGCTGCTGCTGTGGTTCATGCCAATGATTGAATAGAAATCGTATTTAAAGAAATACATTAACTTTGCGTCGTTGTAATATTGAGTTCTCGATTGTTATCTCGCGCTACCTGTTTATCGCAACTTCAGCGACGTCGCTCATTTTTCTCAGTCGGCGAGAATCAAGCCTCAAGGTAACAGTTGCGTTTCCACATGAGAATTTACAGTTTTCCACGTGATTTAACGTCGCAATGATAATGCAACGCGGCGCGGCGCGGTGCGAAGGTTCCAGGTCACGTGTCAGAGCTAGAAATAGACGAACCCATTGATGTATCGCGGGGACCTCGCGGTATATGAAGAATAAGCGCCTTACGAGGTTCGAGTACCGCGACGAGACGTCGAGACGTTCGCGAGTACTCGCCTCGCTGCTCTGTCAACGAAACTTCAAACGAGTTTAACTCGTCTGGAGCCAACGCAATTAACTCGAATTATTATTCGTAGAATCGGCGCAATTTCACCGTCGTCGCCGTCCGCAGTGCTACAGTCGGCAGCTGCTGCTGCTGCTGCTGCTGCTGCTGCTGGGCAACGGCGAAGATACGAAATCCGAAAATGACGACATTGGCGACTTTGACCGACGATCAAACTGACCTTGGCTACAAAATTCATTTTTACTTTCGTAATACGATCAGCACCCACGGTGGGGACGCGACTTGAGGATGATTGTAAGGTTGATTGAGGAAAAATGTGCAAAGACGATTGCCAATGAACATGCACAAAATCCGACAGGAACAAGTCCTCGATTTTTCGCAACATTGTCGGCCCAATACCGCCCAGTCATTTGACGAATGACCACATTTGCTCGCTCGATTGCGACACGCGATGACTAAGCTGTTTCGTAATAACAACGTAGGAAAGTACAGCGAAAAAAGCGTGCGAAAACAAAAAAATCGAACAAGGAATAAAATGCGCAAAGATTGCGCGCTCGTCGACTTGGCAGCCGTTCTCGCCAAACGTCCGGGGTGTCTATCTCAAGTGGGCTCTTCCCTCCACGCGCCTCAGCCATATCTTATCAGTCTTATCGTCCTATCAACGTCATTTTTTAGCTGACAATTTACGATAAACCTTCCAGGGCCGACTTCGCCGCCGTCGCCGCCGCCGCCGCCGCCGCCGCCCCGCGGTCAGAGTCGAGCGCGGAAACCGCGCGTACCGACCAATCGGCGCGGTCCGACGGCCGGAAAGTCGGAAGTGGGGGCGGAGGGGTAAGCGGAGAGCGATTATTTTACATATTGTCGGCCGTGCGCCGCTAGTGCGTATTCTGTCGGGCTCGGACACGAGGCCGAGTAAGAGCGACCGCGAACCGAGGCGACGCGTGTCACACGTTTGTCAGTCGTTCGCTCGCATTTTTTGTTCGGTTCCGAATTTTCCGTTGTCACCGCAGAGTCGTTTCGCGTTCGTCTCGGTGACTGTCTCGCAATACGCGTTGTCGCGCCGATCTTCTTGTGATACATTTTCAAAAGGTGCGAACGGGGGTAGTAATAAACGCGCGTAATCGTCAGTGGTGCTGCTGCAGCCGTCGTCGTCGTCGTCGTCGTCGTCGGCGCGAGCGGGTAGCAAAAACATGGGACTGCTGACCGAGGGTAGCCCGCTCAATTGGGAGGAAACGAAGAAGCTGTCGGATCACGTCAGGAAACACGGTGTCAAGCAGTTTATCAATCTGTACAAGAGGCTCCGGGATCGTCAGGGCGACGTTCTCAAGTGGGGCGATGAGGTGAGTTACGCTCCGGGTTGACGCGCGCGCGCGCGAGCTCGATCAATCATCCTCCGATCGCGTCGGTAACCTACATCGTGCATAGAAAACTCGACGACGGAGAGAGAGAGGGAGAGTGGGAGAGACGTCCCCTTATCGATACGATACCTACGCGTAGCCTTGCGACGGGGAAAAAACGATGGAAATGTTGCACACCGATTGACGCAGCCACTGATTATTTTTTCCTTCGCCTTGTTTTAGGAGCAAAAATTAATTTTTACCTTCGGGGGTAGAAAATTTCGGTCCGATATTAATTTACCTTTTTTTTTGGGGGTGCCTTTGCGTCGAGTTCGTGGAAGAGCTTCCAGCGTTCCGCTTACTCGACGATTCTGGTCCGAGAGCCGATAAGGCGAGAGTCACAGAAGGAGAGAGCCAGGCACCGTAGTGCGCCTAGTCACGGCCTTGACATTCCCTCCGGTTAGCTCATAGCCAAACTGGAAGTACGCTTCGTCGTAACGGGTGCGGTTTGTTGAATTTTCGATAGGTCGAGTACATGCTCGTCAAGTTCGACGACAAGGAGAAGACCGCCAAGGTCAGTCTCAGAACGGAAGCTATCTTGGCGACGCTCAACGAGAAGGAGCTGAAGGATCCCGAGTGAGTAAATACTCTTGTGAATTTATGGCTTCCCGACTAACTTGCCAAATACAGTCTGCAAATATAGCTCAATGAAGTTTTAACGTTCGCCGAGTCCTACCGGTCGTTGTTCCCTGTTATCGGAATATCGCAACATCCGACGCAACGTCAGAAATGAAGTTTGCACTTTTCTTTTTGAATTATCATTTTTGTCGACCGAGCGCAAAGACAAGCGGGTCAGTTTGGTCAATGAAAATCCTATGATTATGCGATTTTACAAGTTTGTTCTTGACAGTGGCGTCAAGTCGCTATGGAGGCCGGAATACGGAGCTTACATGATCGAGGGAACTCCGGGAAAGCCGTACGGCGGATTGCTGGCTCATTTCAACGTCGTCGAGGCAAATATGCGCTACCGCAGGCAGGAAGCCATGAAAGAGCTGAGGCCGGGCGAGGTGGTACTTTCGTTAACGAGTTTTCCGCGACTCGGCTGTCCCGATTTTACGGATCCTCCGGCAAAGCCTACCCCGAGCTCCGGTGCATCGCGGAGTCTCTTTTTCCCGGACGAAGCTATCTTTCCGGGTCATCCTCGCTTCCAGACCCTCACGCGCAACATACGACAGCGTCGGGGCGAAAAAGTCGCGATAAACATTCCCAGTAAGCCTGCAGCAGCAGCCGTCGTCATTTTTCGCCATGATATTAATGATGATTGATAATTCGTGTCAATTTTTGTTCAAGTTTACAGAGACCAGAATGTGCCTGAGCCTTTCAAAGAGAATCTTAAGGAGCTGGGCGACGATGGATCGAGCGAGGCAGCGGCCAAGGAAAATCACGTGTACATGGACGCAATGGGCTTCGGGATGGGCTGTTGCTGTTTGCAATTGACTTTCCAAGCTTGCAATATACAAGAAGCTCGCACGCTGTACGATCAGCTGACTCCGCTGTGCCCGATAATGGTGAGCCGAGAGAGTGAAATGACAAATTGGCGCCACAAATCGGCCGCAAGTTGAGACTGATAATTGTTCGGAATTCAGCTAGCACTGACCGCGGCGAGTCCACTTCAACGCGGATACGTGACGGACGTGGATTGCCGATGGAACGTGATATCGTGCTCCGTCGACTGCCGAACGCGCGAAGAGCGCGGCCTCGAGCCTCTGAAAGAGAACAAGTTTCGCATAAGCAAGTCGCGGTACGACTCGATCGATTCGTATCTCAGCGAGCAAGGCGACAAATACAACGACGTGCCACTCACCTACGACGACGAGATATACAACGAGCTGCTCGAGAATGGCATCGACAGGCTACTCGCTCAACACATCGCTCATCTCTTCATACGGGATTCGGTGTCGCTGTTTTCCGAGAAAGTCCATCAGAACGATTCGGAGGACACCGATCATTTTGAGGCAAGTTGATTGAAAACCCTTAGATTCGTCGAAAGGTCGTTGATTTACAGAAGAGTTTTCGTTTTCGTTTTCATTTTCATTTTCGCCACGAACAGAACATACAATCGACGAATTGGCAAACGATGCGCTTCAAACCGCCGCCGCCGAATTCATCGATCGGTTGGCGCGTCGAGTTTCGTCCGTGCGAGGTTCAGATAACGGATTTCGAGAACGCGGCTATAGTGTGCTTCGTCGTGCTGCTCACGAGGGTCATACTCAGCTACAAACTGAATCTCCTTATACCGATCAGCAAAGTCGACGAGAATATGGCGAGAGCGCAAAAACGCGACGCCGTTAAGAAGGAAAAGTTTTGGTTTCGACGGGACATCACGTCGGACGCGAAGCCGAACGCGGCGGACGCCGACGCCGACGCCGACGCCGACGCCGAGTACACGGAATTCACGGTTGACGAGATAATAAACGGCAAGGAGGGAGTCTTTCCCGGACTCATACCGCTCGTGAATTCCTATCTCGCGAGCATGAACGGCGACGCCGACACTTACTGCACCATTCAGCGATATCTCAAGCTAATACAGAGGCGAGCGTCCGGCGAGCTCCTGACGACCGCAGCCTGGCTTAGGAACCAAGTCACCGCGCATCCGGACTACAAGTAATTCATTATCATTATTATTATTATTATTATTGTCTTCCTCGCCGTATCCACGATATTATTTTCATTTATTCGTTTTTATTCGTTTTCGTCATTCGGGTTATTTGTACCTTCAGGAAAGACGCCGTTGTCTCCCAACGCATAAACTACGACCTGCTGAAGAAGGTCGACGCCATCGAAAGGGGCGAAATTCTCTGTCCGGAGTTGCTGGGCCCGTGCACGACGTCGAAAACCACCGAGACAATACCGCCGGCGGTCGCCAAGTCGGAGAAATGTCCGACACCTCACTGTTGATATTTGTATTATCTGCCGGACAAAAACTTAGAATGAATTCTCATATTTACCTACGTTTTAGTGAATTTTTAACGTCACCGCACCGCGTGACCGATACATAGGTATTATGTACTTACAATATATGTATATGTATATATGTATACACAAGATGGATCTTTATCGAGGAGGTTTTCAATCGTACGGGGGGATGCAAAACGAGACGAGACGAGGGTGGAAACTTTACATTCCGTACCGACCGAGAGGAGGGTGGAACAATAACAAAGTAACGAAACGTTCTATTTGCTTTATTCCATCGACTTCGCCCATCTTACACTATGTACATAATTCCGGTGTTAGAGCTTTTCTTTTGCCCGATAGATTGTGTATTGTCTTTTACGCTTTCGTACACTGGATATTATTTGACGATTTATTTTAATCCATTAAACGCATACTTCATTTCCGTATTCGGTACTCGCAACGATTGAGACAAAGCTGCGCGACAAATTCGACGAATTCTCGGTGGTCTCCGCAGCCACTCTCGACGACCAACGAACACTGCGGCAAGTTTTTTCGTGAAACACGTTTTTAAAGGCATTTTATCCGCTGTACAATAATCGAAGATTCTTGTGTATCTGGAGAATTTTTCGAGTCCGTTTTTTCTCCGTATTTAACGAGAAAAAAAAAAAAAAAAAAGAAAAGAATGCACAGCCATTCCACGTGTGTATCAATCAGAAAAAAAAAAAAAAAAAAAAAATATCCATGATATTGTGCTCACCCGGAAAGAAATGAAAGAAAATAGAAAAAATAATAAAAATACGAATGTTAAGTACCTACGCTACGATGCTCGCCTAAAACGCGACTTATACTTCTCGGATGCCTTGTACGCATTTTTTCATACTATACAATTTGTTATGTTTACAAAAATATTATTTTCTATGTAGAGGTATAAACTGAAGATACAAGGATGATCCCAATAAAAATATTTATGAACAGCCGGGTGTCGACATCGTTTGGTCCTTTTGCATAAAATGCTATTAGTCACTGTATTACTATGTCAGCAGCCTCAAATGCTATTGCCAGCAGCGGCGTCCCTGTTGGTCCTGTAGGACACGTAAGAATTCCAAAATATAGCGACCACTTGGACCACGAGAACTTGATACTGAAGCGGCGTGAGAGAAAAATTCACTAGTTGCACCATTGGCCAGAGCTGAAACGATTAAATGTTGTCATTGTCGACAAATTACAATCGAGATTCCTCGCTAGGCGCCGGGATAACTAGAAAAATGCAACGGATACCTTCCAATTGTTGAAAAGAATATCTGTAAATTCATTTTCCAACTTGGTCCTGACCCCGTCGAGCGTAGCTCCCTGCATGAGACCGACGGAACTGAGCAGAGCGACTACGAAGCAAGGAGCAAAGAGCAACTGATCGCAAGCTACTTTTTTCAGAGCCACCGCGGTTCCCTTCGATCCAAACGTTCTATCCAATATGCCGTACCAAGTTCTGGTCGCGGGGCCCTGTAATAATCCAACGACGGTTATCCTCGGTGCGCCACCAAAAAAGCACAGACCGAGACATTGTACTTACTCCGATAAAAAAACCAATGGCAAAAAACTGCGAGGTCCGTTTGAAGTCAAGATCCGCAAACTTTCGATTCTCGATGAAATTCTGGGCGATCTGATCGCCGGTAGCCATCAGGATCCCGGCCTGGACCGCCTGCGCTCGCAGAGGATATTTCACGATTGCATTTTTGTAGGCCCTAAGGATGCTCCCCATTTTGTTGTTTATTCACAGTATTCGCGATCAGCGACCGTCGCAAATTCGTCAGAGAAGCATCGATTGTTGGTTACTCGCCGAACGTGTCACGTAATAACGTTACAACGAATCACATGTCAAGCGCCGCACGCGCACGGATTTCGACACGATTGGTCGTTCGGCAGTCGAACGCGACGCGGCGGCAATCAGCGAATGTCGCGATAATAAGATGCTATTATGTTACCAGAGACTTTACTCTGCTCTGCTGCTCGATCGACGAACGCGTGAAATGCAAAAATCATTAGAAACTCGCTCGCGAATGACGCCAGCAAAGGCAGCAGCAGCAGCAGCAGCAGCAGCAGCAGCAGCAGCACGAGGCGTCCACGTGGATCCGGTTTCCAGCAGCTGTCCGTCCGTCCGTCCGCCCGCCTCCCGCGTCGCGCCATTTTCTCGATTAAACGTCAGAGCAGCGCCGACATAACCTCCAAAAGAGGTTTCGTATTTCCGGTCGTGTCGGATAATCGAATGTTTTCCGACACGAAAAAACAACGTCATGAAAATGATTATAGCGACAGCTCGCGGTTCAAAAACGGCGGCGGGAAACGCGAAAAACGTTGCTGCGCAGTTGCGCCGCTCGTTGATCGCGGACGTCGCCGCAGCAGGCAGCAGCAGCGCAGCACGCAACGAGAACGACGACGAAGAGGGGTAAGGGTGCGGGGGGGGGGGGGGGATGGCAGCACAGAAGCAGCGGCGGCGGCGGCGGCTCGCGGTTGCTCGGTTGCTCTCGCGAGTGCTCGGTGCTCGCTGCCAGCAGTTGCAGCAGTTTTCTCGTAGACTTAGTCCGGCAAAGATGGTAGTGCGGGAGCGCGTAAGTCCGCTCGTTGTCGCTCTTCTCGGTGTCGCGCTCGCCAACAGTTGCGACGGAGCCGCGACCGACATCGAGCTCGACGCCAAGGCCCAACAGTTGCACAGACTCGACAGTCTCAATCTATTGTTGTACACGTTTCTCCTGATACTCACCGTCCTCACTATATGGACGTTCAAGCATCGCCGACTGCGTTTCCTCCACGAAACTGGTTTGGCCGTTATTTACGGTGAGTTTTCCTCTCCGCGCAGAGACGAAATTTCGTAACGCGCACCGTTTACCGCCGATGCACTTTGCGATTTCGTCGTCCAAGGATAATTCGCGACGGTGGAAAGGACGGACGTTGCGTCACGACACTTATTTGTTGTATCGTTTTCTTTTTTTTTCTTTTTTTTTTTTTTTTTATCCTTTCGCGTTCATTCATTTTTCCGTCGCCCACGACGTTCGCGCTGCGCGGCAACGAAAAATAGTTGTCCTGTCACTGAGAATTCGTCGCGCAAAACACCTCTCCCCCCCCCCCCCCCCCGCCCTCCCCCGCCCCCCGACCCCTCCTTCCGCAGTCCACTGTCCACTGTCACCGCTCCTCGCGCTGATTTATCTGGCGTATCGTGTCACGCTCGCGATATTATACCAAGTCTAGACGACGAACGTCGCCGCGGCGATTCTCGCACCGCTCGGCGAACGAATCCGCGAGGCTATGACAAGCCGCTCGCGCAAATCATATGGCCGGCCACTGTCATTCTCCATTGTTTGATATGCTACATATATTGATTTTGTAATAATCCACGCGCTCCGACATCCGACTGTCACTTCGAAATTGTCGTTAATCGAGGATCGAATAATTGACACTTGTCACGCGTCAACTTGAGACGAAGAAGCAGCCTGAAATTATTTTTGACATTTGCAACAAAATTTGGAACAAACCCGAAAAATAGTACAATTAGTACGAGGAGTCGAAGGAAGGATCGTATCGAAAAGCACAAGTGTCAAAATAAATACACCCAACCCACGAGTCCCGACGTTGACTTGTATATCGATTTGTATGTATTCTTAATACCGAGAAGAAAGTAAAGGGGCATCGAATTAAACATACCGCTAAATCATTGCCAATGGCGTATCGCTCGCAAAAGTTTATATAAGATTCTTAGTCGTATTCTGTTGTTGTTGTTATTATTATTATTATTATTATTATTATTATTATTATTATTATTATTATTAATATTATCATTATTATACGGTACATCCGACGACGCTTAGTGTGCGTAAAAATGTTGAGATTACTCGTACCATAGTTTTGCGCACGTGCTGTTCCGTACTGTGGCATAGCATTTTTTTCTTAATAATCTATTTCCGCCTTCGCGGAACACTTTCTATGGGATACGGCGAGAAAACAATTAATCGTTACGCAAGTGTGTCGATTGAATAGCAGGAGAATAGAGTCATAGACGCTGGGAATTACATAAGTAATCTCTCCATGGATTAATAGGATATCTAGGACGCGCGCGCGCGCGCGCGCGCGGACTCTTGGCTTGACTTATATAAAATGTGCGCTGTACCGCGTAGGTCTCATAATCGGCGCTATAATACGCTATGGGTTCACGACGAGCAGCGGTGTCCTGCACATGCCGGTCGTGCCGGACGAGGGCACCAGCCGGTACAATCAGTCGGGCCCGCCGGACTCGCTGTGGCTCCGATTTCCCGAGGACAAGGGCCTCGGACGCACCGAGAATAAGACATTCGCTTATTCGTTCAGAGGAGAAATTTACAAGGGAGACAACGAGATCGATCTGAAGGTACTTACGCGGACGGGATGCCGCCTGCCACCGTCTTATCGCGCGCGCGCACATTTTTTTCCATCATTCACACATATTTTGACTTGCTTCTCCAGGCAACCTTCGACCCGGAAATATTTTTCAACATTATTCTCCCGCCGATTATCTTTCACGCCGGCTACAGTCTCAAGAGGGTAAGGCATTTGTTTTTCTACAACAGAAATTTATCAAAAACCATTAATTACGTTATTAAGTATGTTAGTCCGAAGTGACGAGTGTGTCTCGGCGCCTATGTTTGCTTGCGACGTGTCGACTACTAATCGAACGAACGTTTTTATGTTACAGAAATACTTTTTCCGAAATCTCGGGGCCATTCTCATGTTCGCGGTCCTCGGGACGACGATATCTTCGTTCGTTATCGGGTATGACGGCACTTTGTTCGCCGGCGACGCGGCGCCACTTGGCTCTCCCAAAAGGCCTTGATATCAATTATATATTCATTATACTTTATTGATGTCGCCGGAATTTCGCTGATAAGAACCGATTGAATAACTACGTTTTCCAGGGCTTTGATGTACGGTTTCGTCCAGCTGATACCGGGTCTGGCCGAGTCTTTCACCTTCCTGGATACTCTGTACTTCGGGGCCCTCATATCGCCCACGGATCCACTTACCATTATCTCGATTTTCAACGATTTGCACGTAGACGTTAATCTGTACGCTCTGGTTTTCGGCGAGAGTGTGCTCAACGATGCCGTCGCGATTGTACTCAGCGGGTGAGAATTTCCACCGAACTGCAATCGTACGCCGCGGTGGTGCCGTCGCCGCCTCGCGCAACACACTAATTCAGTATCTAATCTCCATGTTTCAATTATTATCCGCGCGCGCAGCTCCATCCAGAACTACGGAGAACGCTATCAGTCGGGTTCGGGAGGATTCGAGACGGTAGCGTTCTTCCAAGCTCTGGGTAATTTCGTCGGGATATTCAGTCTGTCGCTCTTCATCGGCGCGAGCATGGGATGTCTCACGGCTCTCCTGACAAAGTTCACTCGAGTTCGCGACTTTCCCCTCTTGGAGTCGGCGCTCTTCGTCCTCATGTCTTACAGCACTTTCCTCATCGCCGAAGCCACCGATCTCACCGGTCAGTCGGAATTCTTACACCGCTCAATCCCCTGGAAATTCTCACATTGTCTCACATTCGATAAGCTTTTCGTAATTTCTTTTTTTTTTTTGTTCTCTTTTCTCGAAACAGGAGTGGTCGCCGTTTTGTTTTGCGGTATATGCCAGGCCCACTACACCTACAACAACCTCAGCCCGGATTCGCGGCAGAGAACGAAGCAGCTCTTCGAGCTGCTCAATTTTCTCGCGGAAAACTTTATATTCAGTTACATCGGAGTGTCGATGTTCACCTTCCCGAAGCATCACTTCGATCCTGGCTTCATCTTCGCTGGATTTGTATCCTTGAAGAAATAATCTATTTTTATGTACTCATTATCGACTCATTATCTGCCCTTGACTCTCGGGCGAAAACAGTTCTGCGCGTTACTCGGCCGTGCGGCTAACGTTTATCCGCTGTCGTTCGTTCTGAACCTCGCGAGAAAGCCAAAGATCCCGATAAACTACCAGCACATGCTGTTCTGCGCGGGTCTGCGCGGTGCGATGAGTTTCGCGCTCGCCATCAGAAACACCGTGTCGACTGCTCGTCAGGCGATGTTGACCACCACCAGTCTCATCGTCATTCTCACCGTTATTTTCCAGGGTGGAGCGACCACTCAGTTCCTCAGTTGGTTCAACATACCGTAAGTGCCCTCTCTCCCTCTCTCTCTCTCTCTCTCTCTCTCTCTCTCTCTCTCTTCACCCACGAGAATTATCATAATCACTCGAAATATTTCAACGTTCCAGTGTCGGAGTGGACGAGGAGGTGGAGGGCCTGTCGCACGGCGCCGTGCGAAGCGTAAGTATTCCATTTCACAAAGCACGCTCATCTGTTTTCGTCCCTCACGTAAACGTAATAATTATTATTTTTTCCGTACGCTAGATATACAGAAAGAGTATGATAGTCGATGACGTAGCAAGCTATTTTATACGCCCAGTACACGTGCCAGGAAACAACAAAAAAATCCCTTATTAATTCTTCATTTGCTGCCTCGTTTTATAATGCGTTGTGCCCGTTTTTATTTTTTTTTTCTCTCCACCACTGCTTTCCACCCAGGTGTACAATTCGGTGGACACCGACGGGGTGCGTAAATTCAATTAATTAAACAAGACAAGTAGAGATGAATAACGTTTGAATGACAAGACCGGGGTAACTAACGAGGGGGGGGGGGGGGGATAGTCAGCATGCTCGCGACGATCGGGAATTAGCCGACAAAACCCCTGTGTAACGCATCGATTATAGATCGTAAAAATGATGATAATGATACTGTACACACGCCAGATATTATTAATTGTCAATCTAACTTGGTAATGTTGACATATATAGTCCGGTGGCGAAGGTGGCTTTGGGAATCTGGACTTGCGACGAGAACCAAGTCCGCCGGTACGTTGCAACACAGTTGTTCACCACGAGTTCGGTTCGCTGACTCTTTGTGTAGCGAGTAATTGTCAGTCGGTTTGATTTTTGTCGAACAAACATTTAATTGGACGCGTCAAGCAGCACCTCTCGTACTCGTAACTCATCACTACTCTTGGTGCTTGCGAACGCGCGCGCGCGCACTTTGCTTCTTATTTATCGCTCGAGACATTTTTGTTTCATTTTTGTTCGTCTGTGCGTTTACACCAACTTGTTTTTTTCTTTTTTCTTTCCTTTATACTTTCGTTATCCATTCTGTATGACAAGGAACCGGAGTAGCGCCAAGTTTCGTTTAATTTGCACCCACGCATTAACAAGCAAGTACATGCACACATTGCAAATAATAACATAGCATACACGAAATACATACATCGCAAATAACTTACTAACTGGAAATACATTGAAACCAGACGATCAAGTCCTTGGTATTCTTCTTTCTTTTGTTTTTCGTATGTGCGTGTGTGTGTGTGTGTGCGTGCGTGTGTGTTTCCGTTTTATTCGTTGTCTATTTTTCGATATTGTTTGCGCCGAGTTTTGCCGCAATGAAGTTTGATTTCGATGAGTAACCCCGGTCGCGCACACAGAATGGATAATTAAAGTCGTCCGTTCGCATTTCACAGTATAATTCTATGCAGGATGGTTGCCAACCGGGAGGCGGCGGGAGCGCCGCCGGCAAAGCCAACGAGAAGGCTCTTCTCGCGAGGATCTGGGGTGACTTTGATACGCGTTACATGAAGCCCTTGTTGACGCACTCGAGGCCAACGTTGCTCGAGACGATGCCGGTGTGCTGCACGCCGCTCGCACGGATTTTGACGACGGCCCAGCAAATGTGTCAGGTACGTTTTTCTATTGTCAGCCGCGGTTCCTCCGAATTAGCTGCTGCTGCTGCTGCTGCTGCTGCTGCAAAATGTAACTCTTGTTTCTTCGCAGGAGGACGTTACGCGAAAAGCCGACTCAGACTCGGATCTCTGTCTGGCGGTACAAGAGATGGACTGGAGCACGTCAATCGAGCCGGTGAGTTTTCATCAGCCAAATCTAAATTACACTGTTAATCCGTGCTATCAGCCTAACAACAACGCTAGTACCGAATTGACTACTAACCGGGACGAGCCTTACGTCATTCTCAATTTGCACAGAAGATAGAGCACGTCGCGAGACTACTTTCTAACGAAATATTATTCTACAAACGCGCGACTATGCTCTCTGGTCGTTGAAAAAAACGGGGGAAAGACAAAAATGCCGTCACAAAATCGCGAATACATACTACGAATTTGTTACGAGCACTCTTTATTCTTTTGTCCACTCTTCCACACCGCATTGAAGTCCTGCGTGATTTCGTTCTCTAGAACCTGATGTTTGCATTTTGTACGAAGGAAAACGCGTCCCAGGGAGTGCCTGAAAAACTTTTCTCTCTCTCTCTCTTTCTCTCCTTACTTTTGCGTCCCACGCGACTTTCCGCTCCTCCGCATCTCTTCTTCGTTTCGCTCTCGAGCGTTTTCCTTCATATAAAGTGTCTCTGTGTTACCAGCATGTCAGAAACTAACACACTGTAATTAACTAACAACGTTTTTGGGTGATACGACAATGATATACACACGGTCAACGTACGCGAGTGATGTGAAACGAAAAGAAAGACAAACAAACAAACAAAATGTACCATAATACGAGAAAAAATTATTTTTTGTAAATTATTGTGTATATAAGGCAGTACTTAAAGATTCGCTTGGCAATAGACGGTGTGTATAAAGACATTCGTCGTGCTTACCGCTGAGGTTGCGTTTCTCGAATTAACGCACCAATGAAAAATGTGTGTATCACTGTTATGAATTACTTGAAAGAACAAAAAACAAAATGAAAACAAATATGAAACGAAAATGGGATAAAAACACTTCTTACCTCGTACTAACTCTACTCTACTTATACTGGGCGTTTCGGATCTAATCCATATGTACACATAATGGGATGTTTATATTCGCTTCAGCTTATTTCTAAGGGTTTGCGAATAGTTTCTCAATTAAATCGAGTGTTAACGCGTAACTCGATTTATTTCGGAGTTTTCCTATTACTCGAACCTTCGAAATATTTCAATAATTTCATCATCATTTGAGTAATCCCGGAACGCGCGAAAATTCGAATATTCGCAGATCCCGACTTATTTATTTTCTCCATGTTTCGAGAATTATGTTTAATGTTTCGGCTGATTCGGTCCAACGTACATTATTCATCGAGAAACGGCTCCGCTGATTTGGCTTATCATTTTGCAACCAACAAAAATTGCGTCTGTGTCCAGCCCTGTTTTATTGACGTTGCCATCGCAATCCCGCCTTGTTTTTATTTTTCTTTTTCTTTTTTTTTTACATTTTTTTTTCAATTTTCCCAAAGCTCATTCAGTTGTAATGTCATTTTTTGTAGAGAAATTTTTGTCGTGGCGATGACGATGACGATGAAGACCTGAACGTCATCGGATTGGATGGCTTCATTCCATTGCGCACGTTGTGACCAAAACGAAGCTATTAGAAAGAAAGAAAGAGAGGGAGAGAGAGAGAGAGAGAGAGAGAATGATAAACATACAGAATACGTCCTCACTGCTCACCGGAAGAGTCAATGTTCCTTAGCGCGTAAGAATCAAGACAAAAAAGCGATTCCTACTTACCTAACTAGAGTTAATAGAGTATTGTGATTTTCGTTTTTTTATTTTTATCTGTGAAAGTACTAGTGATATCCGTAAGTAGTTATTGTTGAGAGGGCCAAGTCAAACACGGACACGGACGATAGATTTTCTCGTTTCTCGCTGAAAAAAAAACGGAACAAAAATCATTGCTAATAAATGAAATCGTCAAAGTCTCAACGTTACAATCGATCTCTTTAACGATCTCACGCTTCCGATGCGTTTTCACGGTGCATTAAACATAATTTTCATCCTTTTTTGGCTCATATTTATTAATCAAGCAACGCTGAACCATTTGTATCGCTCGATACTCATTCAATGTTTTTCTTTTCTCGTTATTTCGGTGTTGATTTCGATGAACCCTAACGAAAAATTATTCGACATTCGTTGGAAATCTTCTGTTCACAATAAACTAGTAACCAACAGTAAATATTGTATCGATGAGTAACGATTTTGATACAAATCGCTCAACACTGGCGTCCAGGATACTCGGATGCGATCCCCCCCCACCCCCGCGCCGAGTTCCGCAACTAGCGACTAATTCTTCTGTGATTCGTACTAGTACAACTCTTGTTACTTTGCGAGAAGATGTTAATCCTCGGTGGATCTGTCTTTTCCTCCTAGTGTTGTGTATCAAAAAGCTTCGGCCGTTTTAAACGTGTATCACTCACTGATCTAACTATTCATTGAGCATTTTTGCATGCGGCCTGTGCAGGAACCGAACGTATCGCAGGCTCTCAACTACATGTAAGACGTGCTACTCCCCCTAAAAAAACGCAATCAGGTCGATAACCGCAGTTCGATGTAGCGCTAAAACGAAAAATCATCAAATCGACAATCATTCAGTTATAGTTCAATCTTTTCGGCATGTCTTCTAGTCTGTATGTTCCCCACACGCAATTGTCGCACGTTCTATATTCATTTCAATAATTGCAACGTGTCTCTCTCTCAATGTCGATTATATTTACGCCTCAGAATTCACGGGGGTGTCTCTCCGTAAATCCCGAATCTCACGAGTTCACCGCAGATTTTGTTACGCTTTTCTTTGTTTTTTTTCTTTCACAGAGTCCCAAGGATCAGTCGCGTTCTATTTTTAATCCCTGAAGTCTCGTTTCGCGCGAGACCCACACCAGAATCTCCTCATTTCTCTGGCTCATCCTTCGTGCACTTTTATCTTCTTTTCTTTCTTGTTGTTGTTTTCCACTAAAGTAGTTTTATAATTTGTACCCTTGAAGAGAAAGAAGCGACGGGTAAAACAGGGAAGATAAGACGTTGATCTTCTTCAAAGGAGTTTTATGAACATTTCGTTCCAGCGTCTCGATAGAATTTTCGTACTTGTATATTTGTCAGACTCCGTGAATTTGAGTCGTTGTCAGTATTAAAACGCAACGTAGAGAATAACGAACTTCTCGTATAACGAACTACCGCGAAATAGTAGAGTAAAAGAAAAAAAAAAAAAAAAAAAAAAAAAAAACAAAAAGAACAAAGATGAATGAGTAACGAAATGCCAATAAATGACTTGAAAATCCGGATGGGAATTCTTGATGAATTTGGTACTTTGTGAGGCAGCTGGGGACTTCGATGGGAGAAGTTAATCCGGGACCACTGCCGCTGCACACACGGGTCGCCCTGCCTGGTTTGATCGGTAATCATTTATAAAGAACATTTTTTTATTCAAATAAATTACAAAGAAAGCCAACAATTGATGAGTAATATTTGTTGAAAATAAAAAACGGCTATTGATCTTAATAGAGATATATAGATAGAAGAAGCCGACTGAAAGATTTGTCAACGTAATTTAGTTCTTGAATATCGTAGATAGATCTGTTATTCTGAGATATGGAACAGTTTAATTTTTAACAATTAGCTCAAGACGATGTACAATTTTGATTTGAGCGTGTGTAGTCCCCGAATATAGCGACGAGGCCTGAGAAAAATTGGTGCCAAGATGCAGGCCACTATTTCACCAGAGTTTGCGGAGAAAAATGTCGCGCGGTCGCTCGGAGAGCCGAGTCAAATCGGCGAGTCGGCTTCGATTTTGTAATTTTCACTAGTACAGCGTAAGAGGAACGAGGCGCGCGCGCGCGCGCGCGCGGTAGTCGAGGCGAACCGTAGCGATGTTTAGTTTAGCTTTTGGCTGTGACCACCGCGTAGGATTAATCCGCAAGCGGATAGAATCGATCGAGGAGCGAATTTTGCATCTGTCCTGCTTGGCGGGGATAGCGATATCTTGTTTTATCTGGAATAAGCGAGCAACGATTTAGGCGACAATTCTTTCACGTATCTTTTAAAGCTGTATTGACTCGTTTGTACATCTCATACAGATCGGTATTTATAATATATTAAAGCGTATATATATATATATAATTATATATAATTATATTGCAAAGACATTAAGTTAGTTTGTATCGCATTATGAGTAGTTATAAGGCAATGTTGCGATGCCATGTGGAGAAAAAAAAAAAAAAAAAAAAAGAAAAAAACGAATGCACGCCGTGTGTGTTTAACAAAAAATATGAATAAAAAGAAAATCTTTGTAAAAAGATACGAGATCGTTGGACAGACTTTTTCAAACATTGTTCAGCGCCTTGGCTTGAGCCCTGGCGATCTCTCGGTGCTCAGTGACGATGCGAAACATCGGACCGTGTCCGGGTACGATGAAATCTACGAGTTCGAGGACTTCGAGGCGCTTATTTGCCTGAACGGCTCTCAAGCTCTTGTCGCCCAGTTCTTGCCAGATAGACGGAATCTCCAGGTCCTCCTCCTTCTCGAACAGATCTCCCGTCACGGCGATCTGTACCGAATCCTCTTGCACTATCACCGTCACGTCGTCGCTCGTGTGGCCCGGGGTGAACCTCACTCTGACGTCTTCGCAGAGATGATAATCCGCTGCAATTGATACGGAAAACAAACAAAATTATTCTTTCTTTCGTTCGTTCGTTCAAACGGCGACCAATATTCAACCCTTTTTGATGTTTCGCTCGTAGAACATAGTTCCACGATTCACGCTGGTGCCGACGATGTGTTCGGCATTGAGGAACAAATTATTGTTGCCCGTGTGATCGGCGTGACTGTGACTGCAGACCACATAGTCGATGTCCGAAGGTTTTAGCTTGTGTTCGGCGAGGGCTGCGCAAAGAAAATATTTGCCGACAATAAAGAATTTACAACGAATGCACAAGTCGTGCATTTTTTTAAATGTAAATTACAGCTTTACCTTCGACTATCCTTTCGCCGTCCCATGCGGTCATCGTGTCGACTATTATGTTTTTATGCCCTTTTATCAGGGTGCAGCTGCAGTTTGCGTCTATCGTACCGTCGTCCAGGAGTTTCGAATAGCCATCGAACAGCACACTGACCGATGCCATTATTTTCACCTGTTCAAGATATTTTTTATCTGTGCGGCACTACTAACAAACGAGAAACAGTGAAAAATCGATAGGAGATAATGAGCCAATAATAATAATAAATGCCGTACGTAATCAAAGTGCTGTTGCGACTTGTTCTGTTGCGGCGGTTTATGGCTTTTGGACCCGGTCAACCGGTGTTTCGACGTATAGGTTATGTTACAACGATTGACGACGCGCGGCGCGCCCGTCGCGAGCAGTCGCGAGTCGCGAGATAACCACCAACGAAGTCAGTGATGAGTGAACAGGCGACTGCGTCTGACTGTTCTCGTCAGTGACAACACTCGATCGGCAGGCAGAATGACAACAACGCTCGTTGCGACTTTATTATTACGAGTCTCGTGAACGCAACAGCGTGACAATGAAATTGGTACGTAGGAACGAGCGATATAAAATCGCAGAATCCTCGAAGCTCGAGACGCGACTCGAATTTCTAACCTACAATCGCAGCTTGGATATGCGTATATTTTTTCGTAATTTTCTTTCTCAATTCGATCGTTCAGTATTGCCTGTCGAGCGAGCCGACAAAGCCATGTCTGGTTCTCAGCTTCAAGGGCATAACGCTGATGCTCGACTGCGGACTGAACATGCAGTCCGTTCTGAGCTTCGTGCCGATGCCCATGGTGCCGAGCGCAAAGTTCAATTCTCTGGCGTCCTGGCTGCCCAGGGATAATCATCAGGATTGGCAGATCGAGGGGGTGCGTACGAAATAGATAATAGATTCGAAGTGACAAAGATATAAAGCGTCGGAACGTTCAAGAGCCAATTGGCGATTTGCAGGAATTGAAAGAATGTTGCGGACGAGTGTTCGTGGACTCGACGCCGGAGTTTTCGCCGCCTCTCGAGAAGATCGTGGATTTTTCGGAGATAGACGCGATTCTGATATCGAATTACACGTGCATGTTGGCCCTGCCGTTCGTGACGGAGGGCACGGGCTTCAAGGGGATCGTGTACGCGACCGAGCCGACCCTCCAGATCGGGCGATTCTTCATGGAGGAACTCGTCGAGTATATCGAGCAAACGCCGCGCGCGACCCTCGCGAAGAATTGGAAGGAGATGCTCCACGTGTTGCCGCCCCCGCTCGCCGACTCGCTCAAGCCCAAGTCGTGGAAGCATCTGTACTCGCTGGCAGCGGTGAATTCGGCTCTCTCGAACATTCGGATGGTCGGCTACGATCAGAAGTTGGACATCTACGGGGCGCTGACCGTCACGCCGATCAGCTCCGGCTACTGTCTCGGCAGCAGCAACTGGCTCGTATCGTGCGACCACGAGAAAGTCGCCTACGTCAGCGGTTCCTCGACACTCACGACTCATCCGCGTCCGATGGAGCAGACCACTCTCAAGAACGCGAATGTACTGATATTGACCGGATTGACGCAAACCCCGACCGCTAATCCCGACACAATGCTCGGCGAGCTGTGTATGAACGTCGGTGAGCAGCAGCAGCAGCAGCAGCAGCTAACAACATTCGTCACTTGCGCAGCAACACACTAAAACCAACTTCTTTCTTCTCTCTTTGCAGCGATGACTCTGCGCTCGGGCGGATGCGTCCTCATACCCTGTTATCCTTCGGGCGTTGTTTACGACCTTTTCGAGTGCCTAAGCACGCACCTCGACAAGTCCGGATTCTCGCAGATACCTCTATTTTTCATATCCTCAGTGGCCGAGTCTTCTCTGGCATATTCGAACATTCTCGCCGAATGGTAAGCGATGTTATTGTCGCGCGGTTATTATTCTATGAAAAAATACAAAAATGTCAGTGGCTGTGGCTGCTGCTGGTGCTGCTGCTTTCAGGCTCTCGACGAACAAGCAGAACAAGGTGTATTTGCCGGAGGAACCGTTTCCGCACGCGTTTCTCGTGAAAAATGCGAGACTCAAGCATTTCACGTCGACTTACGCCGAGGGTTTCAGCACCGACTATCGACAGCCTTGCGTCGTTTTCTGCGGCCACCCGAGCCTCAGATTCGGCGATGCCGTCCATTTTGTACAACTTTGGGGAAACAGTCCGCAACACACGATTATCTTTACGGAGCCGGATTTTCCGTACCTCGAGGCTCTCGCGCCTTTCCAGCCGTTGGCGATGAAAGCCGTGCACTGTCCTATCGACACCTCGCTCAATTTTACACAAGCCAACAAGCTCATCAGAGATCTCAAACCGGAAAATCTCGTGGTACCCGAATGTTACACACAACCGCCAATCGTTGCTCCTCATCGGACGGATCTCGTTATCGAACCCGTTGGCGTACGTCATATTATAACTTTTTCTTTTTTTCTTAACCACTCTACCATCTGCTGCTGTAAATCCGATGATAATGAATTTTAGAAATGCTGTTTTAGGAAAAACCGCTAATAACATTCAAACGCGGAGAAGTCATCAAGTTACCGTTGAAAAGGAGGAAGGGTCGTGTTTTTATCGAACCCGAACTCGCTGGCCAAATAATACCCAGTGAAATACGTCCAGGATTGAGTCTCGCCTCTGTCACTGGCGAGCTTCAAGTCAAAGACAACGTTTACACGATAAAGGTAGCAGTAGTACATGGATCTTTCCTACTCAGCCAGCAGCGATACACTACTTACAACAACAACAAAAAGCTCAACACCACCCGCTTTTTTCTTCATCGCCGCTCTAGTGCTTGGACGAACACGCAAGCGCCAAGCGTAAGGCTTCCGCGGATACTGCCGCACCGGACAAGGAACAAGTTCTCAGAGAGAGGAAACACGAGTACGGAAACATAGATCCTCAAGATTTATTGCAGAAGCTCAATCAGGAAGGAATACTTGGCGCGAAACTTCAACATTCCGCGACATCGACGAGTATTCATCTGGTAAGCGTCAAATGATTTCCCAATAGAAACGAAGATAAGTACCCATGAAATTCCAACTAATTCGTTTTGACACGATGGAACAGTGAAATTAATGTCATCTGACAATTGCAGCAGGACGAGGACACTTTGATCCAAATAGGCGACAATTCGACTCACATATTTTGTAACGGTGATCAAAACTTGCGCCGACGATTACGAGGAATAATAATGCAATGTCTGAAGAGATTTTGATACGTCAAAAGTGCGCCCCAGGTTTGTACAGTATTCACACATCTTCCTTCTCTTTTGTTTAAACTTTCCGTTCACTTTCTTTTTTTTTTAATGAATTAAGAAAGCAAAGATCATTGTTGTTTCATGATCCCACATTTCTTCGACCAAATACACAGATGACAGATGTTTGTTTTTCTGTAACTTAATGTCTACGGAGTTCGTAATTACTATTCAACAATCGATATCCCGCTACGTGTTCGTACGTCAATACAGTTAAATACAAGCTCTCGTGATGGATTTACGAAATACACACAAGTGAGAAGTTCGTTAGATTCCCGTGAAAACAAACGAGAAACTGTAGATACATATTGTTACATTCGTGCTCTATACGTTCCGCTGTTTCGTTATACGAAGTCTCGTGCATACACGACAAAAAGTATCACAATTATTAAACGTAAGTATGGGTTAATCGGGAAAGTGAAAAATGTCGTTTCACAGTTGAAAAACCGAAGCTTGAGAGATTCATAACTTTGGTAAAAAATATACATTTTCATAGTGCGTTACAGACGCAAATGCTTCTTTGCGATGCGTTATTTTTTTTTTTTTTTTTTTTTTTTTTTCTTCGAGGACTAGAGGCGTAAAAAAGAGTATAACGAAAAGAAAATAAAGCGGCTTGAAGCGACTAGCAAAAATGATAAGTACAAAAAACCAAAGAAATTATATTTGTTCGCGATACGATGCGATAGAGCTCGGCGCGGGGGGGGGGGGGGGGGGCTGGGTTATAATTGATTCGCGAGGATTCCCGAGCGTTCGCGTCACGTTTTCGTGTGTAATTCTTACTCGAGAATAATACTAAACGAGTATGCGAGTTTCTAGGATCTAAACGGTACAGTTACTAATCTGCAGTTTACCGCGTGAGTCTGAATTGCTGCATTCTGAACGCGGTTTAATACGGTTACACTTTCATCAAAGAGACTCTGGCGAAAATCCAAGTCCGAGAATACCGTATGACGACTTATCGTTTCATCTTATTCAAGTAAGTACACCAGTGTACACGCGCGAGCCGCGTCGAATAATTCGCCAAAATTCATTTTCGAAATCGCGCGATCGATTCGTCGATGACCGTCGACGATTCGACGCGACGGTAAAATCGTTTTCTTTTCTTTTGTTATTCTTGTTCTTCGGATTTTGTCGGGTTTTTGGTGCCCTCATTTAAGAGAGAATTTGTCGAATGCGACCGTTCAGCCACTGGCACATCTCTTCGAATTTGCTTTTCACTTCGCTCATCATCTTCTCGACCTCGTCCACCACTGGCTCCTTCTTTTCGACGAGGTCGATCGTTTCGAGCGGCACTTTGGCGACACTGGATCTCTTACTCACATTCAGAATGTAGCAATCCATTACCTAGTCGGCAGTAGCGAAGCCAATCGCGAGACCAGCTGCGAACGAGGCTAAAAAGAAATGAATTTCCTTTGGCCTAAAGGTGTCATCGCCGGTTATCGTATGATACCAACGCCGGGTGCGCGATTCGCCATTTTTTAGTAGCTGCTCCGCTTTATCCAGTTTTTTGTCCACAAACCTCTCAACCTGAAACAGTAACGAGAAAGGTCCGTCCATTTTATGCAATGACATCATCATCATCATTGTGTCGTCGAGTTTTCCCGCGTTTTAACTACTAGTTCGTGATTTTATCTGCACAGCGCGAAATCTTTGTCTATTTTCTTTCTCTGTATAATTCAGCTCTATGAACTCAATCGCACGAGACGAGAAGAAAGATAAAAATAGCCAGAGCGAATTTGGATATGTCCGATTTATTGTTGAAACGTAAGAAGATGGCAACTTATAATAAATAGCGGAGCACATTGAAGGCAGAGACTGCTAATTACAAAATTCACGCGGCATTAAAATAAAACCCGCAAAAGTCCCCCGCCCCCGTCGCGGCGCTTCGGAAGAGTTCAATGAGAATAAAGAGCAAGATAGACAAAATCATATACAAAATATACACTAGTATTTTCGTGTGTGAGTGTGTGTTATCGGTTGTTTGAAAATCGCGCGGGTTATTCACGATGACGCTAGGCCAAGTATAAAACCGCCAATGAAACTCGTCGCCGCGTAAGTGTTCTGTCGACACCACGATCCTACCTGCAAAAGAATAGAGAAAAACACGATTTTCAATGGACATTATTTTTCAGGGAAAAAAACAAATACGCCGGGCCTCTCAAAGTTCCAGCGATCCTACGAGCGTTCGGAATGGTTTCGCGCGTATACAGTCCGACCCTGATTTAAACGACAACGACAAAAAAGAAGACATTGCGCACCTTATCCATGAATTTGGGACCTTCGCCGGTGATCTTTTCCTCCACCTTGTCCGTGATCTTGTCCGCCTTCTTCTGCACCTTGTCCCAGTTGATCTTGACGTAACCCTGGTGCACCGCTACTTGCAGAATAATTATGCCTCCTCCGACGGCGAAAGCCACCGCTTTGCCAACTTTCATTGTGAGAAAGCCCGTGACCCTGAATTACGTCAGTCGCGTGGGTTAGTCAAAATTTTGCTAATTTTAAAGATCGCTAAACGGACACTCACCATCCCGACGTAGTGCCGATGACGATCTGTTTGGTGGCAGAGGTCTTGCTGACGTCGCCCAGAATTTTGTCTATGACAGACTTGGCTTCCTTCGAGACGTCCATGTCGTACGCTTCGTTGTTGGCGTTCTCCTTGCTTCTCTTCGACACCGGAAGACTCATAGAGACGCTGAGAGTGGCACAGGGTAAAACGGACCGTTAATGGGGCAGCAGGTGTTGAAGAACTAGACGCATTCCAAGTACTACACTCATTTACGGTTCGTATCACGTTCCAAGTGCGTCTACGTGTGTATGTACATATATATATGCGCGCACACACATATGACGGGTACAGATATATAGATGTGTGTGTGTGTGTATATATATATATATATGACTATCGACTAGACATGTCGGTCTTAAAATACTGATTCTTGATGTAGATGAATCAGAGAAATGCGCGAGGCCAAGATGCGTCGTGTCGAAAATGAGGAAATAACAATGGACGGTTGATCGCGTGCAGGCGAGCAGGTCGCCGCTACGAATGACCGAAAGTGGTAACAACGATTGATGAGAAATAGCCGATTGACGTGCGTCAACGGGGATGGACTACCGTTTGAGCAATTTTCTTGCGCCCGACGTGACGGCGCTTTTGCGGATTTTCGGCATCGGACGGTCGAATGAATTATAAAATCATTGGAAACGCAATTATGTAACGCAATTAGCGTGTCAAACGGGGGTCGGACGGGACTCGTAGGACGCGTCAGTGGCTCACCTATTTCGTGCAAAAAATTAAACGGTTAAACACGGACAAACTCGAGCGGTCGTGTACGCGCGCACCAAAACGCCTGTGACCGCCGCCTCTCTGACAGATACCACCCCGAGGAGGAGATCAATCGACTTCGCCGTGCAGCAGCAGCAGCAGCAGCAACTACGTCAGTCTGGATTCACGGCGTCGCACACGGCGACGGCGCCTGCCGCCTGCCTCTCGTAGCTCTCGTTGGGCGGCGCGGCTACGGCAACGTCCGAATTATGAATTTCGCTGCTGTGACGCCGGGCGCCGATTCCTCTGTTGTCATAAAAAGAAGCAGCCGACTAGTGATAATAACATTTGTTTTTGCGATAGAAAAATTAGATCGCGACAAGAAAGATGCCCGCAACAGCTTATACACGTCCATCCATCGTACGAATAACACGCGGCCTGCGCGAGTATGGACGATACACACAATATAGAAAAAAAAAAAAGAGCAGGAGGAAACGCGCATTCTTCAGGCAGCATTCAAATGTTTCCGTGCGCGCGAGTTGCGCTAACGGTTTTAGCAGGAGACGCCGAAGATACGGGAATATTTGCGGTTTGGTAGCAACATATTTGCGGTTTGGCAGCAGCAGCAGCAGCAGGTATATAATAACGGCGGCGGCGGCGGCGGCGGCAATGGAGATATACACGTTCGACAAGAGCTTGCAAGAACGCCTCGTCGAGTTCACGGAAATACTTTCGAGTCGGGGCGACGTCGTGCCGGCCTCGCAGATCAAGTCCGAATGGTCGTTTCACGTAGAGCTCGTGATCGAGCCGACGGGATGGCGAGCACTTTGGAAAATCCCTCGACTTACCTGCCAGGACTTTGAGATTCACTATCCGACAATCGTGGTGGTCGAGGTCCAGCAGGTGGACTTTGCCGAATTGTCGGCACTGGTGAAGATCGTCGCGGTGCAGGACGAGATTCACCTGCCGGAGAAATGCGACGTTCCGCTGATCGAGCTCTATCCGACGAAAGATCAGGAGAAGAACCGAGTTCTCGACACGATCGGAACGGCCAATTGCGTCGACGATCTCAGATTCTTCTTCAACTACCTGTGGATGCCGTGGGATTGCGACGACGACGAGACTACCGACTGGGTGTCGCTTCACCTCGAGACCAGAATCAGACTCTTCTTCGACATGAAACGCGGAGTCGTCGACAAGGAGACGTGCGACGTCGTTAGAACGTTGGTGCGAGAGGGCAGGGAAATCCAGTCGACGATAGCCCGACTGGAGGACAACGAGGATTTTCGCTCGCCCGTGGACGAGGGTAAAACTCGCCAGCTTATGATGCTTCACTTTAGACTCCGGCAGATCAAGACGGAGATGGAAGTTATGGAGGATCCGGCTATGAGGGAAATGCTCACCAGAAACGGAGGCGCCGCTTCCGCGAATGTGGAAACCAAGAGGCGCGAGAGCAGAGGAAGGAAGAAAGAGGGCTATTTCGTTTGGCACGGAGGATCCCTCGAGGAAATTCTCGAGTCGTTGACAAGAGCCAAGGAATTTTTGCAGAAAGATATTTTTCTCAAGTTCGTAGCAGCGCTCGTACTACCTTCCTCGACTACGCGCATTACCGCGAATATCGGACAATTGCCTATTTCTTATTTACAGAGTTTGCGGCTGTTTGCGCGAAGCGCTCGACGCTTCCGAAGTCGGCGATATCGTCGTTATAGGCGAGGGCGAGCATCGCGTACGCGGCGCAGGTGGCCTGGAAGGGGGCGGAACTTTCAGAGGAATTTTCAATTTGGAGCACACGATTCTCTGCCCCAAAGAATCGGAGAGCGGGCCGTCTTTGTTCGATTTTTCCGGTGGCGAGGTAGTCTCGCGCGACATTACAGCGTTATACACCGTTTCGTTAATCTCAGAAGAGAAGAGTAGTTTTTAGCTTACTATACTATACTATTAAATGTGGAATATTTTTGCAGATTTTGCTGGAAAACGTTTGTCTGGATTTGGGTGAACTTCAGGCGGGTGTTCTTGTCAGATCGGGCAGAGTCAGAATAGTCGGCTGCAAGATAATGGCTTCCAACAAAAGCGTAGTGAAACTGGGCATTGTCGTTCTTTCGGGTGGAAAATTCATCGCTCGGAATACTATTTTCTCGGGTCTGGGTACCGCAGTAGCGATTCATCCGTCCGGCGAGGCAACGCTCGAAGATTGCACGTTCGAGGATTGCGTCGAGGGAGTGCAGGTAAATAATATATCTATCCTATTATTACCAATTATTATTGCAACATATCAAAATTGAAGTAACGATTTTTCGTTACAGCAGACACAGCGTTACTAATAACAAAGTTATGTGTGTGTGTGTGTGTGTGTGTGTATTATTTTCAGTTGCAAGACGACGCTCGTTTGAGCGCGACGAAGTGCAGTCTGTCGGGTTTTAAGGAGTACGGAATACGTATGGAGACTCAGAAATATCTGTCCGGAAGCACGGTCGGCCAAACGGTGAGTAAGGAGTTTCTCGCGAATATCACGGAAATATCGATGCACGACTGCGCGTTCGAGAACAACTGTAAAGGCGATGTATCGTTGAGGCCGCGGTTAGCTTCAGCCCTCGCGAGCAAACAGGAATAATGCTTTCCTGACTCTCGAACATTTACTCCAACAGCTACTATACGGATATATACAGGATTTTGCACACATTTTCCCTCAACAGTATTGCCCCGGATAACAACGGACAATGTATTTTTATCGCAGTTAAATAAGAACTGAACAATCCCGTCCGTTATCGTTATTTTACAAGCGTATTATTCACAAAATAAATAAGTCAAGATATTTGTTAACAAGCGAAGCAATTATCTTATTTATTTATTTATTTATTTATTTATTTATTTATTTTATTTATTTATTTGTTTCCATACGTTATTTCGTTGCTCCGTTATTTCATATTCCATAGATAATCGATAATTTGCTAAATCCAAAGTCGAGTCCCTTCCTAAGTCAAGTCGCACTCTTCCGCTGTGAACTTGACCGTTTCCTCACGAATGCCCAGCGTGAGGAGAACATCGCGCATACTCAGAGGTTCCACAGTCTTGTCTCTGACGTCTTTGTGGAACTGGAAAAGAGCCTCCTTGCAGGCCATTCTCCATTTTCCAATCTGCACAGTCAGGTCCGCCCTCTTGTTCTTCCGATTCAAGACACAACATTATCACGAGTAAACCGATACAAATCACCATACAAAATAATCAACACATGCTTAAAACTATGTATAGTACATTATTTTTAAACATCAACACTCGTTTGACTAGCGTGGAGCTGTCCGTAACTTCCGTAACCTAGTTATTAGAGTTACGATTTTTCATTACAGTAGACATAGCGAAAAAAAATCTTATTTCAGCAAAAATATTGAATTACCTTTTTAATGTAATTCAACTTTATCTTCAAATTATCCAGTTCTTGTCTCTTGTTGCGAATTCTTTGCTGCAGCGCCAGCAAATCATTTCTACTCTCCGCTCCTTTCGAACAATCGTGAGTTGCATCCTGCTCCCTCGCGACATCCTCGATTCTTCTTCTCTTGATCGGATGGCGAAATTGTTGCGAGTTCGAACGCTTCGGTGTGGCGGATTTTCTGCGAAAACCATTTATTTTTGTTTTTTCCCCAAACATGCGAAAAAAAACGTTATAGTAATTATCGAATTACGCCAGAGGCGACTGCAGCGTCGGATTTTTTGGGCTCTCGTTGTTTCTCGGCGTGATAAGTGAGTTCAGAGGCGAACGAAACGGCTTATTCGCCGAATTGCTGTTTCTCAGCGGCGTCGTTCTTTTGTTTGTTATGTTCTCGCACATCGCGCGCCGTTTCGTGTTTATCAAACAACTGGTCACAACACGAAGGAACGCGAAGTCGGCGGCGGCGGCGGCGAAACTGGGCGAAACGGGCGCAGTGCGTCGTGCATCGTCGCGAGATGGCGCCACACAGTCATTGGCGAGCATCACTGTGGCGCCCCTGAGCCGAAGCCTCAGCAACGAGCCACCGCGGCGCGACGAGCGTCGGAAGCGCGCGATTGGAGCGCGACCAATAGAGAGAGCGCGTAGCCTCCCGCCAGAAGGAGCCGAGCGAAGCCGAGTGCGATGTGCCGCAATCGCCGTTCGCGCTCGTTTCGCCCTCGCGCGCTTCGGTTTAACGGGCTGATAGCGATCGCGACGCGAGTCGCGGGAATAACGATTCCGTGCCGTGATGCTTTTAGCCCCGGT
Organism: Itoplectis maculator; assembly: GCA_964034905.1. Lineage (NCBI taxonomy): Eukaryota > Metazoa > Arthropoda > Insecta > Hymenoptera > Ichneumonidae > Itoplectis > Itoplectis maculator. The sequence continues at coordinate 1,625,570 of OZ035870.1, forward strand.
GAGACCCTACTGCAAAATCGAGCCATATAAATTTTTATTCATTGGCCAAAAACACCAACTCAAAAAAAATACCATTATATATTTAGAGAAAATGAATTGACAGCTGAAACATCGCTTATTATAATTTTACAAGAAACTTCGATTACCACGAAATAAATATTTAAAAAATAAGCATCTGATGAGCATTTAATCCACAGTTATATCTGTCATCCGTCTTGAATATATCAATTTTTAATGAACTGCAAAAAAAAAAACAACGTGAATCGGTGGTCAGTGACTGAAAAAAAATCGTCCACAGATTGCAAATTCGATGCTTTCGGTCCTCGGAGGTACAGTTAGATTCGACTGCGTTCCGTTGCCTGTGCAGAGAGTCGTCGCAAACCCGAAGACCGATTCGTATGCAACGCGAGCGACCGGGTAAACTCGAAACGTGTGTTCGGCATGTTGAGCGCCATTTCGGTCGACCCATATGAATGCCGAATGCCGATCGCGAGGAATAAAATTATGGCCCGCCTGTGGGTGATATATGTAAAATAGCAAATGATACAGGACGTGAAATAATACGACGAAGAATTGATTAGAATTTCATGTTATATATAATAATAACAATACTTGTAATAATAATAGTGGTAGTGATGTACCGTACGATAATTAGCTTTGGGTTGAATGAAAGCGAAGTCGTTCGCTGGTCTCGCGGCTCGAATTCCAATGATTTATTCAACGACTGTATAACCCGTGCGCTATCTGTGTGCGTGAATATCAACCGAAGTGCATTGCGCGCGCTGCACATCCTCGGCCTGCAGCACTCGATGCGGACTTTTGTCGCGTTGCACAAATGGATCGATCCCGATGAGCTGCTCGGCGAGTAGTACCATCTGTGAGTAGTCGCGACTGGATTCGACCCGCGATGCAATCGGGAAATGCAGAAAAGTGCAAGTGCAGTCGAGCAATAACTGCATTACCGACTGCTGGTAGAAAAATCAGTAAAAAAAAATTACGTTATCTTACATTAGGAGATTATTTCTGTTGAGTTAATAAATAATCACTAAATACGATGCGTTTCCAGATGTTTTTTTTTTTTTTCGAATTCTAACTTACCGACTGTCGGTGCAGTCGACGCGATCGATATCTCATTGGGTTTATACGTTGCATCTGTTCTGCATAGAATTTTATGAGATATCAATTTTACATTGCGACGTATAAACCGTGATTAAAATATTTTCGATTTTTTTTTTACCTTTCAAACTTTTTCTTCACCACGATATTTTGGAGTTCAATATCTTGAACAGCTTTCATATCACCGCATCCAACGACCATAACTCGCGACGGAAGAAACGCAACCACCGATTTATTCCCGCGGTCCGAGAAAAATCGTCTTCCATAATTTTTCGCGCGCAATCCGAGATCCCGAGGCGCGATTTTCGCGAAACATCTGAGCCGAGAGAAAATTCACGGCCCCGGGAGAGCGTTCGATCAACAGCGGCGCGCGAAGAATAATGTGTTTGAGTTTGCGAGTCGAAAGACGATGTTTGTAGTCACTTTTACGGTCTTGTATAGCCGTGAAGACATTTTCGAGAAATTGGTCGGTGCATCGGAGGACGATCGACGATTGAAACGAAACGATCGACCAATCGAGGGGGTCGCATCCCCTCCCCCCTCCCCCCCTACGCATCGAGGTCGGGCATTGTTTTTTCGAGGGGTCGGGAAGTGAGTCGTTCGGGCAATGATGGGAAAACAGGAGGTACTGATTTGTCCCCTTCCTCCATTTTACCCCCCCCCCCCCCCCCCCTTCCACCCTCTTCTCCCCGCCCCCCAATTCAATAGTTCCTGGTCGCTATTCTCGCTATTCCATTCTTGTAAATCCCTCCGTTGTAAATAAAGACAGTCTCACTATTCTCTATATTCTCGAAGGATCGTAAAGCTCCTTCGTCTCTGCGTCTCTTTCTGTCTTCGTCTCCCTTCTGTTTTCCCCCCCACCCTCTCTCTCCAATCGCCAGCCACCCCCAATGAGGCTCTTGGTACACACACCGAGCTGCAGCATCTCCTTCGGGACGGCGATCGGCGCTTGCGCGAATTTTCCTTCCAGCCTCGGGACTCTCGTTTCCCACTGTATAAAAGCCGCCACTTGTTGAGCGATGCCTTCATACCTTCACAACACCGTAGGTATCATTCGCAAACCACCTACCGTCCAACTTTCGACACGTCCATTCACATCGCCGCTGAGGAAGACAGAGACAAACAAGGTTAGTGCACTTCGTTCAGTATTTTCGGGACAATTTTATTTTTTAATTTGATAAAATACAAGGTTCTATTTTTTTTTTTTTTTTTAGTGGAGATTGTTGGGACTGAGTCAGAAGAAAAGTGACGTTCGTGTTTAGCTGAGTTTTTCTACTCAATGTGGTGATACTTTTTTAATTTAATAATTGTGCAACGTCAATTTTGTAGGGTTTTTGGAAATTATTTTGGTTGAGGAATGACAATCGAGATGGAGGAATTGATTGATTTTTATTTTTTTATTTTTTTTCAATGGAGAAAAACGCGAGAACAGCTCGTCGAACGCGCGAGCGAACGCGGAAATTAGAAAAGTCGGAAGCGGAAGCCGCTCGCGCGGACGTCGCTCGCGGCTTTTAATCATATCGACTGTCCTTCCCTCGGCTTTTGAGCCGCGACGCTTTCGCGGAGTGATCCGCGGCTGGGCGGCAAACGTCGCAAATCGGGCTGGGGGGGGGGGGGGGGTGCATTATTATCAGGGCCAGAATTAAAAATTGCATTGTTTCAATCAATTATTTGCTTACCAATTTTTTTTTCCTTTTCTTGCAAAAAAAAATTCATTCCTCTGGTCGCAATGTCTGCCGGCGAGAATTCGGCTCTCAGCGCGACGTAACATCTTCGTCCTTCGAGTTACGACCATGAACCACGCGATTCGCTCGCCACGTCAGGGATTCGAGGATTTCCCGACACTCGGTACTCGAATGGCTAGTGGAAATTCGGTGTTGCGCGGAAATCGACTTACGCGAAGTTAAGGTGCATCGTCTAGTTCATCACTGGGGGGAGGGGGAGGGGGGGGGGGACGAAGGGTTAAACCCTTCCAGTTCCGAGACTGAAGTCCAGTTGCCGTCCGTCGTGTCTACCGAACGGGACCCTCGAGTGTCGTCCCCACTGCGCTCGACACGTGTGACAGAAAAAAAAAAGAAAAAAAAAAAAAAAAAATCGCTAACGCGCTTCCGATCTAAATGTCAAGCGAGGGCGGCGCGCTTGATTGAGTTAGGGACGCGCGCCTCGTGGGGCTCGCGCGGCGAATCCACGAAAAAGTCCGCGCGATCCCGGTAAGCGAGCTCCGACGAGTTATTAACACTTTTACGTCTTCCGCGAGGCGTGTTCGTCCGGTTGCCGGACTGTTGTGAACCGGTTATATATATGAATAAACTTCTGGCTTCGCTCGATTTAAAAAAAAATTGTCTTATATCCATCAGCCATTTCAAAATCTATAAATCAGTTTTAATTTCCAATAAAAAAAAAATTCCCCAGATGCGAAAAAACAAGTCTTCTGGCTTCAGCTTCTGGCTTCACTCGATTTTTGTAAAAATACAAAGTTGTCTTATATCCATCAGATATTTCAAAATCTATAAACCAATTTTTTTTCAATTGAAAAGAAACTTCCCCAGACGCGAAAAAACAATTCGATTAGCGCAGCAATATTTTTGCAAATCCTCATAATTATATTTACGGCGAGGGTGGGCGTGGGTGGAGGGGAGGGGAGGGGGGAGAGGGTTAGGGATGGAAGTGTCTCGTAATACCCGACGATCTTCATGTGTCGATTGGGTCAAGTAGACGAGCGCGTGGCTACGTTTCGTGGGACTGGGGTGAAGCTGTGGGATTGGAGCTTGGGAGGGGGAAGGTGAAGGGCCAAGGGGGTGAATTTCGCGGAATACGCGGTCAGCACGAGTGTCACGAGAAACGCACGGCCCGATGGGAGTCGACAAACGTGTATTTAGTTCTAGGCCGTGACGAGCCTTGTGACACTAGCCTAATAAGCTCGCGCGCGCCGCGCGAGTCGAATGACGGCCGATCGATGACGAGGAAACCGTAGAAATCGCTCCGAGCTCGCGGTGCTCGGCTGCTCGGACGCTCCGCTCATCCCGACAAAGTCATCGCGCGGCTCGTGGCTGCCGCTAGGTCAACGCGTATCGCGCGCAAACCGAACGCGTCCAGATAAACTCGAGACGCATCTCGATCCGCTCGAACCACTCGATCCGCTCGATCCGCTCCAAAAAATCGCGAGAATTTTGCTACCGGTCTCCGAAGGTGGCCGACGATTTTTAGTATTCCGGCAATTGGAATCAGTCGATTAATAAAATCAATTGGAATAATAAAACAAAAAAAATTGATTGTTGGGTTGCTCAATTTTTTTATTTTGAGCCAATAATTGTGAGACCCATGCGCATAAAAAGGTGCGACCGTAACTTTGAGATCTGGGTCCTGTGAGTTGCGAACTGCGACTTAAACGCGTGCGGGATTTTTTTCGGGAGACGAGACGAGAAGGACCGAGAGAACGTAAGCTCGGAGTGATTGCCAGCGAATTTTTCATAGCGATTTTTTGCTTCGACACGAATATTTTTTTAGCCACGGATTTTGACCATCTTTGTGATTGCAGCAAACATGAATCTTGAGGAATATCGCAAGCACGGTGAGTAAATATTTTCCTATTTAATTTTTTATTCAATGTGATCATGGAAACGTTTTTCATTTTTTTTGCCCAATACAATCTCCTGTCAATAAAAAAATCAGAGGACGTTTACATCAATACAGACGTGCTAAAAAAATATATAATAATTTCCCCTATTTTCGCCATCATCGTAACGTGACGTAATCGCTCCACGCATGATAAAGCCAAAGCTTTATCACCGGACGTTTACGTTGATGCAGACACACGGATACAAAAAACGTGTGTATTTTTTTAAAGCCTTTGTCGCGCCTCGGTGTAAAAGTCGTCGGTGAGGCAGAAGTTGGATAGAGTGAAATAGTCGCGAAATAAAGTGGAAATAGTTGCGAGCGAGAGAGACGCACGTCGGATATCACGAGCGGCCAGGAGGCGCGCGACATACGGAGGGTAATTTTACGGCGGGCGATATTGTCCCCCTCCGTAAGGTTTCCGCTGCGAGTTGCTTCGCAGTTGCCTCGCGCGCTGATTTTCACCCCGGTGACACACGCAGCGAGCAACAAGCCGGGGAGATTCCGCCTCGGGGCTCGAGCGATAAAAGTTGAGACGGGGCTTCTCGCCTCTTTATCCGTCGAATTGAAGTCTTTATTTTCTCGTCCTGGTTTTTCGCAGCGCGAATCGATGCTCGTGATCGACCGAACGATCGTCGATCTCGCGGATAAAGAGTCCGTAAACGCTCCGGAAATAAAATAGGATTCGACCTATTGTCGAATTGTCTCTGTATATTTGTTCCGAGGTCTCGGGACGAGTTGTCATTGTTTTCCGAACGAATGAGACCAAATGTTTGTCTGTCTTCATTCAAGTAAATCGCCCTCAGCACCGGAAAACCAATTTATTTTTATTTCAAATACATTTGACTTACTGCTCATTGCGATAAATAAAATAAATAAATTTAATTTTCTGCCCGGCGACCAGATCTACTATTTCTGACAAACTGTTCGGCCAAAAATTTTTTTTTTTTTTCAAAATCAACGAAAAAAGGGTTGTAACCAGTGTTTTCAGGGGTAGAATATGCGACTTGAGAACGATGGTATAGGTTACAAGTCGATATTTTGAAAAAATAAATTTCGTGACCCCGATTTGGGCGGTTTTCGGCCCGGCGGCCAGATCTACGATTTCTGACAAACTGTTCGGCCAAAAATTTTTTTTTTTCAAAATCAACTAAAAAAGGGTTGTAACCAGTGTTTTCAGGGGTAGAATATGCGACTTGAGAACGATGGTATAGGTTAAAAGTCAATATTTTGAAAAAATAAATTTCGTGACCCCGATTTGGGCGGTTTTCGGCCCGGCGGCCAGATCTACGATTTCTGACAAACTGTTCGGCCAAAATTTTTTTTTTTTTCAAAATTAACTAAAAAAGGGTTGTAACCAGTGTTTTCAGGGGTAGAATATGCGACTTGAGAACGATGGTATAGGTTAAAAGTCGATATTTTGAAAAAATAAATTTCGTGACCCCGATTTAGGCGGTTTTCGGCCCGGCGGCCAGATCTTCGATTTCTGACAAATTGTTCAGCCAAAAATTTTTTTTTTCAAAATCAACTAAAAAAGGGTTGTAACCAGTGTTTTCAGGGGTAGAATATACGACTTGAGAACGATGGTATAGGTTAAAAGTCGACATTTCGAAAAAATAAATTTCGTGACCCCGATTTAGGCGGTTTTCTTTTTTTTTTTTCAATGCGGAATAATTATTACGGAGTAAATATTGTTTAAATTCCCAGGCAAAGAAATGGTGGACTACATCGCGGATTATCTCGAGACGATAAGAACCCGCCGGGTCTATCCGGCCGTCTCGCCGGGATACTTGAGGAGCATCCTGCCGACATCCGCGCCCGTCGAGGGCGAACCGTGGGAAAACATCTTCGAGGACATCGAGCGATGCATCATGCCCGGTGTCACGCACTGGCAGAGCCCTCACATGCACGCGTACTTTCCGGCCCTAAATTCGCCCGCGAGTCTCCTCGCCGACATGCTCGCCGACGCCATCAACTGTCTCGGATTCACCTGGGTAAATAAATATCCGTGGCAATGTGTAATCTTGTCATTTCCACGACACCGACAATTTTTCCGATCGATTATTAAAAAAATCAAGTCAACCATCTATCCGTGTCATTATCGGAGTTCGCAAAAGTTTATCCGCGACCAATCACCGAATTCTCCTCCAAAGCCAATTTATTCATTTAATCACTAGTCGTCGATATAATAACGATAATAATAATAATCGCGAAAAAAAGCCAAGGAAAAAAAATGTAATGTTTACACCAATTAAAATTAATTGACAAGAATTTGGATTTAAATGTTTAATGATTGTTGGTAAAAGGCGTCGAGTCCGGCGTGTACTGAACTGGAGACGATCGTCATGAACTGGCTGGGCAAGATGATCGGCCTGCCGGACGATTTTCTCCATCGTCCGGGCGGCTCCGGCGGCGGAGTGATTCAAACGACCGCGAGCGAGGCGACCCTCGTCTGTCTGCTCGCCGCGAGGACCCGGGCGATCCGGGACGTTCAGCAGAACGAACCCGACAGTTTGCCGGCGGAAATAAATTCGCGACTGGTCGCTTATTGCTCTGATCAGGTGAGCCCAAAAACTAGTCCCCAAAAAAATCAATCCTGCCTAAATTTTTTTATTTTATTTTTTATTAATTCTTTTCATAGATAAATTATTTTTATAAATACGTAAAAGCACGAATTAATTATTTCCTGGTCGCGTATTGCTCTGATCAGGTGAGCCCAAAAACTAGTCCCAAAAAAAATCAATTCTGACGAAAATGTATTATTTTATTTTTTATTAATTCTTTTCATAGATAAATTATTTTTTTAAATATGAAAAAGCACGAATTAATTATTTCCAGGCGCATTCCAGCGTCGAGAAGGCCGGACTGATCGGCCTGGTGCGCATGAGGTACATCGAATCGGACGACCAGCTGAGCATGCGGGGCGAGATGCTCGTCGAGGCTCTGGCGCGCGATCGCGAGGAGGGTCTCGTTCCATTCTTCGTGAGTGATTCTAAAAATGTTACACAGGCCCCCATTGATAGACCTCTGAAAAACAATAAAAAGTCTCTATCAATGAAATCGCGAAATAAACGCAAAGGGTTCGATTGGAGTCTCGAATGAGGAACAGCATCTGGCCTGCGACTTTATTTACGAGCTTCGAGAAATCGCGGCGGAGTAGATTGGGCTGCTTCTGGAAAATGAGAAGTCATTTGGCGAGCCGGAATCTTCTTACCGCAAAGTCCAATTAATTTTGTATCAAGTTTTTTCCGACGGCGAAATATCTCGATCGAGCTGTCTAATTGGTCCCCGGGGTACAAATTTCTCCGGTCTGTCGACTCGCTGCCGGATTCTCGTGCGAGGCTTTTGAATTCGACGTCGAGTCGACGCTCATTAACCTCCTCGATGCTCGTAGGATTATTAATACAATATCAACAAATTAGTCGATATTAAAACCGAGTAATTTTTTGATAAGGGCTTTCTTTTTTAAGGTCTGCGCGACACTGGGAACGACCGGTGCCTGTTCGTTTGACAATCTCGAGGAGATCGGTCCAATCTGTAAGTGCCAATCACAATAATTAAACGCCACGAATTGCCGATTCTACTATAAATTTTTCCCTGCGAATTATTTTTAATACATATTTTTGTAATATAAAATATTACCGTATAAAATATTTTTTCGCAGGTGAAAGGAACGGACTGTGGTTGCACATCGACGCAGCTTACGCCGGAAGTGCGTTCGTCTGTCCGGAATTTCGCGGCTGGCTCCAGGGAATCGAATTCGCGGACTCGATCGCCTTCAATCCGAGCAAATGGCTAATGGTTCACTTTGACTGCACGGCGATGTGGTGAGTTTTTGAGACACTTCGAACGTCGCGAACGTCACGAAGCCGACGTCTCGTTCAGCAGCCGGAAGTTGGGACGGGTATTGGGATCTTTTTGTCTCGTCATAATTTCCGGCTGAGATGCCGGACGGTCTTTTCTCTCCCCGCGACTCGATCTCGATTAAGAATATCGATTCTGGATCGTTGTTGCGAACCTCCACTCACGTCTCATTCTTCATTACTTTTTTTTTATCCCTCTCACTCTTATCGCTCTATGTCGCTCTGTCTCCGTCGCACAAAGAGTCACCCCCCTCCCCCCTTCCCCTGACTACCAAGAGCGCCGGATATTATTGCTCGTCCTTCGTCATTATCGGGAAATCCAATTATCCGACATTCTCGGAATTTCACAATCGATCGGAATACCCAATGAGATATTTTTTTCGTTAAGAATGTTTGTCGCTCTTTCGCAGGGTTAAGAGCAGTCAGTCCCTTCATCGCACCTTCAACGTCGATCCGCTGTATCTAAAACACGAAAATTCTGGTGAGATGAGATTTTTATTAGGATTTATTAAGATTATTAAAATTTAATTTTTATTTTTTTTCTCTGTGGGATGAATTTATTTTTGACGTGAAAAATTGTATTACAGGTCTCGCTATTGATTATATGGTGAGGCTATGTTGAACCTGTCATTTCTAACCATTGTCCCATTGTTAATAACGTTTTACAATTTTTTAAATATTTTTTTCGGCAGCACTGGCAAATTCCACTGTCGAAGAGATTTCGAGCGCTGAAGCTCTGGTTCGTCATTAGAAATTATGGGATAACTGGACTGCAGAAGCACATACGTGAGGTACCGATAAATCCTTGTACTGAAAATATCGTTTAGGTGTCATTTGAAGACAGACTATATTTTTTATTTTTATTTTGCCGTCAGGGAGTCCGACTTGCTCAAAAATTCGAGGCGCTCGTGCTGGCCGACACGAGGTTCGAGATTCCGGCGACGAGACATCTCGGGATGGTCGTGTTTCGCATTCGCGGCGACAACTCGTTGACGGAAAAGTTGCTGAAGAAGATGAACACCCGCGGACGAGTTCATTGCGTGCCAGCGGCTCTTCATGGAAAATACGTCATTCGTTTTACCGTCACTTCGACCAAGTGAGATCAGACTCAAAGTCATTCGACAATTTTTTTTTTGCTTTTAATGGACCAATAATTTTTTTTATTTTTGTAGTACAACCAACGATGATATATTACGAGACTGGGCGGAAATACGAAACACAGCGAGCGAAATACTAACCGACGTGACGGGGTCACCGGTTCGGGTGAAGGTTTCATTGGCAGGTGAGTGTTTTTTTTTTTTTTTTTTTTTTTTTTCAGGTAAAAAAATGTTTCTACTTGTCTTTTTCCAAGATGCACCCGAATAAATGTTACCTCTTTTACGTTGAAGAGACGCGCGAGAAGAACGAAAACTTTGGCTCGAGTCTGTTGCTGGCGAACTCGCCGATGTCGCCGAAAATCGTGAACGGAAGTTTCGCGGCGATCTACGACACGGCCGACGTCTTCAACGACTGCATGAAAACCTTCGGGCAGCTTCGACTCGAGGCTCGAGACAGCCCAGGTAAAGGTGGATAAATGAACCAAAAACAGATTAATTTTTATCGGTAAAAAAATTAAAATCTTGATAATTTTTTAAATTTTTTTAGCGATGAGGCGACGCATCCGCGGAATTCTCATGTCGGGAAAACAATTTTCCCTCGACTCGCGGATGGATCTCGTACAGGGTTATGCGTCCTGCGGTCGTCCGCTCTCCGAGCCGACGACGAATCTGCCGCTGATGAAGGAAGACGAGGACGTCGGCGGTGGCACCGAGTCGACGTTGAGCATTGACAAGACCGGCACGTCTATAGGTACGGAAGACAATAATAGAAAAGCCGCATAAGACTTTCCTTCTCGCTGTACGCTAATCCGAAAAAAAAAAAAAAAAAAATTAACCCAATGAAATCTGTGCCGAAAAATGTTGCGTTGTAAAACCAGTGTGTTATCCATGAAGTAATTAAAACATCGAAAAAACTCGACGCCGCATTCAATCTCTTCGAAATGTAAAATGAACATTTTTGGATTCGTTGCATTTATTCATTTGAATTTTTTGTTGCATAATTTTTTACACATTTATATTTGAAAAAAAGTTTTTCTAGTTTTACTCACATTTTCATTATTATTATTATTATTTTATAATTAGTTGGGATTTATATTTGCGTTTGTGTCGGATGAAAAATTTTGTTATGATTTTGATGCATGGTTTAGGTGACTCGTCGACGAGTTTAACCGACGACTCGACTGCCGAGACGTCGGGAGGAAAGTTCGCGCCGGCGGTCGATAAGCAGGGCCTCAAAGTCGCGAACGGTATCGTCGTCAACAACGTGTTTACGCGGGAAAAAGGACTCGCGAAGAGCGAGACGATAGCCGCTATCAGTAGCCTCACGAGCGTCGCGCCGCCCACGCAGTCCCGGTCGGCCAGCGAGATACCCACCGAGAACGGCGTAATGTGCCAAAAGTGCGGTCATTACAAGCAACAATGATTTCATTTGTCGACAAATGTCCGGCGCTCTAACGACGGAAGCGCCTCCTATATGCAAAATACGATAAATAAATGAAGTAACAGTAGTAAATCAGCTTTATTGGTCTTCGTTAATACACATTTATGGATTTTGTTAAATGTTTTTTTTTTTTTCGTGGATCTGGGGACCATTGATTTAACCCTGACTATAAATACTTAGGTTATCGAAGATTTTAGAGGATCTAACAAATTTTGGCGATTCAAAAAACTATTTAAGTGTGGAATAATAAAAAAGAATGGATGTTATTGTCTTCATTTAGAATATTCGGGTCTCAGTATTTGAATGCGGTAAATTAATTATTTGTAATTTTCCAAGAGGACTTTTCACAGCTTTTTTTGGTCGTGTTTGGTATCACGTAGATATTATTATTTAATCCAAATAATTGTCACGTTTCATTGCCTGACGAAATTTTGAAGTGTGTGCGGAATAATTGAAGAGAAATAAAAGAACAACAAAAAAATCATCTTCTTTTAATTTTTCTTTGTGTCGTATTAATTAGGTGGTAAAAATAAATACGTAAAATTCAGAATACAGAAGAATGAACACAAAAGGGGTGAAGGGTTAAATAAAAGTGACTAACAAAATTCGAGACATAAACTTTAATATGATCGATGATATGACGTGACATTTCGCTACGTATCAGCGTATTTTTTTTTCTTGCTTTTTTTTCCTTCAACAATCTGTGAGCAACAAATAAACGCCCGCTCTCTCACTTCGTCGTCGTACTCTTCCTAAAACACAACAGCGTACAATTTCTCCTGATCTTACGAGCTAATGATATTCCACACTACGTGTCTACGTCGATTTAATCGCGCTACGCGGCTTTCAGATGACGATTCTCCGTTCGTCGTGCTAAATTCTCCGGACGATCGCGTTCCAATGAGCACTCAATTTCAGATACAACTATGATATTACGGAACGCGACCTCCGCGTTCCTTTATCGGGACTTTTCATCCAGATAAAAAAGGAGTGGAGAGAAAAAAAAATCGTCGAACCTCTCGTCGCGAGATTTACACAAACAAATATTACAGCAAAGATTTTCGAACGATCTCGCGACGAGTGGCAAAATTCTTCGAATGCTTCGCGCGAATTATAAATTTTTTGTCAATGATTCGTAACAATTTTTCATATAATATATACGAATAACTTTATATTATTAATAATTTAATTAATCAATAATATTATTATTGTTGTTGGGCTTATCGGCTAGAGAAATATAATTGTGACAACGATTAACGAGAGTCAGCGTCGTCGAACGAGCTTCCCCACATTATCCACATTATTGTTCTATTTTTTTTACAATTGCATTATTTTTAAACAATAAAAGGTCCTTTGTACTCAGCCCGGCGCTGAGAACGAAGGACAATTTTCGCGTTGGTATTTCATTGAAAATCATGATTTCACGGATGCTGCGAGACACTCAATCGTGGGTGCAACACAGATAATTATGATACATCGAGAGATAGAGATTTGAAGGTAAAAAACATTTTTCTTTTTTTTTCGCGATTACGCAGGGCTCTACGTAACCGCCAATCAATCGCTCGTCAATATTTATAATATGTATAGTATGTATACAATGTATAATATATAATATAAAAAGCTTCTTGCTTGGCTGCCAACACCCAAGGAGATGTCACGCGACAATGTTTGGTTTTGTTCTTTCTTTTTTCTTTTCAAGTTTTTTTTTTTATTTAAGTATTATGTTTATTTTACCTCACATGGCACGTGGATTTCATTTCGGCTGCGAGGCCAATCAGTATGATTAAATTATAATTAATCAAAAATGAGACGACGATCCAAAAGCCAACAAATTCGAAATTAAATCAAATTCAATATTATAAAGAAAAAATACACAAAAATTGTATACGAAAAAAATGTGGCTTTGGAAAATAATGGTAAATTACCCAAAACAGATGTAATTTTTCTTTAAAAAAAATTAAAAATTCTGAGATCAAAGAACGAAGAAGTAAATGAAATCATTGAATGGCCTCGCAGTCGCGCGTGCGAAAATGAACAAATGACGCGGACACATGCCGCATGGCTTGCCAAAGGAACCTCGCAAGTCGGTAATTGACGCGTGACGCGAAGTTTGTTTGGCAAAAGGCTCTTTCGTCAAAAAAAGCCTTTCTGTGAGGACATGAGCGTTCAGCTCGAGCCGCGTCTGACTCCCATTGGCCGTGACCACTTGCAGTCCGCGACCCCTTAGCCACGGGTCCAGTTTCCACGGTAACGAGGTGAAGGCTCACGCAGTGCGTTTGGTTGTTTTTTTTTTTTTAGATTGCTTCATCAGGGTGGAAGGTGGGTTATTGACGACTGCTCGCCTGAATCCAACTTAGCAACGTTTTGACTTTCATATTCACTGTTTTGCAATTACTTTCAATTTTTTCACTTGTCGATAAGAATAATGAAAATTAATCTGAATTTTTTTCTCTCAAGTTTCCGGCGAGCAGTTTCGACTCTGGAAGTTTTACCGAGACCAAGTACTCTAGATCAAATGTAATAAATAATTTCATGCAGACATGCACGGTGCCGACGATCAAGTGGGTGGCAAAGCGTCAGAGAGAGAGTCAGAGATAGAGAGAGAGAAATAAATCAGCGATACGATTGTGATCGATCGATCGCTCGTTACGTGTTTTATGTATATTATTGACAATTGTTTTTCTTGAAATTCCGTCTCGTTGGGTGTATAGACATGCAACGGTGTTTCTGCTTCGCAGCGATATGCAAATGTGGAAAGTATCACACGATCAACTAGAGAAACAATACGAGAGACGAAAAGAAGAAGAACCGAAAAATAAAATCGATCCACTAGACGTGAATCAAGGTGTCATATTACATTGCAACGTAACTGTGAACAAATAAATGAGAAATCCTTTTGGTTGGAGAACACCACTTGAAATCCTACAGACTTCACTTCACACGCATATCCACTTCTAACTAATTAATTTAACTATCTACGTTTATCGATCGACGAGAATACTGCCGGAAGGTCTTTTTTTTACAATGACACTTTTTCCCCTTTGTAGCTGTCTCATGGAAATTAATATTTTCATCCCTTCCAGACAGCATTCACGCGACTTAGCACAGCTAAATTTTGGTGGGCATGCCATAAACACGCCGTGTTCAATGGAGACGCCGTCTAAAGAGCGTGTCTAACGAGTATTTCGTATCTATCGGTCGGTGAGAGGATTCGGTGTGTTCGGCCAAGGGGGGGCGGGTGGTCGGGGGGTGGTGGTCGGTGCTGCGAGGGTTTCTAACGTTACGAGATAGAGACGCAGCCGACAGGTCTGCGACTGATCCTGTTAAGTTTAATATCTGTGTGTCACTACGTGTCTGCTGTTGCCGCGCTATTGGAATGTCAAGAGTGGGTAATTGTGGCTCCGAAAGACTTGGACTAACGTAGGAAACCAGAAGAAAGACAAAAAAAATATGTATACATATATATATCGATCTCAAAGTGTGGACCAAATTTTTCAGGGAATCTGAAGGGCCGTTTGAAGGCCTAAATGTGGGTCCCGTAATGATCAAGGGACCCAACCGGACTACCAACGTCTACGGGGGTCATTCAGTGAGTTACCAAGTGAACGTTGTAACACATTGCCAAGGGTGATATCATCACAGCGACCTACAAAGCAAGCCAGGACTCCTGAGGACCGAGCTGATGACGAGGACGGTCGATAGGATGAGGAGTAGGATATTGTTGGAGCACGAGGATGGGGCTACCCGATTGCACATATCTTCCTCACAGAAGCACATGTGACCAGTGCCGGTACTTTCCATCATGCACACGTGGTCCACCATGAATAAGTTTATTTGTAGCTGTGACGTGCACGTTCTTCGTACGCTCTCGTAGGCTGAAAATTGAACGAGACGTCATCGATAATCGATCATGTTGCTTGATTTTTTTTTTCTAGGATTTTTTCTGGCTCAACGTGATCCAGCAAATTGGACGACATTGGTACTCACGAGATTTGGCGTTGCGGACCATTTTCACGCAGCATCCGTTGCACGTCATGAGCGGCGGCTGGTCCCTCGGCAGGGCCGTGTAATTGAAGGGGTCCTTGCATCGCAGATCCGTCCACGAATCGCATTCGTAACAGTACACCGAACGTGCTGTCCACATCGATGACAAAAAAGGGGGCAAAAAAGTTATCATGAATCTTCGTGTTTGTAGATAGATCAATGTTGCAATACCCATTGCGAAAGCTCTCAACGTTTTTTCGTCGTGTTTATCACTCACTCTGACACTCGGCGTTACAGACGTTGGCAACCGCTAGTATAATTGCCGCTGCAAAAAAACATCGAACAGTGCGATAGACACGAGTCGTCGTTGGTCGATAGTCTCTTTCACCGAGACTATCGACGTTCTGACTGAGGAAGGATTTTTGACAGACTCTTCGACGACAAACGTAAAAAAAATATCAGGAGAACAAGTCGATACACTATTGAATTACAAAAATTGGCAAATTATTTTGACGTTACTTGTGATATTATTCGAATTACTGTTGATAGTCATTTGAATAAATGCAGCCGAACTATGTTTCCTAAGGATCTACCACTAATCTATTTTGTTTTCTTTTTTTTTTTTTTTTTAATAAAATACTGATCTTTGATTATTTCTTGCTGTATGACTAAGGACTCACCGCTCGGTCGAACCTGCCAATCGAGAGCGACCTTTCTCCAAATTCGTTATTAAAAACAATACCACCGAGGACAACACATTCTTTTCGTTTCTACGCTACTAACACGTCTTATGCTACTCGTTAATTAGTATAGTAACGGTTATGCAATTAAACGTTGATTAGTCGGACGGGGCAGAGGCCTCAGGGGATTGTTATTAATGGAATTACGAATTATTGACTCACCGGCTATGACGTAATCCGGCTCCATGTTTGCCGGCTGCGTTTTTTTTCTCGATTCCAAACTATTTCCGTCCCATGACTTTTCGCGACCAGTTTTCAAGATCGACGACAGAGCAGAGGAAGTTCAAGAGCAGCGATCATTTAGTAATGACAGCGGTTGTCGTTATGATGGGGCCAATCCTCTTCGTATGTGGCGCAGGCATGAAAAACAAAGACGCAAAGGCATTAGTGGAGCTAGGCAACTGTATAGTGGATTGAGTAATCGTTATGCCGCATACTTATAATCGACCTGCTGGTCGGTCGCTTATATTCGGTTTGCTGGTATAAGACAATTGAGTAGGGTCAGTGCGCAAGTGCTAAAGTTAAAGTTTTGCAACCTTATTAATATTTATATACTTGCAACACAGTTTTTTTGCTCGTGGCTTATTTCACGTTTGTTCTTCTTTCTGCATTAACTATTAATTTCAAGAAAATCATTTGTGTCAACGAATAAAAGATGACCATATTTCATCATTTTCCGACGTTTCGGCGAATAGGAAATAGGAGATCTCTACTCTTGGCCGTCGCAAGTGCTCCGACACTCTCAACTATTCTCGTTAGACTCCGGCTCAGAAGTGTCGACTACGATCTATATATATGTATATTATATGCGGAACCTCCCCGGGTTTCCGTTTTCCGTTCCACCGAAGATGCATGGACGCAAGTGGGTCAAGTCTCGCGAGGCAAACTTTCCATAATAAACTTTCGATAATAGGCGACAATATGCGATTCAATGCTGCAACGCGATCCGTCCTTTGTAATATTTTTCAATAGACCTGTTGCTTCGAAAAAAAAACTACGTTTTTTTCATGTGTATTTTTAAACGATGAATTTAAAAATCAGTTATCGTCACAGTTTCTGTGACGACATTTAATGAACAATTTCCAAGGAATCAAAATTCTCGACTCGCTGGTTCGCATTTTACGTCTCCATAAAAATGCTGGTAAGAGGAATGTTCCGCGTTCTTGACTCTTGGCTCGCTTCAGGATTATAATCTGCTGGAAATTCGTGGGATTCTCTACGCGACGTAAAATCTCCAAACATGCCTACGATTTGTGGGAAAATTGGAGTGAGTGAACAACATTTGTGATCTGTCTGATTTGCTGAGTTTGAACTTTTCAAGGTCCCCAGGAATGAACACGCAAAGTCATCGGAGCTCATTTCGTCCGAGCGACTTTTTCCGGCTAGTGTCGAGGGAAGAAGCTTAGCGAGCCGAGCCGGTCGGGTAAAGTGTTTCTCCGCAGTGGTTAAGGGCTTCTTGTGCACTTGCGTAATCGTTGGAATCGTCCGTGCGGCAGGGATGAGGGGGGGGGGGGGGGGGGGCTAGTTACCTTCGCACTTTCGTTTCCCCGTCCAACGAGCGTATCACCGTTCGTCCTACGAGCGGCTGAATCATATGGCGACGCTCCCAAGGTCAAAGCTTCGCAGCTTCCGCTCGCTACAGCTCTTGCGACTCTGTCGCGCCACGACAGTCGCTGCAGTGCTTCAGTTTCATTTTTCGGTGAAGCACGTTTGACATCTGACGACGCGGATCACGACTTTGGACGCTTCCACATCTTCGCACTTGGCTTCTCCCTCCTGAATGTCCTGAATGTCCTGGAAGTGACAGAACTCCTTATAAACAGTCGACGATTTTTTTTTTAGGAAATAAAGAAAATTAAAAAAATGTGACAGGTGTCAAATTGTTATCAGTGATAATAATTGTATTGATATTGTTGAGCTGTCAGCGATTGAAAGACGAATTAAAAATGTATTTCCAACTGCGTAGACACGGAAATAAAAATTTGGAAAACAGATTGAAAATTCGAGGCACACGATCGAACTGTCAAATCAGGCCGCAGCTTCGAGCCGCACGTTTGCGCATTATTTGTCCACACGGTTTCTCCGACGCGGGGCCGGTACAATGACCCAAATCCGTGTGTACAGCTACAATCGCTCAGGCGGCAATTGCGTGCGCTCGATAGACCGCTCATCGATTTGGCACACTAGACCGGTGCAACGAGGCACCGAGCAAATCGGTGTGACACTTTAAACCACGTATAATCAACAAACGCGTAAATTATTAAAAAAAAGAAAAAAAATTTAATCGAAATCAATCACTGACGAGCCTCCCACGTCCCAAAAAAGCTCCCCACAAAACAATAATAGCGCCGAAATAAAAATCCCAGAGATCCAGCCTTGCCAAAAAAACTGCGAAAAAAAATACAAAAAACACACAAGTGAAAGTCGCAATCACGAGAACCGAATGTGACAGCGATAACGAAATCAACGAATCGCCGCAAGTGCCTCAAAGTGTCAGAGAACGATATCCAAAAATAAATCGTGGACGACAGTGTCGTTATTTCGGTTTCTTTTTTTCAAACAGAGCGTATGCGTATCGACACCCACGTTGATGTATCTCTCAAGAGTCCCGAGAGTCTCCGCACTCACTGCACTGCCACTGCGGATGCACTTATGGCCGAAGCGTGGCCGCGCGACACGGACTCGGGGAATCTCGCGGCTTGCGGCGAGCTTGCGCAGTCCGCGCGGCTCTCGGGCTTCGCGTGTTCCCGGTGCCTATTTGGGAGGGGAGGAAGGAGGAGGACAGAGTCAGGGCGCAGCGATTGGCCATTCAGCCCGAAGAAAGCAATGAGTCATTGGCAACCGAATTTTCATCCACTCGTTCGCCTGGACTGAATATTCGGATGTGCCAATCTCTGGTCTGTGGCCAATCATTGGTTCTTTGGGTAGCAGCGGACTCAGTGCGGATCGACGGTGGGTGAGAAGCCACCTGCCAAGCTTCCCGAAACTCCAGCGGTGCCGCTGAGCAGTCGCTCGCGCAGCGCCAGCGATCAATAAGCTTTGCTGCATCGGCGCGGGGGGCGTCCGCGTTTCGCCACGAAGAAGCACGAGGCAGCACCGCGTGCGCGCGCGCCGCGCCGACGCAACCCGCCCGACTCGCGTGTAAAGCGCGCGCGCGCGCCGCTTTGGCGTGTGGCGACGCTGTGTCTGCCCGTTGCACCAAATACGCACGAGCGCGAATTTATGACGCGGGCGGAAGTCAGAATCGCACGGGAATCGCGATGATTGACAAACGATTTCACGTATCGTCGAACGCGAGCAAATGGAGAATTGTTCGCTCCGTCGGCGCGACAGAGAGAACAGCTGCATTGTTTCGATGTTGGGCATGTCTTTGGCGCAGCTGAGCTGTAAATCACTAATTAGAGAAGGAAACAAGCGTGTATCAGTCCAGGGTCGCGATAAGAAATTGTGCGAATTGTGCTCATGACGATTAGCGCGTTTTGCGCGGCCTAGCGAATTTTTTCGATTTTTGTTTGTCAGAAATATTGCACTGAGAAAAATTAGTAGCGATTACCAATCATTGGTTCGATCTACCAAAATATTGGTTGCAGTTACTAAAATATTGGTAGCTCTACTATTAATTTTTTTCAGTGTAGAAAAGACAAATGAACTTGATCTCATTCTGAGAGTCTCTGCCAATTACAGCGAATAAAACGATGACAATGTCGTCGTTACTCGTGAAATTTTGAAAGAAGAGAAGATTCTTACCGATTTGCTGTAATGATTACGTTCAAAAAATTCGACGACTCACTGGACTCGCGCAGAGTGCGAAAATTGTTACGTGACGTGAAATCGCAACGAAGTGTCAGCCGTCGAACGGTCGTTCCCATGCGAATTGAAATGTCATCGGATTCGCTAACCGCGCGACAATCGCAATTTTTCAATTCCCTGCTCGAGCGCCGCCGTTCATTTTTATCGGGCGATACGATTGGCCTGAGACGCCGCTTGGAATCTTGCCGAAAAATGGTATTTCTCCTCGAGGCCTCGTAATCGTCTCGCGTGTATCGCCCTGCGAGGGCCGAGTGTCCGAAGAGTCGAAAATCAATCCAGAACGGATGAGCTCAGGCTGTAGTCGTTGATCACCCTGGACAGCTGAAAACATGACGCGATGGGTCCTTTTACTGTTCGCCGTTACTTTGCTCTACCTGAACACTGCGGAACAGCAGGGAACCTTCGCTATGGAGGACGACGACGAGATCGTTGACTACGCGGATGACGGCAGCGATGGAATTGGTAATTATCGCGAAAAAAAAAAAAAAAAAAAAAAAAAAAAAAAAAAAAAATTAAAAACCAGTCAATTGAACTTATCTACGTGTACTCAAATTTAGATGAAGAAGCATTGGACTCGAATTCGAACACTACGGAAATGGATCCTTGGTTAGCGCGTCGTGCCGGACCTCAGAAACGCGGGAAGCAGCGAATATGGCAAGCCATTCGTCGCGAGGTGAGAGACATGAAGAACATCCTGCCAACCTTGGCGGGCAACATTAGTTGGATGGAGCACGACGTGAAGGACATGAGCAGAAACTACTTCAGTCTCATCGGTGACGTGCGCAACATCAAAGCCGACGTGATGATGATAAAGAGATTGGCCCACATCATATGGCAAAACGTAACGGAAACGCGGAGGGATCACAAGCGAATGAACAAGACGCTGTGGTGGATCATGAACAACGTGACGATTGTCATAGACGACGTCGGAAAGACGACGGCTCGCATAACAGACATGTCGGGATACTACCAGAGCCTGACGAACAAGCTGGACGACGCTGTCGACCGAATCTCCGATATGGCCGGATTCGGCAGTACTCTGAATAGCATTAATTCGGAATTCGTCAAATTGAAATCGACGTTCAAAACCGGCTCGGAAGAGATAGATAGTAAAATGCGAGGGCTCGCTGAAACGATCTTTCAGGCTGGTTTGACGCTTTACGAAATCCGCGACAACGTGAGCAGACTGTTCCCACGAAGAGAACAGGAGATACTGGCCGACGTAGCCGAGGTGAGCGTCGCGATTGCTGGTAATACCCAGACAATGAACAAAATGTCGAATCACGTCGAGGACATGACCACCGATATTTTGCAAATCACTCGCAGAGTCGAGGAGATCTGGGTATTGATGGATTCGTTGGCCAATCTAATGAACCTGGTCGGCGACAAAGTTACGTACAGCATTAACTACAATGTAAGCAAGGTTCAAGAGTCGGTCGTCGTGGTGGACAACAAAGTCACTCTGATTGGCACGAATCTCGCGGATATTTATCAGCATATCGGCGGCTTAGAGAGAAACTTGAGTAAACTTTTAATCTGCGAAAGTACTGCGCCTAACTTTGAAACTGTGTATGAAGGCATTGAACAAGTTGATGCGCGTGTGGAAACTGTGGGCAATCGTATAATATCCAACGTCGATCGTATACAGGATGGTATCAACGAGATGAAGTCCCAGCTGAAAGATATAAGAGAAGTAATAGCGGAGAAGTGTGAGGCGTCATGCGGGTGCATTTCGCCATTGCCACCGATGATAACAAACATCACCGCACCTGGATATCCGCCAATGCCGCCACATCCCCCGGTTCCAACGGTATACCCTCCACATCCTCCGGTTCCGACAGTATTCCCTCCACATCCTCCGGTTCCGACAGTATTCCCGCCACATCCTCCGGTTCCGACAGTATTCCCGCCACATCCTCCGGTTCCGACAGTATACCCGCCACATCCCCCTGTTACGGCAGTATACCCGCCACATCCCCCTGCTACGACAGTATACCCGCCACATCCCCCTGACACAACACTATACCCACCACACCCTTACCCTCCAGAGATTCCGCATCCCGGTCCTCCAGAACCAGAATACCCACCCGATTATCCACCTCCCGGTCCCCCGGAACCGGAATACCCAGACTTGCCAGGACTTGGTCCTGGACATCCGAGACCAGGGCCACCGGCTCCATCCCCGCCACCGCCATACCCAACGACGACAATGTATCCTCAAACCACCGTCTTCCTCTACCCACCCACTACGTATCCAACGCACATTTATCCGAGCACCACCGTACCGGGTGGTTTCCCTTCTCCATATCCAACAGCTACGTTCCCCCCACCCATTTTCCCGTCAACCTTCACTTATCCACCTATGATATATCCTTCGACGACTTATTACCCACCACCTACGCATTACCCACCGTCGACAGACTATCCTATACCGTCGCAGGAACCACCTGATCCTCAGAGGCCTACTGATAATGGTAATAGCGACCAAACGTCCTCGGTTCCGCCGGTCTCTAGCACTCCATGGCCCGGTCCGGGGGCACTTCCTCCTGGCCCACATGGTCCGGGCTTGCCAATAGGCTGCGGCGAGGAATTCACCGGCGCCTGTGCCTGTTCCTGTCCATGCGACTGCACTTGTCCAACATCCAAACATGTCCTACCGCCAATGGAACCCTCAAGGTTTTTCGGATACCCCATTCCCATGCGAAGCGCGTGTCAATGTATCTGCGAGTGCCCCTGCGCACCGGGAGTATCTACAAAGGAACCCGCAATACCAGAAGCCAGACCTGCTCCTCAAGAGTCTCAATGTGGATGTGACAGTAAATTGCTCGACGATCTTATTCGTGAAGTTCATGGAATACATGCGGACCTGGAGAACGTCAAGACGAGGACTTCATCCGAGCATAAGAGAACTAGGGACGTGATGCTCGACGAGATCGACAAGAAGTTCGACGACTTCAGTAGGGAGATTCATCTCATAGTAAACGGCACTTTCAGTATACACACGGACGTGCTGAACATTTCGCTCTCAATTCACGACATGAAGAATGAACTGTACGAGGCGATTAATAACGCTGCGTTTAGTCTGCAAGATGCGAGCAAAAATATCCTAGCGGCCCTTTCGAATATCGTCCAAGAAAGTACGTAGTTCATGAATTTACTGACAAACCAGTTTTTTATATCATTACATTTGTGTAGGTATAATCGAGCCTGTGGAGCCTGTGGAGTCTGTGGAGCCTGTGGAGTCTGAGGATGGGGACACGTATAGAGGGAGACCTCCCTTTGCAGCTGGACGACCACAACTAGGTTATCCGCCATCGATGGGTGGTCCATCCTACTGGCATCAACAGGTACATTCGTTGCAGGATATGCGTCCTCCGGCGTATGGACCTGTACTGCGCCCAGGTAGGCCTGGAGGAAGGATTCCCAATCGAATCGTAAGCCCTCGCCAGGCATCGTCAGGTGGTGTCCTATCGGATGAGGTCGACCATTCTACTTCCACACGTCCAGATACTCCACATCCGTCGAAGGATCCAGCCAAGAGAGAGTTCAATGGAACATCGCTGACAAATACAGCCACAGGAATAAGTAAAGCGTCGTCACCTGCGCGGCGAATGTTCCCTTTCATCAAACCTGAAAATATCACTAAAAAGTCATCTAGCAAAAAGAAAAAACAGAAGAAAAAGAAAAATAAGAAGACTAAGAAAAAGGATTGTGTCACGTCGGAAAAGCAACCGAAAGTCGGAGCACGACTTACTAATCGAAAAAGCATTGCTTATGCTGATGACTCCATTGATTATGATGATTATCGTGACCTCGAGCCAGGTGAGCTTCCCAAGTGACCCTTCGTTACGCGGCAGATAGATATTCCGTGCAATTTTAAGTATTATTTGAATATTACGTACTTTAGATAGCAATGGATACGACAACGCGATTGTGCAGCGCAGATTAATGGAAGAGCCCGGGACTGAGTTGGCGATACCCGAGGATAATCTGGACGTGTTAGAATCACCAATGGACCCATTCGCGTTCCACAATATGCTTCAGAAGCACATAAACAATCAGTTGATGAATGCTGTACAATCGGGTAAGTCTTCAATTGTCTGACAATTGAATGTGACGTAACATCTGGATTGTGGTATGATCGAAATTCCAGGTCCGATCTACCATCATAAAGGAAAGCGACGTCCTTACAACCGCTGGCGTGAACGAAATCGAAATCGTTATCAAGTCTCGAGACCATTGTTCCCAGTAATGCCTGGGTTTCCCTTCATCCCGCCACAAATAGGAATGGTGCCTCCGATACCTCCGATACCTCCGATACCTCCGATACCACCGATAGCCCTACCGAATCTTCCCAGAATCAGACCTCCTCGATTGCCTCAATTGCCTCCAATACTTCCAATGCCTGTAATTCCTCCAGTCCCTTCAATATCTGACATCTTTTCATCCTTACCACATAAAATAAACGGGACGCCGTACAGTGTTTCCTACAACGATGGAAAAGGAAACTCCTGGAATGTCAATGTGAACAGGCGTAGCATTGATGCGGGCGTAACAGATTTGAGCAGCGATGTACCCAAGATTTCTGATGATAAAGGCAAACATAATGGTGAAGAAACTCATAAAACGAAAGAAGAAGAGGATAAGGAGAGTCAGGAAGATGATAAAGAAAGCAGTGCAGAAGATAGCGAGGAGGAGAGTGACGAAGAGGAGGTACAAGAAAGCAAAGAAGACACCGAAGTCAGACAGGAGGGACATCAATAAATATATCAAGGCATGAATTTAAAAAATGGTAATTTCTGAATAAACGTGCATTAGATTTTAATAATTAATTATTTATCCGTTATGTTACATGCCTCCTGAGTCTGGACAAATAACATAATGCTGTACTAGAGACTCAGGACTTTCCTGTTGTGTCGGGAGTCTTCGTGGCGAGATCTTCAGTGGTCGAAATGGTAGGCGAATCTGTTGTCGTACTCGTGACAAGCAAGATCTCGTGATTGGTTGACGAAGTAGGCTCTGCCAACGACGGGGAAACTGTGGCCAGTGATTTTCCTGTTTCGGTGGACGCGTTGGACATTCTTTCGTCGTGACCCTCGCTTTCATTGTCATAGAGAAGAACGACACTGGTATAAACGACGTTCGCCATTGGCGGAGGTTTGAATAGATGCTTCAGACGCTCAAACAGACTCCCCTTTATTCTGTGAAGATGATCATCACTGCTCATTTGGGTGACATTGCTTGTAGCCTCTGGCGATGCGTTCGCAAAGAGGGTACCGTTGGTGGATCTCTGCATTCTCAGATGTCGACCACTGCCATAATTCGCAAATTGCACGGACGCCGCCATTTTAGGTTCGTTGTCCGAATTCACTCGGAAACCTGTCTGTTCCGCCTGGATGTAAGCCAAGCCCGAGTTGATGTCCTGTTCGCGAAGCATTTCGTACACATTCGGAGTACCTTTGGAGTCGTCGGATGAATTGCTGGAATGACGATCGTCGTAACTCCAATGATCCAGTCGACCTGCTAGATTAGACTTCATCGATGGAAGTCCAGTTGCATTTGAGCGTTCGGACTGTTCTCGGGGGTCCTGAATGATCCTCTGAGAAGTCCTACGGTTCTCTCGTTCAAAGGTCGAGGCTTCCTGACGCTGTTTATCAAAGGACTGTCCAGAACTGTTCTTTTTCACGTCGCAGTCTGTTCTCAAAGCCCCACTGATGTCTGACTGCCTAGGATAGCCAATCAAACCCGTTGTCTCCGCTAATTCAAACGCTCGCGCGTCTTTCAAATTCCGTTTTGCATTCTCTGCACTATCTTGCTTGGCAATTGGATACCTGGATGCCCCCTGCTGATCCAGCTTGGAGACGTCGACGTTCTGCTCTTCGGGAACGTTGACACGAAGCTCCGGTAGCCTGACACTTTTTTCGTATCTGTCATTCTGGAGAATCTCGTTGCCCGGTTCTTTCTGACGTATCGCGCGGTCCAATTTGTAATTGCAGTCTGTCGACGTTTCCGGGTAAACTCGAGCGTCTTCCTGCGGCGTTTCCTCCCAATTCGGATTGTTCCATTCTTGCACAGGTCCGGATCGCGTCATCTTCGCTGAAGAAGAATCGTCATTAGGAAAAATGGGTCGATCCGACTCCTCGCGACGGATCAGTTCATCCTGACCGATCTGATCGCTCCGACGAGCTGAATCCTCGCGCCCCACTTCTTCTCGTCGACCTTCGTAAGTTCTTTCGTTGACCCGCCGAAAGTCGTCTTTGTCCGGTGACGATTGATCGGTGCGCGCGGTGACTGCTTCGCGGTTGACGGGTTCTTCGTAATCTCGATAAATTCTCTCCTCCGGATTGACAGCTGAACGACTTCTCACGAACTGTCCACCCTCCCTCGACAATTCCGCTCGCTGCGGTTGCTGCTGCGCCTCCCTCGTCCAGTTCCTAAAGGATCCGCCGTTCGCCACGCGTCTGCCTTGAAGCACTCGACGTATCAGCGGCAGAGTCTTGCGCTTTTCCTGCCGCGACATTTCCGGCAGCACTCGCTTCAAGGTAACCAAGCCGTGTTCGACCTTGCTCGCCCGGCTCTGCTTCTTGATGCGCTCGAGTTGCTGCCTGAACTCGCCCGTCAACTGCTCCACGTTCACATTCTCGTCCGGACTCTCCGGGATGACGATGGATATTATGTTGCCCACGTCCATCGACGCGTGCGTCAACATCGGCGGATTCGCTTAAAGGTCACGAAAAAAATTGTAATTCAAACTTCAGTCATTTGTGGCAGGGAAAAAAAATACTCACCACCTGGCGCATATGCCCTGCAGACATTCAGCAAACTGAGAACCACTATTATACTCAAACTCATAATGATCATCCGATGAATTGGATAAAACTAGGAAAACCCGACTTAAAAAAATATATACGACCGTGTGTCGGAATCCAGGAGCCTCAACGACTTTTCGTAAACCGTCGACTCTGAAACCAGAGAAGCCTTCGGGTTGAATGCGAACAATCGAGTCCCCGAACGTAATCCCACGAGGAAATTGCCAATCAAAATCTAATTAAAGCGCGATTTGACGGTGCGGGCGTCGCAAACAGGAGCATTTTGTTTGCCACAACAGGCGACGCGATTCAAACACTCTCGGGTTTCCTGTACTCGAACTGCGGTGTAGCTGGAGCTTTAATCCAAGCGAACCGTTGAGAAATTCAGCTTGGACTCTTTTTCAAACAAGCGACGAGGGTCAACTTATCAGTCATCCGATTCGTGTGACATCGAACATGATCGCTTGATCGTCGATCAAACATTCAATTGCGCGCGGCCTAAGCAGGTTTGGATTAGGATTAGTTTCCGATTATCGGATTCGTCGAAACAATCGGACCGACGGTGATTCAAACGACGGTATCCGGCTCATCGATCGCCTTCCTTCTCATCCGTTGGAGCCTGGATTACCGTCGACGAGGCTTTCGAATCTCACCGACAGATGTCGACTCCGCACCGACCAAGGTCAATCCGAGCGCGCGATCTGCCTTACCGACTGAGTCCTGGACTTCAGTCTCGAACTGAAAGTATGAAATCAACGTCTATGTTGTGGGTTGTGGATAGGTCGTTGCAATAAAACGTGACGATAACTATATCGCATGTGAAAACACGTCACTAGACGCAGCGATATGATGAGCTGTGGACAGAAAGTATTGAGAAATAATTCGTAGACTCGTCTGCACGTTGATGTGTTCATTGAAAATTAGAGGGGCTTTGGCAATGAATTATCAGTCGAATCGTGATAGGTCGCAGACGCTATATCGTATTTTCGAAGCCGAGACTAATTTGCAATGTGACAAATGCTCAGAGTGCTCGGTGTGATTTTCATCGAGAGTCTCCCGGCTTTCATGGTTGACGCACAGCTCGGTCGGATTTATCGTTGACGCGATAAAGTGGATGGCCCGGTCATCGATCAATGTACCGGCGATCGACAGGTCCGTTATAATACTGCGGATTCTGCTACAGTTCGGTGTGCATCGACCATTGCTGGTGTAATGTGCAATGACCGGGACATCCATCTTAAGAAGGTCGCTTCATTAATCCTATCTCGCGCAGACGATACGAGCCGACTGAACCGATCCGCGAAAATACAAAATACCGATGTCATTGTTGTTTACACTTTCGAGGTTACGATAACTCCTAATTTTTTGTAAACTCACGATAAATAAATAATTAAATTAATTGTCAATAGCGAGTGCATTTAAAAAATTGATTTACAATGTTTTCTTATTTAATCAATGTCACAGACTGAGAATGCTTGAAGCGAGTCGCGTATCTGGTAACGCCAGTAATTACAGCCAACATTCTCCACCTTTGATCGCGACGATTTTCTCGGGTACAAAGTCCAATCCGCGACGCCGCCGCCGCCGCCGCCGCCGCCGCAGCTATCTCGGTACGCGTATCCGAAAGCGTGTGTCCGATTACAATTTCTGGCCGAGGAAACGCGACGCACTATAGACGCTCGTACTTCGTCGCTTAGGTGAAATCTCGCGGAGGTTTAGTAGGTCGGTTAATTTTGCAGCTCGCGTTACTTTGTCCTCTGAACAAGCAATTTCTGTAAAGCATATTTCAACCTTTAGGTTCAAAAATAGCAAACCTAAAAACCCTATAAAAATGAAATGCAATTAAATAAAAAAAGCACTCATACATTTATCAAATATTTTTCTAGAAACCAGCTTTTTTTATTCCAAAATTTGCGGAGAAAAAATTCAATACATAATAAAATACAGTTTTTATGTATATGTGGTTTAAGTCAGGCCCCTCGCAAAAAAAATCTATAAAAAGCTTTTTTTTATTCCAAAATTTCAGGACAAACATTTCAATAAAATACAATTTTTATGTATGTGTGCGGTTTACGTTAGGACCCTCGCACCGCTCGACCAGCGATTCATTCGCTCGCTCTGTGAACGTCGCGTGTGAAGTTGTGCCAGTCCGTAGCGGAGGCCCGACCGTCGTGATACACTCTGTATATTTAAATTCGTACACGCACACGGCCCGATCGCATAATCGTCGCGCGCGGCAGTTGGAAACGTGTGGCAGTCTCGCGTCTTTGTGGTTGTCCCCCCTCCTCGCGGTTGTGGCATCGGCGCCGCGCCTCTCTTCGTACGTCGCGGTGGTTGTGGCAGCAGCAGTGGCGGCGGAGGCGTCGATGGTGGGGAACTTGGTCCTATCTGCAAGCTTCAAGTCAACTCGTTTTGCAGGGAATCCGTTAGTCTGCCGGGCAAACTTTACCAGGTCGCGATCGGCTCTCGGCGATCACAAATCTCACGATCGTTTTCTCGTCCCAGACGCGCCAAACCGATCGTTTCGTTATTTTTCTGCGATCGAACCCGGCCACACATCGTCGATCGTGTTTTCGGCGGCAGGTGAGTCTCACGGCGGCAATCGAGTGATTCTCGCGGCACTTTTCACCATCGAATTGGCGCGCAAAAATCGGTTAGACATTATTTCGCGAAATTAATCAGCGAATTCAATTCGTAGCAATTTAGCTCGATAGAAAAATTAATCCTACGCAGATGACGCAAATATACATATAAATTGATGTAAATTCATCAATCATGCTCATTTGTTTGAATAATTAACGAATAATTTACATTCATAAGACGCTGGGAAGCGATTCATTAAGACGTTAATATCTCAGCGTTTGCGTGGTGACCAATTATTAAAATTCATTTTTTAATAATACGTTTTTTTTCGTCACGAATTATTGCTATTATTATTATTATTATTATTATTTTTAATCGAATGTCGAAATTTCGTGAATACAAAACAAGACAGTAAAATCGACCGAGAGAAAAAAGCCAAAGCGAGATGCCTGGAATCCGGTCGAGTGCGCCGGGTGAAAGCCGGTCTTCGGCTCCGCCGAGTTTGTTTCGCGCACTCGCGAGTACACAGGGCGAGTTCATCGACTGGTTGCGCGCCAGTCGCGCGGCCGGCGGCGGCGGCTGCGGCGCGCGGCGCGTCCGCTACACGCGGAGTTTTGTATTGGCGCGCGCGCAGCAGTCGCAACAGGCCGCGCGTGTTTTTCGTATCGGTTGGGATTAGCGAAAGCGCGACGAGGACGGCGAACGATATATGTATAGCGTGCGGTTCTTCCGTTCGCGCGGGGCTTCCGCCGCTGCGTGAATGCACGAGCGGCCGGCGAGGAGGGCCGAACATGTGTCGGAGTCGCGTCACGCAATACACGTGACCCACGAGCCAACATAACACGGGAGTGGGTGGGGGAAGGAGGAAGGGGAAGGGGAGGATGAGGGAAGGGAAGGGGAAGGGGGAGGAGGAGAACGAGATGCGCGAACGCGTTGACGTTACAGCGATCCGCAAACCTTTGGACTCTGCTACTATAACGCTTAAGTAATAGACGCGTTTAAAGCCCGAGACAAATATTTCCCTTCGTCCGCGCGATTCATTTTTATTTCGTCGCAGTTTGTAGACAACACATAGACGGAAGTTCTGAAACGTCTGTACGTGGAATTGTTGACGGTTATTGGGATGAATAATAATTTTTTATCATGAGCATCTGTTAGATAATAATATTATTTTTTTTTCACGTTGTGGGATGTTTGGATAATTGGAATGGAAACTATAAATTAATTATGTGGGAAAATAATTTTTTGCGGGAATTTTTTAATAATTTGGATGGAAATTTTTTTTTAGTGTTAGTGTAGCTGATTGGACGATAAATGTTGGACTGATTGGACGATAAATTGGAATGGAAACTATAAATTAATTATGTGGGAATAAATATTTTTTGCGGCATTTTTTTAATAATTTGGAAGGAAATTTTTTTTTTAGTGTTAGTGTAGCTGATTGGACGATAAATGTTTGAGATGCAATCACGAATGTTGTGACTGGCGATGCTGCTGATGTTTGCGATGAATTTTTAACGATTGGCATTCGAGAGAAGGACGCAATGCGTATCTCGGGGATCCGAGTTGCCTGTCCAGACGTTGGATGAGCGTCGCCCGTGATAACGATTAACGGTGATGCATCACTGGTATAGCGTCAGCGTCCGCGACGGTCATCGTGTTGTATCGATATAACGATCGCGCTCGGCGAGATTTCGAATCGGGCGCAGGTGAATTGCCGCGGCGACGCGGAATGCTTATCGTCGACTCAGGCATTGAATCACTGCTTTCGCTCTCGCGAATCGCTATAAAAGTCTAACTTTAGGTTTAGGACCTATAAATGTCGAGTCGAGTGTTTATTTACCGGCGGCGAAATTGTTCTGAATAATGAGTCAACTTTTGCCGACGCAATAAAATGGAAATTAAAAAATTAGCTAACGAGTATTTTTATTTTTTGTTGGGTACATTTTTTTTTGGTTTTTTTTTTTATTTTGTTTTTGTCTTCTAATCAATTACGATTTGCAGTTTACTACAGTCAGGACACGCGTAGATTAAAATTCGTATAAACAGCGGCGCCACTGATATCGACATTTTCGTACGTCAGAGGCTCGATCGTACTTTGAACCAGTGCATTCGACCTGATAGTATATCAATCAGGTCCGCGGGAGGGAGCCCCGTAGGGTGCTTAATTTCGACACGCTTATCAACCCGGGAATGTTATCGGGGACAGCCTGATACGTTACGTAAATACGTCCGGATAATCAGATAATTGTCTGCAAACGCCAGACAGTCGCTGTTTACGCAGTGAATTACACTGTACGTGACTTGCATCCGTTTGCCCTAAAACCCAAAATTTTATTTATTTATTGCTGACACTGAACTTCATTTTTTATTTTTTCCTCCTGAAAAAATGTAACGCTGATACCATTTCTGTTTCATTTTTTATTAGAATATTGGGAAAAAACATTAACAACTAGCGGGAAATAATTTTATTTATTTATTGCTGAAACTGGATTTAATTTTTTTTCCCCCTAAAAAAATGTAATGCTGATACAATTTCTTTCTCATTTTTTATTAGAATATTGGGGAAAAACATTGACAACTACCGGAAAATAATTTTATTTATTTATTGACGGCACTGAATTGTATTTTTTATTTTTTCCCCCTAAAAAAATGTAATGCTGATACTATTTCTTTCTCATTTTTTATTAGAATATTTGGAAAAAAAATATTGACAACTAGCGGAAAATAATGGTCGGATTAGCACGTGGAACTCGACGCTTGGCGCTGGCACTGGAAACGGGCTCAAAGCTTCTGAACCCGCGAACCGTCAGACATGCCTCGCAGGCGGCGGCCAAATGCAAAATCACCGAGGGAAACAACGGCGAGAGGATGTTCGCCTCGCCGTACGGCGACGCGGACGTTCCGTCCATAACGGTGCCCGAATTCATGTGGTCGAATCTTCATCTGTTCCAAAATAATACCGCCTTGGTGAGTTTTCTTCTCCCTGCAATAATAAACGAATTATTTTAAAAAATTCAAAAATAAAAAATAAATGTTACATTTTAAATAATTTCCATTTTTGTTGTCACTTCGGAATCATCGAATCAGCGTGACGCACGTAGCGACCCATTTCTCGCGATATGATGTTTTCTCCCTGAAATAAAAATAAACAATTAGCCCCGTATCTTCTATTTTTTTTCGCGCGATACGCACTATCGAATAGTGGATAAAGCGTAATCGCACTTTTATCGGGTCCGTTATACCCTCCCCCTTAATACAATTATAGAGCGTCGAGTGTTGTTCGCGCGAACGCCAAGGTTATCATTTGGCGATTTTTCTCTCCGCTTTCCTCGTGAGACTTTGGAATTTGAAATCTGTATCAACGCGCACGTGATCGAAGACGACGACGAGGAAAGTTGGGAATCGCGATCGCATCGATCTGGTCCTTCCGCAATAATCGTTGACTGACATTTTTGGACTCTGTTCTATCTACAGGAATGCGGAATCACCGGAAAAAAATACACCTACGCCCAGCTGCGCGACAACTCGAATTACGTCGCGCGGAGCCTACGAAATTTGGGAATCCGCGAGGGCGACGTCGTGGCTGTCATCCTGCCGAATATGCCGGAGAGTGCGGTCGCTTTTCTCGGCAGCCTCGAAGCCGGAGTCGTCGTCACGACTGTCAATCCTTACTACACAGTTGGTGAGTAGAAAAAAAAAAAAAAAAAAAAAAAAAAAAAAAAAATCCAATAAAAATTTCAATTAAAATGAAAAAATAATAAAAATAATAAAAACTAAAATAAAAAATAATAAAAACATTTTGAAGAATTTGGCAAAACCACTAACTGATAATTAGTCACATAAATAT
This sequence comes from Itoplectis maculator, assembly GCA_964034905.1. Taxonomy (NCBI): domain Eukaryota; kingdom Metazoa; phylum Arthropoda; class Insecta; order Hymenoptera; family Ichneumonidae; genus Itoplectis; species Itoplectis maculator. The sequence continues at coordinate 1,658,478 of OZ035870.1, forward strand.
CGTGACAACCGACAAACCTTTTTTTCCCGCTAAAAAAATCGGTCCACGCGAGTGAAACTAAACAACTGCGCTCAATGTGTTACGCGTGGCGCAGAGTGCAAAGTCCAAAGTGACGGAGGCCGCGCGGAGATTGCCGCGCGGCCATAAATAAAATCGGAGGAGATCGGCGCGTCTGGCGCGCGCTGGAGCTCGATAAAAAAAAATTACGCAGACGCCGAGATAGTAAACGCGAAGGACGTGACTCGCGGGAGTCGCGCGCGCGGATCGCGTCTGTTATTATGACTGCGCGACGCCTTCGAACGTGAATGGCGAGCGTCGATCGAACGCGTCGAGCCGCTAAATTGTATTGTGTACCGACGCTCGCGCGCGTGTACGAATGTAATTGACTTCAATTAAGCGAAAATTCGACCCGGCTTTCGCACTAAATTGCCGCACAACTGAATTGCACTGTGCAACGTGTCGCAAAAATATTCTAAAATATTTGCGAAACTCGCGAGTCGTAAAAAAATATCGCTAATAATCTGGAATTTGGACTTCGGTGTCGTAACGACCGATCCTGATTGGCCAATTAAAAACTGGTTTTCTATTTGCAATTTTTACCATAGAGGTTTGTTTTTGTGGAGAAAAAAGATTTCCAAACGAATCAGAATCGCAGATTGGCTCGTTAGACCCTCGAAGAAAATAATAAAAAATAAACATATACAAAAATCGTAGGACTGAGAATTAATGTGTTAAATGTAAATGTATTTCCGGACACGAGGCGGACTTTCATTCCGGTAGCTCAGCTTGAACGGATCGTCAAACGACGAGAGCGCAAGCGCATTTGAATAGGCGGAAAGTCAAGCACGTGACGGCACTCGGGAATACGCGCGCTGCGTGGGTACAATCGAAACGCGTGGGCTCGTCTGTCGACCTTCGGACGGTTGGCGGCTCCGATCTCATCCGGCCCGCGGTGATCTCATCTTATCGCTGTTATCTCGGTCGCCCGTCGCTTTTGCTTGTCACTCTGATTAACACCAAAGAAAAGTTCAAAAAATGTTGTCATAATTAATTTCATATAAAAATCAATTGTCATATAAAAATGTTTTATAAAAATTAGTTCTCATATAAAAATTAATTGTTACATCAAAATTAATTGTCGTAAAAAAATTAATTGTCGTATAAAAATAAATAATCGAGCGTATGTTTTTTTCAGACGAAATAACGAAGCAGCTGATCGATTCTGGTGCAAAAGCCATTATCACATCCGCGGAAATCGCTCCGGGTGTCCTGGCAGCAGCGAAGAGTTGTCTGCCACCGAACGCTCCCAAAATCGTCGTCGAGGATGGTGTTCGCGAGGTTCCCGAAGGAACGATACCGTTCCAGGTACCATTTTTGCCTCTCACGATCGAATCAAATCTGCCTCCATTGACATTTCTCTGACGTCGCTATTTATTCACTTCCTCAGGATCTCATCACCCGAGGCAAAGGGCTGCCTCCTCTTCCAGCGAGCACTCAGAGTCCGGACAATCTGGCGACATTGCCTTATTCCAGTGGGACAACAGGTCTGCCGAAGGGAGTCGAGCTCACGCACAGAAATCTCGTGTCCAACATGGTCATGGTGAACCGAAGCTTGGACGCCAGCATCTTCGAAAGTAAGCGAAAGGTCAATGCTTTGACCTTGCTGTCAGTCATTCAAGATACCCGGAAAATGCAAATGGCACAGCTGCGAACGAGTGACAGAAAAATTGAAATGCTCCAAAAACGTCACCGGGCGAAATGTCCTCATTTGCAATTCCACAGTGACGTTGATCCTGTCAAACGCGTCTCTCGTTTGTATTGTCTGAAAAATACAAACGGGCGACGACCAAATGTTTGCTTAGGAAATGCACCGAGATTGCGCAATTTTACACGTGTTGGTAGCGTTGCATCGATATTGCAGTTCGCTCGAAGCGACAAGTGCGAGAACGACCTTTGATTGTGTGGAACTCAGAGTCGTACACACATTTTGAGGACAGACGATCAAAGTCCAATCCGTTTCGCACAACTCATCGTTGACGTCATCGATGTTGCCTGTCTTGCCGCTCGTTTGATTCCCTCCGCGTTCGTGTGTGGCGCTTCGGTGATAACGGTTCCGCGATAAGGCACGTTGGAGGCCCCTGGTTACGACGTCTCCTTGACGTCTTCGTGGGAGCCTCGACTATGGGGAAACTTAATTTATGTGTGTTTGCTCCTTTTCAGATTGCCACGAGGACATAATCCCAGCGTTCCTGCCGTTCTTCCACATCTACGGCATGAACATACTGATGTTGCCCCGGCTCTACTTGGGATCCAAACTGGTTACCCTGCCGAGGTTCACGCCAGAGACTTTCCTAGGAGTTCTGGAGAAGTACAAGGTCAGAGGGGTTTGGAATTCGTTTTCCCAAATAATTGCAGATGTATTCTAATTCTTAATATGAACTATCCAACCAATAATCTTGATTGGATCCATTAGTTCATATGTCAAACCCGCTGCATTTTATCTTATGGCAAGAATGTTGTGTCACCTCAGTAAAAATATTCTTATCACTTCCAGTGCACCCAAATGTTCTGCGTGCCACCGATCGTCCTCTTCCTCGGTGCCTCCCCTCACGTCAAGCCCAAGCACTTTGAGGCTGTGAGATCGATCTTCAGCGGCGCTGCTCCTCTCGCAGAAACTGACGTTGATCGCGTTTACAAAAAGTTCGGCATATCCTCGAAGAACCTGCGATTCCTTCAGGGCTACGGAATGACCGAATGCGCTGGTGTTTCATTTCTGGAGTCGTCGAACAGCAAATATGCGAGCATCGGTCATCCGATCGCCAGTTGCGAGGCTCGTCTGGTGGATCCGGTGACGGGTCAGGACGTCTCTGCCATTGGTCAGACCGGCGAGCTCTGGATTCGGGGACCACATACGATGAGAGCCTACAATCATAACGAAGAAGCGACGAGAGATGCGATGCATGACGGTTGGCTCAAGTCCGGCGACATCGCTTACTTCGACGAGGACTACGATTTCTTCATTACCGACCGGCTGAAGGAGCTCGTCAAGGTCAAAGGGTTCCAAGTGCCGCCGGCCGAGCTCGAGGCGATTCTGCGGACGCATCCGGACGTCGAAGAGGCAGCGGTCATTGGGATCCCGGACGCGAGGTCCGGCGAAGTGCCCAAGGCTTTTGTGCTGCGCAAGAAGGGGACCAATCCTACTGAGGATGAGGTGGCGAACTTCCTCAAGGGCAAAGTCTCCGAGTACAAAGAGCTCAAGGGTAAGCAGAAGGACTACCAAAGCTTTTGCCGTCTATTTCCAACTCGAGGTCCAAAGTTTCAAGGTCATTCTCATGATTCTCTTCGTTCCAGGTGGCGTCCAATTTGTCGACGCGATCCCGAGGAACCCGTCCGGCAAGATTCTCCGCATTAAACTGAAGGAGATGTACCAAAAATGATTGGAGAGTTTTGTGAACCTAGGAAATAATGTAATTTAAGGATTTAAACACATCGTAAATGTGTCTGATGGACCACGTCCGACTGTGACCTGCAATCGTCAAGCTTCGACTGATTTTTACATCACTCATTGACTAGTGTTATGTCTCGTGTAAATAAAGAACGTTGATTTTTCAAATATGGTTTTAAGACGAAAATAGGAAGGATGATGATGTCTGGTGGGACCGCAGAGTGTAGGTTTTCCGACGCTCAGCGAGGGAGAAAAGAGGATCCAGCGGCGAAGCTGCGGTCAGGCGAAAACCTGTGTTTCCTGCCAGCATTACCAACCCCCGCCAACCCCCAACCCCCTTACCAGGTCCCGGCCAGCGTTGTAACGATTATCGCACGGAATTTTCTCGCGTTAAAACCGGCTGGAATAACTTTTTCGCTCGTGGCTTCTGCACGTGGCGCGAGCCACGGTTCTTGGTTTAAGACACTTTTCCTTTTTTATATAAATTTAATCCATTCTCCCTTCTTGCCTCCAAGACGACCAGCGGATAGTGCACCGAGCGGACTCGGGATGCGGGGATAAAAAGAGGTGAGAGGGAGGGGGGGGGGGGGAATGAGGGGGCGAAAAAGGTGGTTGACAAAGGCGGACTAGGTGCGGTACAAGCTGAGAGGAAAGCCGAGAGGGAAAAGCAAGGGAAAATCCCCGAAGCGAGGGAGAAAGGAGCCTGGATGTTCGGGGAAGCTCGGGTAAAAAAATATAAACACACAGACGCGCTCAATTGTCGAGCAGGAATTTCCTTTTACCGCGTCTATGTTCTAAGAAATAAATTTCGTGACCCCGATGTGGGTGGTTTTCGGCCCGGCGGCCAGATCTACGATTTCTGACAAACTGTTCGGCCAAAAAATTTTTTTTTCAAAATCAACTAAAAAAGGGTTGTAACCAGTGTTTTCAGGGGTAGAATATGCGACTTAAGAACGATGGTATAGGTTAAAAGTCGATATTTTAAAAATATAAATTTCGTGACCCCGATTTTGGCGGTTTTCGGCCTGGCGGCCAGATCTACGATTTCTGACAAACTGTTCGGCAAAAAATTTTTTTTTTCAAAATCAACTAAAAAAGGGTTGTAACCAGTGTTTTCAGGGGCAGAATATGCGACTTGAGAACGATGGTATAGGTTAAAAGTCGATAGTCGAATATCGAAATCTGAAAAAAAAAAAAAATACTTAAGAAAATTAGAAAATACGTCCAAAGCGTCTGCCAAAATATTTCGGACTATTTTTCATTTTCGCAGCCTCTCGACCTCGAAAGTTCATTTTCGTCTATACTCGTCGCGTGACGCGACGTCGGTTGGCGTAAAATCGAAAAATTAATATCTCGATCGTGCCTCTCGAGGCGCGCGCGAGCAGCGGCGACGAACTAATTAGAGCCACGATGATGATAGGCTTGGCAATTTACTCCCGTCGGCTCCGCGTTTCGCTTCGCTTCGTCCGGCCCTTTGGCCCTCGTCGTCCAGGATCGACGTCGGAGCAGCGCGCGGACTAATTATCCGCGGGCGCGCGTGACGCGGCCTCTGATATCCGAGGCTCCTCGTAAATTAACAACCCCTTTCCCCTCCACCCCCCCCCCCCTCACCCCTCCCGGCGACCCCGTAAGAATTTATAACTTATTTCTTTTTTCCTCTGACGCTCGGCCTGTTTCGTCCTTAGCGCACTGTCACCTCCGCACGTCATTGTCGTCGTCGTCGTCGTCGTCGTCGTCGACACCCTCGTCTCGTCTCAACTTTCCTTCTGTCTCTCCTGTTTTCATATTTTCGCCTGTCCCGAGCTCAGTGTCGTCGCGTTTTCCCTCGAGACTCGAGCGCTCGCCTCGTCGCATATCCCTCGCCGGAAAAAAGCTTTTTCTATTTTTCTCAGCGGGTAGCTTTCTATTTTTCTGACGATACACTTCAAGCTCGCCACCCACACAGAGATGAATTCATCCAGGAAAAAAGTTTCTTTGATTCGAAGAAATAGATGTGTGCATTTTTTTTGTCCAATGAAATATTCACTTAACTCTGAAAAAATGTTATCTTGTCTCATTGACATCAATGAAATTGCTCCATTATTTTTAGACAATGATCTCTTTGATTTGAAGAAAAGATAATACCTTAAATATATTATTTCATAAAATAAAAAAATTGTTTTAGAAGTTGGGATTTCAAAAAACAATTTTTAGTGAATGAACATTTTTCTCTCGGTGTTCAAACACGCAGCGACCGATGTACAGATGGTCCGAATAACAGACAGTCAGACATCTTATACTTTTTCTTTTCCTTCTCCATTATTTTTCTTTTCATCCTCTATTTTTATTGCGATTCCTTTCAGCACTCCAAGTGCAGTGCTCGCCCCGGAGTTGCTATATATAACTCGTAGGTACATAATACAAAACTCGGTGAAAACGTCTCGCGCGATTCTTTCGGGCGTACGTAGCACGTGCAAACGTCCCAGAGACAAATTCCGTGTGTGCTGAATCCGCGAGCGAGGGAAAACATTTTTCGCGCGCACACGCGCCTCGGGGACCCCGGAGCCGACGTGTCGTGCGCCGCGCGGACTCTCCGAATCCCTTTCTCATGACTCAGTCACGAGACGCAATTAGTGCGAGAGCCAAGACGGCGGCTGGCTAATATCTTTTGGCGTGTGGCAGAGTTTTCACTCCGAAAGCTCGCGACAATCGAAAATTTATGGATGTTACGTCTCTTGGTCCTCTCGGACATCACTTTGAGGCAAAAAAAAAAAAATTATTTCATTTGAACTAATTTTAAAATAATATTTGATTGGAAAAAAAAATTAAATTGAATCTACGAAAATACCTTTGAAAAAAATTAATTGAAAAGTTGAAATCAATTTTAATAATTATCCTGACGTACGCTTTTTGCCTTCTTAAAAAAAATTTAATTCAACTTCGAATTTTTCTCGATAATAAAAAAAAATCGATTTTCCATTACTCGCGAAGCTCGGAAACTGTGCGTTCTCCGAGCTCGAAAAAAAAAAAACGTGGCCGTTGAAAAATGGTAAATCGTCTCCGGGAAAAATACGCGCGGCGCGACTTTCGCGCGCAGATAAAGCGTAACGACTCGTTTATCGGTGTGTATAATAGGATTCCGCGTGTCGCTCCGCTCGTGGATCCCATTCCCGCGCCTGTTACATCCGCAGTGACGAATTTTCATCTGCGCGCCCTGGGAGAAGGAAAAGAGGTGGGGGGGGGGGGGGGGGGGGGAGGCAGAGGAGAGCGAACCGGAAATGGAGGGAGCCGCGTGAACGCGCCGCAGGTAATTTCCGGTGTACACACGAGCGGCTGTAGTGGCTTTTCTCCCAGCGGGAAAAAGAGAAGAAGCTGTATTTATATATATATCTATATACGTGGGTAACAACGTCAGAGGCGCTGGAAAGAGGATACGGTTCAAATAAAGACGTGCGAGAGACAAATCCGAGATCTCCGCGAGGCAGTTTCGAGTTCCACTCCTGCGATGACCGTTCTCGTCACAAAAGCTCTCCTCCTCCCTCCCCCTCCCCCCTCACCTCCGTCCCAGTCTCTTCCCTTTTATTTCCGCCCAATAAAACGTCGTAGGCCGCCGCTGCGTCCGAGCTTTCGCTACAAAAGACTCGGTTTTTCCTCGACTCTGCACCTCGTTTGCGTTTTGTCGCTTTCGTCCACATGTTTGATTTTTTTTTTATTTAAAAAAAATATTACGAGGTCCAGAGAGAAAAAATACGGCAGGGGAGAAGGAAGAATGCTGCGCGGGTCAAAGAATTGCGTGAGCCAAGTTGGCGTGGGAGGATCGCATAATAAAATCATTTCTCCGGAAAATGGAAAGTGCCGGATTCGCCGACTGTCAGCGACGAAGTCGAGGAGAGTGAACGGGGCCGAATATTTTGTCCTTTGGGGGGTGCGGCGAGGGCCAAGCGACGTGTGTATCACCGCAGCTGATTGAGTGTAGGTTGTCTGTTACCATTCGTTCGGTACAGTCGAGCCTGGCTTACTTAAGTCGGTTGGTGGGGGACATGTGTCGAGGGGTGACTGTTGTAACTTTTGAACTGTCTACCCTTGTCAAGCAATTTGCTGCGAGCTGCGGCAATATTTTTTTCTCGCCTGGATATTTGTCCCAATTTTTTTCGGCTAATACAAAAGATGTTGTCTATATATTTAAACATATATATACATTTTGTTAAGGCAGCTACTGATTTATTTAGACAAGGCAACGAATTAGCTGGAATAAAATGATTATTTTGACTGATCTTTTTTATTTACTTTTTTTTTTTTTTTTTTAAGGGGGGCTTCACTGTACCGAGAGTCGTCAAGGATGTCGTGTCGTTAAGGGCTCCTCCCGGAAGAAGGCATTCATGATCTGTTTACCACCGAGAAAGCCCTCCATATATTTCTCGACAGGCTCATCGATAGCTTCATCGTGTTCCTTCGGTTCGTGGCACCGACAGCTTCTCGCTTTTAGCTCATCTTCCGCCGGAGAAAGCAGAGAGACAAGGGTCCGTTCAGCCATTGGGAACACTCGATAGCTGATGCTTTTCCGCCTATCAAGATTTTATCATCGATCTCGCGCAATACGCTCCATCCAACCCCGCCGAAAAAAAAAGAAAAAAAAATGAAATTTGTCGAAAATTATAGCTTCGAATTTTTTCGCTCAAAAGTGCGATGGAAATGCTTAACCTCGCAGCGCATGATAAATGCACTTCCGCAAAAACGTTTTCCCGTCCCCAGTGACCGTTAAAGTGGCGACCGGGCGCAAAGTCCACGAGAAATATACGAGAGGATTACGCGAAGAGCCCGGGGGAGGGGGCGAAAAGTAAGTAGCGGTGCGAGAAGACGAACTCGAGTATTTCACGCACTCTCGTCGTAAGTTCGTGCGTCTGAATCTTTGATGCGACGAGAGTGAGGGACTCGGGGGCGAAGAAAAAAAAAAATAAGACGGTGCCGCTCTGACGGTTTTTGCCTCTCTGTCTCGTCTTCGGTTTAGTCGACCTCGCCATTTCGAATCCTCGAAGGATTTTTTTTTTTTCAACTCTCACAGAATATTCCATAAGGTCTCTGCCCGATGAATAAAAAAACTAAGGTCGCGCCTCATACGTGTCCGATTTTTCCGGCTACGGAAAATTATTTCGGCAATAATTTCCGGAAAATTATTTCCGAAAATAATTCCACGATTTCACCCCAACCACATTTATTCTTATCATTATCATCGGCGCTCCGATCATAGGCCGATAATTATTTTTGTTACACCCTGTATATATATTTTGAGGGAGACAGAGAGATAGAGAGAGACGGAACGCCTGACACCGTTGATTGGTACATCCGGTCGGTTCGTCCGAGCGTCGCGTCGGACGGACGCCCCCTGACCGTCGCTGCATCGCCTCGCTTGCATCGCTTCTGCCGACGCTGCAGTTGCATTTGCGCACGTGCGTCCATCCAACTGCGACCGCGTAAAATTGGAATACAAACGCCGCGCATCGGACTCCTCCGGGCTCGGAGGTTCCAATTAAAAATATTCGTCCCCTATGCACCACCTCGCTTTTCTCCCCCTCACCACCCTCATCCCCTTGACTCGCCTCTCCCTCTCTTTCTAATCCTCCCTCCTTCAGTGACGCGTGCTACCAGCTGCCAGTTTTGTCTCTCTGCCTCTCTCTCTTTTTTTTTCACCCTCCGCTGGTTCTCCTGTTCAGTCGATTCTCATTCTCCAGTTGCAGCGTCGAACAACCAGCTCGTTTTTTTTTTCATTTTTTTTTTTTTTTTTTTTTTTTTTTTTCGTCTCTGTGTGAATAGCTCGCATTAATCGTCCTTTTGACAAGTGTCGGATATGTATGCAACGAGAGAAAGAGAGGGAGATATAGGGGCCCAGAGGCCGCGGGGTACGACGGCGCCGAGCGGAATAGTCAAAGGAATTCTCGATATTGCGAAATTCCTTTCCGCGCGCTTTTGAAGAGTTTATTTAATTTTTTTATCAATTTTGTTTCATACGTCCGACTGTTACGCCAGATGCATCGGTGATTTTTTTTTTATTCGTTGGCTTTTCGATAAAACAAAAAAGTTATACGCGGGGATTGTGTCATTATCGCTCGTTTAATGGGAAATTATGACGCTTCCAGGGCGGACGCGGATTTTTAATCGAATCGACGAGTCGAGCGATACACAGGTTTTTTTTATGGGTTTTATTCATTCGCTCGTCGATGCCGCGAGCCGTTGGGCTCTCGCCGCTGGCGCGTTTAACGTTCGCGATTTTAAATCATATTCTTTATCCGAATGTCACGTCGCGTATTTTTTTGCGCCACTTTTTCGCGCATACGGAAATTAAAGCGTGTTCCAGTATTTTCAATTTTCTCTGACACTGCGAGGGTGAAAAAAAAGACATAATTTATAATCAGAAAAAAATCGTGTACACTGTATTTTATATCCTAATTATCATAGGTGTCAAGAAAAAAGAGAAAAAAATAAGATATATCAATCTGACCATTTTCGAGATAATAGTCCAACTCTCGAGTTACGGCCAATCGATCAGTAGTCCCGATTGTCGAACCACTGCAATGTCTTATTCTGGGTGTCGTCCAAATTGTACTTCAGGCATTTTTTTTCCACGATTCGGTTGCTGCGAGCAGAGTGACGTCATATTAACGAGCGAATTGACAATTACATTTATTTAGAGAGAATTAAATTCGTGGATGTCCACTACTTACCTTCCTTTCTTGGCGCAGGACACGATAGGATATTCCAGGTCAAAGCACTGAGGTCTCAGGATGTTGAAGTACGTCGTACCGATGTTTGTCGATACCAGAGAACTCACGTTTTTCAGGCAGTGATAAAATTCGTGGTCACAGGAACACGCGGATCTGCAATTTTTGCGTCCATTTTTTTTTTTTTTTTTTTTTTTTTTTTTTTTTTTTTTTTTTTCGTTCTACAGGGTCGTCGACCATTACCTGGTGAATATTCCGTTGTTGTAGAGTCTTCCCTTAGTCTTCCCACCGTTGATGTTCGACGGACAGTTGTCGTGAGCCCTGCAGCAGGAATCGGAGTTGCCGAAGACGCCGACGTCCTCTTCGCTGCTGGCGATGTTGCCGCCGCCGCACCAGAGAGTTCCTGAAGGTCACGAGAGCAATGAGGTCGTAATTCCAATGTCACCAGGACCTTGACAGGAATCGTCAAGGCCACATCAATACAAATGAATCTAATTTTCGATTTCGAAATCGAGGTTTACTTGCCTGGGAAGATGGCGTGAAAATTGTCCTCGAACAGATTGAGAATCGCGCCGAAACCGCTGCTGGTACCATTTTCCGATGAATCGCCGGATGGTAAAATGCCCTCGATGCCCTGGAGAAATATTTCGATTCCCGATCTGTAGGTTCGCAGCAGAGGTTCGTCGCTCTTTTCTTCGCTGTCGGCGTTGCTGCCGAGCGCGAGGCACAAAAGGACCAATGACAACGTCACCGGACGTTTGGACATTTTTGAAAAATTGCGAAAAATTCTTGTGAGCAATTCAAAAGCTTTAAAAGAAGTGTTCACTGTTTCACGGACACTTTGAGTGGACACAGAAAGTTCAACGCGTCGTCGGTTCTTTTATGCAAACGTCGCCGATGCAAAATGCAAGCGGAGGGGGTGAGCAACAAATTAAATGGCCGATACACATTAACACTCGTCGCTCGTCCGCCACCTGTAATTTTCTCTTCATTTGCTTATCGCAAAACACTGAACGACACAGTCACTGTGAACACGGTTAAAAATAAATCATTCTTAATCACTGATTTAAAATTCCATCGACCAATATTATCAGCCTGTTCACGAAAAATCGTGTCCTGGGCCACGGAAATAATTCTATTATTCTATTATTACTATATAATTATTTTTTCAAGTCACGAAAATTGTGAGCATATCAAAGCAGACAAGGTCAATGTATACTTGTTGTTGAATAGAAATTGTTGGTGAATAAATTCGCAGTCGGGTGACAAGTCTAGATAAGAAAAAGAAAAAGGAGAAAGCCACGAAAAAAATACTTTGTCGGCCTCTCTTTGTCGGAACGAGATAAAACTTTATTGGCGCGTTAAAAGCTCACGATAAGTGTCAACTTGACGATATGTAAAGTCCGCGAGTCGTCGGTGATTGAGGCCAGATTCGCGGGCGACTGATTTACGCCAATTGCCACGTTGCGGCTGTTAAATTAACCTATCTATCTGAGGTAACCCGCTGGGCCTTCAAACCGACAACTGTTGACCGCGGAAAATTCCGTCTTTCAGATTCGATTTCTCAGTCGACAAAATCCACAAACCCACAGTTTTCCAATCTGTCCCACAATTTTTCTTCTTAAAAAAATTCATAGATCCTAAAAACGTCCTCGAAATAAATTAAAAAAAAATTCATTTCGTGACGTAAGATGTACCAATCGCATTTTTATTCGACAGTCGACAAAATCCACAAACCCACAGTTTTCCAATCTATCCCACAATTTTTCGTCTTAAAAAAATGCATAGATCCTAAAAACGTTCTCGAAATAAATTTAAAAAAATTCATTTCATGACGTAAGATGTACCGATCGCATTTTTATTCGACGGAGTCAATCCGAACGAGTCGACGGTGCCATTGACGATGATCGAAGGAGCGAGGGGCGGTAATTGTTCGACGTTTGACGTTACATCGGTATCCCATCTCGTCGGTTGTTTACTCGGGTGGAGCGGTTACGAGGGGGGAGTGAGGGGAGAAGGGTGTTGGGAAAGGGGGGGAAAGGGACTAGCTCGGTTAGGTCGAGCTAAGAAGACGTGGCGCTCGCGCGGGTTGACGGTGCCCGTTGAATAAACTATGAGGACAGTGACACGAGGAGCGAGATCGAAGCTGCCTGGCCGAGGGCGCGCAAAGCTCGAGGGCCGCCGCCGCTGCTTTCTGCCGGGCGAGAAAGCTCTATTTTCGTAGTCCGGACGTTAAAGCGTCGCCCGGAATTCTCTTTCTGGCCTCCTCGCCGCTGACCCGGTCGAAGGCATCGTCCCCTCGACGACGTCGACGTCGACCGGGAAAATTCGCATCGGGGGAAAAAAAAATTCTGGTTGGAAAAACACACATCGCGACTGAGCGGATCGCGAACGCAGCGAAAACCACCCCCACTCCTTGGAACCAACCCCCCACCCCTTAGATCCAGTATATCTGGCGCCAGGACGGCGAGACGCCTGGCGCCTTCATTGTTTTCCTCTCGGTTACCCCCTCGAGGTTTATTCCAAGATAAACTGTATCCAAGGAGCTGTGTAGCTTTATATATAAGGGTTGGATTCCGGAATAACTGCAACGCGCCTGGGGCGGCTTATTCGTATCACTGCGACTGCCCGCACTAACATCCCCCCCCCCCCTCCGCCCCCTTCTCAAGGGTTACTTATCAACGAGGAGTCAGCGAAAAAGATTCATCGACCGACGCGAAGCTCAAAGTGAAACAGCTTGGAATTCACGAGCGACCTTTTTTTTTAAGGCGACCCTTAAAGTCGAGCTTTTGGTAATTTGAGAAATTAGGGTTTCGAGAGGGTTGCGACACATTTGCCGACGATATTATTCTTGATTAACGATTTTTTTAGAATTTTTTTTTCATCAATAAAAAAATAATTAACATCCCTTATTTTCATCCCTTATTATATTCAGCGGCTGTTATTAATATAATTATCGATGCTGAGGGGTTTGTTAATTGGTACCTTGAATATCGCGATAAAAATCGACGACAATTAATTCTCCCGGGGAGAAGCGAAGATGGCGGCCTGATTAGTGGCCAATGCTCCTCATTTGCTTTGCTAATAAAGCCAGCAGCGACGAAGCGACGATAATCGTTGAGATATTCCGAGTAGCGAGCGACGGGCGGGAGACGCAGGGGAGAAGAGAAAGAAAAGAAAAGCTTTTCTCTCGCCGTCGGTTGACTTCGCGATACCCTTCGGCATTTAACGTGAAGGAACGACGACTCCGACAGGGTTTCTCCCTTCTGTCGAGTCCCTCGCTCGTCGTCGTCGTCGTCGAGGAAAAAAAAGCTCGTTCGACTCGTTCAGCCGTATGACATCGATTCGCTCACGGTAAACCCGAGAAAATACGACTTCGCGACGACGAATACCTTTTATCATCTCGACGAAAAAAAAACGAAAAAAAAAAAAAACGAAAATCGTTGCAATCAGTTAATTATAATTTCAGACGTCGTCGACAACCTCGAGTGACGATCTGAAAAAAGGAAAAAATTGTTCCCAGGGATTTATATTCGTCTAATATTTTGTGTCATTTTTTTTTCATGATTTTTTTCGAGGGTATTTTTGTATCCTGACGCGATAAATTTACTAAAGCCGCGAAAGTCGCGAGAGAAATGTTCGGTTCTCGGTTGTACGTCAAAGTTGTCGATAAGAAGAATTATATCCGGAATATCGGACGACGAGGTTTTTGGTCGAGATCGCCACCCCTCGGCCTTCGCGGAGAATTCCCCCCCCCCCCCCCCCCCCTCCCAATCCCGCGACCCTGTGTGTCGGCCCCGTTTGACCCGCTCGCGATCGCCGCTCGATTATTAATTCAAATATCGAAATTCATGTACAATCAATCAAACGTTCCGCGCGGCCGATTCATTCATTGCCTTCGCCGCCGAGAGACGCAGAGTCGGCGGTCCGCAACTCGCAACTCGTGATAACGGTCATAAATTTAGACAGCTTTCGTGGGGCTTGAATTTCTCAGGACGCCAACACAACCAATCCAACCAACACAACTTCCCGTCCGATCAATAGGCAAAAAAAAAACGTAAAAAACGCAAAATACCAATCCTAAAAAAATGCAAATAAATTATCATCCCTGTTTTCCTTATCGCAGACGCGAAAATTTCTCGCACAGCGTCGAGCGAAATAAACCACGACTAATATAATTCCCCCAAAGTATATTTATCCACATTCCTGGCTCGCCGCTGGTCGCTTCTTTCCTGCGACTCTTTGCTTCACCACTTTTTATTTATCTAGCCTACCCCCTCCCCCCCCTCTCCCCCTCGTCTCCGCGCACCTTCGCCTTCGCCCGGTGTTCACTCGGTCTTGTTTTCCTTTCCATCCCCGGCGCCGTCTCCGACCCGGTCCGTACCCTCCGGATTCTTACTCGAGTTTTTTTTCCCCTGTCCTACCCTCTTTGTCTTTCTATTTTTCTCACTTTCTCTGTCGCTGGAATCCTCCCTACTTTCTGCCGCTCTCTACCGCTCTCCCCACTTTTTCCGCCGCTCTCTGCCGCTCTCTGCCGCTCTCCCCACTTTTTCTACCGCTCTCTGCCGCTCTCCCCACTTTTTCTGCTACTCTCTGCCGCTCTCCCTACTTTTTCTGCCGCTCTCTGCCGCTCTCCCCACTTTTTCTGCCGCTCTCTGCCGCTCTCCCCACTTTTTCTGCCGCTCTCTGCCGCTCTCCCCACTTTTTCTGCCGCTCTCTGCCGCTCTCCCCACTTTTTCTGCCGCTCTCTGCCGCTCTCCCCACTTTTTCTGCCGCTCTCTGCCGCTCTCCCCACTTTTTCTACCGCTCTCTGCCGCTCTCCCCACTTTTTCTGCCGCTCTCTGCCGCTCTCCCCACTTTTTCTACCGCTCTCTGCCGCTCTCCCCACTTTTTCTACCGCTCTCTGCCGCTCTCCCCACTTTTTCTACCGCTCTCTACCGCTCTCCCCACTTTTTCTACCGCTCTCTGCCGCTCTCCCCACTTTTTCTACCGCTCTCTGCCGCTCTCCCCACTTTTTCTACCGCTCTCTGCCGCTCTCCCCACTTTTTTTGCCGCTCTCTGCCGCTCTCCCCCCCTCCAGTTACGTAGTTTTCGCATGGTCTCTCTCTCCCTCTCCCTCTTCGTCGCACTCGCTCGCTCGCTGCGACGCCGCGCGACCCAGACTCACCCACCGGGCTCTCCACTCTCCCCACTCCCACCCTACCCGCGCACGGCGCGCGCGCTATATATCCCACATCCCCCCCTCCCCCCGCTCCACCACCCTCCACCGTCCCCCAGTTGCACTCTGGCGTCGTATCCAGCATCCCCTGTCTCAGCGGCGTTACCCGCGCGCCACTGCCACAGCCACAGCCACCGGGGGGGCTACACCCACGAAGCCAACCGTGCCCAGCTTCAGTCGTCCGCGCACCCTCTAACGGAGAGGGTGGCTCATATTCTCCCAACGAAAAATTCGCGCAACGCGTAACCCTCGCTCCACGGAATTTTCCCTCGCTCGACGTGTGCTGCGTGTCGCCGCGAAATATCGACACGAACATTTTCAGCTGAGTCCCTTCGACGGTGGAAAATTACCGCGGGAGGTGTTCGAACGTCGGAGAGTCGGAGTCACCGTTTTTTCCGTTGCCGTCACAGTCGACGGAAAAAATTCTGTGTCAAGCCGAGGAACTCGAGTGTGAGGAGGACTGAGAAGCGAAGCGACTGCAGTGATTTCCGTCAATCCTGTCGCCTGTAAGTACGAAATCATTGTCAAGTGAGGAAAACAATTGGTTGTGCAGAAAGAAAAATTAAACACTGAGGTAGAATTAATTACTCCCGCGTCCAGTAAAATTTCACGATTTCGAATTGACACATTTTTATTTTTAACGAAAATAAATCATCGTTAGCTTATTTGTAATCCAGCATTGTCAACATTATTTGTAATCCAGCTTCGCACCTTTTTTCTCCGCGTCAACGAGTCTCGTCGTGACGCAAAAGGAGAAATACAGTGAGAACGAAATGACAGGTAGAAAGGTGGGGCAGAAAAAAAAGGAAGATTGTAAATGGAAACCGCATCCAAACGTCATGTATGGGATGAGCGCGGAGTTGCTCGACGTCCTATATCTCGCGCGTGACTATCACGTGTCCGTAACAACGAGAGAGAAAGAGAGAGGGAAACTAGACAGAGAAAACGATACGCGCGGCATTCTCGATGCCGTGTCACAAAAAACCGTAAAAGTTTCGACGACTGGTTTTGCCATTGAGACTCGTCGAGTTAATGTTGTATTCGACGTTAGCATCACAATGGATTCCGTGCACGATGCGAAAAAGTTTTTCCCTGGCAGCGACGCTGCTCGTATTGTTTATTCAGCGGCATAAGGTATTTTCAAATTACGCATATATTTTTCCGATACACGTCGCTTGCACCGAGTTGCATGCAAATTCGACCGCATCCCGAGCGTCTGCAATTTATTCGACGTAAACTGGATTACAAAAATTACCACAACGAATTAATTAATTAAGTTAATAATGCACTACTTATTATTAGTTTGTGAGATAATTCACAAGTCAGTAAAATTAAATAATGTTTTGTTACAACGAGAAAATGTGGCGACTTTCACCATATCCAAATTATGCTAAAATACGGTAAATAATATCTCGTCTATTTAAATATTATCATTTCCAAACTTGCTATTTTAATTATACGAGTTGTTTGCTTTGCGGTGTCGAAAATATATGGGACGTTGAGTATAATAATAATGCGTGTGTTTAATTTTGCGCACGGCAAATGTTTGCGGTAAATCGTACACGAAAAGCGCGGGTTTTCGTGGCTAAAGCACTTTACCGCTGGTCCAATGAACGAGCGTTACACGCGAGATGAGTGGGAACAACAGAGAGAGAGAGAGAAACGAAGACAAGCAATCCCCGAGTGATATTGAATATATTTCCGTTTTATTTGTTTTCCGCCGTGAAACTTATCTCCGTTGTGTACCCCTCCAGCCCCTCCCCCCTCACCGCCCGCGAATTTCGATATCGTATTCATGAAAATCGGATTCGCGAAGGGTCGGAAAATACATATACAAGCCGCACGCAGCTGGTTACGCTCTTCTCTCCATTCGTTGCGGCTCAACCACGGGGAAGGGGTGGTAGGGGGTGGTGGTCGGAGAGCAAATGCACGAGGGCTGAAACTCGGCGGCAGACGACCCAGGAAAACACGGAAATGCACGTTTTTTTATAGCCCAAGCAAAACCCGCGCACTTATCCATGGAAAATAAAAAAAAAATAGTATGGAAAATTTTGCAACACTGAAAATGCATATCTATTAAGTAAGAAATGGAATGAATAAAAACAACTGGGTTTTTTCGCTACTAAAAAAGCAGCGATTCTTCGCAGGATCGTCTGCATAATAAAAAAAGAAAAAAAAAATATCATAGGTGTGCATCCGTGGACGCAGCTGTTGCCGATAACGAGCGGCGCCCAATTGACTCGATCCGTCGAAGCGTGGATTTACGGTCGGCGGCGTAAACCAGTCCTATTAAACAACGGAGACGAGCGAGAAAAAAAATCGCGAAGGACCAGAGCAAAAAACTGTTTTAACAATGGTACTCGCGCGGCCATAACGACCATATCCACTTTGTTGCGCTCGGCCAGTTTCGTCGGTACGACGGACGGAAAGAGCGTCAAAACACTTCATACCGATATAACTGGAAACGCGTAACGCGACGAAACGATAAAGTGTAATCGCTGAGTCACCTGTGATTTTTTTGCCGTCGCAAAAACGACTAAAGAATTTTTCCATAAGGTTCGTAGCCGTCCGTAAGCTGCGCGGATGGCCAACATTTATACATCTGGACGACGTTGGCCGGTTGACTCACGAGTTTTGCTTGGAAAAGGGTGGAAAGGGCTTCGAGGGGCTTTCAGAAAAATTCGATTTTTCCCTCGCGGTATGGTTCGCCGGTCGAGAGGATCCACTCGAACATGAGTCGCTCATAGTCGTAGTCGTCGTCTGACCTAGCACAGGGTTGGGTTTTTTTTTTTTCTACTGGCGACGCTTTCCTCTTGAAGCTTCTCAACGAGATTAATATATATAGACACACACTGTATATATGTATATATACATGTTCCTTCGCGTTTTTTATGGCGCGTTGAACTACTCGTGATTTACAAGAGACCCTTTTAACCGGCCGTCCATCAAGCGTCCCCTTCATATTTCTCGCCCTACGTCCAGCTGGCACTCTCACCCTTTTTCCGTTCTACCCTTTCCCTCCGCCTCGTCCTCCTCCGAGGAAAAACCTCGTCCACCGCACTCGCGCCGCCCGTCCATCTCCCTCGTGCCCACGACGGCACTTTCATTAAAAAGGTAAACGCGCACTTTGGAACCTTCGCCCAGCAGTGCCCACGTCCTGCGGGCAGTACCAACCTACCAACCCAACCGGTCGTCTCTTTAATTTTGCACGCTCTTCCCGTGACCGAGCAATTTGCGGGCGACTCAATTTTGTTTAAATAAATTAAAACGCGAAAATTGCCGTCGTCGCGTAATCGTCGAGAATGATTAAGACGCGCTAATTCGCCTTCAGTCAGGTGTCCTTTGTGTGGCCATTTTGTGCCTGGGAAACAGGAGTAACTAAGTTAGAGGGATTTTTTTCGATAAGGGAAATTTTTTTCCATGGAAAAAACGAACTTCAGCAATTTTCCCAAGGATCAGGTTTGATTTTTCTGACCATGATTCTTCTGGACTTAGGAGTTTCCCTCGTTTTCGTTGCAATCTTGGAATGACGTTCGGACATCCGCCAATCAGCGAAAAAAAAGTTGTCGAGTTCCGATCCCAACGGAAAACCATCGACATCAACATTAGCTCCGAGAATTTTACTTATTCCGTCGGCGATTTCGTCGCTGCGAAGCTGGTGGATCGCTCGGGTGGACTGCCTTAATGCTGCACGCGACTATGAACTTTTTTCATTTCGCCCCGGCCGTCACGGAGGTCCCCGGTGATTTCTGCCGCCCGACGTCACGCATCCGAACGGCCAAACTCAATCTACGCTTTTTCCTCGGTCTTTATTTGCACGTTCCGAGCGTTCGTCTCCCGCTCTGTTTTTCCAGCGCGACGTTGTTTTAGCGGAACATCAGTGAGCTGAGCCTTTTGGCACCGTTCGATGTGATCACACGACCTGAAAAAATATTTTCCACGGCGAAAACGCAACCACTGATGCAGAATTGCATCGCAAAAGGAATACCTACGAAAGACCAAAACCTGAATGTGGTCATTCAGCAATTTGGTGAACGTTGCAAATTAAACAGAAAAAGATATGTCCACGTCAAAAATGGTCTGTGCGGTTGGGATTGGTCGCAAGTGCTCAATCCTAAGGGTACTCAACCCGCCTTTTAGTTGCGGTTTATTCGGCGAATTAACGGTCTTCCTGCAATATTTATCGCGGTCATAACGCTCCGGCTCAACCTGCGGCTCAACCCCAACGTGAGTGAAGAGGGGACGGAAGAAAAATATTACGGTCAACGAAAACTAGGCTCCCATCTCACGCCCACTGATATATCAACAATTAAGCATGACCATTTTAGTCCTCATGACCCGGCTTTCGGTTTCCCTCAACCCGTAGATAAATACACGTGGTACCAGCGATCACGACATCATAACCAGCTCACGTTGGACTCCCCAAAGCCGAGCAGCACAATAGGTGCATTGTGGCTCGTTCTTCCACACGTCTCCCGGTCCATAAACGAAACGACTTCATCCCTATAAAGAAGTCGTTCCTGGCGTATATCGACAGAGCAGGCAACTCAACCTTCCAGCATCCAATTTTCGTGAACACCCCTCAAAGAGATCGGGTGATGAAAATCCGAACAGCCACCCTGGCAGTCATTCTTCGCACCCCAGCCTTGAGCTATGGCTGCTCATTGAGGCCGGCGATGTGCGTCACGTTACGCCACATTATGCCACTTTCGACGCACGTGAGAAACATAATCGCGTGTCTCTCCACTGGTCTGAGCGAAAGTGATGTGCGAGAGAGAGACCGACAGATACGGAGACAGGAGTGAGGCTGATGTGAAAGGCTCAACTCAACATGAAAGAGGACAGAGACGCCGCGTGCGCGACGGAGGGAATATAAAAAAAGAAAAAAAGGGTAATCGTCGATCTCGTGGGGGTGACTACGGAGAGTAACGCTCCGAGAGTCATAGAGGGACAGAGGGACAGAGAGGGAGAAGGGGACAGAGTCTCAAAGACTCTCGGCACGAGTGGATGCTGAAGGGAGAGAAAGAGGGACGTGGGGGGTGGGTTGAGCAGGGTGAAGATGGGGAAGGGAAGGGGGAGGTGAAAGCGGGCGTAAAGGGGTGGGAGTAGGGCATCAGCCAGACGGAATTGAATGTCGGATGGCCCGAGAGTATCTCTCAGGCAGAGCCTCACAGTGGCCTCTCTCTCTTTCTCAACCCACCTCAACCCACGCTTTCTCCTTGTCTCTCACTCTCGCTCGCTCTCTTTCCACGTCCTCTCGTTGTTAGTATGGATAAGGTAAGCTGCTTCGGAATAAGCCCTCGTGCGTACGTTGCAAAGAGGCTTTCCTCCGGGACCCCGGGTTGAGAACGAGAACGAGTAACACACTCGGGTGGCCCGCACACTGCTCGCTCATTCTGTCTATCTATCTCTCTCACTCGCTTTGCAGATCTCCTACACAGGGACACGCGATGCATTCCTCGCGGGGGTCGAGTTGGAGCAACGAGGAGGTGGAGGAGGTGGTTGAGAAGGGGCAATGTGTATACTACCTGTATATGTATATAGTACCTCTGAGCGGAGGTCGTCTGCCTCGCTGTGTACGCTTCTTTTCTCATGAGATACTCGGCACTCATTACGTAACAAGCCCGGCAACGCAGCCAGTTTTAAACGTCCCATTAACTTTGAATTTAATTATTTGTTTGTTGTGCATTTTCTTTTTTTCTGTCGTTGTTTGCGAGAATATGTTTAAATACAAAATGTTAATGATTTGAATTTGTATTTTCTGGGCAACATTGTTGGATGTTGAAACTGGGGAATATGAATTTGTAGTGAGGTTCGAATTGGGTTGATGGAATTCTCATTACGACTCAGATAATGAATGTAACATTCGTGGTGAGGGATGGTTTGTTGTTTAATTAATTAGTATCATAGCCTGGACTGTTTTACCAAAGCTTGGTTGGATAATAAAAAAATGGTGAAAAGGATTCGCGTGGTAATTTTGAGGAATTGTAAATAAAATATTCTCTAATGCGGCCTTTTCACGTCCTCGTGTATCTCGCATCCAAAAATGTGCGCCACTGGGCCGCTGCTCATTTCCGAGGATGAATGCACCCTTCATACGAACAAGCATCCCATTGACGTGCGTTTTGCACTTGTCGAAATATAAAATTCTTGAAAAGATCCATTGAGCGCGATTCATGGTCCAGGTCCACAGATCATTTCGTCGTCTTTTCGTCGAGCATGTCACACATATTCCAATTTCCAAGCTTAAGTTAACATGATTTCATACAAAAACTCTCAATTGCTCATTATCCAATTTCAAGTACTTAAAATTATATCCACACAAAAATCCCTGTCACACGAATCCGAAACTTTGACCCTGCAGTGACTTTTGAGTATTCTTAAGGTCACGATCGCATAAACTAAAGTCATGTCTCAATTTTTTTTCCTTCATATTATTCGCACTCGGTGTACACATGTGCGACCCCCGACAACAGGAGGCACCCAAAGAGCACGGTGCCTCAGTCTTTCCTTCTCGCTCTTTCTCTCCTGGGAACATAAAAATATGGAGCAAAAAATGAAACGAGTTTTCGCGCTGCGTCGAGCAACACACCACCACCAGCAGCAGCAGGAGAAGTGGGCGCAGGGTGCACGGACCGTTTACTCGGCCGAGCGTGAGCGCAGTGCGCGCGTGTTTACCCCTTTTAGCGTCGAGTGTCCCGTTGCAGGTGGACTGGGTCGCGAGAAAGAGAGAGAAGGAGCGAGAAGGGAGAGAGAAAGAGAGAAGAGGGTCAGATAATGCGAAGTGCCCGGACGTTTTTCCTCTTTTTCCGAAAGCTCCGGGAGAAGCGGACCAACCCCTCGGCTCTCGCTCTCCTTTTCCATCCCTCGTTCTCTCACTCTCCTTTTTCATCCCCTCGTTCTCTCACTCCTTGACTCTCGCCTCCCCCCCACCCCACGACCCCCTCGTGCTTTTCTCGTGCGGACTGTAACGAGCTTTCCCGTCCGGACACGCGCGCTACCCTCGGAACTTGCGATTAGGAACTCTCTCTCTCTCGCCCTCCCCCCTGTCGGCTTTTCAGCCCTTGTTTCGCTTAGAAAAGCACTTCCGGCCACTCGCGAGATTTAAAAACGTAAACATTTGCCGCCAGTCAGCCGTGTTTAACTTTTCTTTTTTTTTCTCCCTGCTTCGAAACTCGGAAAGTCAGTTAGGCACGCGAGATTTTTTTTATCTCGTCGATGTGGACAAATATTATTAAAGATTGTGACGATTTTGCAGGTAATATTACAATTTTTAATAAAAATTATTAATTTCAATTGGACAACATTTTTTTTTAATCAGCGATTTTTAAGAGGTGAATATTATTAAAATCTCGCCAACTTCCGTAAATACCTTTGGCGTGGAAAGTGCAAAGCTTGCGGCAGTTTAGCTATAGGCTCAGAAAACGGTATCCTTAATCCGTTTGCGAAGCCTCTTACTGGTCTCTGGCCAATTTTGCGGGGTTTGTTACAATGCCTCCCCCGAAAATCCTTTAATTCGTTGGAAATTGTCAACCCTCCTGAGGGAGCGATGGGGGAGGGGGGAGGCGAGGGGATTAAAACACCCTCGGAATTTATAACAGAACGTTACATCGTCCTCGCAACGTCACCAGTTGATTTCGCCTTTGGCAACTGTCCGACGCAGTTCCGGATTCGCTATGACGATTGGATGAATTTTTTTTTTTTTTTTTTTTTTTTCCTTTCCGTTTCTGTTCGCGTCACGTAGTTCAATTCTTTCGTTCTGCCCACGTTCCGCGTTTTCTCTCGGGCCACGAGCGGTACGTATATTTTTTAATTAGATTCACCATGCAAATTGGCCGCCGCGGCGGAACCCGGGAAAACCCGGACGGGATCGAGACGGACGTCCGGGGGAAAAATTTCATTCGGTCTCATATTTATTATACCGCACCGTGCGCGTGTTTTATCATCGCGAAGAAGAATTCTCTCTCTTCCCGCGGCGAAACGGAAACGAGACGCTGATTAACGCGAATTAAGAGCGGAACCAGCAAACACGGAATTAATAGCTTTGAAAAAAACGATGCGTATGACGAATGCAATGAATACCTAACTTCACGAAGCGCCCTTTATCATAAATTGCCGTCCATAATTTTGATATTACGAGAGAAAACTTTTCGAATTAATTATGGAATCACAATTAATTAATTAATTACCATTTTTCCAGACCAGAAAAACCTCCACAAGATTTATTTTGTAAAAAGGTGATAAAAATTAACTGCAGTAATTTTAACTAAATTTGTAATAAATTATAATAAAAAAATGACGACGAAAAAATTCGTAACGAAAATTCAGCGACTTTAAAAAATGTCTCAAACGTCTCGTATATATTTCTAAGCGTTATTATTATTATATCTGTCGCCAAAAAGTTGGCTCGTCGAGGAGGATCAAGAAATTGCTATTCAACGTTGACGGTCGTCGTCGAGTGTCGATCCTCGACGTCTGCTCGTCGTCCCGGGGCCAAAGTCGAGGGGGGATCGCGCATCGATGAGCGAAAAGTTCGAACGGCGGGCGAGAGACCCGGCCAATCACGTCGCTCCGGGTTCATATAGATGGCCCACGAGGCGCTCTTCCCGGGTTCCCGAACTAAACGCGAAGTAATCTCGCATTAGCATAATCTCTCACGGCTGAGAGGATCCCGGTTCAGGGTCTCGACTCTGCTCTTCCTGCTGCTGCTGCTTCTGCTGCTACCGGCGATGGTGATGGTGGCTGCTCTTCTCTTCTTCGCTCGAGCACTCGGCCGACGCCTCGTCGGTTCATCCGGGAGACTCCGAGTTTGAGTAACCCCCGAGTCCTCGCGTTCAGCGCCCCCGGAACGCCTCGCTGTTTACATATTCCGCGGAAATCCTACGCCAAATTAACTCCCTAATCGAACGAATATTTCGAAACCGTCGAACGGTCTCTCCGCTTCGGCTCAGTCGATGTCGTATCGACTCCCTCGGGTTTTCGATTGGGCAACAGGAATATGACCTTGAAAAGTGTCCAATTTTTTTGGTGCCCGTGAATTTTTTTTACAGCAGAATTTAATTTTCTGCAAATTAAATTACCACATAAAAATTGCTTTGCATTAAAATTACCAGAAAAAAAATTGTCGAGGTCCTAGAATTGTATATTTTTTACAGTTTTATCAAATGTCAGGGAAAAAAAATGTTGGGCGTTTTTAAATGTCCTGGGTCATATTGACCACCCTCCATTTTCTACAAGGTTCACCCTCTAAACGAGAGGGTTGAAAAAAAAAAGTTCGGCAATTCATCAACCCGGCTTAGTCGGCGCTACCCGAACGTAAACAATGCCAGCGTATCGCAGCCCGAGCGCCGAGTCTATACGACGGTCGAGCGAGGACCCTGGGCTGAAACGCATTTGCCTCGACGCCGAAAAAAAATCCGTGCTCAATAAAAATGTTCTGGAGTACAGTCGTTAAATCTTTCATTCCGGCCCGGCTTTATACGCGCTATTGGAAGAGGGAGAGAGGGAGTGGGAGAGGGACAGCGCACCGAATGGAAATATAATCCCGGATGAGGACACTCGACACACGCGAATCGGTCGGGAGTAAGTCGATGTCTGGTCATTAACGGTTTTTACTACTCCCCGGATTTACAATATTCGGGGCGTCGCGGATAACCGATTTATAGATTCGCCGAACGATTTGTGGGTTCCATTTTTTTTCCTTTTTTTTTGCGTTACCGTCGATACTGAACATCATTTTTTATTTATATTTTTTTTCGTTAAAAAAAGCACTGTGACTAAATGTACTGAAATTAACGTATTTGACGAAAAATGTATCTATGACATTTTTGAATGAGTGAGGAGAGACTGGATTTAATCAGTCGATGGAAACGAAGCCACTTTTTCGGTGAATAAAAATTCCCAAAGTGCAAATTTACGAAAGAGCGGAGGAACTGAGAATCGCAATTACATAATGACGGAGGCAGCGACGTCGACGACGACGTCGTCGTCGTCTCTCGAGACTCCATTGACGCGACGCAAGAGCCGTGAGAACGCATCATTTTTTTCCTTCAAAAGATTTTTTTTTGTCGAGTGCGACTCGACTATCGATTCAGCGGCTGCTGAGCGACTTTGTAACGGTCTCCCAGTGGGTGTGCTAATTTCTCGAGACTCGGGGACGAGGGGAGTTGGATGTGTGTTAGTTGAGTCGTATGAGTCGCAAAACTGGCGAGGCGGATGTAAGGGGGGAGGGGAGAGGAGGGTCGGAAGCAAGAAGAAGAGCGCGGAGGGTGTCTCCGGGGATTCACGCTCGGTCGGACTGTGCGCGACGACGAGTCCAGTGATTTCGAGTGATTTCACCGCCGATCGCGCTGCGATTTCTCGTTGCGACGGTCGAATTATTTCAACGCTCCCCGATGGACCAATCCTGACCGTCCGACGTAGACTCAGATCGACTTCCTGCTGCCCTGAACAAATTTTCGTTTCTGCAAACAAAAATCCCCAAATTTCTCACTGATTCCCAACAAGCACAATTGTTCACACGAAAAATAAAAAAAATTGACTCGAAAAACGGGAAAATTGATTTTTATTTTTCTCCTCAATTACATTCGAAATTCGAGATATTTCACCCACCGATTTTTTTTGGGAATGGATTTTATTTTTATTTTTATTTAATCCAATCGTCGACCCAACTGCAACCGCAGATCTCTCTCGCACCGATAAACCCGAGTCCACGTGGGGGGAAGGGAGAGGGGGGAGGGGGGGGAGCACAGAGAGCCGACGGGTATAATGAGCGTAATCAGCGCGGAAGCGGCGACAATCGATTACGCGTGTAATTAATCGGCTCGCAAATATTCGCTCGCGGATTCCGCCGACCCGACGGAATTCTTTTTTTTTCCACCCCCGCAAACAACCCCCGAGTTAATAAATTGTTTGCCGCGCGTTCGTCGTCGCGGGGGTCGCGAGTCCTCGCGGGTAATCAATATGTGCGATTGATTAACAAGCGCGACGCCGCGCGCGCGGCGTTTTCAATTTTGCGAAATTGAGAGCCGCGCGCGATCGGGAGCAAACTATTTATCGCCGCGACCACTTTGCGGCGGCCGCGCGGTTGAA
The DNA here is from genome assembly GCA_964034905.1 of Itoplectis maculator. Taxonomy (NCBI): domain Eukaryota; kingdom Metazoa; phylum Arthropoda; class Insecta; order Hymenoptera; family Ichneumonidae; genus Itoplectis; species Itoplectis maculator. The sequence continues at coordinate 1,684,927 of OZ035870.1, forward strand.
ACCCGACGAAATAAACCGCGCGGCGACTGAGCGCAGCGATACGCAAATTTCGCTGACGCGTCGACTCTCGTCGCTGTGTTTCATCAGCGAAAATCGCCGGAGCATTTTGTCGACGGTTGGAAGGAGCGGAGTTCCTCCCTCTCCGCTCGACGAAGATGAAATAATTTGGGTTAATCACTTTAACCCGGTGCAGCTCGCCGGAAGGACGTACGGTTACGGTCCCTTTCGCTTTTCTCGCAGCTTTCGTCCTTTCTCGCTTCGACTCGCCGAAGCTTCGCGCAACGTGTGACACTCGTGCCGAGCTACGAGCGCAGTTTCGAGAGTTTGTGCCACGTACACGAGACTCGGCGTTCGCCCCTTCCTCTCCCGTTCTCTCCGTCTGCCTCGTAACGCGCTCACGGTAATTTTGGCCTCCGATAGACTTAGACTCTGCGTTTACAACCCCCCAAGACTCGTGTAAATTATTCGGAGGCTTAATAGAGGCGGCCCCGGCTACAAACTGTCGACGTTGCAACGCTTCCCGGGCGTGAGAGACGATTATATCTACCGACCGGAATTTCCGTCCACCATAAACTAACTGCTCCTGCATTTTTTTTTCAGATACTTCCTCTTTAAAAATAAATAAATCAAAAATAAAAAAAATAAAAATACTAACCTCCAAAAATAAAGTCAGTTACTATTTTTGCCACCAATCACCTGCGTCACCTGAGTGTCACCTGTCACCTGTACCTGTAGTCGAAATGTCAAAATGAACATTTTGCCAATCTCAGCGGCTATCAATAAATCTCGTAGACGAAATCTCGTCTAGTCCGTATCAGGTGCAACAAATGCATCCCGGTAATGGGTTAATGTACGACGCTTCGTTAGACGGCACTCCGACCATCTAACGGGTAATGATCCGCAATGTCCAATTCGCGCACGCGGCGCATCCCCCCTTTCCTCCCTCCCTCCCTTGGCTCATCCTTTCTATGCAAGCGCGTGCTGCACGTTGCACGTTGCACACCGTACAGCACTTGGACTGCACTGTACGTACCGCACTTGCACTGTACTTGCACCGTACGTCGGGTGGCTCTTGTGTATTCGCCGCCGGGATGGATGGGGCGCATCGAGGTAACGAGGTGAGCGGAACACGTACACGCCGGGAAAGCCCCGGAGGGTAGGAGGGGGAGGAGGGGGGGGGGGTGTGCAGGGGGTGCGCGCATCTTCATCAAAAGCCTCGTGGGAGGGCGGCGCAGGCATCGATTCGCGCAAATAGGCCGAAGTAACGGGTATACGATGTACATTCTCTCCCTCTTCCTCCCTCCCCCTCCCCCCTCCCCCTCCCTATTGCTTTCTCTCTCCCTCCCAGACGAGAAACCGTGTGCAGAGCCTCGACTATTCACTCGACGCTCGGTGTACACGACGAGCAGGGCAATCCGGTTGCCCTCTCCACTCCCCCCCTCCTCCCTCCCCCCTTCTACTCCTCCCTCCGTACGCGAACTATCGTAGCGCGCGCCACGAGAGCAGAGAGGACGCGGCTCGAGCGTCACGACCTCACCTGGCAACACCAGCCTCAATAACACACACATGTGACGCACACACAGACACATGTCACATGCACACAGCTCGTTTTCCCTTTTTTCGTTTTTTTTTGTCCAATTAATTTCCAATACCCTCCAATTATCGAGTTCTGTTAAATTTCCCAATTAAGGAAAGTAGAACGAGAGAGGGAAATAAAATAAAACGCGTCAGTGCTAATTAACTTTTAAATTAGCAACCTTCTTCCCCACTCCCCCCTCCCCTAATTCCCGTGGGTAGAGATGGGTTGCAATGTTCTCGATCTTCGCGCTTTTATCGAGATGATGATCAGCTTGAAGAGGCAAAAACTGGTTGTGTGTATGTGGGAAAAAAAGTGTCGAGGGAGATCGATGCATTTTCATTGGAAGTCGCGCTGCTAATAAATCAGTACTCGGTGCTTTTTGCGTGTTTGGATAATTGCAAGATTCTCCGAATTATTTTCATCGATATTAAAAGCATTTTTTATTTCTTTTCTATTAAAAAAAAAATATTGGAGATGCAATAAAGGGATGTTAATAATCCGCAGCAATATTTCGCGATTAGTTTTGATCGAGCATACGTTATCGTATATCCGCAGCGGTTGCTCCACTTTCATTGCGTCGGCAAGAAAGTTGCCTGGGAACTTTAGTATCGCTGCGGTTTACGGGCAGCGGGATATTATTTAGCCGCGACGAGGGAGCGAAAAGCGTCGGGTAAATGGGGAGAGAGTTTATAAATCCCGGACTCGCTGTTGCCGGACCTTCCGGAGCTTCCTGGGCGCGCGTTCCGCCTTGTCTGACCCACGAGGCACCGTAACTACTGCGCTCGATTCGCTGTACGCCGGGCCGAGCGAAGCGGATCGCGCTGTCTGTTCCTCCGAGCGACCAGTATTGTCGGTGTGGCCTGCACATCGTTTCTCCGACCAACCCCCTCCCCCCCCCTCCCCCCTCGCTGGTTTCGGTCTAACAGCCCGAGGCGCAAAGTGCTCCCGTTGCGAAGCAGCGTGAACTTGTCCGACCACGCAGCGCCGTTTCCACTTGCTCCTACGTCGCTGCAGCTGCGAATCGCTTCCGAGGCCGCAACTCGAGCACAATATTTTCTCTCCACTGCTGCGGCGGTTCCTTCGCTGGTTGGAGGTGAACCAGACACTTTCAGTCACTGCCGCACTTTCCAACTGATACTACACGTTGGTCTGAGTGATAACAGTGATAATTCCGAAGAATTAATCGTCGTACGCAGTGCGAGCGGAATTTTAGGGAAAAGCTTGGAAAAACCTGGCGGGAAACTCGGCTGTTTATTCTGTGACGTGCGGCGCATGCGCAGCTCTCGACAGCCGCGAATGACGAAAGCTCCGGGGGTTCGGCCTCGTTAATTAAAATTACACAATGGTCAAAACTAAACTCAACGTCGAATGGATTCTCAACTTTCCGTTTTCACTCTCCGCTCGAAACACAGGAAAATTCGCGCATATGAGGAATTTTCTTTCCCGCCTCGTTCCAGATTTTTTTTTTTTTCGTCTCGGCGCTTTGCGAGAGCTTCGCGCCTCGCTCGTCGGCGCAAAGAGAGAGAAAGGCGGAAAGAGAAAGAGTGAAAGCTTCGAATATGAGCTCTGCACTCGCATTCGGTGATATCAAAAGGTCTTCCCGGGGGCTCAAAAGCGCGAACCCTGCTAAACTTTCCAGCTGCGTCAAAGGGCGAACTCGTGCAGCGAAAAAAAAAAACACACACATACATACATATATAGCTGGGGGATCAAGAACGAATGAAACAGTGGAAAATTAACACGCGACTCTTCGCGTCTCAAAGGGCTAATTGCCGCGCGTGTCCCGCTCTCAATTCGCCTCGCGCGTCGACGACGACGCGACGGGCAAACGCTGTGTTTGCTCTCGGCGACAAAAGGCGAGCAATGTAAAAAAAACACACCCTTAGTATCTTGAAGTAGGTACCTCGCAGTTGACTCATTCCACTTCAATCCAGAGACTAATTTTTTTTAAGTAAGAAATTAATTTCCAGTGTCTCAAAAAAAAATCACGAGGCGTCGTTTGTCATTGGTAACGCGTTGACCTCTTCAGGGTTAAAAAAAAACACCCTCGAGTATACCTCAAAGTTGACTCATTCCACTTCCATCCAGAGACTAATTTTTTTTAAGGAAGAAATTAATTTCCAGTGTCTCAAAAAAAATCACGAGGCGTCATTTGTCATTGGTAACGCGTTGACCTCTTCGGAGTTTAAAAAAAACATCCTGGAGTATACCTCAAAGTTGACTCATTCCACTTTAACCGAGAGACTAATTTTTTTGAAGGGATGAAATTAATTTCCAGTGTCGGAAAAAAAGCACGTGGCGTCGTTTGTCATTGGTGACGCGTTGACCTCTTCGGGAGGTGATAAGAACGATTCGCGGGGTCGTGGAGAACGTTTGCACTGAGAAGTTGGCACTCGAGTCAGTAGCGAGAAGGGGTGGAACATTTCAAAGGGCTGGGTCAGGGAGATGGAGAGGGTGGAGGGGGTGGGAGGGGAGCGAGAAGGAGATGAGCGCTGATTATATGCGCCGAGAGCCGCCGAGTATTATTTAATCTACCGCGTTCCGGTCGCTCGGTCTCGTGTCATCTGTCAGAGGAGGTGAAGTCTCGTTACCGTTGGCGCCGTGAGTCGGTTGCACTCCCCCTCCCCCCTCCCCCTTAACCCCAGGTGACTCTCGAAGCGCCGTCACCTCGGTTGAGCTTCAGTAGAAAAAGCGAGTAATACACGAGACGCGAGCGATTTCTTTTTAAAATTAATCACAAAGTCTTCGGTAATACTTCGTCATCGTGTGGAAGCGGAGTGAAGGGTCCGAAAAGCGGCTCCGTGGAATTAACGGACTTTTAATTCGACGGCTACGAAGACTCGCTCGGTCGAAGGAAGAACTTTGCAAATTGTCGACGGGATCCGCGAAAAAAAATGAAGGGGCAGCTGCGACTTTGGGGAGACTCGCAGCGATTGGCTTGTAGAAATGACTGAGTGTCGTCGAATGTTCGTTCGACGTCTTTATGGTGTCTTAGCTATGCAATGAGTAAAAAGAAAAGGAAAAAAAATTGTTTAGTGGATTCAGGATCCCCGGATTTATCACCGTCGAGGGACCGAAAGTCAGTTGACGTCGACGAAGACGTCAACGACGCTGCGAATTGAAAGAAACGTACAAATTTAAATCCCAGATGAAACGGCAGCTCCATCCGAGCTGCTGCCTCGAGTCTCGAGGCTCTTCGGCCGTCGTATTACGCTGATTCCCCGACGCACTTAGCCTCGCGCGTCTCCCGTCACTCGTCTTCCATTCGCAGGCTGCGATTTCACGTCAGCGATTTCTGGCAAACTGTCCGACCAAAAAATTTTTTTTTCAAAATTAACTAAAAAAGAGTTGTAACCAGTGTTTTCAGGGGTACAATATGCGACTTGAGAACGATGGTATTGGTTAAAAGTCGATATTTTGAAAAAATAAATTTCGTGACCCCGATTTGGGCGGTTTTCGGCCCGGCGGCCAGATCTACGATTTCTGGCAAACTGTTCGACCAAAAAATTTTTTTTTCAAAATCAACTAAAAAATGGTTGTAACCAGTGTTTTCAGGGGTACAATATGCGACTTGAGAACGATGGTATTGGTTAAAAGTCGATATTTTGAAAAAATAAATTTCGTGACCCCGATTTGGGCGGTTTTCGGCCCGGCGACCAGATCTACGATTTCTGACAAACTGTTCGGCCAAAAATTTTTTTTTTCAAAATCAACTAAAAAAGGGTCGTAACCAGTGTTTTCAGGGGTACAATATGCGACTTGAGAACGATGGTATAGGTTAAAAGTCGATATTTTGAAAAAATAAATTTCGTGACCCCGATTTGGGCGATTTTCGGCCCGGCGGCCAGATCTACGATTTCTGGCAAACTGTTCGACCAAAAAATTTTTTTTTCAAAATCAACTAAAAAAGGGTTGTAACCAGTGTTTTCAGGGGTACAATATGCGACTTGAGAACGATGGTATAGGTTAAAAGTCGATATTTTGAAAAAATAAATTTCGTGACCCCGGACTCAATGCGCAATGTGACGATTATTCGTCCGCAGGTCGCGACGAGAGAGAGAGCGGAGGGAAAACGCGAGAGGTCTGTGCATGCGAGGAGTAGGTAACGAAGTAACAGGTTGTAGCTCGTGGCTGGTGCCAAGCGGCGGTTGCCTGACGCTGGATGAAAATCCGAGGCCGCGCGTGAAGCCACCCCCTTCCCCCATCATCCCTCTCCCCCTCCATGCCCCTCCGCGCCGTCGCCCGTCGCCACTCGAGGGAGGTCGGTTCGCCCGAGCCCCGAGCTTTGTCAATTAATATCCGGCGCGCGAGGTTCGATTTAATCTTTAAATTCAATTAATTCTCGTGTGTGCGACCGACACGTTTGCGTGTATCTCGCGCTGCAAGCTCAGCGAGTCGCGAGAATCGCACCGTTATAATTAGAACAATGGATCCTTCGCAGGGGGATGGGACAAAAAATAGGGGTAGCGTCCCGTCTCGTGTCCTGTATACATATATGTATATATTTATTTATATGTATGAAGGGCTGCATCTCCGATAGGAAATTATGAAATACACACGTGACCATTTCGCCCCAATTTTACTTTCGTGTCCGTCCGTCTATTTTTTTCTGTTTATGTGAACCTCGAGTCATTATTTCATACTCAGCCAGGAGAAAGAGTCCGATATCGCGGAGCACCGCGAGCGCTGAGTGGCGCACGCGATACGCGGTGCACCCGATATACACAGCTGTTTCGTTTTTTGTTCGGCGTTCGGAAAATTCGGGGTGGGTTTGCCCGGTACTCGGGGATACGAAGCGGATCGCGCGGAATGGCAAAAATCGAGCAAAAGCTCGTCGAGAGGCGGGAAGAAGCTGCTGCTGCTGCTGCTGCTGCTGCCGTTTGGTGCACCGCCACCAACGGGAACAGTGGAAACGGCCCCTGCGTCGTGGAATATTAACGTTGCCGAGTTTTATGCACTCAGTGAGGGTGAGGAAAAAAAAAAATAAAAAAAAACTCGCGAGAAGGAAAGAGAGAGGAAGGTTGTACATTTCGGGTACCGGAGAAAAAACATCCCTGCCACGATCCACCCCCCATTGTCGGTGCCGGCAAAGCAGTTTCCGATATCGGCCGATAAATTCAAATACTCAAGGCAACGCCGCCGCCGCGGCGGCTGCTCTCGGGGCTCGCGCCACACCCACACACGTGTGCGACGACAGAAAATCGTTAAGGATGCTGGGGTAGAAGAGAGAACGAGCGAGAGGCTACTATAGCTATGAGGGGGGTGGGAGGGGTTGGAGGGGAGGATTTCAGGAGGGGGAGAGGGTAGCCGGCCTCGAGGCCGGACCTCTATTGGTAGTGGTGGGGGTTGAGGGTGGTTAGGGGTGGTCGGGGGGGTTGAGGGGGTGATTCAGGGGGTTGGAAAAAAAGCTCGCAGCTTTTAACCGAGAAACCAGCCTTTCCGACCGCCGACTCAATGTCACACTCTCGTCAAATACTTTATCCGCATTATCGCCGGATTAGCGCACCACCTTTTGACCTTTCAACCCCTTCGCCTCGGTAACTCATTTCTCTTTCCCCTCTCTCCTCGCTCTCTTTTTCTCGAACGGAGCAACGACGAAGAAACCGTTGCTGCTACCGCCGACAACTTTTCCGTCGGCAACCGACGTGAGTTAAAACACACGATCGCGTTTCCTGTAATTTACACGTCAGCGGGATTTAATTAAAATCCACTGCGCGAAGTTTTGCTGAACTAATATTTAACGAGGACCGAAGAAGCGGCGCCGACTTGGAATTCAAATATCCACAAATTACCGGGCGAAGATAAATATACAAATAGTGTACACGAGACTCATGGAAAAGTTTCTGACCTCTGGAACTTTTTTTATTTTTATTTTTTGCGATTATTTGCTTTCCGGTTTCAAGGGAATTTCATCCATTGGAGAGGAAAATGCGCCGAATGAGGTGGAGAAATGCAAACGGCAGTGTATTCACCGTTGAATCGACGGCTGCGGCTTTGAGTGAAAATTGAAGATCGCCCGGCGGATTTCGCGTCGTGTGTCGGATCGATTTCTCACCCTTCCGCAATCCGAGATTAGAAGTTCTCAAAGGGATCGCGATCCCATTCGGAAGCCGCCGCCGGCGTCGGAGGAGGAGAAGGAGAGCCGCGTGCCTTCACCGAACCGCGCGGATCGTAGGTCAGTGCAGTAATCAGACGCGGGTTGGTTTTCCTCTCGCGATTCGGGGTAGGCATGGAAAATCCGTAATCCACCCTCGTGTGATCCTTGTCCCAAGTGTGACGCGCCAATCAGAAATCACTTTCCCAGCGAGGGGCCGGAATATCTGGTTACCGATTCTAATTTCACAGCCTCAGAATGATGACACCCCAACGACCCAAAATCCATCTTATTTTCATTGCGACCTGTCATCAACATTGGGGGTTGAAATCAGAGGGTCGCGTCGTGGAAAAGCAGAGTTAAAAATCGATCTCATAATTTTAGCTCACGGTTAAAAAACTTCTAGCCTCAATGTCAAACATGATTCGTCTGGCAAGTAAAAATGAAACCAAACCCTTTTGATTCCCTGAACATAGTCGAAAGTGTCCCATTGGATCCAAGTCCTCAGTATTGGATCCAATTCGGATGACTGATCAACCGAAGCTGTCGATACTGAACACAGCTCACAGTTCAAAAATGTCCAGCCTCAATGTCAAACTTGATTCGTCTGGTAAAAATAAAACCAAACCCTTTTGACTCCCTGAACGACTTCAACCTTTGTCGCAAGTGTCCCATTGGATCCAAGTCCCAGTATCAGATCCAATTCTCAATTCGGTTGACTGATCAACCGAAGCTGTCGATACTGGACACATCGAATTAGCTCACGTGAATCTGATGCGATCAACAAATCGACCAGTCGTCCTCCACCGCTGTTGCCCCGGCTGACCGCGCGCCTAGGAAAGCAGAAGGGATGATGGAGACATCCTGCGACTGCTGTTCGCGTGTCAAACTTGGCTGCACGCCGCTCTAACCTGACGTTGATAAAGAGGCGGCGGCGGCACTTGGAGTGTCGAGCGATATCTGTAATTCCACGCGCCAACGCTCAGCCTTCTCCTGAACCTGGTACATATACGTCGTATATACATAGGGGCTTAGGTATTATGTGCCTACGAAGGAGAGGGGTGGGTTGAGAGGGAGGACAGTGGTGAGACCGTCGGGGTGGCTTATCACAACTCTCGGGGAGCGAGCCCGGTGGGCCTATAGCGTATACACAATAACTGCCTGTCGTACTTCCGGTTCTGTGCCCCGAAGGGACCGAGTGCGAGAACGCTTTACCCCCCTCAAAACACTATACATGTATATACGTATGGATAGTTTGTGCTGTAGACATATATATACGCGGGCAGACACACAAAAGCGTCTCGCCCCGAACTGTGCGGCGCATCCTGCATTCCACCGGTGTTCGTACACTTCGTCAAGGACTTGCAACCCCCGCGAGCTGTCTGCTCGTACATCATGACACACTGCGCCGAAGAACTGCGGTAGGGTTAGAAATTCTCAACCCACTGCTGCTTCGAACCCAACGGCTACACGCGCGAAAGTTTGCGACCGAAAGTTTCGCCCTTGCGGCATAGAACTCGGCTGACGAGTGAGAAAGAGCGAGAGAGAGGGGGAAATGTCAGCCAGGGAGGGGGAGGGGAGATGGGTTGGCCTCTGGGTTAACTTCGAAATAACTTTTTGCACCTCCAGCTGACCGTCTGTACCATCCTTCGACACCTCTTAGCCATGGGCATCGCAACTGTGTCGAATTTCGAGCAGTGGTCGGTTTTTGATGCGTTTGCGAACACGCGCAGCCGTCTGACCTGCGCAGAAGCTTCTGCGCAGCCGGCCGCGCGTTCGCAAACGCATCGAATTTTGCGATAGATGCGAGGAAGACTCTCGCAGTGATCGCGGATGCTGAGATCGCCGGAACTGTTTATTTATACGAAGAGGCAAAGCGGTTTGAATGTTATTGCTGGGTGAGAAAAGAAATGGAATAATATTTCTTCGGAGGCGATACGCTCTGTGGAATATTGAATGCTCGAAGGGCCATCGAATTCCATAAAGAGGATAAAGCGGCAATAACCGCCACGATGGTTTGTGGTATTGGCGGACGACTGTGTGCAGCGCAGATGTCGGCGTACACAATATATACGATATATAAGGGGGCTGTGGGGGGAGGAAGGGGTGGAGGGGGAGAAAGAAAATATTTTTCAACCCTCTTATTGCGCATTTTCGTTCGCGATGAGTCGGTGTACGGCGACTAGTGGTCGGGTTTCGTATCCCATGGGAGAGCGAAGGATAAACTGGTAATTGAAGGAAGAAGGAATCCCCCCCCCTTCTCCCGATCCTTCGGGACTTTCGTATTAGCCGATGCTTCACGTAACACAGACGCGTCGACCGCACACACGTATACGTCCTATCGTGTGGCCTCCTTTTCCCTCGACGCGATATAGTATTTTTCTCGTCTCTCATCTCGCGCTTTTTTTTTCTTTGTTTTTTTTTACGTGTGGTCTTCATACACTCACATCGAGAACGAGCGGTGGACGGGGTGGGAGAAGGGGGGGGGGGGGGGGGAAAGCGAGTGCAAGGCATGAAGCTCGCGGCATTCTCGAGATTGGAAATTCTGGGAGGCAGAGGCGCGTAACGCGAATTGCGTGACCTGCACCGACGACGGATCAGAGCACTCGCGTATTTCAAACCCGGGGCAAACATACCGATCGAGCTGACGTCGAGTGAGGAGGCAATATGTGTCAGGAAAAAATTAATTCAGTGGTACGCTAAGAAATCCCTCTTTTAAAAAGTTCGTGAGCAACCATTGTTGTCGATATATTCAGCATCTGATTGGTCGTTGGGAAACCGGCAGCAGTTTGATGTTTAATATCGCGAAATTTGGCAGTTTGTCAAAAAAAATAGTTTTTCGATTTTTTCTCCTAGAATTTTTTATTTTTCGGGCAAACACCTGTCGTTTTTGGAATCAGCGGAAAATTTCCCATCGGATAGGGTTTTTAAACTTGGCGAAATCGAAAATTTTTTTTTCGCACTTTTTTTGCAAAAAACACAAGGGGTACCCCTTCTAAAAATTTGCGATTTTTGAGGGTCAACTTTAAAAATCTGCAAAAAATCGAAAAATCGAGATATCGCGTTCCGCCTGGCTGCATTCTCTTCATTGAAGAGTCTTCTTTCGAATGCAAAAAGAAAATCCCGATTCTATCGATCCAAAGAAAAATTACACCGATTTTAGTAAAGTGCAAAAATTGGGAAAAAGTGAAAAATCGTTTTTCGCGTTTTTCTCCTACAATTTTTAATTTTTCAGGCAAAAACCGGAAATATTTGGAATCAGCGGGAAATTTCCCATCGAATAGGGTTTTAAAACTTCGTTAAATCGAATTTTTTTTTTTTTCACCGAAAATACGGCAGGAGATGTTATATTTTTTAATGACTAACAATAAGCAGAATGTCATTTATATTGCATTTTCTTTTCCTTTTAATATTACACCATCTAGTTAGAACGGAAAAAAGCTCCGGCGAACCGAGTCGTTGCAAGAGTAAAAGCGAGAGGGCCGAGAGTGTCTCTCCTGCTCCGTTCGAGCGGTCAGCGAGAGCCGAGCGCGTCGCATGTGCACCACGGAAATATTTACGGGCCTGTAAAAGTTGCAGTCACCGCGATGCCGAGGCTCAGGCGAGTCCCGAGGGGCTCGAAACTGGCTCGGACAGGAGGTACACGACGGGGAAGGGGGTCCGGCTTTCCAGCGTCGTCGTCGTGTCGGTACGAACGAGCGCTGCAAGTACCGGTCTCGTCGTGTTCTCTTCGAGGTTACGTACCAGTCCGAACCGGTGCGACGCGGTCGGAACACCACCGAAACAGAGCGCAACGGCACCCCCGAGAATCCGGAAAGTGCGATGAGAGTGCAGTACAAGTACGAAGGCATTCTCAACCCCCCCTCGAGGGCTACGAATTATTCTACCTACCGCAAAGTTCGCGTATATTTTTTCACGCCTATTAATATTACCCACGTCGTTTGTCCTCTTGGAAATTGCTGTCACCGATGCATTTTTCTTCCAATGTCAAATTTTCGTATGATTCATTTGCGTTTTTTTTTTTTTTTGAGAAAAAAAAATTGATTTCGCATAGTTTGAAAATTCTAAGTTTTTTTTTGAGAAAAAAAAATTAATTTCGCATAATTTGAAAATCCTATCCGATGGCAAATTTCTCACTGATTCCAAAAAGTACCGTTTTCTTTTTTTTCTTTTTCAATTTTTTTTTTTTTTATAAAAAACTGAATACAGAAAAGGTGCGAAGGACGGACAAAATTGAGTCTTATCTTGTAATTGTCGCTGGACGTGTACAGGGATCGTCGGAAGTGAGCTATTTGCGACACAAATCAATTAGCAGTTAATTTATTTTCGCGGTGGGTGTCGGGATGCGCGAGGGACGAAAGACGGGAGAAGTAAAAGGGTCCGACGCTCAGGAGCGCCGCGTCGAGTGAGCCAAAGCGAGAGAGAGAGAGTTGACTCGGGTCTGTCGGGGCCGAACCGTTGGGAAGATATAAAGTGATTAATCGCCGTGATTAATTGGACGTACCTCGGCGCCGCCGTCGGCTCTCGGCCGACTCGACGCTCCGGCCTCCGCGCACGGACCGAGAAAAGTAATGATAGCGCCTCGCTCGCTGACTCACGATTCGCCCCCCCCCCCTCCCCCCCCCCCCCCCCCCCCCCCCGAATTAAAAGTAAATTCACGTGTGTGTGTTTCTACGCTCAACCCAAAGGGAAACGGTCACGTGTTCCAGGCGAAACGCTTGCGGAATTACCTCGCGCCCGAACGTCTCTAATTCATCGTATCAAAAATAACAATAACTCCGCGCGAGGAGCGCTGACAGCTGCGCCTGACGGAATTTAGTGATTTATCGCCGCGAGCCGATAATTCGATTGAAAAAAAAAAGCTTGACTGTAATTGATTGCCGCGTCGATTTATGGCTCGTCGATAAAATTTTCAGATTTTTTTTTTTTCGGCTTCCCAAATTTTTGCAGTTTGGGTAAAATTTTCTGTCATTGTATCTGAGTGTTTAGAATCTGATAATTTTTTTTTAATTTTTTCTAGAATTCGTGGCGTTGGTCATAATCGGTTTGAACATAATCGGTGCGCGAATGCCAATCGACATTCGATTGAGCCGAGGTTGAGCCTCCTCAATGCACACACGATAAAATCCCTGGTGCCTCGGAATTTTTTTTTTTTTTTTTTTTTTTTTTTTTTTTTTTTTTTTTTTCAATAAAGGACGCGACGAGCTCGAAGATTGACGGTATCGCTGTCCGTGAGATATGCGGACGCGCGACGTGCGCCGGGGATCGACGTAAAGTGCAAGGTTGAGTGCAAAGTTGTCGGACGGGACGTACGTGGGTCTCGCGGATGCCGAGGGATCGGACGCGGATCGACTCGGCGCGGCGCTGACGACGACGACGACGACGACGACGCTTCCCGCGTGCAGCGAGTTCGAAGCTTTTACGGCAGCGTCGAACTTCCTGAAACTCGCGTTTTATTTTAGAATCCTTCGGCGGGTACGAAGCGAAGGAGACTCGGAGATTGGAAGCGAAAGAGAGAGAGAGAGAGAGAGAGATAGAGAAATAGAGGGAGAAACGTGAAGCGCGGAGGAACATCCGAGTCCGAGCGCGTTCGATCCGCACGAAGCTATTTCAGCCTCGGGACTTGTTCGGATTGGTCGGCGAGCGACGCTAACTCCGGTTGCCTCCGCCGTCGCCGCGCGTTGTTCACGTTTTGCCGCGGCGGCGAATCTTCGGCACACACACAACATACACACGTCTGACCCGACTGGTAAATTTACACACACGTCGACGTCACTTCCAGCGCCGAAGAAGTTTCGGCTTTGGGTATATTTCGTCTCCGATAGTCCCGACGCGAAAACTGCTTCTCGCGTATTTTTAGCTGGAAAATATTTTTGTTGTATTTTTCTTCGAGTTCTAAAAGCGACTTCGGAGGAAAGTCAATACCTAAAAAAAATCTACCCTCACGAAAATAATAACAATAATAATTCCCAATAATTTTCGCTTCAACCAAATTTCAATATCAACAAAGTAGCCTAAAACAAATCTACCATTATCTGTGTACAATAAAAAGTATAAAACATTAGTTCCCTTCATTCACAAAAATAGTAATAATAATAATAATCTCGCTTCAACCAAATTTTGAAATTAACAAAATAACCTCAAATTGCGGAGCGGAAGAAAATGCATAAGTCAATCGAGGGATTGGCTCGACACCTGAATAATAGCAACGTCGGCCACGTCGAGCGGTGACATTGTTTTCCCTGACAATGCGAAGAGCGGACGACCCGGCTGCGCGGATGACGCGCCAGGATTATTATTATCGTTATTATTATTATTATCACGGTGGGTCTGTCTCGCGGCGTCGCGACGCATCCGTCGTTATCCCGTCAGACAACAAACCCGGTGGATCCCGTGTATCCTATATACACAGAGCGCACCCACCGAGGGCGAAGCGCGACGACGACGACGACGACGCTGCGGGATCCGGCGAGAATTACGATTAATCCCGGGGGTTGATACCCAACGCGAGGGGGAGGGGGTGGGGGGGGGGGGATGAATGAGGATGAGTTTCAATGTAATCGGAAAGGGCGAAATCCGCGACGTCCTACTTAGCCTCCATCAGTCACTACCCCAGGAATGTAATTGTGGTTTTCGCGGATATATATTATATTTGATGTATATATGTAGGTATGTACACGGGTTATGTGCGGTAGGAGAGGCGGCGAATGAGCGAGCGGCCACCTCTAACCGGAATTAATAATTGAAACTCGACTCTCCGGGCTTCGCGCACCACCGATGAGCAGGGCTGGGGTCATTAATACAGCGTGTATGGGCCATTCCACGTGTGGACAGGGTCACGACCTCTGAGGATTTTTTTACTGCACTTTTGGCTGCCTTTTCTCGCAGCATTTTTTTTTACTGAAAAGATTTTGCTTATAATTCGAATTAAAAAAAAATGTAAGTAGAAAAATGTAAGGGCGACTTTGTTGATCTGACGTGAAATGCCCTGTATAAAATTGCACACGGCGCACACATTATGCAACTAACAATGTAGACCCGAAAATATGTTCTTTTTGCATTCGAGATAACAATGAACCGGCACAATTCATGATTCGCGTGCTGTGATTATTATTATCAATGTGTCCGAGGCAAAATGCGGTATAATCGATATTAATAATAAAGTTATCGCGCGAGAGAAATGTTTCGTGACGCCTGACGCATTTTCGAGCCAGCAAACGGAGTGCAGTCGATTTGCATCGCGGTGAGTTATTTTTATTTCTTCTCGATTGGGGATGGAAATGCGGAGCGCATTCGTCGTGCGCCGCGAAAAGTGCCGGGCGATAAAGTCGCGGCACGATCAGTGGCGATAAAACAGGGCAACAATGGGGCAACCGGAGGTGCGATATTTTTCACGACAAGTGTCCCCGATTTTTCAGGCAATAATGCACCGAAAATAATGCACCCAAATATTTTTTCGACGGACAAATCACGAGAAATATAATTTAAAAAAAGACAAATAAATCACAAGAAATAAAAAATAAATTCCTCCAATAAAAAAATCATTTCTCCATCAGATATTTTTTTTCCGTCAAAGTAATGCGTTTTCCATTCCAAGTCGATCGACCCATAAAACCGATCTCCGAATTATTGCGAATCGATTGCCCAGCGACTCGAACGCTGCCAAATCGCGGATTCAAATTACGTGTTTGCGTCGTCGTCTCGATTCTCAATCCTGGCCGCATGTCGCGTGGAGATAAAAAGCGAGCGAGCTCGAAGGGGGTCGAAAGGGAGTCGAGGGAAAAGGGCAAAGGGATGAAATTTTCCTTTGCCGGTTTCCCGGGGTTACATATATCTTCGCGAATTGAGAATTGAATGCGCCTCTCTCGTATTTTCCGCGCATTCCGCGCGGTCGTCGCACACACGTTGAAATGTCATCGATTGCGCGCGCGTTCTCGACTCTCGACGCTCGCGGCCAACGCGAAATTCTCCGGGAATATTCCGAACAAACGTATCGCGCGCGTGACGTATCGCTTACAACGCGGGAAACCGGAGGCGCATGAATTTTCGAGGCGACTCTCGACCCCCGCCGAATCTCTCAATATGAATTCTTCATCGACTCCGTCGATGCTAGCGACTCGTCCGGGGAGCATAATCGAGTATACGATTTTTCCTTCGACCGATTCGACTTGTAGCGATAAATCGTTCGACCTTCGACTCTGCCTTCCGAATTCCCAGCACGAATTCCACTTCCTCGGCCATCGATGGGAATTACAGGAGAAAAAAAATGCACCCTCTTCCCGAAGGTGCATTTTTTGTGTGACAGCCTCTCGATTTTAATCCCCAGCGATCCGGGATGAGAAACAACCCCCTTCCCCCTCCTCCTGGGAGAAGGAGGAAGGGGGGAGGGAACGTCGTAAAAAATAATTGTTCGAGGAGCACGGAAAGTCCGTTAAGAATGGCGATAAATCGTGTGTCGTAAAACCTGGAGGGGGTGGGAGAACCTGGGGTTCGATGACTATGAGGGTGGAAAAAGTCAGGGGGAGGAAAATTCTTCGCTTGCGGGAGAAAAGCTTCGATGGTTGGATGCACTTTCCTCAAGTTGCCATGAATCAAAACTGCGACGACGAGAATTGACGAGCAGCGGCCTCGAGGAAAATGCATAGGTGAGGTGATGGAACCTGGAACAGCGACTAAGGCAAACAACTCGAGGCGGGTACATTGAATCGAGCGATGTAACGGGACTTTGAACAGGCAATAAAATCATCCGTCGTGTCTCGATACACACGTCACGTGAGGCAAACAGGGCGGACGGAGCCCGGAAGATATATAGCGGGGCGACATCTTTTATCGTCGGAATTGACTCGTGGGTATTGCCCTCAGATTGCATCTCCCTTCGGGTTCGAAGTTTTCGTTCGTTCTTACATATAAGAAAATATAGACACGAAGGGCGATATCATCGTCGATCTGACGTTTCGTACTTTTTACTATCGTTCACAAAAAATATTTTTTTCCACGGTTTTTCGGTATTTATTTTATTTGAAATTTTATTTGAAATTTTTTTAATTAAAATTTATTTTATTTAAAATAATATTAAATTGAAGTATCAAAATGTGTAGAAAAAATCCATTTTAACGAGTTATGGATAACCAGATGTGTTTATTAATTTCCAAATAACGATGACGAGCTCGCGTCGATGATTTACCCTCGAAATGATGGCGCGAAGGGGTGAATCTCGGGGTCACGCGACTCGCGTCCTGAATTGCGGAACTCGTTAGGGGCGGCGCAGCTCGTCAGGGTCATCGTCGCGTTTGGCTCCCTCGCTTAATTGCTTATGGTCATTAGCGGCAATCGTCATTAATTCAGCGTGCCGCCCCTCCCCTCTCCCCTTCAGCTGGTCCATCGATACCCGGGAAAGGGACATCACGTGTAAGCACCGCGACGACAACTCGAAAGCTGCGGCGGCCACGCGAAGCTCGCTGAGGGGGAAACCGCGAGTCTCGAAGTAATTTTCTATTTGCCAACTTCGAGATTGCCCCCCTTCCCCCTCCCCCGCCTCGTACGTCTCAGAACTTCCTCCCTCCACTCTTGCATCTCTGTCTCGCTTTCTCCACATCTGCGCACGAAATAAACTACAAGTCGTCTCCCTCTCTCTCAGTAGACGAGATTCTAGTTCGTTCTGGTTTCAGTTTCCACTTCGACGTAGTTGCAGCCGCAGGGTCGACGATGCCCTCCACCGCGGAGACTGAGACCTCGGCCATTTACCATCCGCCTCGACCCTTCGAACTCGATCATCCTTAAACGTCGTCAAAGTCGTCTTAAACGAGGTTATCAATTTTTTGGAATCCCGACCTATCTCAATGTCATATAGATTTTTTTTATTTATTTTTTTTCATTACTTTAATTTAATTATATTTATTTTTATATGACTGGGTGGACGTCGAAGCTCATTTCCGCTGAGCCAATGAGCTGCAATTGTTTGCCCAGTCGCGTTTCTCATTAATTCGCAAGACAACCTGAAAATTTGATGCCTCGCGGATTTGCATCGAAATCACCTGTTTTATCAAGATTTTATTAACCCGGAGAATTCCACCGTGAACTCTTCTTTTTTTTTGTCTCACGTTGCAATTGTCTCTCGGAACCGCAAAGTTTAATGAATAAACTTTGCGGATCCGAGCGAGAATCGCGGGAGCCAATTTGCATACGGCCAAAGTGTTTCCGCGGTCGCGTGCGACCTCTTCTCGATTTTCCGAACGACCCCGACTCCCACGTCAAACGTGTTCTCTAGCATCTCCGAAGTAAAACACGTGTCTTCTATTTTTTTTTTTTGAGCAAACACGAAGCGAAACTGGAAGACGATATCGCGAGTGAAAAATCGCGTGGGAGGAGAATCATTAATATTCATGATAAGCCAAGCGTATAATTCGACGATATAAATAACGACTTATTAAACTATAATTTATAACGTCGATGCGGCGTGGGCGGCGCGAAACCGGCAGCGCGGAGGCGGGAATAAAATTTAACATTCTTGCTGAAAACTTTGCTCGACGCTCGGGAGAAGAAAAAGGAGGGGGTGAGTCGTGAGAGAAAGAGAGAAAAAAAATAGAGGACGAGGGGTGAAGGGGGTGAAAAAAATAGAGGACGAGGGATAAAGGGGGTGAAAAAAATAGAGGACGAGGGGTAAAGGGGGTGAAAAAAAAATAGAGGACGAGGGATGAAGGGGGTGAGCTAAGGGGGTGGGTAGGAGCAGCTCAGGCGTGCGAACCTGATGCGCTGGCGCGCGAGCGAGAGGCTCAAGTTTTGCCTACTTTAAACTTCGTTCGTTGCTTCCGGTGCTGCTGCATTTCCGGCGCGTCCTCCCCTGCGCGTTCGGAGGGGGAGGGGACTACTTCCCCCTCGGTTTACTCACTGCGCAGGATATTCACTGCAACAGCCGAGAGGAGACGCGAAGTTGGTATGGTCCACCCTCCAACCCCTTCCCTTTTCATCCCCCTCTGCCCTTCTGCCATTCACACCCCCATCCATATTTCCGATACGGCCGCTATGCGGTATTCGCGAGAGACACCCGGCGAATTTCCCAGCAACGATGAGAAGGATGAGGGAATCCCCCTGACGCGGTTAATGGCACACGAGTTACCCTTTTTGCCAACAAAATTTTGCTGACGGGAAGAAATGTTCTCATCCATTTCATTGATACATCGATATTTATATTTTTTAGTTGATTGAACGTTATTTTTTTTATGTGATCCTGGAATTTTTATTTTCATGCCAATTGAAAAATATAGTTAACTATAAAAATATATTTAATAATAATGATAATGATAATAATAATAATTGGTGGAAGACGTTAACGTCTCAATCTCAATCTTTGTTAAACGACTTTGTACCGTTCGCGTCGCTCTGCCGCTGACGTTAATTTCCCGAACCTTGGAAAATCATTAAGGGCCTGTCACGAGCGTTCCGGCCCTTCGCTCGCAAAAGCGCCAACCGCGAGTCTCGACGTTCGCGGAAATGGCGCACGTGGAATAGTCTCGCGCGCTTCGAAGTAAATATACGTAAAGGTAACTGGTGGCAATAACCCCGAGGAGCGAAATGGGGTGGGGAGATGGGGGTGAGGTCATGGGTTGAACTCTGAGACGTCTTTGTAGGCTGCGCGACAAGGACAATTTCGTTTAAGAGCCGCTCGCCCCGACGTTATCGTTCCTTTTACTTAGCGTTTTATCGTCCCGGACAATTATCAGGAACGAGAGGCAACTCGCTCGTCGCGCGGCCAACGAGATTGCGCGCAGTTGACCTTTTCGCACGCGTCACGGTTCGCGTATTAACCACGAGAATTACGCGGCTCGCAATTTTACAAATATTTCACAATTAAAATTTTATTTTTTTTCTGTGTAAAGAATTTTCTTTTGTGTTCACTCATAATTTTTTTACAAATGTCGAGCAAAGTAAAATAATGTGTTTTTATTTTTTTTCACGTTTCACTTTTTTTCACAGAGGAAAAAAAGCAACCGAGGCAACGTCAATGTTGCGTTTACACACGCCGGGGAATATTCATTAATCCAACGTCGAGCGCTCGGGTAAATAAAAATATTTTTCTTTTTCCCCTGAGAGAAAAGCAAAGATCACAGGATTTTCCTCGAGTCTTCTGCTCTTGCGTCTCGCGCGCCGCGCTTTTATCGCTCGAGGTGTCCTTAAGGGGCATCGGCGCCCCCTCGCGGAGGAAAATCGACGCGGAGTGAGTTTACAGTCTCGGCAGGGTTTTCGTTGTTGAGGGAGCTCGACCGAAGCGGACGACGAGGGACGAAGGGACGAAGGGGGTGGGAGGGGGTGAGACTCTTGCAAAGGCAGCAGCAGCTCAGGGTGGAGAATTAGTCGGGAACTCGTCTGGAACTAAGTGCTGCGTCGGACGATTCGTCGTCGTCTTATGCGAAAGAAAAAGGGTCGCTCGTTACAACGGCCTCGTTAGAATGAAGAGAAGAAAAATTTCCTCCTCCTTCTCCTCTCTTCTCCTTCGCGGCTTTACCTCCTTCCGTCGCCTGCGCTTGATTGCCGCACAATGCGCCTTTTCATTATTCCACCGACTTCTCCGCCGGCTAATTACATTCTCATCGTGTCACAGCTTTGTAATTCGTAAACAATATATTTTTTTTTCTCCAAGAGAAGACACTTGGAAAAAGTATCGGAAAAATCGTCCCTTTACTCCAAAGCCTCAGCAATCGAGGCGAAAAAAAATTTTCGTTCGATCCTGGAACCCGAGACT
Organism: Itoplectis maculator; assembly: GCA_964034905.1. Classification (NCBI taxonomy): domain Eukaryota; kingdom Metazoa; phylum Arthropoda; class Insecta; order Hymenoptera; family Ichneumonidae; genus Itoplectis; species Itoplectis maculator. Next base: position 1,705,339 of record OZ035870.1, read on the forward strand.
CGCTTCACCATCCGACCCTCGGCCGACGCCTACGCGAATGAATTAATATCTCGAAACGCGTACAGAGCCTGAACACTCGGAGAGAGATTCGAGCATCCTCTTTGTGTGTGTGTCAGTATATCTGAAACGCGAACTCGGCGTGAAAAATTAATTCGAGATAACGTGCACCAGCAGCGGCAGCAGTGAGCACACGTCGAGGAAAATTCAGTGGCAGCGTGGGAGATAAAAGAGAAACACTTTGGGCGTGGGAGCTCGGAGGGGGTGGGCGCGGGCGTCGAGAGATGACGCGATGCTTTTTTCACAGCGAGCAGTGGTAACCAGCAGTAGTAAAGGCAGCTGGTGGTCCGCCAGCCCCGCTGGCCGACTGCCTGGCTGACCATACACACGCTTGCTCCACTGTCCGTTCGTACACATACTCGTTCCCCTGTCTGACTATACATACACTCGCACTACTGGCTGACCATACACGTCTGTATCTGCTGGCTGACCACTCACACTCACAACTCCTGGCCGACCATACACGGTCACATCTACTGGCCGACCATACACGGCTTGTTCCACTCGATGCAGCGCGAAAGGTAAAAGGCAGCCCGAAAAATGTATATAGTCCGCACATGGTCGCTGATGCTCTTTCCCTTCGGGCGGCAAAACCAGAAAAGTCTCGCTCTGGCTTTTGCTCTATCTTCCCTCTCCCTCTCCCCCTCTCTCCCACTCACCCTCGTGCAGCGAAGGACGCGCGGCGCGACCCGACGAAAAATCGCGTTTCGCCGAAGCAGCGCGATCGCGGGCACTGCGCCGCCCGCGGGAAAACGGTAACGAAAAATGCTATCTCATCCAGCATCGCCCGAGGGACCAACGAGGACGCGCGGGAACGACGAAAAATATCTACGTGTCGACGTATCTGCGGACCCCCGACGCGAGCAACGCGAGCGCCGCTTCTGATAAATTCCACGTTCGCGTCCGGAGTGTGACCACTGGTCGGGATTTTTTTCGGGATTTTTTTTACACGTGGATGAAATTTTTTTTTCGCGGACGAATCTGTATACAACTCGCGTTGCAAAAGATTCGCGATACATTTCCGTTTGCCTTCGACCCTCGGTCGTTCCCGAGGGACGAGTGTTTCCAGGATTTTGCGGATTTGTGGATGTGTGTGTATATATGTATAGGTCTCCCGAGGCCTCGGAGGGTTGCGAAAAGTTTTTTTTTTGCGTGGAGCGTCCGGTCGGTTGCGATGGCCGAGGCCGAAGCAGTCGTAAAAATTTCTTCAACCTTCTCGGCCGCAACGAAACTCGAGCGCGACTTTCTCGCAGCTTTTGACAGTAATTGAAACGTATCTTCGCGAAAGCTCCGAGTATCTTTCCACCTCTCGGCCTCTCCTCTATCTTCGCCAACGCTTCGCTCGAGAAACATAATTCCCGAATATTATCGCGCCGCCCCCGTATATTATTCGCTCGGGGCAGGTTACACACCCTTAAGGATCGTTCATCCATCACCGACGATCTCGTTCCGCGCGCTCCGACCGAGCGAGCGTTATTAAATTGTCCGCCAATGCATCACATTCTGTTCTAAACACATTTTCAAACCCACCATTTCAATGTGAAATCATAAATAAAATTAATAAAAAAAAATCTCGTCAATAAAAAATTATTATTTGCTCATCAATGGTCGCTAGTTTTTTTTTTTAAGTGTCACGATAATTGGCCCCAATTTTCGCGTTAATTGCGCCTTAAAAGGAAAGTTAACGAAGTTGCATCATCAGCCGCGAATTTCTCGTTCTGCTAATTTCCGTGCGCGGAAACATTATTAAATTGTGTCTGAAAATCCTTCGTTCAATTGTTATCACCGCTTAGTTTAGTCCGCGCTATGCGTTGCGGAATTTCGAGCGTTAAGCTGTTCTGGTAGGAAAGTCACGCTCGTCTACGTCGAATGCATCACGTTTTCAGTTTTCCTCTCTGTTTCTCTGTCCCTTCGTCTATCTCGTTGGAGTTCGTCGGAGTTTCGACAACGACGAGAAACACAGTTAAGACGCGGGAACGCCGCCAGGGAGGGGGAAGGGTGTAAGGCGGCTCGTCGGAGGGGGGGGGGGGGGGGGGGGAGGAGAGGGAATAACGGAAGGCAGTGCTTGAGCAAAGCTGAGGATGAGGATTTCTCGCGCCTGAATATTCGCCCACTTCCGGAAGATTTGCGACGATGAAGCAGCTCATTTTCGGCTTCCTCGTTGCCACTTCCGGTCGCGAAGCTCCAGCCACTTTTTCTGCAGCTGCGGTTAAATCTATATTGTGTAATACATAAACACTGATTCTGACCTGGGTCAATTTATTTTCCAGTAGCAGGAAATTTTCTCTCCAGCTGTTTTATTTTTTCTTTTTTAATTTGAAGAAAAAAATAGAGACCTGTTTGAGCTGGACAGAAAATGTTCTACAAGAATTTATATTGGTCAGATGGCCTGGTGAAAATGACTCGGAATGCCCGGTACACGATATATATATGTGTACACATCATATACATCTGTCTGCCCGCTTCCTTTCCGTTACTACTTTTTCGCTGGCGAGTCTCGTCCCACGTCGGACAAACTCGCTGCAAATTGCCCGGCGCGAGAGACTCAGGTTTTCGCGCAACCCTCGGCCGACGTGTCCCGAGGATTTCCGAGGAGGCGAGGAGAAAAAAAAAAGCAACACAGAAAATAGAAAGTAAACGAGGAAAACGAACAAACGCGTTAAACTGGGAAAATAACCAGTGACGTCGGGGCGCGTGACACTCGGAGTAACCGAGCGACGACCGTGAACCAGAAAAGGACGAGCGGCTGTCGGGAAAAGTGGAAGAGAAGAGAGCGGTTCCCGGTTGGCGTTATGGCCACGAGGAGACGGCGCAGAACGCGCGAAGGGACACAAGGGAGAATCAAGGATAATAGAGAGAAAGAGCGGAGCTTGCACGAAGAATGGAAATCGGGGGGAGGGGAGGGAGGGAGGGAAGAGGGGAAGGGTGGCTGTAGGGGGTGAATATACCTTTTGAATATCAGAGCCAATTTGGCGTGCGGAAAATGTCCATGAAAAATATCGCGTCGCGCACCGTGTTTTCCGAACGAGAAAATGTATATACATATTTTTTTTGTGTATCTTTCTTCGACAACGCCATAGCATTTTTTTCTCAAAGGAAAAAGGGGAAAAAAAATGAAATTTTATCGGATTGCCGACGACGACGACGACGATGACACCCGTCGGATGCTCCGAATGGGGTATCGCGTTTTTTGCCCCGACTCTCGTAACGACATTTTTCCGTTGTCTCGATATTTTTTTTTTTTTTTTTTTTTTTTCGCCCCGCGCGAGTTTTCTGGCGCGATCACGACACAGTAGGATCGTCGCGAAAGTTTGTCCGGGCAACGTTCCGTGTTTGCAATTTAAATCTCGCCGGCAATTTCGCGATATAATTTTTTTTTTTTTTTTTTTTTTTGGGAGAAGCGCGGGACTCGGCGGCCGCTGTCGAAGTCATTGAGAAGTTTTTTTTCGCGCGAGATACGAGCCGCGCCGTAAACTTTTGCCTCTCGCAGCTTCTTCTGTTTTTAATAAGCGTGCTGCCGGCGAAAAAGAGGAAGACGTATGTGCAAAAATATGAATTTAATGTACGTGGCATTCCAGATCAAATTCGAGGTTCGTTGCCCTCAATTTTCCCCACCCTCTAAAATCATCCAAGGTCAACGAAAAACGATCATAATTCAGGAAAAAATTTCGTAAAAATTTCTAAAAAAAAATCGCCTCGAGGATGCGAACGAAAAAAAAACCCCGACGAGTCCACAGCTGTTTGGCGTGAAAAGCCCGCGTACACAGACTCGGAGAAAAGGAGGAGAATGTAAGCCACGGGCCATTAAACTTTTTCCCTACATTATTTAAATCGTATAGGCTCTCTCTCGACTCGGCTTTCGCTGCACTCGGTCTGAAATGAAAAATTAAAAGTACAAAAAAAGGGGAAAAGAAAAAGAAATAAAAAGTATAAAAAAAGAAAAAAATCTTCGAACACACTGGCACCGAGCGAAGAGCGTTTTTCCTCCCTCCCCCTCCCTCCCTCCCCCTCCTCGTCTTCACCACAATTCCCGACAACCGCCAGGCTTGCGGGTTATACGTCTCAGTCCAATTAAGTAACCCTTAATTAATCATCCCCAGGGTACATCGCTTTCTAACCCCCCTCCCCCCACCCCCTCCCCTCCTCCCCAAAGACGAACTGTAGACAGAGCTGTGGATAGAGACAGAAAAGTAAAGCCCTGTAACAGCGTCTTCGTTCGTTCGAGTCAATTCTGATGCGGCGAACGAGGGAAGGAAACCGCCCCAAGCGGCACCCTTAGCGCTGATTATTTTACGCTAATTAATTTTCGAAGCCTGTTTTCCCTCCTCGCGTTGTCTTGTACGCGATTCGCGGTGAACGCTGAGACTATTCGGAGGATCCGGCGAAGTTTCCCGAGCTTTTGCTACCCCAGATGGGGGGAGGGGGGTGGGGGGAAGGGGCGAAAGTGTCTGGCGCGTATTTCTCGCTGCTGCGGATGCGGCAAAACCGCCGCGTGTATATAACGCTCGCTCCTCGAATTACACACGTATCGCCCGCGCTTCATCCCCCAGGAAGGGAGGGGAGGGAAAGCGCCAGGCAACATACGCCGGGCGCGAGATCGAATTATCCCGGAGAACCAGAAGGCAAAACCACCCCGGGAACTTCGACCCTCTCGCAGCTTCTCATATACCCGGACGGATTCTGGCGGCGGGCGCCAATTTTCGTTGTAGCTCGGCGCGAGGCCGAAACCCCTGGAGTCTGAAGCGAGCTTCCGAGCTTCGAGCTTTTCGCCAAGTTCGCTGCTTCGCCCGGGGATCTTGGCTACTTGTAGCCACGCGGCTAACGGCTGCGAGTGAAATTCTCGGGTCTCGCTGTACTGGGCTTTCCAGGAGCCAGAGGGAACGCAACCGGTTGAGGGAAGGCGAAGCAGAAAGCTGCGAGTTGGGAGCTTCGATGAGGCATATTTGCATTCGAAATTACGTCGGCTCGGATCCAGGGTAAGGGGGCCCCCCTTACCCTGGAATTTGAATCGCGCGCGGGAAAAATAAAAAGGGTACGACGATTTTAATCAGCTGTGAATTTCATGCGACGATCATTTTATTTTTTATTGCTAAAAAAAAATTCGATATCGCAAATTTTTCCCTAATTCCAGAAAACACCGTTGTTTGCTCGAAGAGTAGAAAATTCGACGAGAAAAACGCGCGAATTGAATTTTTTTTTAAGTTGGAGTTTGGAAAAAAAGTAAATTATCCAGACGAAAGTTACTCACCGATTTTGCGGATCGGTGGAAGAGAGAGAGAAGGTTCGTCGCTGGCCGACTCTTTCTTGGTTGGCCCGATCCGAGGGACGGCGGTTTTGGCGTCAGGTCGGCTAGTGCTCGAGTACGGCGGAAAGTCGAATTGAGAGACCGAAGGGAGAGAAACAGAGAGAAAGAGAGAGGAGGCAGACGGGGTTTGGTAGGATTTCTTCCGAGCCACTGGCTTCTGATTCCCGAGGAATTACTCGCGCCGCTGGTTACACTCGGGAGGAGCGCGCGCGGCCCGTCGATTTTACCGACTAAGCTCTTCATTGGCGCAAAATCAATGCCCTCGCGAGCGTGGAGAAATCGCTCCGACGATCCAACAAATCCGATCCACCACAACTTTACTTTTCTCCACACTACAGCGATCTATAATAATTCACTAAAAACAATAAACGATAAATAAAAAAAAATAAAAAAAAACGAACGATCGCAACGTCAAGTATAGAATTTTTTTTTACCTGTACATTTTTTTTACGTCTCAGGAATTTTCAGGGACACTCAGTATCGTCGTAAAGGGAAAATACAGAAAGTCGGAAGGACAGAAATAATTTCGCGACGCGTGTTAGAATTTTTTTTTCTCGCTGTGAAATTTCGCACCGATTCTCAGAGCGACAGTCGCGACGCGCGCGACGCCCGACGAATTATCAGCAAATTTCTTTCCTCTTTGCACCGTCGACGCGGTGACTCAACGCCCGCCAAGCGACCGGGAACATTCGCAGCTGGTGCGCGCGAATCGCGACTGCGAGGACTGGTAACTGGGTCAGCGACGTATATCAAACGTCCGTGATTCTCGACTCTCCGCGTCTCTCTCTCAGTCTCGCTCTCTCTCCCTCCTGTCTCTCTTTTCGCCGGCGCGAGACCTGATAAATTTCACGTGGCCACCGACTCGCTCGGCACTTGGCCATTCGCGAATTTCTCGCACTCGCTTCTCGCGTCCGGTAACCGAGTGAACGATAAGCGTCGATCCATTTTCCGTCCACCTTCGCGATGAAAAATTCACCCCTCGAAATATATCATGCTTCAAAATTTTTTTTATTCAAGCCCCAAATACAATTAATATATTTTTTCCAGCAGCACCAAAAATTTATATTCATTTTTTTTATCCGAGACCTAAATACAATTAATACATTTTTTTCAGCAGCACAAAAAATGTATATTAATTCTGATAAAAAATAAATAAATAAATAAATTACGGTCCGCAACAGCCCAAAATTGCCTAAGGGCTTAACCCGATACCCAGGATAATAACGAGAAGTTTCCCCAAAGTGCATCAGTGTATTCAAAATAACCCAGACCCCAAACTCCAGCAGAAATTCATAGACAGTCATAAACATAAGCAGAGCAGGAAGCTCCTGCTTCTGATTTCAGTTTATCAGAGAGCAACCAGCAGCAGCGACAGAAGGAGCGAAGGGATATACACACGCCTAGGGTCTATCGAGGAATTCCAAGCTGAGAAATGGCGCGAGCACTGTGTGTATATGCAGCCACGGGGCAAATGAAGCAACGGGTGGAGGCGAACGTGTATGCACAGAGAGAGAAAGCAGAGTGAGAGAGAGAGAGAGGAGAGCCGAGTGGCGAACCCTCGTTATCTCGTATTACAAGCAAAGTGTACTGATGGAGCGAAGCTGTACCAATTTGGCCGTACGCGCGTCGAAATGGTCCGGCGTAATGCCCACGGTATTTCCGAGCCACCCCCAACCCACCCCCAACCCTCTACTGTTGGGATGGGTCAGGGGTGGGGGATGAAGGGAAGGGATGCCGTTTCATGTCGGAGGCAATTTCGGTAGTGTGCATCCTCGCTGACCTCGAGTGCACCGCTGATCTATATTTTCCACTGAGATCTGCCGCTTTCGCTGCTGTTGCACCGATGCAGCCGCGAAGTGAGGCTCACGGTGCATTCTTAACGCGTATCGGATGCTGGGGGCCCTATAACCTTGCGCGGCGTTAACTCGGTGCAGGCTCGCGTCGGTCTCGCTCTGACTCTCCGATGCTGAGAGAGAGAGAGAGAATCGCTCTGACTCTCCGATGCTGAGAAAGAGAGATGGAGAGAAAGTCAGACAGGGAGAGAGTGAGTGGGAAAGAGGGAGGGAGGGGGAAAGAGGGACAGAGAGAGCAATAGGTGGCGGCGTCGGGACGGAAAGTCGATATCGCCTTACGTCGGTTATAGCCCCGAGCTATACTCGCACTGCGAGTATATCTCGAACCACCCCCCCCCCCCCTACTCCCCTCCTCCTCCTCGCTCTCTAACCTCTTCTCCCCCTTCCCTACCTCAACCCCGCACCATCCTCAGACTTCCGCCAATTCGAACCCCTGTTACGGCTCGTATACCCCATGCACACCTCTCGCGCAACATACACACGACCGCGGATACGATACACCTGGTTATGGTGTACGTCGTCGCCGCCGCCGCCGCTGCGAAAACCCCCCAAGAGCCTCGTATTTTCCAAATTCATTAACTTTTAATACTGGCAAAATACATGAAACGTTATGGCTATTCCCAGTATCCGGGGTGGTGTTGGGATCGTGGGGAATGAGGGGTGGGCTGTAGGGGGGGAGGGGTTTGAGGCGGTTGGGGGGGTTGAGGGGGTTGGAATGGCCGCTGCCATTGCTAATACGGCTTTTCGACTTTGCGAAAGCCGTCCGCTCGTTGTAATCATCGTAAAGCTTTGATTTATCCGGAGTGCCGAGATATAAATTTTGCCCCCGGGAAAAGAGGGCAAGGGTGGGGGGAAATCCTGCCGACGGGACAACCGGGGAGACTTTAAGGCTTGAGGTGTACGCGCAGACCGTTCGAGCATCACGCGAAGCACCTGACTCGCGATAAAATTGCGGTGAGTGAGAATACGAAATTTATCATTATTTTCCGGTTTTTATAAATTTTATTTCGCCGGGGGACTCGAGCTTTTTTTATGATTGTAATTTTTCAAGTTTTTTGAGGGTTTCGTGGGGGAGAGATTGGACCTTAGGGTGCAGTTGGGGAGAATGAGCGAACGCTATTGGCCCATTTACGGGCACATCTGCTGAATGAAATTTCGTTTATCCGACGAATTTTTTGGATACTTTTGTTCTGAGAAGTTTGTAGGAAAAATTGAGAATTTATTGGTTCGGTGAATTTTTTTTCTTTTTTTTTGGAACAGGGTTTTTAATTTTTTTTTTCGCCCGGCAATTAATTGAAATATGAATTTCGAACGCTCGCTCCTCGATTGGTTGGCACCCGGCGTCCAATGGACCGAATTGGATTTTCTGTTTGTTTCTGCGCGCCGCGAGGTTCGCGTGTGGAATTTGCAGAGGCTGCGGAACAATCCGCGCGAGCGAACGGCGAACAACCAATAACGCATTCGCCGTGTCGAGCGCGACTGCGAACACGGCGAAGTTAAATTGTAGTTTACTGCCGTCACGTGCGACTGGCGAGCAGCTCGCACCTCGCTCCGCCGGTTCTGACTTACTATTATTGGCCGGACATTGGCGCGAGTTTTACATCGCCGATAATGCGGCGAACATGTCCGATTCATGTCGAGCATTTTCGCTGATACGTGACGATTTAAAAAAAATATAATAATTGTCCGTAATAATTATAAAAATTATTGCAATCGTTAATTTTATCAACACATTAATAAATAAGAAAGAAAATAAGAGTGTTGATTATTAAATAGTAATTAAATTAATTTTTATTTCCATAATTATTAATTTAATGCAGCTTTAATGCAGAAATATCACTAAATATTTATTTATTTATTTACCCCAGAAGCACTTAGACGTCGACTCGAGCGACTGCAGCAAACATCATCATCGCATGTCTACGGGGATTCAGCGGCGGTGAATCCCCGGGATCGGAAATGCGAGCTGGTTAAGCGTAGTCCAGCCTTGGCACGAGCAGGACTTGAGCCGCGCGTCTCCGAGGCACCCGGGAGGCTCGCCCGGAAGCTGTAAGCCCGCGCGCAAACAGCAACCCCGGGCGCTGCACAACCGTGTGGCCGAATGCATAATGGACGGGGCAGCTCGGGGCCAACCTGGCGGTATCGTGGCCGCAATCCCCTCGACGGGAGTGTCACGCGCCACCCCCCCCCCTCCACCCCCAAGTGTCTTCGAGTTCCCAATTTGCAGTCAAAGAGCTCCGAGGGAACGAATGAAAATTTGTTAGGATTTTCCCGTCACTTTAGCGAAAATTTATTTCCGGACTTCCCCTGAAAAGCGCCTCGATACAAGCGAAATTCTAGTCCGACGAATGCAGAGTGAGACGAAGACGGACTGAATGGTCTGAAGAAAAGGTGAAAGAGGAAAGACAGAGACAGATAGAGAGACAAGCGAAACGTCATCGTGTCGTTTTGCATATCTCTGGCTCACCGCACCGGGTGAGTTGATGCTCGAGGAGAGGAGCGCACGACGGGACATTATGTCCTCTCGCGAGTTGTTGTTGTTGGAAGTAGCTCCGCGGAGCCGGAGACAGTGCCACGCGTGTAGTATATCGCGCAGCTACGACGAAGGATGCACGTGACGCTGGAGCCGAGTACCTACTCTTCGTGGTACTCGCCTCCCAACCCTCCTCCACACCCCCCCACCAACCCCAGCTCACGCCGGATAAATTATACATGCGAGTGTAAACGTATGGGACGCTTCACTCTGGTCCCGAGTCATCCAAACGAAATCTAAGAAATTTATTTTTTTAAATATCGACTTTTAACCTATACCATCGTTCTCAAGTCGCATATTCTACCCCTGAAAACACTGGTTACAACCCTTTTTTAGTTGAGTTGAAAAAATTTTTTTTTTGTTTTTCAAAATCAACTAAAAAAGGGTTGTAACCAGTGTTTTCAGGGGTAGAATATGCGACTTGAGAACGATGGTATAGGTTAAAAGTCGATATTTTGAAAAAATAAATTTCGTGACCTCGATTTGGGCGGTTTTCGGCCCGGCGGCCAGATCTACGATTTCTGACAAACTGTTCGGCCAAAATTTTTTTTTTTCAAAATCAACTAAAAAAGGGTTGTAACCAGTGTTTTCAGGGGTAGAATATGCGACTTGAGAACGATGGTATAGGTTAAAAGTCGATATTTCGAAAAAATAAATTTCGTGACCCCGATTTAAGCGGTTTTCGGCCCGGCGGCCAGATCTATGATTTCTGTCAAACTGTTCGGCCAAAAAATTTTTTTTTCAAAATCAACTAAAAAAGGGTTGTAACCAGTGTTTTCAGGGGTAGAATATGCGACTTGAGAACGATGGTATAGGTTAAAAGTCGATATTTTGAAAAAATAAATTTCGTGACCCCGATTTGGCCGCTACTTGACGTGGAATGCAGAATGCCATGCAGAGCGAAACACCAGCCACGTATCCAGACTTCCCGTTCGCGTCCTTCACACTGACACGTGCGTGTGTATATACATGTACGTATGTCCTAGATATGTGTGCATACATGTACCATACACATGTCGACTCGTCGAGCCGTCGACATTCGAGTACTCGTACGTGTTCCAAAATGTGTGTAGCGCGAGACGCGCCACGATGTATTTAAGCCTCTAGTGCGCTACTCACGGCTCACAGTACTCAAGGGCCGCCCATCGCGAGTACTTCCTTCGCTCGTACGCACACCGCGGAGAACAGCGCGAATTACGTATGCATGCAAATTCCCTCTCGTGCTTTTTCGTCCGCGGGGCTCGTCCGGGGCCACTTCGTTCGCCTGAAGCGTTCGCGAAATTTATTTTTTCCTGATGTACATGAGAAGCCACGTGAACCAGGTACTTTTCGATGGTGAGAGCTTTTCCGGTCCGTCCAACAGTGGAAGAGTCGTCAAAGTGGGGTTAGGATGGTTTTCGTGCAATCATTATTTCGCAATCATTTTTCTGTAGAGTCCTAAGAAGGTTCTTGGCACACTTCATACCCTTCCAAATTTAAGACAAAGGACTGTGCTAATGAAAACAGTCGTTTCGCGCCAAAAACATGGGAACTCGCCTTGTAGCCCGACCCTCATTGCCCCAGCATCGCCACCGTGAAACGAATTCGCGGTACTAAGTGCTAAATATTTATGTACATCCTGCCCCGAGGTACTCGCACACATTACGAATGCATGCGGCGCATGTGGATTCGCACTGCATATATACGAGTTCAACTCCCCGGGTTGATGCGGTGTTTAGCATATGGAGCAGCTCATGGGATGTCCGGTTGGGTGGTTGGGAGGTGTGTTAGTGCGTGCGCACTTGCTGAGTTCATACGGAGGCAACGCACTTTACATGGAACTCTGCTGGTCGCCCGTTGTATGCACTGTAGACAGTGTGGAAGGCAGTCTAGGAGGTAGCCTACCCATGAGGTGGTCCCGACCCTCCGCTCCTTGCGTCAAACATTATGCAGGCAAGCAAAGGCCACTTGAAATGCAAATGTTTGCCACGGGCGCAATTAAGGTCCTCGGCGTCCTCCGGCATCTCGGCTCAACCGCCGCCGCAGCACGTCGCGGAGAAATCACTGCAACGAGAATGAGGATGTCCCCCGTTGGACCGGGTCAGCCTTCTGGCTTTCGCGGCTTCGCCTCCTCCTCCTGCCATGCCACCCCAGACAAGATTCGCAATCGAGACGGTGTCCTTGGAGAGGATCGATCAGGGCAATCAGCAACGGCAGCCTTGCCTCGAGAAATGCCTGCGAGACCCATCTGTACACGTCTCTGAATAAATTGGCAAATGTGCTATATGCTATGGTGTTTCCGTCGCGCTGGAATGAATATGAAAAGATAAGGATGCGAGCATGGAAGGAGAGACAGAGAGTGAGGACTGAGATGAGAAGAAGAAGAAGCTAGAGGCAGAAAGAGGAGTTGGGCCAAGAAGTCAAGAGCCATAGAGGCAACTCGAGGTAGATGCAGGGTTGGTGGAGTCTCGTAAATTTCAACTGGACGTAGAGAGAAGCTACACCACTGAGGATGAAGAGGAACAGCCAATCTCGATCCTCGTGTTTCCCTCAATAGTCCTTTTTTTCTTTCAACTCCTTCTCCTGAACCCCGACCTACGTTGACTTTATTCAAAGATTCCTCATCTATATATGTTCACTCTCTTTGTATTCGATGCCGGCTGCTTTGAGAGGAAGGCACGGAGCACCGGTTACCGATACCTCGGTTGCCGGTTCTATGCCCGCAGATTCTGTGGAAGGCATCGCCGAGACGTCGCCAGACGTTTCCTTAGCTCCTCATCGTGTCTCTCACCCGACATCCTCAACGATGTCTGCATATCAAAACGCAATCAGGCTGTATTCACGCCGTTCTCAGTGGCTCGCGGCTACCGTCGCGGAATGGCAACATTTCCCGTTCCACCTCCGGGGCTGATGTCCTCCTCGCTTGGACGCATCCAGCCATACCCCACTCCAACCCTCATCCTACCAACCGACTCCAGGCGGAGATGCTACCATTGCATTTCACCAGGATTGCCACTTCTTTGACACCGTCCGGGGGATGCTGGGTGTGCTGTATATAGCTCCGAGGTGGCGGCGATGCCAGGGCGAAATGCTTGAATGGCGAAAGCTCCTTCTGACCGGAAGCTCTCCGGGCAACGGAGAAAGAGACACTCAGCGCTGAGTGATCGATATGGATGAAGGTGCGAATGGAAGACTCTGGGACGGCGACGCGGAACTGTCAGACCAGGGTAAGGGGGTGCTATGAAATGGCACACAAGTAGGAATTCGCAAAATCCACTGTATATCTCACTCGGGCTGAGGGCCGAGCGAGCAACGCGAATTTCCATTACAAAGACAGGCCCGGGCCATCCCACCCTGGGCTCCTCTATGCTGAGGCGCTTCTCCGCTGGTGGATCAAGCCTCAGGGCGAACGCCACTGGAATATGTATGCTGCCCGTCTGAGACACTTTGCAAAGAGGCAACGCTCTGCTCTGCTCTGCTGCTGCTACTGGTGCCGGGAGAGTAGGTTTTCCCGCTGGAAAATACTGCCACCAACACGGCAAAAGGGCCTCTACCTCATCCTCCTCATCCTCATCCCTCCACCTCTGCCTCCTCATCGTTCTCTCTGGAAACGTCGGGTCTCTGTATTCATCGGGACATCCGCCATTCCGGATAGCGAGATCTTTGCCGAGCCACTAGCGCGAGCGGACTCGGCCGAGTTCTCCCCTTTGACTATCTTCCAGGCCGAGTGCCCAGCGGGTGTGTGTTACACCGAGACAGAGAAAGCGAGACAGAGAGGAAAGGGGGAGAGAGGGGGGGGGGAGAGAAATAGAGATAGGGAGCTGAGTGAGAGACGACCCACGACGAAGATCCACGAATAATCCGCCAACGGGCGGCCCAAGAAGCCTTTGCGAGTTTCCTTTCCGCCTGGGGATTTTTCCGGCTATTCACCGCGAGCATTCTCTTTCATATCTCTCGGCCCTCCCTTGCTGACGGAAAAATGGGAGGAGATACATTGGTAAAATTGCTCGGGACATTTGGGCACATTGCTTTTGGCGGGCCGTTCGATGAGGAACCCTGAGGAAGGCATGCCGGAAGGGTATGACATTCGAGGGCTTTGAGGGGACGTCGTCCTGCATGAATCAAAGAGGAACTGAGCTTGGGGCTTCCTTTTACGAGTCTAATGAGTGCCGGGCCGATTTCCACCACGTTTTCCCGTCGCGGTTCAACGCTTTGACGGTCCGACGACCTGCGAACTCACCTTGGACGGACGTCACGGTCGATAAGTAGCTGGAATCGGTGAGGGTCGGGATGCGGTGGGTCCTGAGGTCAAGGGTCGCAGTTTCGCAGCGACTGGGATACCCTTCGTCGATGTCACGCAACGCTTTGTATCACCTCGTCATAGTACTACCCTCGGTGAACACCCCTAGAAAATGTAGTGGTTAGCTTCTCATCCACGAAACTTTGCATCACCCCAATTTTGCAGAGCAGGAATGACTTTCGGGGAAAGCAACAAAAAAAAAACGGTTCAGCCTGCGAGCATCGAACCGAAGTGAATGCAGATGGGAATAGGGACGCAGCGCGTGTGGCGAATTTCGCGTTGATAAAACTTTTTGACGTTTCTATTCCACGGCCGTTGCTGTGACTCGCGAACCTTGAAATTGTCCCGCCGGTCACGGGTCGCGGTGGGCCCCCAGGGGGGAGGGGGGGAGGGTCAACCATCGAGAGCCGAGTTTGCATTTTCGCATGTGGGGGGACGAGAAACATGTTGCGCGCGGCGTGACCACAATATGTCGGGCGAACCGCGACTCGACGTCGACGTGAGCATCGTCGTGAATCCAAGTTTGAGTATCGAAAAAGCGATCGTAACCCTGACGCCCGAATGGTTCCCCAGCGCTTACCAACTCGAGACTGACGTAAAATTGTGTTTCCGAGCTGTGCGACGATGGCTATATCCACTGCTTCCTCTCTTTCTCTCCCTCACTCTTCCTGCCTCACCCTCTCCCTTTCTCTTTTCCTCTTTCGGGCGCTTACTACTCACGCGCCGACACGAGAAACGGCTTTTCCACTTTGGGTTGTAACGTCGCTCGCAGGTTCGTGCACTATGCGGCGGTCAACCGCATCGCATTTACTGGCGTGTCACGGAACTAGATTATCTGCCAATCACTGGTTACATCGGACTAAAAGCTGCACTCAATGTGATGAATAAACCCGGGTGAGAGATTTTCATCGGCTTTCATCGCGTCACTCGCACTCACCCTTCCCTTCTGTCTCTCTTTATCCACCTGCAAAATCAAAGGAAGCTTCGGATAATGATGCAACGAAAGCAGTACAAAATTCTACGCTCATTAAACTTTCGAGACCCCTTTTAGGTTCATTCCATTTTGCCTGGAAATTGCTATTCACGTTACTAAACCTGATAGCAAATTCTGGATTGTTCAGCACAAGTTTGGAACGAGCCAAAGGCCGATAAATGATCAGGTGTGAGGTCATTTTTTTTGCTTCTCAATTTAAACACCCTGTACCGATGAAAACTCGTCCGAGCCGAGGAACGTGGCGGCAGCTGCGTTGGTGGATTGGAAGACTCGTTGGCACGAACGACCAACGTTCTCCCCTAATACTGTGCGACGTTACACGAATGTAAATAGCGGTGGGTCATAAAATTCTGGCCATTTTCGCACGTAGGATCTACGTGATCCTGGATGAGCCGCACGCTGACGACGAGTTCGGCGACGAAAATTTCCACGACGAGACGAGGACCTTGGCTGAAGGTTTGGAGGGTAACAAGATGAACAAGGACGACGTCAATGAGGATAGGGACCAGTACGACCCTGGTTCACTCCTCGGGGATCCCAACGAGGGTTTCTCCAATTGCGACGTCCTCGATGATCTGGAGATCCTTCGGGTAACCCTGTCCAACAGGATCAATTCCAATCCAGCACCACTCTAATCGCGTTCGTCTCAATTCGGATTAATCCAACATTGCGTCTTTCCAGCGCGCAACTGGTCTTCCAAAGTCGACGATCAAGACACTGCCATACGAATGTCTTGTGACGAAAAGTCGAGCGTCTTTCACGAGGGAAAACAGCGAAGTCGACAGACAATTGGACATTTTGATCAAAGGTGAACCCAGCGACTGGTGAAACGGGGTTTGAACCTCGACTTAGGAGACGGATCGCGGCAATCTTGTCTTGTGTCACGACGTAAATCACTGGAAATTTATTTCGCTGCAAATGTTGCCGAGAAGCAACGCAACTTGAGAGATGTTTCCTCTTATTCGTAGATTTTTCCCCGGTTATTCCCTTTCCTCCCTCATTTTCTCGCCGCTTCGTCTCCCTTCAACGATAGTTACGACGAAGAAGTAGGTACACACAGCGAGTGTAGCGACGCGTGGGCAACGCTCGGGCCAAACGTATTCAGCGCTGTCGGGGAAATTGCTTTTCCGCCCGGTGAAAAACATATATTTTCTCAGTATTTTCATTCACAAGTCTTCCGGGTCTCGGAGCTACGTGGGAATCCGGTAAATCCACCGCGTTCTCGTTTCTGCGATATCTCCTATCTTCAGTTCTGTTCACCCACGGCAGATGCATCTGTTATCTCGGTCTCTCTTCATGGTTCGCGCTCCCTCAAGTCTTCGCCAACCGATGCTGCCGCAGTGACGAAAATATCTCGTCGAAAAAAAAGGAGGAATTGAATGGTTCGACTCGTCACACGAGTACCTAATAAGCACTTCCTGCTCATTGAAACCAGAATCTCGTGACATTTTTCCGCGTCTTCTGCTCTCCCAGTCTTTCGGTGAAAAAACGGATGGAAAAATACGTGGCTCGATTGTCGCGAGCACAATAACGATAATTGAACAAAGGCGAGAAAAAATTCTCGCTGCGTGACTTTTCCGGTCTGAAAAATTGAAAGATTAATTCACCGGAAAATATGCGAATACCACAGAAAATATGACTCTTGGGACTTTTAACGCAATTTTTGTAAAAATGTTTCCACCGTGACCAAGTTCTTTTTCTCTGTGCAAACCGCCATCAGACGTCGTGTAACGCAAAAGCATTACATTAATGTAGCGAAATTATTGTTGTTATGATTGCAGGCTTCCCGGAAGCAAAAGCGACGAGACCCGTGGAAATATCATTCGCAGAAACGAAGAAAATTAGCTCTGCCGGGACGAGCGGCCGAGGAGGAGCGAGGAAAAAGTGAGCAACATGAACATTTCGCACAAAGAGGAAAACACTGGAAGCGTGAAGCTCGCGTTTCTTTGTCTTTGTTTTGTTTTTTTTTTTTTTCGACCTCTCTTTTTCTTTTACGACTCTCCGGTTGAGGATTTTCCGCGTTATTTAGCTGTTATTTATGAATGGACTCGAATCTCTTGGTACGCGGCGTAATAAAGGCTATATAATTAATTACGAGCCAGCTTTGAGCGTGCCGCACGAGCGACGCGTCAAAGGAGCTGCCATTGCTCTAATAATACTCGCACTGCGTTTTCGCATTTCAGTGACTGACGAATTATCAATTAAAATGCTAAACCAGCTTCGCATATTGAATAGCACATGTCAAATTTCGTATCCCGACCTTGCGAAACAAAATTTTGTCAGATCATCAGCATCAATTGATCCTCAATCGGCAACAAGATAAGGGAAGCCATCCATTATCACTTTCATCCCCCAAACCGCGTATCTCAAATATTCCATCGCGATCCACACGACGCGAAATCGAGCGTAACGAGAAAATTTGTTCGACAAGCTCCATTAAAATCGCCTCAGCATCACCCCTCCCCCCCTTCACAACCCCTCATCAGGGCGCACAAGTTACCCCCCAGTGCGTTAACGATCGTCGAGGGGTGCGAGAAAAGCTTCTTGAAGGGCGCGTTATTATCAGGAAAAAAAAGGGAAAATCGAGAAAAGCTGCAAGCTCACCGTGACAAGGTCAAGTTGCGTTTTGAAGGGCGCATGCGAGACGACCCGCGACCTACGACCTACGGAGCATCATCGATGTAAGTAGTCGCGACGCGGTTGGGGCTGAAGAGAGCGGTGAGGTCGACAGGTAGACGGGTGAAGAGGGGGAAGGGGGGAAGGGGGGGGGCTTTGACTCAAGCTTCGCAAACCACGTCCGCCTCAGGCGTGACTCTGCGGTAGTCGGATCGGATGCCGCGCATTGCCACTGCAAAAGCTCCGATGACTATGACTAGGATAGACTGACACTCGTTGGTCGCACATTCGAGCTGGTTGATCGTGCTGGCAACCCTTTATCCACCCTGTCCGATGCGTTTTCAACCCCTTTTGTCGCTCTCTCTCGCTTTCGAGCTTAATGCAGACTCGACAGAGGGGGGAGGGGGGAGGGAAGGGGCTAGGATGGCGAACGCTGAATGGACGACGCTCGCCGACGCGGTCATCTCGTCGTTCCACGAGGCATTAACAGCTCGAGCCCGAATTGCGGGTCAGAGGTCGGTCCGGGTTACGCCCAGGCGGTATAACCACCACAGCGCACGGCACAATCGCCTCGAAACGCCACCTGGAGCAATTATCACCTTACCGACCGCGCTTTTAATTACTCCTCGTTACACCCCTCATACCCCCTCCACCCCCTTCGAGCCGAACCGGCGAGGCTCGGTTACGCCGAGGAAATCAACGGACAAGAGGTCACTTCTGGCAAAAAGTTGCAGCTTGCAACCGGAAATTTGTAGTCACATGTAAGAATATTTTGTGTAGGACCTAATTTTTTTTCAGTTCGTTTCGAGTGGAGAACAGAATTGCTAATTGGGTCGAGCTCGGAGCTTGGAGCTGAAGAGGTAAAAAAAATTCAAAAATAATTTACTTTTTTTTAATCGATATAACATTATTTCGTCGATATGTGAAATAATCGCAACTCGAGTCGGTGCATTTTCATTGTCATATTTTTAACGAGCGCGCGATCAAAGGCACCTGGCAATTAGTGAAATGCCCCAATTACCGCCCTGTTCAACGTTCCCATCGACGGTTACCCCGCAGATATCGCGATTGCGAATATTGAAAAAGTTTTCGCGGGGAAATTGCGGACTAGCTGCACCACGCGCCAGGGTACAACGGATAAGCTCGGCTGGAATATGCGGACGCCGAATGGGCGAACGGGACAAACGGCTTGCATCATTTAAATTTAATTTGGCATCGCGAGTGGCTCGGGGCCGGCGCGGAATGAGACGGAAAAGGTGGTTGTGGGACGGTGAATGAAGGGAGACGAGGCGAGCGGCGGTAGCCGATTAAATTTTACTCGTTGCGTGTACGTGCGAGGCCGGATCAACGGTAAGCCGAACTCGTAAACCTCGCTTGCCCGGCATTTCCGCGGGAAGGGGTAGAACGCAATTTCGCTGATAGCGCAGAATTTTCGCGAATTTCCCCTCCCCCCTTCACCTGATGACCATTATAAATTTATATGGACAAAAGATTATGTTCGTCAGTTTATTTTTCGTCGAACGGCGATTTTCCATTCGGCCTCCCCCACTCCGTTGTTTATTGCGAATCGGACACTTTCATCCCTCGGAAAACGCGCGGCCTCTGCGAGCGAAATGTACAACACGAGTGATATCGCGCGAACGTTGCTGCCGCGGTGCGCCCGTTGAAATTCGTCAATTTCCCCGAAAGCCAAACAAACGCCAGGTCGCTTTGATCCTGTCGCGGAAACTGCGATAATTGTTCGCGGAGAAAGAGCAAACGTTGAATAGTCGATATTCGCGATTTCTTTTTTTTTTTTTTTTTGATAAACGCAAAAATGTATATTGACATTGTGAAAATTCGTTGTGGCTGAAATAAATCTCACGATTTTATTTTTATTTTACTCATCATTTTTTTTTAGTAAAAATAACCTATATTAAAATCTGTTTTTGGTGGCATAGTTATTAAAAAAAATATATAAAAATTGTCGCAATGCGAGTCTGGTTTTCCAGACGTTTGTCCCGTGCGATGATTAAAATCTGTTTTTGGTGGCATAGTTATTAAAAAAAAATAGGAAAATTGTCGCAAAGCGAGTCTGGTTTTCCAGACGATGGTCCCGTGCGATGACTCTCTTCCGTCTCCCATAGCCCGTTTCATGGTCGTCGTTTCCCTCGCCGTAGCGTCGTCTTTCCCATATCCTCGTGGAGTCGCTGCTCGTCGGTTGGTCGGAGAAAGCCACAGGGGGCGAGGGGGGCGAAGGGGGACTAGGGGAGACCCTTGGGGCTCGTTACCCGGCGAAAAATGAAGCCATTTTGTGGCGATTCCGCTCTAACGCCCGTTTGCATTCCTCCGCCTCCTTCTCGAGTCCTCCTCGTGTATATATATCGCACTTGCATCTACGCGAGGTATCCGCACGTACCTTATATGTGTTCGGAAGTGCGCGCCGGTGCATCCGGCACCTTCTTCGTCGCCCCCGCCATTCTTCCCCCTGCCCTCCCCCCTCTGTCTCCACTATGACACAGCAGCTCTCCACTCTCTCCCGTAATACCATAGCCGTGCCCGCCCCGACGATTCGCCTCGTCGTTGGCGAAAATCCCTCGAAAAGGAACGATCCAAACGCGCTCGGCATATACACAGACGTTCCCCCACGGAAAAAAAGTATACTCGGAAAAATATCGAAAAGTATATTTTTTTTATATCAAATATACTTTGGACGAAAAATGTGATATAACCGGATATAACTTTTAGTATAATTACAAAGTATATACGGTGATACACTACTTCATATATGTTTTTGGTAAATAAAATATATACTATTGACATTTTTCATATAATTCTCAATGCATATTTTATGTATTCGAAAATATATGTGAATATATATTTTTTTTATAGAACTCATATATGTATTTAGGTATTAAAAAGATATGGTAAAATGTAGCTGCGCATATAAATTTGAAATAAATAATATGTATATATTCATATATTGATAAGTTTGTTCGAAATGTATTTCTATGTACATTTCCATAATATAAATAAAATATATAACATTTTACAAATATTTTTATATTACTTATACATTTAAAATATATTTTATGTCACTCCGTGCGTAAAACGCGTTATTACGCACGCTTCGCGTGCGTAATACCGCATTTTCCGACGTTGTGAAATAAAATTTCGTACGATACGCATGCGAAAAATCTTTTTCGGACTCGTGTGATTGCAGCACTCGCCTTCGGCTCGCGCTGCAAACTCATACTCGTCAGAAAAAGTGTTTTTGCACTTGTATCGTAATGTACTATAATGTATGCAATAAAGTACAGCTTCTTGTATAAACAAAAAAGATGTTATGTACATTATACTCTATATGGGTAGGTATACACGAAATAACGCCCCATGTAATATTTTTTTTTGTTTATTAGCAATCGATGTACATCGAACGGGTTTGACATGAAAAGTTTACTTCTAGGTCAACAATTCACAATGATTAGGGTGGATGCAAGCTATCCGAAAATTCAAGTGATCTGACTGTAGCATAATAACCTTTTCTTTTATCACAGATGTTCTTATGACAGCTAATTCGTCTATTCGCTTTTCGATCAGTATCAAGTGCTCCAGTCTTCTGTCGTTGATAAGCCTTTTTGTTTTCCTGGTGAAATATTTTCCCAACGCGTAACAAGACACCGTGTCTGATGTTAGCACATAAAACAAATGAATTTCGAATATTTCACCGTCGATCAACCGCACATAATAATTACGCCGCTTCTCCATACGAGAATACGCTTCGCTGTGAATTACTTCGCCATTTATCATCGCTCTCTTATAAGACGTAATATTCATTTCGTCGTTTATCATTATATTATCTCTTTGGAATGCTAGGTATTGTTCCCGAGACAAATTTTCATGTACGTCGAATGTTCCCAGCATCTGCGTTTCATTAACAATCAAATCCGATTTAGGCTTCGGTTGCTTCATTTTTAGGTGATCCAAATATTCTTTTTGATCTTTAGTGAGTTTTTCCCAACACATATATCTTAATCTCTCTACCACACATCTAGTACGAAACGTATCACAGATTTGTTTCGCTACGGCATTCGAACTTTTGACATACTTTAATAACGTTTGATTGAAATTTTCATATATGAAAGCGCTATGGGTCCACAGCGGTCCCCAATTCTCTACACTTCGACTCAAGTGAGCAAGCAGATGGACGTTAAACGAAACGTGTTCTCTTCCGTACAGTCGTTCCGTCCCGTAAATAAATTGTAATAATGAGTTGTGCGCAAATATGATTTCTGATTTTAAAATTGACGTTTTTGATAAAATTTGAATGCTGTCGACAAGTAACGCCCAGTGCTCAACGTATTTTTTAGGAAAAAACGTGAGCATAGTCGGCAGACTGTAGAACAGCAGAAAAATAACCCACTCATGAGCCTTCCAGTGGCTTCGATCAGAAATTCTCCGCGGAGTTCTTGAAACTTCGGTGGTGGGACAAAATGAAATAAGAAGCGTATCTACATTTGTCACTAGATTTCCAAAGTAAAATTCTTGATTGTGATTACTTGAGTCGAACCAGAGTTTAGCGAATTGTCTGCATACTCCTAACGCTACTGAGTGCATCCAGTCTACGTCTAACGACGAAACTATATTAAATTGCGGTATGTCGCACAGAATTGATTTACTACGAAAACCCTTCTGTCCATCGACAGCGTGTCTCAACGATTGTTCGTGGGTTCGTAGACCTTCCCCGAAAGGATATTTTTGTGCATCTAGTGGATAAACCCGAGTGTGCCCTCCACCTTTAGCAATGTTTTCGCCGGAATGTAGGCACAGACCGCAACCATAAGTACCGTTATATTGCGTAGAATTTCGGACCATCGGCCGAGCTACCGAATCGCAAACGCCAACGAGCACACAACATTTTTTGGTATATTTTGTATCTTTATACTCATAAGTGAAGCCATTCTTATACAGACTCTGAGCCTCGGTCACAAATGGTTTTAGAAACGCGTTCATATTCGGTTTCCCCTGCCCAAACCAAAGACCGCACAATAAAACGTGATTTTTCCGCTGATCAGGACGTAGCTCGTTTACCGAGCAAAGTAAGGGATAAATCGAGAATTTTGAGCTATCAAACACGGGAACCCCGTCAACGCTAAAATTTATGCTCATCATCCCGTCTACGATTTTCATCTTATATAACGCACCATCGTAAATATCTTCGATCGCGCAAGTACGTTGCTTTTGACGCGGGTCCTGCATTCGTTCATGCAATTTCGTCAATTCGAGAATATCTTTAAGTTGATGCGTTAACGAGATGTACAAAAACGCATTATTAGAGCTCAAGTCTAGATCTTCGATGACATTATCGCAAGAACGGCAACAAAGAACCTCGTCATGACTTTTTACGCCTATGTATTGCCCACATATATTACAAATATAATGAACGGTCATCCATGTTGAGAAGTCGTTAACTATTTTTTTCCAGTAGTATTTAGTCGCTTGTGTGTCTGGAAAATTTCCCAAAACCGCCATTAATTTTATTATGTCTTGAGCTGCTTCGTAAGTAAGGTTATGATGAAGTTTCGTCGATAAAATAAGCAGCGCCTTCACAAGGAAATCCTCGTCATATTTCTCCGCAATTTCTGATGGTTCTTCTTTCTGGTCCTCCGCACACTCATTGTTTCCCGAAAATGAAGCGCCGGTTTCGGGGCATTTCTGAAAGTAAACGTTAAGTAACGGAGGCATTAACATAAAGCATTATGAAATAAACATCAACTCATACCATAAAGAGTAGTTATTAAGGAGTAGTAATGAGCACAAAAAAATAAAAAGTTCTGGAAAAATTCGTATTTATTCCGAAAAATTAATTGACGAGTTTTATCGGAAAAAATTGGATCACCCGACATTCTGCTTAAAACTACTGCTTTACAAATTTGTCAACGTTTTTAAAAATTATTATTGTGTAATTTAGCACTTTCAACGCGTTTAACATTATATATTTTTTTTTTTAGATTTTGATCTCATTGTAATCTTATTACACGCTCAATTTCAAAACACAGTAAAAACAGTAAAAATCGTGTTTTTTATTATAAGAACCTCTCCTTGCAACCAAATGTACTTCAGATTTGGTTGTTCGCAACCAAATGTCCTTTCGCAGCCAAATCCAAAGTACATTTGGTTGCGAACAACCAAATGTAAAGGACATTTGGCTGCGAAAGGACATTTAGCTGTTCGCAATCAAATGTACTTCAGATTTGGTTGTTAGCAACCAAATGTACTTTAGATTTGATTGCGAACAGCCAAATGTCCTTTCGCAGGCAAATCCAAAGTACATTTGGTTGCGAACAACCAAATCCAAAGTACATTTGGTTGCGAACAACCAAATCTACAGGACATTTGGCTGCGAAAGGACATTTGGCTGCGAAAGGATATTTGGCTGCGAAAGGACATTTGGCTGTTCGCAATCAAATGTTCTTTAGATTTGGTTGCGAACAACCACATCTTATATAAGGCAGGGAATTATTCCAATTTTTTACTTCACTGAGGGGTGAGTTCTTACGCAAACACTTTTGTGTGACTTGTCCCCCTTAATTCAATATACTCACCGCATTTTCTTCTTCAGATTCCACGACAGCACCTTCAACTTGCATGGGAAGATCGTAGAAATTGTTGGGTTCTGGTTGCTCAATGTCCTTGTCTTTATCCATTTCCAAGCCAAGATCCATTTCTTTGTGCTGGAAATAATACACAAATGTAGAGAGTTGAGATATTTTAGTAGCAGTATAATTGAATGTTAGTTGAAAAAAGGGATTTTTTTCCATGTAACGTACATAAACTTTACCGCGTTGGAAAAAGATTTGTCAATCCATCACAACTTGTGTGGACACATTATTTACTCACATCTGACAAAATTTCTTCTCCATGCTGATCCTCGGTCGACTGGTCGGTTCGTCGTGGATATTCCTCTCTAGAAAGATCGACCATTGCTTGTAAACTCATTAATTACAGCTACAATATGTCGAGTGGTTTATTTGAGGTTAGAATGAAGAATAAATTCATTATACTAAATAAAATACCTTTTCGATGCTCGTCGTTTCCAGCCACGCGCTGTGGTGTCAGGAATTTGTGCAACGCTTCCATGATCGACGTAACGTTTATACGGCCCTCGTTTTTTCTTTGTCACTTCACTGTCTTTTTCTAGCGAATCACCCATCATCGTTCCGTTCTGAGCACACAATTTATTCACAAAAATGGGTCCTGTACAATCTGAAGCGTTTAAGTTATTTATGTGTATTACTTTTCCGTAAATTTATTTTTTTCCGTCGAGAGGATTCTTTGTAGTTCGTTTGTTACGAAAGTTCGTACAGACGAAACATGATGGTCGAGCTCACCGCGACTCAAGGGCTTCGGCTTAACCGATCGAGGCCGAACTTTGTAAATGGTTGTTATTCGCGCCACTCACGGCTGGTGGCAGCATTGTAGCACCAGGGCTGGGAACCCAACGATCAAGAACGCACGAACGAATGAACGGCGGACGGACGAACGACCGGACCAATGAACGACCGGACCAACGAACGAATGAACGAACGTGTTGACTTTACGGCGCTTTGCGCTGACCAATCACGGATGCAGCATTCCGTTAGAATGCTGAGCTCATGAGTGGTCGGTGCGTTCCTTTGTTCCTACGCTCTTTCGGTTGCTATGGTAACGTCCAACTCGGTCTCGTGTTTGAACGCGTAAATGCGAGTGAAGTGCCGGCTCGGTTGTTGTTACTTCGACAGTGATTATTAATACGGGTGCGTGAGTTTCTGATAACATGTAAGTAAAATCGATTAACCGATACAAAGAATGCTTTTTTCGCGATCTAAATATTTACACTTTGTCGTAACAGCATGTCGTCGAAGATGTACGCCCTCGTGAAGTGGATAGGCGGCGAAGACGACAAACGATATACACCAGGGATTCCTACAGACTGGATAAGAAGTTTTGACATCGACGGTTTCAAGACCGCAGAGTTTGATGATTCAGAGAGCTACATCGTCGAGTGGCGTGCAGGAAAGAAACCGCCAGGTGGATGGCCCGTTTTCGATGCATATGTCATCGAAATTTCCAGTAAGCATAGAAGTGTTGGCGAATAAAAATTTGTCATTGCCAGAGTACAATGCGGATCGACAGTAGATTTGGCTGTTCGCAACCAAATGTACTTTAGATTTGGTTGTTCGCAACCGAATGTACTTTGTTCGCAACCAAATGTATTTGATTGTTCGCGCTGGAAACATTGCCAACAACCAAAACTACTTTAGATTTTGCTGTTCGCAATCAAATCTAAAGGACATTTGGCTGCGAAAGGACATTTGGCTGCGAAAGGACATTTGGCTGCGAAAGGACATTTGGCTGCGAAAGGATATTTGCCTGCGAAAGGACATTTGGCTGCGAAAGGACATTTGGCTGCGAAAGGACATTTGGCTGCGAAAGGACATTTGGCTGCGAAAGGATATTTGCCTGCGAAAGGACATTTGGCTGCGAAAGGACATTTGGCTGCGAAAGGACATTTGGCTGCGAAAGGACATTTGCCTGCGAAAGGACATTTGGCTGCGAAAGGACATTTGCCTGCGAAAGGACATTTGGTTATTCGCAACCAAATGTACTTTGTTCACAACCAAATGGATTTGATTGTTTGCACTGGAAACATTGCGAACAACGAAATCTACTTTAGATTCGCTTTTATTTTTATTTATTTATTGAATTGTGATCGGGTGATTGACAGTTGTTTCATCTCTACACATTTATTTTTATAATGCAAAGTGCTTTTCATATTATTCGAAGAAAAAACTGCATTTAGTGATTAGACATTATTCACCTCATATAAGATTTATTTTTTCAGATCGGATCAGCGCTCTTGAAAAATTATTAAACGCAATCGATGGCATCAAGTCTCCGACGAAAGTTGTGGCCTGTAATAAGCTTACAGTCAACGCGATAGAAGCTGAGCAGAATAGCGAAGTGAGTAATCGGGCCAAGAATTCGATCGTAATATTAATTTAATTTAATTTATTTATTTTATTTATTAATTTATTTGTTTATTTTTATTTATTATTTTTATTTTTATTTTTATTTTAGATATTGATGTAATTTGTATAGAAATTGAGTAAGTTATTGAATATTTTATACAGGCTCAATCATCGGACCTTTCGAGTCGACGAAGAGGGAGCCGCAATGTGGACAGCGAGGCTAATCAGGAGGAGAACACAAATGAAGACGATGTAACAAAACAGGACAAATCGAGGCTGGGCTCAACCGCCGGACAAGAAAAAGGATCTGGACAACCGATCATAGATAGTCAGCCCGGTTGTTCCACAACTGTTCATACAGCTCAGCGGAAGAGTCAGAAGACGAAGTACACGATCGCGAGCGTGGTATCTTCAGAAAACTCAGGCGATGAACAAGAGGAAAACCGATCAGTACTGTCCGGCGTAAGACCACTTACGCATAAGAGTCCCAGGACAAAACTCTATGGAGCTGATTCCGACGGTTCGTACATTACGTTATAAAAATAGATCTACCAAGATGTATTGCGAATACGTGAAAGCCATTTGATATTTGATATTTGAGATACCGAGAATATTTTTTTATAATTACATTATTACCTGTTACTATCCATGCATTGAAGTTCGTTTCAAACTTATTGTTGAAAATGTATACGTCAAGCACCTCTAATGTTTAATTTTCGAATTAACCTACTATAAAAAATGAGGTGAATTTGCACTTCCGATTTTTTATAGTCGAAGGTATCGATCTCTACTATTAACAATTGATTTATCTTTTCACATACGTATAAAAGCGACAAACAATTGCTAAACACTATAAATTGTCGGTTTCATTTAATTAGAAAGTTTATTATAACATTGATTGAGTATAGAATGAAAAAGCAGCGAAAATAATACTGATGAAAAAAGTATGATTAGTATTTAATAGTCTATGGCATTTTTCCAGTTTTATGTAACGATGATTTACTCCCTATTTTTAGATCCGAAATCGATTGCAAAGACTTTGACAGCAATCCAGAATCAGCTGAGAAAAATCCACAAGGCGAGTCGATCTCGAAGAGGCGATTGCTATACGAGCGACTCGAGTGACGACGAGATGGTGCGGGCGATATTATTAGAGCTACACATAAAAGTATTAAAAACGTAGGAAGAAAGTGCAGAATTTGAAAATATATGGAAGATTTCTCTCGTAGGTCGAAATCGGCGCTCGCGGATCAGGTGTCTTTATTACAGACAATCAGTGGAAAGCAGCAAAAGCTGCTCGATCCTACACCTCCATGGGTGTAACACTGCTACTAGCGGCCTTCCCTAAGGATGTTCTCCTGCGCAGCAATTTGCGAGGGGGTACAACGAAGTTCAGAGGAAAAGAAAATAATGCGACAAAATACAGCGCACTCGATCAAAAAATACTTGACGCGATATACCGTAAGCAATTTTCATCTCTTATTTAACGGCACATTGAATTATAATTTTACTTGATTTACATTGAATTTTCTTTTAAAGATTCTGTCCGACGCCGCTGGAAATCGTACACTAAGGCCGGTCTCGGAATAGCTATCAATAACAAGCTGACCTATCTCCGCAGCGAACAAAAAAGAAAACGATAAGGTATTGGAGCACAAGTCGCAGTTATTAATGCTTGATTTTTATTAATCATAGGGATTTTTATCAATTGTCTTTATTCACGTGATATACTTATCGAAGAAAAGACATTCAAGAAACTGATGGGTTCTATATCACAACGTTTCATTATGTTTCAAGACATACGATAGATAAATATCATTATTTTTTCGTGTGTTACAGGTATATCTACAGGTTTAAGAGAGGAAAGAAAAAAAATGCTCATCGAAAAACTACGTGATTGATATCGGTGATACTATTATACCACTATTATGATTAATAAATATAAAGTTTCGTTTGACATTAACTCCTGGTGCGATATGTTTACCGTTCCATCCATATACATCCTTTCCATTATTATTCGTTCAAAGTTCATGCATAAATGGAAGTATATACAAACACGTGTATTTATGTACATATATACACAATAAAAGTGTATGAAAACATAGAAATAATATAGATTTTTCATTAAGAAGTAAATTTACAAGAAATACCAATGAAAATCTCGTTTTACAAGTAATCTATGACCTAAATAGCTTATATCAATTATATAATTTATTAATTTATATATTATATTTATATATAACTATATATAATATAATAATTATTATATAATTATATAATAATTATATATATTATATATAATTATTATATTATATATTATATA
Organism: Itoplectis maculator; assembly: GCA_964034905.1. Lineage (NCBI taxonomy): Eukaryota > Metazoa > Arthropoda > Insecta > Hymenoptera > Ichneumonidae > Itoplectis > Itoplectis maculator. The sequence continues at coordinate 1,734,289 of OZ035870.1, forward strand.
TAATTATTATATTATATATTAAATATAATATATAAATTAATTAATTAGTTTATATTAATTATATAATTTTAACGAGTACACTTTGTAATATTCGTATCAAACCACTTGCACGAATAAATATACTTTACGTATATTCGTCGAATATACGTTCGGACGAAATATGTGATATTGCCGATTATATAAAAAGTATATGAAAAAGTATATAAGAAATATACCACGTATATTATTTATATATTTTTCGAGACATCGAAAAATATACTTTTCCAGTATACATTTTTTCCATGGGGGTTCAACTCGGATCCACGCGTTTTTTTCCGAAGATAGCGAATGCGTAGAATTATTTGCAGCAGAAATGTTCCTGGTGGAAAATTTGATGTAACTTCTGGCGCTAGACAGGGCCTGGTCGGGGCCAGGGTTGGGCTCGCCAGGGCCCGACCAGATCCTGGAAATTTACCACCAACGTTTGCTTACTTGCAAACAATTTTTTTTTTTTTTTTTTTTTTCGTATTCGGATCTCGTCGAGGATTATAATTATATTTTACGTCACCAGAGCCTCCGGAGCTTTATGATTTTCGCACGAGCGGCTCATGTGTGTAAACACACGTGGCAAGGGAGAGAGAGAGAGGGAGAAAGAGGGAGAGCGAGGGAGAGAGAGGGAGAGGACGAGAAGAGAGACCGAGCGGCTGACAAATAGCTGGTGCACGCCGCGCGCCTCGTACGTTGCTGGGGTCACCATTGTAAGCTCGACCCTTTATCGGGCGAAGCTCGTGCAGCAGCCGCGGCGGCAGCGTCGATCGTACCTCTCGGCACTCGCGGCAATAAACCTTAGTCGAACTCAGGAATCAGAGAAAGACCCGAGTTCCCCGCCGACCGAAAACCAGTCGTATACCTCGCGTTTTCCTCCAGCTCCACCACCGTCAGGAATTCTATGCCACCCCCTCACCCCCACCCCTCCCCCGGAGCGAGGTACATAACACCGAAGGTGCGGTGCAAATAGCCCGACAAATACGACTCGCGGGCTAATCGACTAGTCAATACGACAGCCGAAACAACCGCTTTCCCCGAATAAATAATGGCGTTCGTTTATTTTATTCGCTGCGTTTGTTTGTTTTTTTTTACGCGCGAAAAAACAGGGGTAGTCGATATCCATTGTTTTGCAGTCGATCGTGCGCACCGCGTTCGCTTCATTAGATATTATTTTGCTCCGATGCTTTTAATGCAAAAAAAATAGTCAAATTTAAAAAATAATATTTTTTATCATCTGTAGCATTAATTCTGATTCTGGTGTTTCTGGGCTTCGACAATATAACCTCAAAATAATTTGTCTACACTGAGAAAAATTAGTAGTTGTCATTACCAATCATTGGTTCGATCTACTAAAATATTGGTAGCTCTGACCAACGATTGGTCATCACAACTATTAATTTTTTTCAGTGTAGAGTATCCAAGCACTTCGAGCAAAAAAAATAGTCAAATTGAAAAAATTATTTTTTTAACATCTTTTTAGTATTAATTCTGATTCTGGTGTCTCTGAGGTTTGATAGTATAACCTCAAAATAATTCGTATAGAGGATCCAAGCACTTTGAGTACCCCCTCCCCCTCGCCTTTCTCACCCAGACGAAGCGGAGCGGCGTTTCCGGCGCCGCGAGAGTTTGGATCGCGTCGCAGTTGCGCGCGACGCAACCGCCCGTGAAAACTTCTCAAATTCGATCGAGCGAAGCGCAACGCGGCCGCCCTGCGGCCCGCATGCTTCGCGCCCAGTTTAACGCGATAAAACCAGCCGCTTCCCCGTCGGTTTCCACCCCCCCTATTCATCCACCGCTGCACCGCAGTGGTACTCACTCCCCTCTCGCCCCTCGATCCCCTCCCCCAAACATAGAGCGCAGCGTTTACGCTGAACGCGTATGTGCCTCGCGGGCAGCCGCGAAATGTGCGGTGTTCGCCTCGGCCGCCGGGCCGACACTGCGTGCTACGTACGCGGCCACAGGGAAATGAGGTACGCGCGTTATTCGCGCATATAGAGCGCACACAGAGCACATTCGACGAAATAAAACATTTTCTCGGCCCCTCGAGTACGTTCCCTAATTTCGCCCCCACGTCGAAAATCGCACGCGGCGAAATTCGGGCCGCATTATTGTTGTTGCGGAATTTCCCAAATTTCCCCCCCCCCCCCCCCAAATTTCGTACACACGTTTCGTGCAGACGCGGAAAGCTCATTTCCTCGACTCGTTGCAGCAATTTTGCGCAGCCGTCGCACGGTTAAACCGGTTCTACCTCATTATCGTCGCAGATTATCGTTATTGTCTCGTTTAATCCGCCCGAACAGTCGTCCGGACGGTTGACGCACCATTCTCGCAGAATTACGGCGCGAAAATGCTTCTTGAACGTCACATCAAAATTGTGAAACGCATAAAATAAAAAATGCTACGCTTTTGTCCTGACGATTTACTCGTATTTCGTTCTCTTTCGTCTCCTGCTCAAAATAGGGGCGGCCATTTTTTTTAATATTCAGAACATCCAAATATATTCCCAGCTACGTAATTCCAAGAGGAAAATTCGAAATCTGGCGCACGACCGCGAGACACGTGTTGAAATGCGACGCTTTTTGTTAGCACGACGCCTGCGCGACGAACAAAAAGGAAGAAGAAGAATGAGGATCGCCGTGGCGTCCGGGATATATTCAATGGCACTTTGAGCGTTGAAAAATGAAAGGAACAGTGCGAAAGGGAGGAGATGAAGGAGGGGAAAAAATACGCGAGGCCGAGAGGCGCGGGAACGGTGACTCGCTCTCGCGCTACTCTGATGTCTGAATAGGATCGAGCCTTTTCTACTGACACAATTCCTCAGTGTTTCCACGGGCAGACGTAACGACGCTAAACACAACGGGTGTTGCTGTTGCTGCTGTTGCTTCTGGTGCCTCTACCGCTGTTGCTGATGCTGCTGCTGATGCTGCTTCTGCTGCTGCTGCTGCTGCTTTTGCTGCTGCTGCTTTTGCTGCTGCTGCTACTGCTACTGCTGCTTCTGCTGCTGCTGCTGCTGCTGCTTCTGCTGCTTCTGCTGCTGCTTCTGCTGCTGCTGCTGCTACTGCTGCTGCTGCTACTGCTCCTGCTGCTGCTGCTGCTTTTGCTGCTTCTGCTGCTGCTGCTGCTGCTAGTCATGCACGCACTAGCTCATACGTACGATAATGCGGAACTACACAATGTGACGCGCGCGCGAGCATAAATCATGACGGTGGGATGGGCTGGAGAGGGAGAGGGGGGGGGGGGGAGAGAGGGACAGCAGGAGAGAAGGGGTGGAAGAGGAGTGTGAGAGAGAAGGAATGGACGACACAGCAACCGAGAAGGGGTAGAAGTGAGAGAGAGGGACGCAAGGGGTGGAAAAGGGGCATAGAGAGGAGGGAGGGGTTGGCTACGAACTATGTTGCTGCGTAGTTATTGTGATATCGCGGGATGTATGCGAGATAGCGTCAAGGGGTAGGGTAGATGGGGGTGCTCTCGACTGTTGGCCGTATAGTATGCTCCATATAATGCCGGCTCTCGGCACTATACGAGCCAGGCACGGACGTATATAGGTATCAGGCTTTATACCTCCACAGAGAGGGGGAGGGTAGCAGGGGGAGGGGGACAGAGCGAACGGTGGGGGGAAGAGCTATAGGCCAAGGGGATTGGGGGTGTCGGACGTGAGCCGAGGGATCGCTCTGCGAGAGATTTATACAACAGACAGCGAGAGCTAATGCTCTGCTGTCTTTCTCTCTCTCTCCTCGCGAATCGCTTATCCTTTTATCCTCCGCCAGTAACGATGAGCCATGATGTCTTGTGTATAACGCAACACACTGCACGCGGTTATATCGACAGCACAGACGATGCCATCAAGTTCGAGTCATTTGTTCGAATTAATTCTCGACGGAAGTTCAGATTCAAGGAAGAGTCCATCAATCAGATTTTCAGTCTTAGTGCGAAACATATTTTTTTTTGTGAATTAAAAAAAAATAGGTAAGTAAGAAAAATCGAGTACACTGACTTAAATTGCAGACAGTCCACTATTTTGGATCCACCCAGGAAGGGTAACAGGACGGCGGTATATTTTATCGGCTTACCGCACGAGGGAGGAAAATTTTATTCACCGAGAGAGTCAACGGGCCGACGATGCACCCCGAGAATCTGTTATCGCTTCCGATCTCTCCTTCTCTCTCTCTCTCTCCGCCTTTTCTTCGATTTCCGCTTCCTCGAATCAACATCAGCACAACGTTGCTTCCCGTTTTCCGCTATCTCGCCTTTCTGCAGCTGCAGCTGCGAAGCCAACGCCAGGCTGCGATGTTACACACCGTTGCAATGGGTTCGTCTGTGTCTATGTGTGTCTGCAGCGACGAAGTGAACGAGCAGTTGCGCTCGTTACTCTCGGCGAGTACAGCGCCGTGATACACGAAGCCTGCGTCGTGTGCGGTGTGTGCACGAGCTTCCAGCTTCCCTCTGACCCGGCGTTGTTCCAACGCCGAGGAGACTACGTCGACCCCCAGCAGCGATACGGCGACATCGTCGTCGTGCTCTCGCGGAATTTATCGCTCAATGAAGTTTATTGTCTTCGCCGGGTGGACCGAGTAAAGGGGCTGCGAAGCAGAGGGGAGCCTCCCTAAGACGAGGGTGCAGAAATAATTTTTTTTCTCGAAAAAAAAAAAAAAAAAAAAAAAAAAAAATCACCCAGGGATTAATGGTATAAGGGTCTCGCACTCTGGAGACCGATTGAAATTAATTTACAACTGTGACAAAAATTAGGAGGAATTCGTCGATCATCATTAATCGAAAAAAATAAAAAATAAATTGATGCGGGATTTTTTTTCGATGTGAAAACCGTATTAAAAAAAATACGGATATGCCTGTGGTTTGTGAAAAAAAAATGGAAAAGGAATTATGCCAGTGGATCGTGGGAAACTTTTGGGGAACCAATCGAAAGCTCGAAGCTCCGAATGAGCACCGATGCCCTTCTCAGTCGCGGAGGCAAAAAATGCGCAATCTCGGCAGAGCTCAAGTGCAACAACGATATATAATCGCCGGGTGCATATGCATAAGCGTGCGGAGGGGTGGGATGAGGGGGGAGAAGCCTCGGCGATTGAAACAAAATTGCGAGGCGAACTCGCGCGACTCCTCGTGACCGTTGCAGCCGGCGCGTTGATTGCGGCCCATCAATCCTCCCCCCCCCCCCCCCCCTCGCGGTCTCTTTCTCTCCGCACGATTCGACTCGGCGCTTCCGCCGCGGGATATCGACGAGAGCGGTGAAGCACACGAGTCGACGACGAGGAAGCGGAAAAAGCAACGAGCAAAAAAGGAAAAACAAAAAAAAAAAAACCAAAATGCAGCCGGGGTAAAAGGTTTTTCTTCGCGTCGCCATTCGTTCTGGTTTTCCGTTGAATTACCCGAAGGAACAAAAACGACGAGCACTTTCAAAGGGTCCCGACGGGCCGCGCACCCGGTAGTAATTTCCAATTAGCATTGTTATTTTTCATGCGCGGTTTTTACGGCGACGCGGCTTTTTACGATGCACCCTGTAACCGGTTGCAGGGGTGCATCGAAAAAACACTCGTAACTGAATAACAGAAGGTTCTTTGGCTCCGACGTTTCTACGTTCTCTGAGCGCGAAAATATTTTTGGAACTATTGGAACAACAGAATTATAATATAAGTAGGAACAATAACGCGCACTCGAGCGCGCGGATGGAGGATAGCCAGCGCAGGAGGCTGGCTAACCCTCCCCCGAAAAAATCGAAATTTTTTCTTTTCGATTTAACGAAGTTTTAAAACCCTATCCGATGGGAAATTTTCCGCTGATTCCAAATATGACCGGTTTTTGCCCGAAAAATAAAAATTTGTAGGAGAAAAACCCGAAAAACGATTTTTCACTTTTTCCCAATTTTTGCACTTCACTAAAATCGGTGTAATTTTTCGTTGGATCAATATAATCGGGATTTTCTTTTTGCGTTCGAAAGAAAACTCTTCAACGAAGAGAAAGCCGCCAGGCGGAACGCGATATCTCGATTTTTCGATTTTTTGCAGATTTTTAAAGTTGACCCTCAAAAATCGCAAATTTTTAGAAGGGGTACCCCTTGCGTTTTTTGCGAAAAAAATGCGAAAAAAAAATTTTCGATTTCGCCAAGTTTAAAAACCCTATCCGATGGCAAATTTCCCGCTGATTCCAAAAACGACAGGTGTTTGCCCGAAAAATCGAAAATTCGAGGAGAAAAATGCAAAAAACGATTTTTTTTTCTGTCAAACTGCCAAATTGCACCGTTGTTTCCCAACGACCAATCAGAGGCCGAATAAATCGACAACAGCTGTTGCTCGCAACCTTTTTAATAGACGAATAAATATAAATATAAAAATAAATTGTATAAATATTAACCCGAATGCAATAAATACAAATCTCAACGAACGTAGCGACGTATAACGCGACTAAGCGATCGAGTTTGCGGCTCGAGTTTCGGCGCGTCCGCTTACATCGGGTTCGCGCACACATCCCGCGGGTATCGCGTCTGATATCTCGTTGGGTTTGCAGAGGGAGCCGGGTTTACACTGGTTGTAGGAGTAACTAGACCTTCAGTTTGCACAGGGCACGGTCCCGGCAATGTCGGGTACACGAAGGGGGGGATACGGAGGGGGGGTCGACGCAGTGGCTTCTGGTAGCAGCAGCGGAGCTTCTCGCGTGAGCGAGGATGCCGTGAAATTATGTAAGCCAAGGAGGAAGCCGGGGAGAAACACGTTGGCAGTCAACCGAGTGTGCGGAGCGTCGCGCGACGCTCGAGCTTCGCGGCTCCTTCGAACGCGATGTAACGCAACGTCGCGTTATCTCTGATTCCCTTTGTGTTTGCTCGAGCGTTAACACCGTAAGGCCCGAAAGCTCCGAGTTGGGGCTGGCGGATGTGGGGGAGGGGAGGGGAGGATGTCGCCCCGGAAGCCGCCCCCTCAATGCGACCAAACCAGGCGCGACTGCCACGAGGGAGAATATTTTCACGAGCCCCTCTGAAGTGAGTTAAGCGAATTAGTCAAGTTAATTTCGCAAAAAGCAACATAACAGCAGCGAGTGTCAAAATTATTTCCGAGATTATTTGGGTTAGAAGGAAATCGAATTTGCAAGTTCGCAAAACATGTTTGGGTCTTTTACAAATTTTCCAGAGTAAAAAAAATATTTTTTTTCGTCCTGTTCCAAAATGTTCGCACCCTCAAACAGAAGGAAAAGTCTCCACCCATTGGGATCGAACTTGGTGCTATTATCCGGGATTTTATGGGGTCCCTCCGAAGTAAGTAAGTAAGTAAGCAAAAGTTAAACGCCGCGTTTTCTCGTAGATGTCGATCTCAGAGTCGTGGAAAACTCTGTGGCTTCTGTGTGAGTTGCGACGGGGGAGAAGAGAAAAGGGGGAGGAGGGGGGGAGGAGGGGAGTGGGCGAAGTGAGAGGAATGTTTGTCCAGCATCCCCTTTCTCCCTATCAGCCCCGAGCACGACTCGAGAACCCCTCCCCTTCCCTTCCCCCTCATCCCCCAAGTGCTGTGTATTCTCACAAATAAACTTTGCTCGAGATTCCCGACGCGAGAACCGTCGATACCGCGGCTTACGCCATTTACCGGGCTTCGTCCCGATAGCGAGAAATGTTTATCGATACGCGCGCAAACGTCGATTGATTATTTGTCCGAGGCTTCTCTCGGCTTCAGCGTCGCTGTTTGCGTGAACGCCGCCCCTCCCCCGTCCCCCGGGCCCTTCGTCTCGGCGTTGTTGGGCAGCGCAGCGAAAATTCGTTGCCTCGCCGCTGGGTTGGCAATCGCAATCGCAATCGACGTGTACAGTGTGTCTCACGGTCGACACACGCTCGGTTCGACGAAAGGCTCATTGTCCCGGCGGTGACAATGCGGCTATGCACTCCAGTCTTCCACCGCCGCAGCCATTATTCAACCGTTTCTACGTCTAGCCCCCTCCCCCCTCCCCTCCCCTACCTCCCCCTCATTCACACAGTCAGCGACAACGCCGATATAACCCAGGAGTGTGCGCACGTTAATAGAACTTTGTCCAGTGTCAAACGACACTGACCCATATTTCGTGTTCCCTGCGAACAATGATCGGATTTTCTTTCATTAGGAAAATCGACGTCTCAACTTAACCCCATCCAACCGAACCCCACCCAACTTAATCCTACTTAACTCAACTCCAACCTACCCTGGATTTTATGCAGAGCACATTGAGGGTGATCGAATTTTACAGCCGCACGTAGAGTACATTTGCATCGGTGGTTCTTTTTTTGCCTACCGTCTCCGGTGAGGATGACCCTGGCCTATCTGTTAATCAGCTCGAGCTTATAATGGATAAACCGGGTTACGTTCGGCCGCGTTCCCAGTCCCTTGGGAGTCGAGCCCTGGTTACACGACTTATGTGCTATACATATGTATAGGTGTCTATATATGCAACCTACATGGTGGCAGGGTTGTAGCGAGGGTTGTCCACAGCGTAAAGGGTAATTCCAGGCGTTGGGTTTCACGAGTGGCAGTCCGGGAAAATCCCGGAGCCGCGATAGCAAGGCAAGGTGGAGGCCCTGATGTTGGGGGACGAGAGAGTGAAGCCGGTCCGGGGTTCCCTTAATCCATCGATACATCAGGGTTACCAACGTTGAGGCCAACGCGTCAGGCCCGGGTCGTGTTGGCCTCGAATCCGTTCGGTCGTCGTGACGCAACGCGCCAAAATGTCCGGATGCCCTATGCCGACCTTCGCATGTTGGTACCGAGGGTTCTGCCAGGCCACAACCTACCTAAAGGTAGTCCTACTAGGCCAAATACACGAAGGGCGTGAATTGGGTCTGGTAAGCTACTTAGGAAGACAGATGTCGTATGAGACGAGACCGGAAAACTCATCGTCTTCGTCTGGTGGGTTAGGTGAAAGAGTATCCCAAAACTTGTAGGGTTTGTAGTAGGGTGCACATCGTCAGGGGTGGCGACGAGGGTTTGGGGAAGAAAAAGCTCTGCCCTCGCACTGCCGCTCGTTCCGTCATAGACACGCTCAGTTCTTACCGCGATTACCACGTCGTGAATTCACTGGGAACGCGGAAGCGGAAGTTGAAGGCAAGAGACAAGGATAAAGAGGGGTTCGCCTGTTTGATGGAGATGAAGACAGAGTAGAATGAAATAAAGGTGGGAATCTGGAGGTGAGAAAAGGATTTTATGAAGATGGAGTCGGCAGCCATAACATCGGAGATTTGTGCCTTTTGGACTGGTACATTGGGGAAGGGGACGTCAAAGGTCGTTCCACCTTGATAACTGGACCGAGTGAGGGTCGCCAAGTAAGAGTTGTCAGCTTCGTCAGCTAGTCGAGATTGCACTGTACGACCATCCCCATCGTTTTTATACACATCACGATTGCGTCGAAGCATCCCGAACGAATTTACCCGTTCCTCACGAAGAGGAAAGATCGTTTTCCGCGGATAACGATTGTCGAAAGACCCAGGCCAGGATTGGCCTGGGTATCGCACCGTAAAGACGGAAGATCGTTCTCCTCAGGCACGATTGTCGGTCGCCCTATGCTGCTCAGACTCGGTTGCGAAGGCTGCGTGGCTCGGCGAATAAGGGAATCCCCGACGACGGGGCTTCTCACGGGGATGAAGACAAAGTGGAATAAAATGACGACACGAACCGAGCCGCGCTGGGATCTCAACCATAAAAGGGATTTTCATGGAGATCGGTTATATCCGCTTGGAAGGGGTGCTCCCTACCCATCCTCCTAGCGTTATATCCACTCGGAGGATTTGTCCTCTTCGACCTTCGCGTAAATTATGATATTGTTAGGCGCGTTTAATTACCCTCATCCCAGGTCGAGGATGCCTGGTGTCTCAGGTCCGGATTTCGAGCTGGTATTATCGAGTGGTCGGGGCCTATGGCGAGGCGTTGAGGTGCACGTAACTCCGGCACATGCAGGGTTGTAGACACACACACACACATGCAAACAACCCGATAACTTAGTCGAATACGCGTGCCAGACCAATTATGCATGCACTCGAGGACTCTGGGCGCCATGGGGTGGCTTTTAGCTCACTCTATGCGCCCCCCAACCAGGCTTGAGGTTCAGTCGCGAGATGGTCTCGTGACATTCTCCCTCGAGAGGCTTCACCCGAGATATCGCCCAAACCTCGGTTTCTATTAATTCGGCCTCGTCTTACCCCCAACCATTCGCAGGCTAATGTCGGTATTGTAATTAACGACGATAATGGAACGCCGGATAGTCACATAAAAGGTCTGCAAAAGCATCAGGACGTTCCAATGTCCTGCGATGAAAAAATATCGTCTCTGGTTTCCTGCTACAGGCGGTAAAATGTTTCAACCTATTTCCGGTGTCCTCGTATGAAAACTGACAATTTTTCTTTTTTATCGAAAACGAAGTTTCCTCCGATAGGAATAATGACAATGGCTGTAGAGGTAATAATAATGATATACTTTTTCCGATATTCGTACGGACGAAACTGGGTAGCGACGGGAGCATAAATTCTTGATGGCGACACGTTCGTGACGGTTTAATGTCCCGGGGTACGCTGCACCGGTGCGAAGCTCCCGTTTTGCAGGTGCGCAGCTTAATTCGGATACACGCTTTTGGCATATTATACGTATTATACACGTCGAACGACCGTGCGCCACGATTTGCCCAAACAATTCCCTCCCTGTCCCCCGTTTGGTCGTGTCGGAGCACGGACACCGCACCGCATAGCGGCAATCAACGCAACCGGGTCTCACCCTGACTCGACGAGGTAGAATTTCCAGGCTGAGCGCGCGTGCAGCAGGAGAATGGCCGTGTATTTGCGAACACATTAGCCCGCCGGTCTGAATGTGGACGGAGAATGCGACGATTCGATGATTCGACAGGATCTCGAGAATATACTGCTGTCAAATTGTCGTCGATGCAGGAAAGGGACATTTTGGAACAATCAAATTTGCAGAATCTTATAGGGATTCAAATTTTGAACAAATGTTCTTACATCGGAAATCCATCATCACAGACAGGCATAAAAGTTGGCGAGTGACGTGGACACTGAGGCATTAGAAGCGAACGTTTCCGCTAGTAGTAGCCATTTGACAAATCAAACGAATCACCCCCAGCCCCGACTATCGATTTCAATGACAGAAACTTTTCATCCGGAAACTCGGCGGCTTCGATGCCCGAGAGACCGAAAATCTCTCATCTGTTCGCGAGTCTGTCACGCATTCGCTATCTGGTTTTCCCGGTCATTTTTTTTTACTCTCTTCTTTTTTTCGCGTAGTCCGCGAACCGGAAGTGGTGAGCGAACATGAGCCCCGCGCGGTCCCCTCGGCTACATCGGTCGGAATATCGATTTCCGGGTGAGTCGCGCAGTTGACCAGCGAGCCGCAGAGTTGCCGGACGCTGGAAACCGACTGAACTCTACTCTCTGTGTCCCCGACCCTCTTTCATTCCTCTGTCATTCTATCCCTCGTCGTCGACGAGGGCGCCGGAGGTTTGGTCAGGTGGTTCACCGACCGGACGCGCCGCGGGGGCTCGATGCTAATGGCCCGTTGGTTTATTCTTGAAAAATGCCAACGAAAATAGTGCACCGATATATAATACACAGGCTGAGAGGAAGGACATTGAGGCTCGCGACAATGATAACGACCCTTTCCATAGACCGGTGATGAATTACAGTGGTTCGAGTCCGGAGTATCCTCCTGACACTCGGGGGATGTAACTATGAAGGAAAAATGTTACGGCTCGAGTCTCAGCTTGAGGGGAATATGATGCGCCTGCCATTGTAAGCCTCGACACCCCTTCGAGGCTTTGTGACGTCATTGTGCGCGCTGTCTGCGCTGCTTTCGTCTCGTCTTCTCGAAAATTACCAACGAAGAACCAAGATGATACTGCGAATATCGCATTCGGTTCATCCCAACAAGTCAAGCCGACCGGGGTTCGATGGCTAAAGTAGGGTATCGGGTCATAGGGTTAGGTTACATCAACCCTTCAGAGCACCTTCTGTCATTCAGGGAATCACTTGTCTTGACAATCTGCAACTATTATTAGGATTACGCTATATTTATTGGAGTTACGAGTTGTTGGTTATCCTCGATGAGCCAAAACAGAGAAACCAGGTGGTTGAATATCAACTCATCCATCTAACCCCGGTCTCCTTCAATCTGAATTGCTCCGGACCTGAAAGTGGAGGCGAACGCATATCTACGATACAAGCGGATGTCGGAGAAGCCGTCGGGGCTCTCTTGTGATATGAACCAGACTGTTCATAAATCTCGGATCCGCTTCGGTCGAGGAGAAACACCCTCGCCAGGGTTCAGCCAAGAGCGAGTCCGCCGTACATATCCCTCTTCATTTCTTTTCGTGTTCCTCCCCGTTTCACTCGACAAGCCCAGATCGCTTTTACCATCCGAGTGCTCGGATTTCCCGCCTTATTCGCACTTGACTTCCCGCCCAGCCGACGGTTGGGCATCGCTTATCCAGGCGGAGCATCATCGACGCGTTTTTCCATCGAGTGTCATGTCAAACGCGGACCGCTACAGATGTGAGAAATCGAACGAGCGATATCGAGGAAGTATATCTATCAAAAAGTGTCCAACGTCGACGAGTGTATCGACAGGCAGTTCGAGACTATTTTACAGTTCACAACCAACCTCCGTCATACCGAGTGGCGAAGATACTCAGCGCGATCAACGACCCTCTAGTGTCTCCAACCGAGTGTCACTGTCATTTAGCCCTGACGAATGGATGACAATTTGTCCTCCGCTGCTTCGCACTCGGTCCACGTGTCGACGCCGGTGTCTGTCTCGTGAATTGACACATTTCGTTTGGAATGTTGAAAATCACGAACGTGGAATGGAGAGACAGACGGAATGGGTGAGGAGGGAGTGAATGAGGCAAATGGGAAGGTGTCGAGTGTGACATTGCCAGCGAAGACAGCGTCAACAAAGGATACGCGAAACACGATGAACGAGCATTGACGAAAATTAACCGAAATCTTGGAAAATCAGGGATACCTGAAATACACAGAAACGTGGAGTGCGCGACGATGAGTAGCCGTGCATGAGGCGTGCGTTAGTGAGAGTGGAAGACTAATTGCATGAGCGGAAGGAAGGGAAAAGGGGTTTGAGGAAGGCGTCGAGCCACCAGCTCTCGGGATACGCGTTTCAGGCTTTGGGCCCCTGCAGCATGCAGCAGCTTCGTGGAAAGCTGTCGCCGACTTGTGATTACCTCTGAATGAGCGCGGGCTGTCGACTGTTGCTAATTAAGTAGTCGAACTCGCGCGTGCTGCACACACAGAGAGACCGACGAAGGTGCGAGACGACGGTTATTTACGCTGGTTCTTTGCACCCGCGAGTGCAGTTCGAATTAAGTCGAGGGCAGTTGCCTTTGGGCTCGTGCAAATTGGCGACTCCTGGATGAAGGACATGACTTCAGTAAGCGTAGAAATTTTGTCAAGGTTACATCTGACGATCGTTAGGGTTGGTCTACCATTTGTCACTTCGCAACATCTTCTCTTGGCTACGTCAGACTGGACGGTGATATACGGCCCGACACTTTGTCGCCACTGGCCAAGTCAAAGAGGCGAGCGTCGTGCTTGCAACGTGAAGTGGAGTTGTCGGGGAAACTTGTCCAACCTCCAGCGTCATCGATACCTCGGCCAGTGGGTCAGCTCGACGATCGAGTAAAGTTTTCTCTCCCTCCTCGTGTACCAAGACTGCGGTGGCAAGTGGGGGTGTGTTGCGCAGCTGACTCGCTCACCCGCAAACGACGTCGATGTAGCCGTCTACCTATCAGCTCTGTCTCCGTCTCCCTCACTCTCTCTCTCTCTCTGCCTCAGCACGATTTCCGTTTATCCCAGAGAAAGTTGAACAGCTCACATTGGCCAGGGGGGCGGATATCGGACATGCTGACCGATCGTGGCCTAAATCCTGGCGCAGAGTCTCGGCTTGCGCGGTTGGCCATCAACAAGAGCCCCACGAGGTGCTTGGACGATGTCACGAGAAAATTGGACGGACTCCGACCGCTCGTCATTGACGACGTTCGATCAGATTCGTCGATCTCCCAGAAGTCGATTCGCCCGCGACCATCTCATTGACCAGATCGGCTCACCGCGCTGATTCACTTTACTTCTGCGGTAGGAGAAGACCAAATTCCAGGCGCGGTAGCCAACGTTATTATCGATTCTAACCTCAAGCAGCTAACTTCGTTGGGTTGGTACCAACTTTCTCGTTTGAACTACCGACTGTTTCGCCGGGGTTATTCCGGCGAGCTAACGCACTTATCCATTACCCTGTTTACCCTCGGCGGTCCGACTAATTTGCGTAATCTACGATTTTGCAGCTTGCATAAACAGCACTGAACGTAGGAGCTTCCTGAACGTTGCGGCATGCTAATGTGGTATCTTGTTTACGCGTTGCTAGGTTCAGTCTGTACCATATGAGAGACGGAGAGAGACAGAGAGATGAGAGAAACAGAGGATAGGATGTTTTTAGTCTGCCCTTCTAAACTGAATTTTCCTTCCTCCATCAAACTTTAAGGACAAATTTCTCACAACGATGAAAAAACCCGGGGATCCACTCAAAGACAACGACAATCCCCGCAAGACGGAAGCCTCCGGAATTGCCATTTTTTGCCTTGTTACAAAGTATCCGACATCACGACTCTGCCTTAACCCGAAGTCGAAACAACGTAATCGCTTCTTTTCGCACGCCAACTGGGTCATCGCGCCCAAGGATGGAAGTAACCCAACTATCCGGAAAGTAGAGGAACGAAATTTTGCATTTTATTACATTAGCCGCGGCGTAACTGCGCAACGGACAAGCTCGCCCCCGCAAGGTGTATATATCGTCGCCGACGCTTCGCGAAATAACTTGGTTCGCTGCTCCCGGGACCGAAGTGGAAAAAGTCTAATAACCTTTTCATCCGACTCCCCGGCGTTGAACGCGTGGAGGGGAAAAAGAAGCTCTTGAATAAATCCACTTTCTCTCCCCATTTGCCTTTCTCTCTCCTTCTTTCTCTATCTCTGACTTCATCGCTGTAACTTCCAAGTCAGAGATAAGGTTAGAGGTACTCGACCCATTCACTCGGCATTATGATATTCATGGAATTACAAGAACGTTAATCTGCCTGAACGTTCTGTAATGGACGCAATGCAAATCCAGGCAAGTTACAGGCTTACAACTGATCAGGTACAGCGAAAGCTAAGCTCGTTGCGGTTAATGATGCAAGGTCGACAAAATTCCACCGCGATGCTTCGTGAACAGTCCACTTGCAAAATGTCTGCCTCGCGATGAAGAGGATGAAACTAAGGATACGTCCTTGTGGTTCAAGGACGTATCCAAGCCTCCTCATTGGTCGACGAAACGTCGGGGAAAATTTCTCCTAACGACGCAGCAGCGGTTCGAGGATTCGCAAAGTTTCGCGACGCTCCCGCGGGGGCCGCGGGGCGCCTCCAGGGTTGAGACGACACCGGATTGGGACGAGTCGACGAGTTAACGAGCCCGGGTAATTAGATTGAGCCGTTTCGTTAGACGTAGATGGCGCGCGAGTCTCAAGAACAAGGGCAAAAGGAGGATGGAACCAGTCGAAGGGCATAAGAAGGTCCAGCCCGAGGGTCTATAGGCAGCGATGAAGGTACCGACGGCTTCCCTAACGATACTCGTTGCTACGTTCGCTGCGTAATATGATCCTGGCCCGTTTTTCCAATACACCGACCCGGAACCCTTCGGGCGGTTTTTTCGCATCTTCCGCTTTGTTCTCTTCTCGAAACGAGCTTTCGCAAGTTTTACGAAAGTTGGTTCGATTCTTGGATCTTTGCTTTGACGGAGAAGGCTGTCAACTGATTAAGATTTTGAACTTTTTATGAGGGAAAACTGACTTTTCAAAAAAATTAGCAGCATCAGGCAATCATAGACAAATTGTGTCCAGCAACCTAACACAAACGGCTAAACGTCCACCATCCGTTTCACCCACGTCGATGGCACTCCAGGGCACTGACCAATTTAGCTCAGCGACGGGGGTTGGAATTCCTCGGCTAACGAGAATCCGAGAATGGACGCTCTTTTGTCCTACCGACTTTTTTCCCCTCATTCTCGCGCGCTGGAATCGGACAAAAACGCGCGGAACGACGCTATAATGGATTTCCTCGGAGGTTCGATGGTAGGAGAGGCCGCCGAGAGGAGCGGCCGAACCAAGTGGCGACCCCTGCGAGCGACACCAAGCCCGAAGTCCTCGCGAGCCGGTTCTGCTGCTCGCGACTCCGGCGAATAAACGAGCCGATTGGATATCGCCAAAGGACACTCGCCCCGGATATCCTGGGCCCTCATCAGTCATCCATTCTTCGGGGCTCTTCTCCCGAGAATTCGCGACCGGGAACGCCCGGTATCAAGCCGATCGCTTCATCGAGAAAAAAAAATAGAAAAAGAGAGAGAAGCAGCTCTACTGGTCGTCGTTATTAACAACCGGTCGTTACCGACTCGTTTTTCCAATACCTCGCGACGACAATGGCAGAGCCATAGCCACTATCCACCTATGCTCCCTCTCTCTCTCTCTTCCCCTCCACTCCCCCAAATGACGTGATCTCGAATCCAATTATCAAGTCCCGGTAGCTCTACTTTTCGTATCTACTTTTACCCCCTTTTTCCCCTTCAAAGCACCTACTCGAATGTCCTCGAGGGAGTGAAAAATATCGCCGGAAAAAAATGCGTGTTCCGCTTCGTCAGATATCAACGATATATATGAATATCTATATATATACACTACACTGACCCAAAAAAAAATTGGTGTGCCGCCTCACACGCTTATCTCGTAAACGCGCCAGGTTGGGGAGGGGGTGGGGGTTTAGGGGGTAGTAGGGGAGGGTGGAAGCCACGAGCGCGACTCCCAACGAACGTGCGAGGGGCGAACACGCTGTCACATTAGGAGATAAAAGATTCCCCCCCACGAATTTACGACCAATTTCATTTTAAGGGTGCGGGTGAATTCAACGGAAGCGAGGACGTTTCCAGAGGGGGTACTTAACTTTCGTTCGGTGGCACCCGACTCCTCGCCGGTGACCCGGCCGATAAAAGTTAGCGACGCTCGTCGCGGTCGCAATTCTCCCGTCGTAACGCGCCACGAGTAAGCGAGTTAAGTTTTTTATGCAAGCTCCGCGCTACTCGACGGCTTCGACAGCGGCGATGATGCAGTCTTTTCTCCCTTCAACGTCCGACAGCGGCTCTCTCAGTTCGTATAATTCGCCGCTAATACGTTGAGGAACCGCTGAGGATTAACGAGTCCGACTGTGCGCGATGAGACTCAGCGATATCGAGGCGAGATTATGGTCCCTCGTTGCGCGAGTGTAACACTCGGAACCGTCGACGAGCGTTCAGCTGCGCCAGTGTTACGACTCGGAGAGGGGATGAAAAAGGGTGGGAGGCGATAATACAGTAGGAGAAAAAGTACGTGGCTCGGCTAATCGAGTAGCCCGAATAGTTTGGGTCAATGAAATATTAGTAGGGATGGATAGTAAAAACCGTAGAGGTCAGACACGCAATTTTTTTCTGACTGAAAAAAAATTTCGCACATCGTTTTATCACGCGGATTCAAATTTCTCTACGTTCACAAACCGTAAGCGACACTTTTTTATCTCGCTGTTGATATATGAAACTTTCTATAATTTTCCCAAAAACTCGTCGTCTCATATGAAAGCGATTTTTGCAATTGTCCACAAATTCGAGACTCGCATGTGACGCGTTGGGAGGGCAAAGAGACCACCGCGCGACAGCCGCGAGCCGCGAGCGTGCAGAGTTTTGTGCAGCTTCGGGCATGCACCGAGTGCACCCGGATCGAATGCACCGGCGAGAGCCGGAGCGTGAGATGCATTATGCATTTGACACATGTGCCGAGAGCTCTCGCGGGCTGCTCGCGCAACCCGGTTCACAATGTGCGGCGCGCGTTGTCCAGATTGCGCCGAATCGTCGACGCGAGGGCGCGCGCACTCTGTGCTTTTACTCTTCGAGTTCGCGGCGGGGACCGTACGCCAGGGTGTGACCGACATAAAAAGGCGTCGGAGAGGCACCATCCCAGCAATTTCTCATTTCTCTCTTTCCATCTCTCATATATCGGTTCCTCAAAAGCTTCGAAGAATTTAAACTCGAAATTAAATCGCCACATGATGAAACACAATTTCAATGTTTCTTCGTGTTTTTGTGTTGCAGAAGCGACGAATTCAAAACGGAGAACGATGTGAGGGAATTCAGCGGCCTAGGGCCGATCCGAAGCGAAGGAAGACTCGACGAAATCACGAACACGTGGAGGGACGTCAAGCGGGGTGAGTTTATAATTTTTTTAATTTTTTTTATAATAGTCAATACCCATTTTATCGTGCCATAAAATGTTAACAGTTTTTGCGTCATTCGTTGCGTCCAATATTTTTGACAAATACGAATATAGAAAGAACAGAACGATGATGACCGAAGCTGCGCGTAGGTTTATTTCTAATGGTCGGTGTCGGCCGGATTTACCGCCGCCATTTAGCTGCCCCGAGTCCATTTAAGTAGAGGAATAATTTTATGGTCAGACCGCTCGCTCGCGCGCAGGGGGGACTTGTGGTTCATTATTCCCCCGGTGGCCATTGTCCGGCCGTTCTCTCTCTCTCCTGGGGTCTCTCCGAGCGGCGAGACAGTGGCGCACGGACAGCGACTGGTATTCCGATAAATAAATTCTCGAGCCTCGGCGTACGGAGAGGCAGTCGGGGCATTCCGGGAAATTCTTGTTCAGTCTTTTCTCCCTCCTGCACCCCCCCCCCACCCCCCCCCCCCCTCCCCAACCCCTCTCCTGGTTAAGTTCCCAGTCCACGTACGCGTTTCGCCACGGACTTCGTTTTTCGTGAGCTTCGGCGCGCGACGTTTGCCGGGAAGTCAGAGCATTTTCCGCGCGGAGCGGAAACGCTCCGCGCGACTTCCCGGACCGAGGCGAACGGCGCCGACGACGCAGGACGAGAAAGAGAATCGACTCTCCCCCTCCCTGGGGGAGGGGATGGTGGGGGGAGCCACCCCCTCTACCCGTCGACGAAGTACGCGAATTCCCACCGGAATTTTTATTAACTCCCACCCTCGTCTCGCCCACTGCGACTCTGTGTTGTCCTCTTCCCCTCCTCCCTCCTCCCCCCCTCCCTCCCCACTTTGTGGATGGTACGCGCCGCGCATTCTCGCCGAAACCGCGCTCGCCGCGCAATTTTTCTCGCGCGACGATCGTCCGCTAACTTCGGGGCGAAGTTTTGCGGAGCAGAGGTGACATTGGGAGCAGGGGGAGGAGGGGGAAGGGGTTGATCGACGACGAAGACGATTACGCGATTTTCAAGGTCAACTCTCGTCCCATGGAAAAAGTTTATGGAAATAGTACATTACTCCACGAGGGCGAAACATTTTTTTCTAACGAGTGTGAGTTTGCTGCACGAGCCGAAGGCGAGTGCTGCATTCACACGAGTTAGAAAAAGTGTTTCGCACGAGGGATGTACGAAATTTTATATCACAAGGTGCGAAAATGGCGGTTTTACGCCCGCGAAGCGGGCGTAAAAGCAGCCATTTCCGCCCGCAGTGATATAAAATGTATTTTCCGTGCTTTATAAAATAAAATAAATCACAAATATATAGAACATGCATTGTGGAGTATACAAAAAATATGTAACTCGATTTATATTGAGATGGGATTGGGATTTTCCATGTAGAGAATAAATGACACAATTTTCGAAGTGAGGGAAACGTTTGTCGCGAAATTCCGCAGACAAATATCGGCATCGGTTCGAAGAGCCGAGTGGCATCGATACTCCGAACAATACAGCTCGATACGCGTATCAATCAAGACGCTAAGAGTCTCGAGAGTCAGCGGGGACAAAGGAGATCTTCCCGCGGGACGAAATAGCCACGCGGAGCACAAAAGAAGTGGCGAAGAGGCAAAGGGGGGCAGAGGGGTACGTGAAAAAAAAAACGAAGAAGCTCGGAAGAGGCAGACGAGAGCCGAGGACTTTGGGGGAGAATTCTTTTCTGGCCGAATCCGGCGATTCGCGACGAGAGAACTCGGTCGAAGACAAAGCGACTTTGATCGCCTCGGCGAGAAGCTCCAGTGGGTGGAGGGGTGGAGGGGTTCGAGCGGCTGTGGGGGTGGGAAAGTAGGCGAGGGATGAGGATCGACTTACCGGCGGCACTAGAGACGAGTCCGCGTGCACTCGGCGATACGCGGAGAGAGGAGAAGGGGTGGGTTGAGAGCACAGAGAGAAAGTCGGAAAGGGTTGTGGAACGTCGTACCGAATTTCCTTTGGTCCGCGAGATAACCGAAGTGAAAGGGAGGACAGAGGAAAAATTGTACCGCAAAGATGAGAGAAACTTTCGCCTTTAAAAGAAAAAAAAAGAAAAGAAAATATACGAGAATGTTCTTGGATGCAAAAGTGCAACAGGCAGGACATTTTAATGGGAAAAATTCCGAGGGTCGTGAATCAAAACTCTGGAGTAAGAGAGAGAGGGATGAAAAAAAAACGGAAAAATTTACGGCGATAATAAGACGAAAAGGGAATTTTTCCAATCCACAGCGCTGTAAATTCTGCGGCGATGGAAGTGAGGCGTTGAAATAAAAAGAGGAGAGACGGTCGGTGAGGAAAAAAGGGAATCGTGAGAGGTCTCGAAAGCGGTCTCGGTATATATTCCAGACGAAAGTTATATCGTCCGGAGAGCTTGTTTCCAGGGGTGTTCGAAGATTCCTCTTTTTTTTCTCCTCGTTTTTTCTCCTCTTCCACCATTCCTTCCTCCTCGTCTTGCGGTTATGAAACCAGAGGTTTTTTTTTTTCTCGAGTCTGTGCCAAATGAGGGTGAGGGGAGTGCGTGAGAAGCGGCAAAGGTCTCTTTTTTCGAAGAAGGGCGAAGGGCGTGGGAGAGAGAGAGAGGACGATATCGACCAGGGTCGAGGAAAGGACAAAGGAAGGGGAGGGGGTGGGTTGAGGGGGAGGAAGGGTCGCACAGTGTGAGAAAAATCGCTGGCCCTCTCGATGTGCGTCCCGCGATACGCGCCACACAGGGATTGCTTACAACTGTTCGTCAGGCGTGACTTCGATGAAAAGAAACAGCAGGAAAAAGAGGGAAAGGAGACAGAAAAAAAGGAAAGAAAAAAAAAGAGGAAACATGTCGATTGTGGGAGTGGCGAGGACACGAAGAGAATATCCTTCTAGATCCCCTCCAACCGGGAGCTCTCAGAGCGTAAGAGTAAACAATTTCTCTTCCTCCTCCTCCACCCCCCCCCTCCCCCTCCCCTCCCCTCCCTAACCCTCCCCGGGCACAGTAGCGTGAGAGCCCGCGAGGAAGTTTGTCGTTAGCGTCGAGACACGAAAATTAAATCATCCAATGTGGCCCAGAGCGCCGGGAAGATTTCTCTCTCGCTCTCCTCTGGGAAAACCTTCCAAGACAATAATTGCACGGATACCTGAGAGACGCGGAAAAAGATCCGGGTTGATTATTAACCGAGTATAATTGTTTGATGAGAACGAAAAAGGGGATACAAAATAATTATTAGCTAAAAGAAAAAATTTAATGGGGTTGTGTTCCATAATAGGGACACGTGGGACAATTGAATCTAATTTGATCCTAGCTAATGTTGCCTGACCTAATCCCATCCAACTTCTCCCTACAATATTTTATAATGTAAGGGGTTAAGTCTCATTCACTCATTCTCTCGTTCTTGAAGTGGGGTTAATTAATTGAGAGCGTTTTTGCGCTTGACGTCGAGTGGAGCTGGAGAGGGAGGGTCGATGAGAGCACAGAGGACCCCAGATCCAACCACCGCCCCCGGGAGGTCGCGACCGATAACGAGATATTAATGCTGGCATTAAAATGCAATTAATCGTGACGACCAACAACCGTTCTTTCTCGTCGTGTCGTCGATTTCGAGTTATTACCCTTGACTCGTGCTGACGGTTTTTCTTCCCTCAGGAATTCGACGATGGGGTGCTATAGTCGAGTCCGATTCAGAAAATATGTCACTTAGGCATTTTTCTAACCTACTTTCAGCCAAGACATTTTTTTATTTTTATTTTTTTAAACAAGAGTTCTCACGTGGCTTCCAAGATATAACTTAAGTCATATCTCGCGTAGCTGCGTCTCGCGAAGCTCCTCCGACGGATTACGGTGTTAGCTCTAATACCACAGTAACTAAACTTGGAATTCAAACTTGCCTTTAAGTATACTTGCTTAACTGTGAATTCAACTGCAGAACCGTAGTAATAGATTGTTTGTTCAGACATAATAATATTTTCGACATCAACAGCTTTCAGTGACATTATTTTATTTTCAACAATTCTTTTGTGTAAAATAAAAAAATTATTAGTCACGCGCGAGAAGGCACCTGCGTAATTAAACGCGCCGTGAAATATGTTTAATTAAATTCTCGTGAATGTACGAAGTTGCAATTGTCTTTATTTTAATTACTACTGTTACAGATTTAATGATTTCCCTTTATATTCTCGCTTGTTATTATTACTATTTTTATTTCTCTCTTTTTTTGCCCGTTCGCAACAGAAGAAAATGTTCAGCTCATTAAAAAGTTCATTTTTTTTTCTGCCTCGAATTCCCAGGGTTCCGCGCGGGTGCGAGCGAGACGCCGCGGCCGCGCGACACGACCGTCGAGACTAATTCAACAAGCCGCGCGCCGCGAGCCCGTTAATTAAACAACCCATGCCGTAATTAATTACACGCCACTGAATAATTATGCGAACCGAGCCGACCGTTCGTCCGCCTATCGCGAAACGCGCGCGGGGAATATCGCAAGCGGCGCGAGACGCTGGACAATGGCCGCGGCGGCCGAACAACGCGCGGAGGGTAATTAATTAATTCGAACCTCGGGATAATGGCCGATTAATTAATTAATTCATTCGTTTCGTTTCGTTGAACTAATTAGCAGTACGACTTCTTATCGTCGGGTGCATTAGCGTCATCGGCGATTACGTAAATCGGGCTTTCAACGAGAGCTCCTTCGTCTTGCCCGGCAAATTAATCAAGTGTACCTTGCGCGTTGCTTTCGCAACGCCGGGAATTATGAGAGCAGCCGAAATTTCTCGTCGGTCCTGAGAAGATTGCAGTCTGACGCTGTCTGTTGCAACCCCAACCGTTTCCACTTGCGTCAGGCACTCCGTTCGTGCAGCATCGACGCTCCATATATCCCTACCCCCTCCCCCCCCCCCCTTTCCCTAGGCGGAGCGTAGAATTTGCCGGAGGGAGAGACAGAGAAATACAGTTAGACGTGGGATAAGAGCACCACGTATCGCGCGTTTCGCGAGTCAGGATCGTGTACATTATTACACCGAAGACGCGGGCGCGTGCAGCATTCCACGCGGGTCTGCGGTCGTGAAAATTTAATTAAAACACGTCCGGGCGAGGAGCCTCGAACGAGGGTGGAATATGGCGTACACAGCAGGACGCAACAACGAGCGCGGAAGGTACTCGCCGCGAGGGTTCTAACAGCCCAACGGACGCAACATTCCCGCCGGCAGCGGGGGAATGCTGCGTCCATCGCGGCTGACCTTTTTTTTTCAAAATCAACTAAAAAAGGGTTGTAACCAGTGTTTTCAGGGGTAGAATATGCGACTTGAGAACGATGGTATAGGTTAAAAGTCGATATTTTGAAAAAATAAATTTCGTGACCCCGATTTGGGCGGTTTTCGGCCCGGCGGCCAGATCTACGATTTCTGACAAACTGTTCGGACAAAAATTTTTTTTTTCAAAATCAACCAAAAAAGGGTTGTAACCGGTGTTTTCAGGGGTAGAATATGCGACTTGAGAACGATGGTATAGGTTAAAAATCGATATTTTGAAAAAATAAATTTCGTGACCCCGATTTGGGCGGTTTTCGGCCCGGCGGCCAGATCTACGATTTCTGACAAACTGTTCGGACAAAAATTTTTTTTTTCAAAATCAACCAAAAAAGGGTTGTAACCGGTGTTTTCAGGGGTAGAATATGCGACTTGAGAACGATGGTATAGGTTAAAAGTCGATATTTTGAAAAAATAAATTTCGTGACCCCGATTTAGGCGGTTTTCGGCCCGGCGGCCAGATCTACGATTTCTGACAAACTGTTCGGCCAAAAATTTTTTTTTTCAAAATCAACCAAAAAAGGGTTGTAACCGGTGTTTTCAGGGGTAGAATATGCGACTTGAGAACGATGGTATAGGTTAAAAGTCGATATTTGGAAAAAATAAATTTCGTGACCCCGATTTGGGCGGTTTTCGGCCCGGCGGCCAGATCTACGATTTCTGACAAACTGTTCGGCCAAAAATTTTTTTTTTCAAAATCAACTAAAAAAGGGTTGTAACCAGTGTTTTCAGGGGTAGAATATGCGACTTGAGAACGATGGTATACGTTAAAAGTCGATATTTTGAAAAAATAAATTTCGTGACCCCGATTTGGGCGGTTTTCGACCCGGCGGCCAGATCTACGATTTCTGACAAGCAAAACGACAAATTTTCATTTTTCAGTTAACAAAAATTTCTTCAATAACCTTGAAGAAATCTTTGTTATCGTCCACAAAGTTCCAATTCCAATGTTCACTTGACCGAAGGGACATCCATTCGGTACTACGACCGTCTCTAAGTCCTTAACGATATTAGCGATCTGTTGTGGTTGGCGAGTGTTCTCGACTCAGGTTTTCCCTCGTTTCTTTTTCCACTCCCTAACCCCTCCACCCTCATCCCCGCGGCAAAAACCACCGTGAAAGTGCGGCGGAGAGAGAACGGCGGGCGTGTAAAGAATCCGGAGGGACACTCGTCCGCGGCGAAGTGCGTCAGACAGCTTATTACGAAAGCGCGAGAGAAAAAGAGACAGAGGGAAAAAGCGCGAGGGGGTTGGAGAAGTAGAAAAAGAAATGAGATTATCTCTCGGGAGTGGAGAAGGTACGAGCTGGTCGGACGAGAAGTGGAGTGTTCGTCAAGTAGGAATTGGAGTGCACTGAACATTCCCATGTGGTGTGTGCGGGCGTTCGGAGGGTTGAAGCGGGTTGCGAGGGGGTGGGAAAAGCTTTCGGCGCGCGCGCTGTGTATGAGAGGACGAGAAAATCGCGAATCGATCGAATAAAATCACCGTTTACCCGAAGGCTGGCGCGCGCGCCGCGCGTTCAGTGGAAGAGGCTGCGAATTATCGTTCAAGTGGAAATGGTCGGGCTTGGGTCAGACGGTCAGTGGTCGCGCGCAGCGGCTGCTGTATTACATCGGCGCTCTCCGCCGTCGGTTCCTAGGCGCAATGCTCGAATTCCCGAAGGCACCTCGCATCCCTCCTCCCCCTCCCCCTCCCCCTCCCCCTCCCCCTCCCCCACCCCCCTATAAATATGTATGCCGGTTGCGCGGCGCCACCTCCTATTTCCCGGATACGAAAGCGTTCGGTTCGAGTGGCATAGAGCGAGAGAGAGCGGGCGATAAAGAGGGGGTAAGAGGGAGGGGGTGCAAGGCGCCGTAGGATATACAGCCATTGGCGTGTGGCAACCCCCGAAAATGGTAAACAAGGTCGGACCGGCATCAACAGCAGCAGCAGCAGCAAAAGCAGCAGAATCGTGCGCCACAAGCCTCCCCTCCATCCCCTTTTCTACCCTCACCCACGGCCCTCTCCCGCCCTTTCGGTCCCCCGCCCTTCGCTTTTGTGCGAACCGTTCGCGCGCAACGATAATTATTCCAAAGCCGTTTCGCTGTCTGGTCGATCGAAGCTTCCCATTACTAAGCGCGTGCACGGTTAACCGAGCGCGCAACGATGCGCTGTACACGTTGCTGCTGCTGCTGCTTCAGTTCCTGTTTCCACTGCTGTTCCTCTTCCTGCTGCTGCTGATGCTGCCCCCCCCTCCCCTCTCCCCCTCCCGCCCCTTGTCCCACTGGGGCTGAGCTCTGCGGCAAACTAGTCTGGTAGTCTGGTGTAGTCTGGCAGTCTGGTAATACCCCCTCCTCATCCTGCGTTGTATATAGATATAGTTGCGACTGGCATTGTCGACTTTAGCGAGAGTCCCACGAGTCAAAGAAATTGCGTCGGGAAGTCGGCCAAAATTCGTCCGCCGCGAGTCGCTCGTAGGAAATAAAAATTTGTCACGTAATATATGACGATTTATTGCGCGCGCACAGTGCCAGCGGGTTCGCCGGAATTTTTGCGATATGAGAGCCAATTTTAGGACATTTGTCGTCGATGGTTCGTGGGGGTGGCTTTTCGTCATTTTTAATTGGGAGTTCAGGCCAAATGGATGACGTGTTTCTCGGAAAAAGCTGAATATCGGCAGCTAGTCCAATTTGGAAATACCACCCACGTCGCATTAGCCCTACATCCGCCGTTTAATATCATCCAACCTGTTCTCATAAGTTAAAAGCAAGACTTGCAAGAAAGGTGCAAGAAAACGTCGCGCAGGCTGCGCGCATCGAGCCGAAAAAGTGGTCCCGTTTATCCTCATAACCCGGGTGCCGAGATAACTCGATAAGCCACCTTCGTTTTTCTCCCCCCACCCCCAAAACCTACCCCTAACTCTCTGTTCTCTTAAATTTCAAGTACATATATGGGACGAGAGTAACACACGGTATATATCTCGGGGAAATATCGCAGCTCGCGCGATATTCGGTACGTGCTTTTTACGATCCTCCGCGGCAACGGCAACGGCCGCACGCTACGTAATAAGCAACAAGATAACTCGGCGGCTGCGAGAGCCGGATGACTGTGCACCAACCCCGGCGAAATGTGGTATACGCGAAAACTTTAGGGTCTGCGCGGTTCACCCGAAGAGCCGGGTAGGAAAAATCATCCCCCTCGCTATCTCTCTACCTGTGTGCACTATATCTCTCTCAATATATCTAGTACACACTAACATATATGGTACAAAGTCGATCTGACGTAAAAAAAAAATTCGCCCGCCTCCGAGATTCCGGAATCTCTGACCCTTCGGTCGAGATTAGCCGAGGGTGGAGGTAGGAGGGAGGGGAGGGGGGATAAAAGCCGGTAACTTGAATTTTCTACTACCTACGCTCGTCGTCCTCGTCGTTGTCGTTACTCTCCGCCCGCCGCCCTGAAGAATATCGCCCGGGCGCCTCGTGAGGAGGGGGAAGGGTGGGGGGGGGGGGGGGGAAGACGACGAGGCGCGTGAAGATAAGGACGAAAATTATCGGATGCGGCGCTCGGTGCCCGGCCATGAAGTGTGGAAAAGAGACGGAGGATAGGGAGGGGAGGGAGAGAAGAGGCGAAAAGTTTACAAGGACCGCCCAGCCGTTCATAGCCTCCCCGGAAGTAGGTCGAGGCTCGGTCGGTTATGCTTCGCGAAAGTACTCGACGCGAAAGTTGCGGGCTCCGCTGCTCGCGGCGAGGACGAGTCCGTTGTGTGTGCGAAAAAAAAAGCTAGAATATTTCTTCCCGTTTCATTTATTTGGATAAGAGCAATTTTTCTTGTGTGCTGTTTTTTTTTCTTTTTCTTTATTAATTTTTTTTGTTGCAGCGTTCAGCCTGCTGTGCGTGAAGACATTCTCGTCGAACGCCGCAATGCTGGAGGCGCCGCCCGGTAGCCGGGAGGATCTCGTGGAAGCGGCGAGGACGCCCTGCACACCCACAGGTAATTTTTTTTTATTCAACACCTTCATTTGCATATGCCTGAAAAATGTTTTTAATTCATTGTCACGCTTTGGGGTTTTTTTAAAAACCCTTTTAAGGCGATTACAGTCCGAAGTCGTAATTCGAGATATAATTTTTTTTAATTAAAAAAAAATTAGCTCGGACTCCCGATGCAATTTTGGGACGTGGAAAAGGGGTGATTTAATAATGCGAGATGGTGGAGAATAAAAGTCCGGGTGAATCTCGGTAATCACGGCGCATTAACCGCCGAGCGAACGAGCTTTTTATTGCCGAGCGTATGTGTACCATCATGTGGGTTTACTGTTCTGCTTTGTAATCTTTTTATTTCTGCATAGTAATGAACTTCCACGTATGGAGTGCGATTCTCTGACTTAAAAATTAAACAGTATGAGGGTCTTTCATTTTTTTAAATTCCTAACAAAATCCCTGTTACACAATTTCTCCAAACCTTCAATTTGTTTTCTTTAAAAAAATTATTCCACCGAGTTAAGCCAATCGGATTTTTTATTACATCAGATTCCGAGTGCGATTCTTTGACTTAAAAATTAAACAATATGCGGGTCTTTCATTTTTTTTAATTCCTAACAAAATCCTTGTTACACAATTTCTCCAAACCTTCAATTTGTTTTCTTTAAAAAAATTATTCCACCGAGTTAAGCCACTTTTTTATTACATCAGATTCCGACTGATTCGGAAAATAGGATCGGTTTCTCGTGTTTAAGCACCGAGGAAGCTTTTTGCCGGCTGAAGCGTCGTTGGCGAAAGCTCCGAGTGAAAGACGACGAGTTCGAAGGAGGAGCGTCGCGATTCGCAGATGCGATGCAATTTACATGCAATCAAACGGCAAACAGCCTTCGGTTGAGCTGCAGTGGGGATGCCGCGCGAGAAGCTGCGAGGATCTCGAGCCTTGTGACTATATATAGACGACGAGGAGGAGGAGGAGGAGGAGGATGAGGACGACCGTGTGCGGATGGCAGTGAGAGCACCGAAGGCGCTCGGTGTGCCTTGTAATTCCATATGCAAATTCCCCGCGCGAGCTTTCCCCGAGCCGACGCCGACGACGACGTCGTCGACGCCGCGCAGCTGAGGAAAACGTCCCGACGACTCTACCTACGTGTCGCAGGATCGAATCAATATTGTATTAAGAATCTCGCCGCGCCAACCGAGCCGGATACTCGCGGTGCATACATCGCGGCGTCAAAGCGAGCGAGAACCGAGAATTCGCATCACCGCTCCGGCATTATCATCGTAAGCCTCAATAAAGCTCATTCGAATCGTAAACCGACGGAAAATCGATGGTGACATATATTTTTTTTAATTCAACGTCGAGAGAAATAAATTACATTCGAGCAATTTTATTGCGCAAATAATAATATAATTATTAGCCTCAATAAAGCTCATTCGAAAATTGTAAACCGAACCAAAATCAATTTTTTTTTGTAATTGAAGGTGGGAGAAATAAATTAAATTCGGATAAGCATTTTTTTTCTTTTTTTTTTATTTATTTATTTATTTATTTTTTTTTCGCGACCGAATGAGATTATTATTGCTACTCGCCTGGCGTTGCCGGGTCGACATCAATAATTAACTTTATCGCGACGCTCATTGACACGGACAATAATCGCTGATTGACGCTGCGAAATCTCGCAACGTCGATGCAATAGCGCAAAATTTGCGCGCGCGGTGTAATTACAGCCCCGATTGTGTCGTCCTCGCTCGAGAATCGCGAAAAAAAAAAAAAAATTATCCTGGCGCGAGGATCGTCCGGAACTCCGGCGTTATAATTGCATTTTTCCTCCCGTCAAATTTTTCATCATCCTCAATTACGGCGCCTCGTAATTGCCTCGCGATTGTCCATTGAATGGGTCGACGGAGCCCGGGAAGAGTCGTCGCTTCGTGTTTCGTTTTTTTCCCCCACCCCCTCCCCCACTCAGAGCCCTTCAAGTTTCAGGGTGGAATTGTTGTTGTTCGCCAGTTACAAAACTCGAGGAGACTTTTATTCTCCGGCGTCGCTCTCGTCGGCATTTTCCACGATCCACCCTAGGGGGAGGGGGGGGGGGGGGGGAGGGAGGTGGGCTTTTCATTCATTCGATTGTGCGCAGCTTCCGAGTGGCGCGCGAGCCACCCCAGTGACTTTATGGAAAATTATAAATTTATCTTGGTCTCAGTTCACCCTCCCCCACCCCTCCAGGAAAACGCCACCGAACGGGGAGCGCGTCTCGAGCGTGAATCAAGTCGCCCTCTCGCGCCTCGTCGCTCGGCTCCTCCGACGCCGAGAGGTATTTTCTACTTTCCCGGTGGATGGTTATAACGAAGCCCTCGTTTTCTCTCTCTCTCATTCTCCTTTCCAGCGTCTGAGCTGTTTCTGTCTTTTTCCCCTTTGCGTCCGAGCGTCTCGCTCCGTAGCCTCTATGATATTCTTTATTAATTCAATTGTAAACTCGGGGGCCTCTTCGCCTCGGTCGACGAGGACAAACGCGTCGCTTCGTCTCACACCAACCCCCCTCCCCCCAAAGAGAGTCCGTATTGACCGTCTTCTCTCGTGATAAAAAAAAAACACTCCGATCGTTCGCCAGAACGACGGCTGACAACTCTTGCTACTTCTACTTGTAGCAAGCAAACTCCGTTGTTTGCCCTCGCGAAGCTTCTGAAAGCCAGAACGAGAATCCCATTGAGAATAAGTAAAACATTTTTTCCCCCAACCAGTAATTTTCTAAGCCCTTCGGAAAAAGTAAAATCCCGTCGCGCTTTTCCCACACACAAATCGATAAGACATTTGCAAATCGCCAATTCTGTTTCTAAGCTAACGATCTATTATTCAATCGCTCCAAAAAAGGGAATAAAAAAATCGTTCGACAGACGTTTCGGAAAATCAGGTTTCCCGGCGAGGCAGGCGAAAGGGTTTCCGGGTCGATATTGACTTTGCGGAAGAGACCGCGCACAATGGCCTTTGTACGCATTGGCTGTACCGGAGCGAGTCCTCTCTCAGTCTATGTGTGTGTATATGTGTGTTTTGTGTCTGCGTGTTTGTGGAAACTCGATGAAAACACGTGGCCGTTGAGCGCTGCCGTGACTACTGGCGCGGGACACGCGCGTAGTAGTCACAGCCACGAATAGTCAGACGACGATGCAGCGACGGCCGAAGGCATCGAGCGCGGTACGTGAGCTCGGGGAAAGAGGAGGAGGGGGAAGGGGGGGGGGGCAGAAGGGAGGGGGGCGCCTCGCGCACACATCCGATAACCAGGTTGCGATAGGTTAAAGGGTGAAATCAAGCGAGCCACCGTGCGAGACGTGGCGACGGTGGCGACGCTCCGACTTTGCTCGAGTGAAGCGAGAGAGAGAGAGAGAGACGCTGCTTCCACTGCTTCCACTGCTTCTGGCACGAACACAGAGCGCCCAGAGCAGTCGTGGTGCGGTTCGGCTCGGTTTGAGGGCAAATACACCACCGGCGAGGGCCACTTCGACGACGCTAAATAATTCATGGAGCAGCGCGCCCGAACAGCTCGACGCCCGCGAGAGGAGAGAGAGTGGGGGGAGAGGGAGGGAGGGAGGGAGGGAGGGGGGAGACTCGATCGCTGTAAACCCTCTCACGATTCTCTCCCCCGGGCCTCCTGGACCCCAATAGCCAGTGGATCGTTCATCTCGCGGACTATATTGATTGCGACGAGCGAGAGAGTGAGACGGAGGCTGCTTGGCCTCCTAGGGCTGCCCTTGATTATGCACCGACGTCCCCGGACCCAAAGCTCAACGTCCTTACGCGAAATAAACCGCTCGATTAATACATCTGCCCCCTCGACGGCGCTTATGAGTCGTTAATAGCGGCTTCGCTAAAACCGAAGGGACATTTATAACTCCATCAAGCGACGATGAATTTTCCAGTGGAAATCCGACGTCGTCGTCGGGGCAGTGGATTATTACTGTATTAATCAAGTGTGTGTGTATATAGCGAATAATAAAATATTGAATGTCGATTCGTGAAATATTTCGCGACAAAAATGCATCGTGCTTTTTGACAGGTGAATATTAAACATATTTTTATACGTCAGCGAAATTGTCGTAAATATATTTTCTGTGGGATATGTAAAGGATATAAAAATTAATAACGGTGGAATTAATTTTTTTTTTATGTGTTTCGTCAGCGAAATTGTCGGAAATATATTTTTGTGGGATATGTAAAGGATATAAAAATTAATAACGGTGGAATAAAATTTTTTTTAAATGTGTGCTGATGTGGATCGAGGCGGGTCATATTTTTTAATTAAACCTCCGAGCCTTTTAATCAGCATCGATTGCTCTGTGTTAGAGGAGGAGCAGCAGCAGCGCGAAGGAATTTTTAATTTCGGCAGCGAATGTCCACGGGCGAGACGAGAGTCTCGAGGACGAAGCCGCGCGCTGGGCTATTAGTCGCGGCGATGCGACGGACGGAGAGTGGCCGTATCTACTGGGCGCCCAGTAGATACGGCCGCCGCGGGTCAGACTCGTTGTGTACCTGCGTTCCGCAAAAAGTTTCCGGAGGCTTCGCGGCTTCTTTCCTGTCTGTCTGTGTGCGCAATTCGCCTGTGTGTGTTTGTGTATGAGCCAAAGAGCCGCCGAATGCAGGAGCAGAGAGCTGCGGAACTTTGGTAATTACAGTGAATTAAACTCTTTAAAATTTATAAGGCAGCCGCGCGGCTTGACACTCGACGCTGCCGGGGCCGGAACTTCGGGACAGAAGTCCGACCAGCCCCGCGGCTGGGTCCAAAGTGAAACACGAAGGGAACGGAATATGGAAGAGGGAAAGGGGAATCCTTGTACCGATGCTGCTACCATTGCTGCTACCATTGCTGCTACCATTGCTGCTACCATTGCTGCTGCTGCTACTACTGCTACTGCCGCTGGTTTTGCGGATGTTTGGGGCACTATTGGCTCTCGATTCCGACGACTTTGCCTTGCTGAAAATTACTGCCAATTACTGCGAGTCGCACCGCTTCGACCTTATTTCATTATCCCAAAACAAAAATTCGCTGAAAATATCATTAAAATAAATATGACTAATGACTTAAGAATTATTAAAAAAAAATCTTCGCCCCCCAAAAGCGCTGCGATCGACCCGAGATAAAATGCGACCCTCGGCGAAAGGGTTGGAAAGGGTAAAGGGGAGGGTTCCTTAGCCTTACAACGCGTCAGGCGTTCCAATTAAATTCAATCGAGCAACTTTTCGAGGATCGTGACGCACCTCGACTTTCACCCTTCGCGAATATTGAAATGTATATTTTTGCGTTAAACCCTAAGTGCCCCCATTTAACGGCGGCTTCCGAGTGTCCCAGGTGCATCGTCGAACGGCAGACAATGTTCCCCCCGCGGCACCTGGCGAGCATCTGCCGATGCTGCACGCGCGGAAGCAGATGGGAAAATGTCTCCCCTTTACTTTATCTCGCACGTGAAAACGGTCGAGACGCAGTGGGACGGAAAATTTCGAGAGCCGAAAATATAGTTTGGCCAACATTTCGCACCCGGTGGCTTCGCTTCGCTGAATTCGCAGTGGTTAAACCACTTTTCAACGCGATTAACTTCACAGTTGACAGTCGTGTGAATTATAAAAAATAAAAATGAAAAAAAAAATTGGGGCATTTTGTTCAGCTTAGCCAAAAGCTACAAAAAATTGAATTTCATGGAAAAATTTTGCTGTCGTTCTGCCGAGTCACGAACACGTCCACCGTCAGTCGTAAACGTTTTTCAAGCGAATTTCCCGCCGAAAATTGTTGCCGCCAGGTATGACGCCATAATTTCCCATTTTTTTTTGTTCTCCCGTAGCTGCCGATGAAATACCGATTCGCCGAGTGATTCTCCGGTGGATTCGTGCGAGGCGATTGGTCGATCTGACCGGCGGATAATATTTCGAGTGTATGTAAATTCGCGTAACGATCGGTAAATAGAGGCCACTCGGGCAGCGGAGGGACATTCATCTCGCATTTTCCGACATTGCGACTATGACCAAACGTGACTATATACAAGCGACTCGGTACTACGTGTTGTGCAATTGGGGCGGGCGCAAATAGTCGTTAACCGGCCGGACTATCCCGAACGTCCGAATGACAATGCGAATGGCGGACGCGCGCGACATTAGCCGCGGGCCGCGTGCGTATAAATTAATGCAATTTGGAAAATTCGACTGTTTCCAACGCTCCGCAAAATCACTTTCCATCCCTGTCTCCCCTCGCTCCCTGTTTTTCCTCCCCCTCACTCCGCACAGACTGTGATACCCACCGCGAATATTACACCGATTTCCATATTTATCGCTGGGCTTTGGCCACAGCGGCTCAACGCACCCGACGCGTATAATTCATTCGCGCCGTTCGCCGATTGGCGAGATGATACGACTTGGATTTTGCATGGATCACATCCGTGTTTTTTATTTATCGTCTAATTTCACGTCCATCGCCAAAATTGATTCAAATTATTCAACCCTGCATCCGTGATTCACCCCTTCTTCCCCATTCCCCTCCTCCCACTCACCCTCAAAATTGCTTCGAGTCTCGGAAATATTTCCAGCCCACATCCGTCGACCCAAATGTGGCTGAAGAGCTCCGCAGAAATTCGCCCAACGCGTCAAACGCGATACCGAGACGTCTGACGTTTCGCGCAGTTCCGAAACAATTACGCCTGTCTAGTGTTACAAGATCCGCTGGCGCCAGCGTCATTATCATTATACGCGAGAGGTAAATTCACGAAGAGACGAGAGGAGAGACAGAGAGAGAGAGAGCGATGGGGCATCGCAAAATTCTCGCTTAACCCGCATTCCACGGAGCACAGAGGAGCACAAGTATGGGTCCATTAGTCAGAGTCCGGGTTAGGTGGGTGTTTACCCTCCTCTGTGTCTGTGTATTATCTCCCGTGTCTGTGTGTAAATTTTCTCGAGTATTCTCCAGTGTTAGCCAATGTTCGCCAGTGTTCACAGATATTCGCCAGTGTCTGTGTGTCGAGGCTCTGGCGGCGCGTAACTCTCCGGTTACCGGATATCGCAACCTGTCAAAACATCGGTGAGATAAAACGAGCGAGCGAAGGGGGTTTGGGTGGAAGGGGGGTTAGCCCCCTAACGCCCCCTCTGGCCTTGTCGTCCTGTTACAGAGAGCTCTGGAGTAGTCGCAGGCAACGATAATGGTGGGGATAGGGGGTAAAGGGGGTAAAGGGGGTATATATACACCCCCTCCCCCACCCCTTCCCCCTATGGCACTACTATATAGGGGGAGGGGGTTGTACACAGCAAAAGAGCGAAGAAGGGTGGGAGAGTCGATGGAGCAACGAGAGAGGGGGGGGGGGGGGGATAGAGGACAGGGATAAAAAGAAGGATGAAGGGGATGAGGGATGAAAGTGGCGGGATCGAAACGACGTTGGATAGACGGCGGCGCCTCCGACGACTTTCCCGGCGCCACTCTCTGACGCTGTCGCCGCGTCACACAGGCGCTGTACGCCTATACCGAAACCCGTCAGCTTATGCGAGTGAGCGAGTGAGCCGCGTTACATATACACGAGAGACAGCGAGCCAAAATTGCGTGATCGATGGACTCCGCAAGTGCCTCGGCTCCGGTCTCGCGATCTCATCCCCGCGACGACGTCGTCGTCGGCTCTTGGATCGTATAATCCGCCGGGGGTAAAAGTGGTGCCGCACGATGGTTGCGGCCCACGGCGAGAAAATAAAAACGAGATTGCGCGAGGACGAGCGTGATCGTGATCTATAGATCTGGATTTTAAAACCGAACCCTTAAAAATCACAAATTTTTCGATTTCGCAAAATTTAAAACCCCTGTTCGATATATTGAGAAAAATGCAGGGGATAAAAATGTCAAATATAGTGTGTTCTACACTGAGAAAAATCAGTAGTTGCTATTACCAATCATTGGTTCGACCTACCAAAAAATTGGTTGCGTTTACTAAAATATTGGTAGCTTTGACCAACGATTGGTAATCACAACTACTAATTTTTCTCAGTGTACTGTATAAAAAGTCACGGGTGTCATCATTTGGCAGTCGGTTTTATTATTCATGGTTGCGGGAACCATAAAAGCATTGTTGTCGTCTCAGGCAACCATACATTTTTCTAAGTGTAGGCAATATCCCGCTGATTAAAAAAATCATGGCTGTTTGTCCGAATAAAAAAAAAGTCGATGTAAAAAATGCGAAAATTGTTTTTTTTTCGTATTCACCCCCTAACCTCCCCCTGAATGAACACGCGAATCACAATCAAAGTTTCGGCGCCCCGCGGGAACCGCAGCACCGCAGCAACGCTCGCGTCACGCGCGAGCGACGTAAATACCCGTATAACGGACCCGGCGTAAAATACACTCAGAGCATTCGGTCCGTCCGGCGCGCCGAAATAATTATCAATATTTGTCGATAGCGGCGGGCGGCCGCTCTCGCGAGATAACCCCGGGATCGCCGCGGAGGATCGTCCCGACTATTATCAACGCGCCAACGCAGACAGCGCGGCGCGAAAACATACACAGAGAGGCAGGCGAGATAAATTCGTTGGCGCGCGTTACTTCCGGTTGGCCGCGGGACGAGCGGCCCAGCGAAATTCGGCTGACCGGAAACTGATCTCGTTTAATGCAATGTAATGCACGCTGTACGGCAGAGAGAGTTTCACGGTGGCAAAAGCAGCAGCAGCAGTGAAAACAGGAGTGAGAGGGTGAAGGGTGAAAAAGGGGGATGAAGGGTGAAAGGGGCGACGGGGAAAAAGGTCAATCGGGAGGAGGGCAACGTGTACCGAAGCATCGGAGCTGCTAAAACTATACCACCGGTTGTGCTACCAGCGCCAATTGTACTGCGCGACCTCTGTCTCCCCTCCCCCCCCCCTCTCCCCTCCTCTGTCCTCTCCCGCTCGCTCATTCGACTCGCACAGAATCGGCGCGAGCAAAACGTCGGCTTAACGAGCGCAGCGTTTTGTTCGCGCCAGGCGAGTTTGGCTAACGTTTGCGCGATTAGCGCGCGCGCCGCTTTGGGACACCCGAAGTCGAAGGGCGACGGAAAATCGATGGGAGGAAAACAATACGCGGGAAAATTCGTGATTGGACTGCGGTGTCGCTTGAGTGTTTTTTTTTTTTTTTAGGTTGACAGGATTAAACTAATGAAATGTGCGGACGTGAGGGAACGTTTGGTTGGTTGAGAATTTGGGTAATATTTTGGGAACATCTTTTTTATTTATAACTTGCAAAACGATATTATTATTATTATTATCGTTATTCACGTTGACAGTTTTTCACGTTGACAGGATTAAATTAATGAAATGTGCGGACGTGAGGGAACGTTTCGTTGGCTGAGAATTTGTGTTATATTTTGGGAACATCTTTTTTATTTATAACTTGTAAACCGATATTATTATTATTATTATCGCTGAGAGTAATTCAGAGAAACGTGGGAATAATGAATGCAGTCTAATTGGCAAATGAATAAGTTGTCGGGTTTAATTCCGATGGAAGGGAATTAAATTAATCTATAGGTCGGAAAAGCTTCCGCCGACAAGTTCATTTTGCCCCGCTCGACCGAACGACAAACAACGGCGGCGGGATCCGTTCGGAAAACCCTCGTAAACTGTGTCTCTGCTGTTTCCACGCAGCTTCGTCACTTTTTCTTTTCCCCGCCACTATTTCTCCGCGGCACCTACTTTCTTTGCTCGTCGCAAATTGAAACTCCGGAACCTTTCTCGCTCGCTCGCTCTTCGATCGAACGATTGGGGCCTCGCTCGCTCTGCCGATCGAACTCTCGCTCTTTCTCTCTCGCGTCCATAAATCCGAATCGACGCTCGGCGACGTCCCCGCAGTTTCGGACGATCGGAGAATTCCCACTGTTCCCCAGTGCGACTCCTGGTCCCCTCTGTCTCCTTCTCTCTTTTCATTCTGACCCTCTCGCTCGCACTTCCGGCCGGCCCCTCGAAACCCTTTTCAATACCCATCGGGTCCTCCACTGTTTCTATTCCCCCGGCGAATTTTCCCCGACAAAAACTCTTTCATCCATTGAACTTGGAGCCTCGAAAAAAAAAAAGAAAAAAAAAAAAATCTCCTTCATCAGCGTTAAAACTATTGACGACTTTAATTAGAGCGCGGAAATGCATCCGGTTATCCGATTTCGTAATTAGCATTTACCGTCCTCATTTATCATTTGTTCGTCGTGAAATTTCCGATAAAAATCTAACCTAAAAAAGCTTTGGAATAAAAAAGCGAATGGATGAATCGTGTGTATCTATACTTTTTTCGAAGCTCGAACCTGGAAATTCTTGAATCGAAGTAGGATCAAAGTATATATGGATATGAAAAATTTTGCTATTCCCGACGTTGCTTAACTTCCGCCTCGAAATACCGCAGCGCGGTATTTCATATGTAACGGCGCTTCGGGGACGTCGATGGAGAAAGATCGAAGAAAGTGAGGCGAGCGCCGAGAGAAAAACGACGTTACGTCGAGTCTGCCAGCTGCAGCGTCACGTCCGATGGACCTCGGGCCGGTCGAGGAGCGAAAGAGAAAAAAAAGAGAGAGATAGGAAAAGAGCACAGAAGCGCAGTAGCCGCAGGTGGAATAAAAGTGCGGCGAAAGCGAAGGGAAAAGAAAAAAAAAAAAAAGGCAAACGTAAAGTTTGCAGGTTGGCTCTCCTGCAGCCGGAGATCCAGCAGGCTTTTTGCATCCCTTTCTCTCCCTTTTCTCATCTCCATCATCCTCTCTCTCTCTCCGCAACCCTGGACTACCTGAGCAAACATTTCTTCGTCCCTTTTTCACCCCCGGCAAATTTTTTTTTCTTCTTTTCCACCCTTTTGGAAAAATTAATTTTACGACGAAGCTGCTACTAACCGACGCGCGGACCGTCGAAGCCGCAGTGCAGAAATTCGTTTTTCCTCGTCGCCGAGCGCGTGCTGCAGCTGCAGCTGCAGCTGCAGCTGCAGCAGCGTTTCCGGGGGGTGAATCGATGGTAACGACGTGACCGTGGCGTAAATCCTCTCGCATCGAGTCAAAATTCACCCTTCTCCCTCTCTATCTCACTTTTTGCCCCTTCCACTCTCCGATTGTACAAGTGTAATGTGCGAATTTCGCACTCGTTTCGTGCCTCAGAATTAAGGCACGTAATCTGTAAAAATTGCAGTTGCTGCTGGAAGCCGAATAAACCTTCAATCAATTTTTCTCTCGCCCTTTTTTTCTCTCTCTTTTTTTCCAGCCACTTCGATAAATATTGGAGTCTCCTGCGCTAGATCGAGCGCTCACTCGTCCGACAATCCAACCCCCGTCCCTCTCTCCCCCCCCTCCCCCAC
This sequence comes from Itoplectis maculator, assembly GCA_964034905.1. Classification (NCBI taxonomy): domain Eukaryota; kingdom Metazoa; phylum Arthropoda; class Insecta; order Hymenoptera; family Ichneumonidae; genus Itoplectis; species Itoplectis maculator. Next base: position 1,773,155 of record OZ035870.1, read on the forward strand.
TCCCGGCGATCCTCCCGATTTATACGTATACATACGTCACGTCCGACTCTCGCGGCACCGAAACATCCAGCTTCCGCGGAAATTTATTTTCTTTCTCTCCGCGCGTCGTGTGCCACTCCCCACCCCCTTCATCCCCCTCCCTGAGGTATGGGGTTGTTTTTTTCTTCCTCTCCGCGGACGCGTCGTGCCAAGCCTGCGAGTGAGGGGCGACGAGGTGAAGGGAGGGTGGCTACCCCTTCATCCCTCCCCCCTCCCTCGTCCCGTCAGCCCCGCTCACCATTGGCCCACTCGACTGTCACGATTTATCGACGCTGTTCGACGCGATGTTTCAATTTATCGCTCACCTAACTGCGACGCCTATTGCTTGTGCTGCCGGACTCCGTTAATTGCCATTTCTAACAAAATATTCTAGCAACGAAATTTAATCTGCGTTGCGAGTTAAATTTAAAAAATTCGTTCGTGAATTTTCCTCTGACTGTTGAGTCAGGTCAGCTTCTGTCGTAAAAATGAGAGATCTTCGGGTCACCAATTTTGTTAGTCTAATTTCTAACAAAATATTCTTGCGAAAAATTTGTATCTGCGTTGCGAGTAAATTAAAAAAATTCATTCGTGAATTTGCCTCTGACTGTTGAGTCAGGTCAGCGTCTATCGTAAAAATGAGAGATCTTCGGGTCACCAATTTCGTTAGTCGAATTTCTAACAAAATATTCTTGCAAAAAAAAATTGTATCTGCGTTGCGAGTAAATTTAAAAAAAATTCATTCATAAATTTCCCTCTGACTGTTAAGACAGGTCAGTGTCTATCGTAAAAATGACAGATCTTCGAGTCCCCAATATCGTTTGTCGAATAACGAGAAAACGAACTCGTGGATATCGACATGAAAACGCGGTATAATTCCTAACGTGAACCTCGACGGGTGTGTCACCGACGCCGCCGGTCGTTCACGGAACGCGACCGCGCGTCCATTATTTACAACGGCGTTTCGCATCCCACCTACAGGCGTCGTCGTGCGGCCGTAGCGACGTTGGAATTGATAATTACGGGTTTATAGGCAACAGTAAAGGGAACGGCGGAACACGAAGGCGAAAGCCAAGCGATTTACGACCCTTCGAGGCGCGCAGAGGGCGGATGAGACCGCGGGAGGGGCGGGAGGGGGAGGGGGAGGGAGAGATGCGAAAGGGCCGCGTACAGAGCGGCAGTATTACATATCGCGAGATGCAGGATGCCCGGAGATGCCTACCGGGGAACACGACGGGAGCGTCGGTGGCATCGGCGGCGGCAACTCCGGAACCTTCGCGTGTTCCACGCTGGAAATGTTATTGCGGCCGTGGAATTACGATCCCGGTGTAGCGCCGTCTGCGGCGAATGGGGATGGCAGATGCGACTCACCCCCTGACCTCGTCCCTCCCCCTGATGTCTCACCTCCCCCCCCCCCTCAACCCTCTCAGGCTGACTCTCTCGCTCTTCAGCTTCTCACAAAGCTCCGTCGACGTCATCATCCCGAGATGAGGTAAATATTGCTCGATGGGAAAAGTGTCGGTCGACCTTCTTCCCGATTTCCGTCGGCGAACCTGTCCAACCTATATCTACAATTTTGTACGTCCGACTCGATATATATATGTATTGTATAGGTGGATAGACAGGATATGTATTTATTTATTTTCACGACGATGTGGGAGGCGTTTTTCGTTGGCGATAACGATTCTGACGTTAGGGATGAACATTTTGAGGTTATGTCTGTTTATGCAAAAATTCGTGTTCTCCAGTTGATGGTAAATTAAATTTCAACTGTCAGTGAAAGATTGCTGATTTTTTAATTGACGGGTTTATGACACGTAATATATTTTTACGGATGGCCAAAATGAATGCGCGAATATTTTTTGTTGGGGCGGATATTATATTATTTTTTTCTCTGTTTTCAGATCTCGACACGATGCTGTACGGCTACACGAACAGCATCTACGTCCTGGATCACACGCCTGAATCGCTGCCGGTGAGTCCCGTGACGTCATCTTGATGCAATTTTTTTATTTTATTATCGGAGATTCTGAAAATATGGAAATTAGCGCCCACGTGCGAAACTGCAGGCAGGAAGCGTAGGAAAAAAAAACAAGGAGGGAGAAGGGCAACGTCGGACAGGCCTCCAATTAATCGAATCGCAGCCGGTGACGGAACGCGCGCGCGCGGGCGACGAGATAATTGGATCGAGGATCCGCGCGATCGCCAAACACGCGCGGGCGGTCGGGCGTGAAACGCGAATTCGTGACGCTCCCCTCGCTGCTTCTGCAATCCGAGCGAACCCACGACGAAGCCGACGCCGCCCACGCGACGCCCTCAGGGCACAGGGAATTCCGACTCAAGCTTAAACGATCTTCATACCGATCTTCAAGCTCCACTCGCTTATTTTTTTTTTTATTCCTAAGAAGTCAAATTAAAAAAATCAATATTCTTATTATTTAACTTCGAGATAAAAAAATACTGCAGCTAAAATAATTGACGTAAAAAATCGAATAAAAATATTCATAAACTATAAATAAAATTTCGATCGGCGATCGGCTGACACTGATTTGCCATTAAAATTGGGAACTGAGGTTCCCAATTTAAAGGCGCAGAAGAAGAGATAAGAATTTTGACGTTTCGGAGCTGTTTCGGCGCAGAGTATCGATGCAATCGACGGCGCGAATGCGATCGGTATCGATATGTTTGCAGCGGCGCGTGACGAGTCGGCCAATATTGGTGCGTTTATGATTACCGTGGCCGTTTCCGCACGTTTCGCCTCCCCCCCTTCTCACGGCTCTCCGTTTGCACTATATTCGGCCGGGCGTGTGAGGAGTGGGGGTTGTGTGGGGGACATCCCTCCCCATCCCACCCACAACACCGAGCCAAATGCAATTTCCGACTGGCAGGAAATTCACTGGTGGACCGGCAACGCAAACCCCTTTCCACCTCCTCCCCCCCTCCTTTCCTCCCCCTCGCACCACCGGCAACACCAAATTTCCCAGCGTTCGCCGATCGCCATTCGAGAATCGAAATATATCGAAAAATTCGATCCGCGATGACTTCAGTTCCGACGAAACGTAATATCAATTCCTAATCGTCGACACATCCATTTTTTTCGCCTCTCCGTCTGATAAATTGACGTTTTTTCTCACTTCGCAATTTTAAATTACAGTTTTTATTATTTTTCAACTCGATGTCAACTTTTACCGCTAGCCAAGTGGGTTAACCGATGGATTAGCGTCACCCTTCAGGATCTTCGCGGAAAATACGAAACTCAATTTGCTCGGCGCGGCCCTCAGCGAGACGTTGAAAATAAATTTCGAAGTCGCGAAACCCTCGAGCGCGTCGTAAAAGGATTTTTTTACAGCGGGAAGGTCGATGGGGATCTTTGAGAATGAGAATTGTTCCGGTTCCTTAGCCGCTCTATTAGCGCGAGTAGATTTCCGCGATCGCTCGGCGCGCGGTACATATAAATAATGGGATTGAGGGCGTCGATTCCGCTACCGCGTCGGACTGGGAGTTGGCTCGAGGGAGGAAAAAAAAACGAAAGAGATTCTCAAAGAGTCCGCGTTCCTCGTGGCGCGTCGTGGAAAATGCACCGCGGAGCAGCGAGCGAAAAAAAAAAGTAAAAAAAAGAACGAAGAGAATAGAGAAAAAGGAAATTAAAAGCGAACTCGCGGAGTTGCCTCTCAGCTCGTTAAGAGAATAATACGTTTCGCGTCGACGAGTGTTTCAACTGGAACGTCTCGGGTCTCCGGAGGAGAGAAAGAGCGAGCGAGAGATTCTCGAGACCCGCGACTTCTATACAGTTATAGCCGGCCACGGGATTAAAGTGGACTCTCGGGCCTCTCGGGCTCGCGGAAATACACACGAAATAACATCTCAGAGGCTCGGCGAGTCCAACAAACCCGCGCGCGATTCGTCATCTAATTACATTAACCCGCTCGACCGTCGCGTGATTTAATCACGAGCCGGTCGGATGAATTACAGGAAAAAAATCGAGCTACAACAAAAAAAGTGGCAAATTTAATAACGCTAATTTTATTTGAAAAACGTAATTTTAGGTATAATTAAAATAAAATTTTCAAAATTACTCCGAATTTTTTATGACTGATTGATATTATTTTAGGAGATTTGCTATAATTTAATCGTCGCCATTAATAATAAATTATAATTCGGGTCAGTTGGATGAGTTACAGGAAAAATCGAGATACGACAAAAAAGTGGCCTATTTTATTACGCTAATTTTATTTGAAAAACGTAATTTTAGGTATAATTAAAATTAATATTTCAAAAATACTCCGAATTTTTTACGAATGATTGATATCATTTTATGAGATTTGCTGTAAGTAATCGTTGCCATTAATAATAAATTATATTTAATTCATTCGTGGAATTAAATTGAACGTCGGTCTTGCGTTGAAATTAAAAGACGGGTTTTCAGTAGTAACAACCGGACTCGGTCAGACGCGGCGAGTGGTTAATGCACCCGCTGCGTCGAGACAGCGAGAAAAGTCTCTTGAATGCATTCTTTATGACACTCTTCGCAGGACATGGACATGCTGCAGCTGTTCGCGTCGCCGGCGGGTCGCGCCCTGGTGACGGGGGACAACCACCGGCCGTCGGCGAGGGGCGGCTCGACGTCGACCTCGTTGTCGCGAGAGTCCTCGACGCGGGCGAAGAGCGCGAGGAGGACCTCGAGTACGGTCAACATACCGACTCCGCCGCCGCGGCAACGGAAGTCCAGCGCCGAACTCTACAAGGAGGCGGTCGAGATACTCGGCCTCACGTGTTCCTTAACCGATAGCTGCCGTTGCCTCGACTGTCAGGTACCAGTAAATTAATTAATTAAAAATAAAAATTAATTTTCATTCCGGTACTCAATTCTTTTTATTTTAGAACAACTTTTTTATATTCTTACTTAAAAAAATAATAATAATTCTAATTTTAGTAAATTTTAGTACTCATGCGTGCGCATGATTAATTAAAAATAAAAATTAATGTTTACTTCGGTACTCAATTCTTATTATTTTAGAAACTCGTCCTTTTTTATATTCTTACATAAAGAAAAATTAATTTTCATTTTAGTAAGTTTTAGTACTCATTTTTTATTGAAAAAACTCGTTCCTTTAATTTTTATATTCTTGCTGCTAAAATAAAAAGCAAAAAATCGTGATTTCATAACTTTCTCGTCATCGTCATCGCTGTTACACCATTATGAAGATTAATCGTTTGTCTCGCGAGAAAAAAAATAGACCTTAAAAATTTTCTCTCTGAGCGGCAGTAGCGCTGAGGCGCGGGCTGCGCCTCGTTGTCCGATTCCATTGAGGCGAAATCCACTTTTCTAAAGTGCCATTACACTTGTGCACCGCAGTGCAAACTTTTATCTCCCTCGCACGCTCGTTCGCTCCGGTCTCTCGTGGTTACACGAGGATAACGGCGGCTCTGCATACACGTGCTACATAGGCATACACACACCTACCGACCTACCCTACACACACCCAAATATACACATATATATACACACAGTATAAGCTCACGAAGAACGAGGCGAATGACGCGACTCTCGCTGCACACAAAAGCGGCGTTTTCTCTCGCTCGCTCTTCGTCGCCCTTCGGTCGGCGATAGATTGGCGTCGATAACTCGGTAATCGAATTGGCGCGGGTAAACCGCATCGGCTGCGGACGCGGGGCCTTGGCGGGACGCCCGAAAGTGAGAGAGCAAATGGGAGAGACGAAGAGAGGGAGTGAGGAGGGGGGATGAAAAGGGGGATGAGGCGGAAGGGATAGAGTCGATCACTTCGACTCTTCGTCGAGGATCGGATACAGAGCCAGGAGTGAGTTTGACCGAAAACGGGCCGCGAAGGGATCGTGAGAATGAACACACTGACGGACGGACGGACGGAGACAGAAGCGACAAAGTGTTCGGGAACTTTGGGCGCCAACGTCGCTCGTACGTCCGACGATTACGAATGTCGATCCAATTACGGTCGCGGAGACGCCGAACGACCGAGAACGCGAGGATCGAGCGAACCGGAAGCCGGTCCAGCGCCGCGATTGGCAGTGGGGTACGAGTCAGCCGCGCGAGCGCGCCGCACTCGGCACTCGGCGAGCAGTCGTTCGCGCCAACAGACAGAAGTGCGCCCGGTGCGGATGGTCAGGACCAATCGTTCGGAGTCGCATCTCTCTCGCTCTGTCTGTGGGTCTCTGTCTCTCGCGCTGCTGTTTCAAAGGATTCCGAGTCGATCGCGCGTGACATCGCCTCGCGTGTCCTCTCTGTGTGCGCTCAGGGCACCCACTGATTCGACACTGCACATAACAGCGCGTCGAGTCGTCGCCACTTTAACCCGATGCTCAATTAGAGCCTCGGTGCACTTGTGACTCTGTTCGATTGCGTTTTTGTTACGTTTTGTTTTTAACCCTCGTCGTATTATAATTTTTTTTTTTTCCAAGGATAACATTTGGGCGGTTTTCGGCCTGGCGGCCAGATCTACGATTTCGGACAAACTGTTCGGGCAAAAATTTTTTTTTTCAAAATCAACTAAAAAAGGGTTGTAACCAGTGTTTTCAGGGGTAGAATATGCGACTTGAGAACGATGGTATAGGTTAAAAGTCGATATTTTGAAAAAATAGATTTCGTGACCCCGATTTGGGCGATTTTCGGCCCGGCGGCCAGATCTACGATTTCTGACAAACTGTTCGGCCAAAAAAATTTTTTTTCAAAATCAACTGAAAAAGGGTTGTAACCAGTGTTTTCAGGGGTAGAATATGCGACTTGAGAACGATGGTATAGGTTAAAAGTCGATATTTTGAAAAAATAAATTTCGTGACCCCGATTTGGGCGGTTTTCGGCCCGGCGGCCAGATCTACGATTTCTGACAAACTGTTCGGCCAAAAAATTTTTTTTTTCAAAATCAACTAAAAAAGGGTTGTAACCAGTGTTTTCAGGGGTAGAATATGCGACTTGAGAACGATGGTATAGGTTAAAAGTCGATATTTTGAAAAAATAAATTTCGTGACCCCGATTTGGGCGGTTTTCGGCCCGGCGGCCAGATCTACGATTTCTGACAAACTGTTCGGCCAAAAAATTTTTTTTTCAAAATCAACTAAAAAAGGGTTGTAACCGGTATTTTCAGGGGTAGAATATGCGACTTAAGAACGATGGTATATGTTAAAAGTCGATATTTTGAAAAAATAAATTTCGTGACCCCGATTTGGGCGGTTTTCGGCCCGGGCGGCCAGATCTGCGATTTCTGACAAACTGTTCGACCAAAATAATAATAATTTTTATAAATGTGTCTGACGAACCGTAAAAATAACCATAAAATAATTTGATTTCAGAGCAACTACTTCGACTGCGACGACGACTGCGGAGACGCGAGATCGGAATTGGCAGCGGGCACGCCGATACTCCTCGACCACGCTCTGTCCCATCCACTCACCTGCTCCATACAGTAGCGACGCGACGGACGTTCAACGTGAGACACGGCTGCCGGGGGATGAGACGCGCGCGAACGTGCGACGAGGAACGCGAGCCGAGCTGGATTTCCGATCGCCCGCTGCACATCCAAAGCCTCGCGGCGACCTCGCGCCAAGCGTAGCGACAACGTACAAGAGGACTTCGCCTCGCGAACGGGACGAACGAAAGGAGAAGGCGGAAAAAAGAAGACGTTAACACTGCGCAGAGCTGGGAATCGCGAAATATATATATATATATAAAAAGAGTGAGGAAGAGCGACCACTACATTGGCCACAGAATGACAGAACGTGAGAGAAAAATTCGAGTCGATCGTAAATGTGTCGACTGTAAATCCAGACCCGCGTTTGGCCCGCCGATCGAAACGTCGATCGGCACGAGAATTGTGGCGACAGAAACACCGATCAACGAGGGAAAAAAATGAGGGAGAGGGGGGGGAGGGGAGGGGGGTTGGAAGGAGAAACGAAAACCCGTTTGAGATGAAGAGAAAAAAAAAAGAGAGAGAAACCTGAAGGCCTACAAGAGCTATCGAGAAGTACACACGGTTCGCTCGCTTCGTTTTTCCGTTCGGTTTATCGGCCAATCGTCGAAAGTTACGTTGACTGACGCGCGGCGCGATTGAGGCGGCTTGATTTTCCGGTGAAATTCGCCGAGCCGAGATAAAGTACCGAGAGAGCTGCGCGGGAGTCGGGGCTTCCATCTCCCCCTCCCCTCTCACTCCCCCCTCCCTTCGTTCCCTCCCTCCTCTTCATCCCCTCTGCACCCTCAGCAGCAGCAGCAGCAGCAGCCGCAGAATATTGCCGCGAGCTCGCGAACAGAGAAATAAGTTAAGTTTTGAGGGAGTTAGAAAAGGGGAAGAGGAGGGGGGAGGGGGGTACTACGGTAATTCGGGTCTCGCAGCATCGCTGCGTGCGCTACGCGGACCGGAAACGACGACGATGAATTTCTCGCTCAACGACGACGAAAAGTTTCGCGATCGAGACGCGAGAACGAGGCGAAAATTCCTCCGACGCCGTCAATAACGAATTTTCCATTGTTTTCCCTCCCGCGCGTAGAATTTCGCAAAAAAATAAGAAATGAGAAACAAAACAAATAATACTTGCCAAATTACGAAACTCCGGTGATATAATCAATAATAAAAACGGTAATTAAAACTGCGACGAAAAAAGGAAAGAAGATGCTTAAGCGTTTCACGATCGACGATTTATCCTCGTTTAATAATCGTTCCGATATGTATAAAAGAATATTTTAATCATTGCGTTCGTTGAAAAAAAAAGATACAAAAACGTTGAATTTAAAATAATGACGAAGCGCCCTCTATTCTCTGTATGTCGACGAGTGTCCTCGAGCGCCGCCAATTTTGTACATAGTGTTACGTAATATGTGTGTATTCTTTACTACGAAACAAATAAATCTGCGAGTAAATATCGCGACGACGAGAAAAAGAAAAAAAATAAAATAGCAGCAAAAAAGAAAAAGGTAAAACGCAAACTCGTGCCAAAGCTCCGCCAAATTAATGATATTACCGATTACGATCGACTGTACCTACGTGAAATTATTATTATATATATAAAATGAAAAAAAATATATATAATACGTAATGTCGTAACGAAAGAAATTGCGCACACGCACACACGCTCACGCATTTAAGGCAGTGCGTAATGTATAGCCGTCGTCGAGGCGGGAATATTGCCAAAAATATATATTACTAGTGCGCTATGAGTAAAAAAAAAAAAGAAAAGAACAAAATAATTGAATAATAATATACTATAACGTTGTGGGATTTATTACAGGATTTTATTATCGAGAAACTTATATATATATATATTGTAATCCGTGCGAGAATTGTCAGTCGCCTGTTGGGAAATCCCAGCGAAAAAGAAAAAAAGAAAAAATAAATAAAAGAATTATTCTCGTTTTAATCTGCGTGCGAGATAATCGTCGTTGCGAAATAAACCAAAGATAAATAAAAAAAAGAAAAACCAACAAGCGTAAGAAAATATATATGAACAACTGTTTTGTAAAACTACTTCATTGCATTTTTGGTATTCGACGGCGGGTTTTACGATACGACTCAACGGTATTGTTATTAATTACCATTATTAACGATATTACTACTGTTATTATTTTTTAATTGTCATTATCATTACTGTAATAGCGTGTGATAACGATAACGATTTAACTCCTTGGTCGGCGTCGACGATCGCTAGTGGCGTCGACAAGCGCCGTTAGGCTTAGACGAGATTCCGCCACCGACGGAGTTAACGATAAACGAACTTAGGCCTGAGTTATGATAATTGTGTCTCGATTACTCGAAGTCTGATTGTGCGACGGAGAAAAAAGTTGGCGAGACGGTGGAGCGAAAAGTGCCAAAAGCCGCGTTGATTAAGCGCCGCGTTAAACGATGTAAAAAAGACAAACGACCAAGTTTGCCGAAAAACGAAAAGTGTCCGGTGTCTTCGGTATCGTTGGACCCAAAAAAAAAAAAGTGGGAGGGAGGTGAAGAGTGTCTACGAAAAGTAAACGATAAAATAAAATTGTCACTAAAGACTCTAGTGACGCGATTGTAACCCAGACTCAATATAACTAAAGTTTATTAAGCTTAGATAGAGATAAAGAGCTCTGACCGATCGGAAGTCGTCGGTTTGGAAAAATCTGCTTCGCTCGTTCAACTCTTGCAAATTTTAAAATTAATAAGAAAAGAAAAGAGAAAAAAAATAGTTGTCGGAGCCAAATAGATTTTTGCAAATGGAACTCTTGGTGGGAATCGTCTAGTCGACAATTGTCCTCGATCTGTACGATGGATCGGCCCTACTCATCCACGAAAGTAAACGCGCAGTAATTTTAGAGTCTAATTATATATATTTTAAACGTCACACGTACGTCACACGATGGACACGATGAGAGAGAGAGAGGGAGAGACAGAGAGAAACGAGAGAAAGTGATAGGAAGAGAGAAAGACGAAGAGAAAAAAAAACCCTGCCTTTCCGTCAGTCGTAAGTAAGATAAGAGAGTAAACGAGAATAAGCAACAAAAAAAACGAAAAATTATAGCGCAACGTAAGGAGAAAAGTAGAAGGGAGAGAGACAGAGGGAGAACGAAATCGTACTCTTCAATATGATTACCAATAATGCGGTTCAATAAACTTGATTTGTCGTTTTAAACGTTCGTCGTCTTGTCCTACTGCGTATAATTTCCCACCCGCTATCCCTTTGACCTGTGACCTTCGTACGAACGCAAATTTGTCCCGACCAGGCGGCACATACTGTCCGACAGAAACGGATGCGGAGCTTTCGCCAGTTCCTCGATCTCTTGAATACCGAATTACAATTATCAAGACGTCTCCGGACTCCGGAATCGCGTCGGGAGAAAGAGGTGGACGGTGAGCCTTTGAGAAATGGTTTTCCAACCCGAGCCACGAGGTCAGCTGCATGCCGCAGGATCGATGGGGGCTGCTTTCCACCGCAGGGGGAGGCGGTGCCGGATACAGCTCGGAATTGACACGCAGCGCCATCTACCTATGAAGCTTTTACGTTCAGAACACGTCTACGTTCGATCGGTTCGATGCTACGTCCACATTGACAAGTTATCGCTCGTCGGACCTCTCTTGGCTGAACTCCCTTCATTACTGACCTACGATATCTCATCCATGCCCAGTCGGTAACAAAAACTGTAATAACTCACATTACCGACTGAGTCGTAGGGAAAAACCAATAGAAGATACGGAAGAATCCCATGAGATATATTTTGTGAGGGGTGCAGATCTTGGTTATCGATCGAGTGCAAGACTCAGTCGGTAACTCAAAGTGTCTGCAATGCGGCAGATGTTAAAACAGTACGGGTAAACCCTCTGCACAGGCAACTTACCGACGCAGATGCATCAGCGGCGCATTCTCAGAGAGGTCGTTGGCTTATCCAAACCTTATCACCCAACGATAGCGACCTGATACCCAAGAATAAAAAAGGACTAAGATTACGTTGCCAAATCTTACTTCCTAATCCCAGCACATAATTATATTTTTTCCTCAGCCTCTTCGTCTTTCATCAAACAGAGCAAATGAAACGGTTCCAAAAATTTTCGAATAAAGACGGCCAAACATTCAAACATGCAAAATACGAAGTCGCGCAAATTGATATTCCGAGATCGACACCGAGGCCTCGTTCTGCAACGGTATTTCATTCCTGCGGCGGCGTCGGTTGGGCACGTACGACTCATCTGAAATGTCATGCTCGCCGATGGCGCCGAGGGAACCATCGACGTGTGACCGCCGCCGCCAGGAGTCCGGATATGGGAAGACTGGAAAAGCGTTTTTACGTAATATCGCGGAGAGGGCGATCCACCTTCATAGCCTTATCGCATATACATATATATGCTATCTGACTATCCCGCTTACCCTCACACATATAGAGGACGGCTGGGAGAAGACGGGAATGGGCGGAGAGTTTGATACTCTCGTCTCGCGACGTGTCCCGTGGGTATATCGGGGATGCACATTCGGCGACCGCGCGAGAGAGCCGTCAACTCGACCGCTCCGGGAGGACCTCGATGCAAATTCAATTCGGGACGCGCGGACTCTTATTCCGCGCGACGCTGCTCCTCTGCCATAGGAGAGTGGTTGGGGGTTGGGGGGGGGGGGTTGCGATCGGAACCGACACATCGCGCCCAGTAATACCAGAAGTGGCGGAGCCACCGCTGCTACTTGTCGTCGTCGTCGTCGGTGTCGCCCGTCGTCTTTTCGGCTGTGCGGCAGTCATATATATAGCTAACCTAACCTACCCCCACCTACCAGGCTATATAGTCGCGACCCCGGGGAGCGCCGCTTATATCGAGTTAGAGTCGTTTGAATACCGATACGCAGCACGATGCCTGGTTGGCTGACTGGGGGGATGAAGGGGAGGGGATGAAGTCGACTCTGCGACATCCGCGGGATCAAGAGTTCACGATCAGGCAAAAGTGCTCTGTCTATATATATTCCCAGGATAGTTTTCTTGCAGCTTTTTATTACTGTTTCGCATTTGATTCTGATGATTACAATTTTAGTTTGCAGTGACACATTCGTTTTTTTTTTTTTTTTTTTTTTTTTCTCTGTTGATTACAATGTTAGTTTGCAGTAACACATTCGTTATTTTTTTTTTTTTTTTTGGTTCTGATGATTACAATGTTAGTTTGCAGTAAGACATTCGTTTTCTTTTTTTTTTTTTTTTTATTCTGATGATTACAATGTTAGTTTGCAGTAACACATTCGTTTTCTTTTTTTTTTTTTTATTAATGTGATGATTATGTTTGCATTTCTCTGTCGCCAATTGCCAACCGAATTGCTAGGCTCAACCGGTCGAAGAAGGGTGCAACCTACTCGGTCAGCCTGAACCCCGTCGACAGTTTCCTCCCCCTTATCCACCCCTCCCTCTACTCCTCCACTGTTACCAATAGTTTTTCGAATGAGACGCTGCGAGCCAGAAAAACTTTCCAGGGGATGAAAAGTTGACTCTACCCAACCTGGATACTCGGAGTCCTCTCTCACCCGATTATCCGTCCGGACCTGCGGGTGGCCGGCTGCTCGTCTCTCCTCTCCTGACTCTTCAACGCGAGCAACTTCTGTCCCTCACCCTCGCGTCGCAAGCGAGACTCGGTCCGCTCGACGCGTAGAATACTTAAACCGCACTTTTCCCACTCCGTCGGTTCTCCACCCCCTCCCCCATCCCTCGGTGTCTTCTCTTTTGGACCTCGAACGGTGACGTCGAAACGTTTCGCATAAAGTATTCCTATCCGTCGATCGCTACCGTCGAAACTGAGTTACGACGCTACGTGGCGTAACCCATACCCACCTTCGACGTCCTCGACGTCGTCGTCGTCGTCGACGATCCTTATTGCATGTCCTCTATCTCTCCTTCTCCCTCTTTGCTTCTCGTCTTCCTCGTCTCGTATATTTCTCCCGATGCTCGACATCCCCCATGGACCTCTTCTCGTCTCTTTCCCTCTCCTTTACCCTCTCTTTCTATGTCTATCGCTATCCTTATCACTAACACCATCTCCATCCTTATCACTATCTCTCTCTCTGGTCCATACGAGACACCAGCGAATAAGAGTCCGAACGTTGACGTACAGTCAGCGCGCGAATGTTGAACACCGTAAACCTGCTTAGGACGCGCGCGGGAAAATAGGCAAATTGACGGGGAATTTTCTCCGGGACAGCTTAACCGGGTAACGAAGTCACGCGAATTGAATTACGCGTCGCCAGCTCGTCGGCTGTCCTTCGTTCGGGATGCTGAGGAAAATGTACTGCACCCTCGCGAATATCCTGGCATTAGGGGCAATTGAATCGAAGGTCCCCTCCCCCATCCTACGAACGGTTTGACGATCAATTATAAAAACAAAAGTGGACTTGGAGTCTTTGAACTCGCTTCGCATACCAATCGGACTCGTCGAAGGGCTCCGAAGGGCCGAATCGCCCGAAGGTTCGCAGAGGGAACCTTCAGCCTGACGGTTCGGTTCGGGCTGAGCTCGATCGTCATCAATGATGCAAACCGAAGGAGATACATCGTCGTCGTCGTCGCGAAACGAGTCCCGCGCTGGTCCTCTGGGGTCGATTTCACGAGAAAACGAGGGCGGAAGGAGAAGCGGAGAGAGGGTTGGGGGGGGGGGGGGTCAGGCACAACGACGAATAATCACTTTGCCGAGGGCCCCGGCAGTTTCCTCCTTATCAACCGATCTCCCGGTCGATTCACGAGCGCGTCGGGTGTCTTCACTTATTCACGATATCGGTAATGAACTTCTTTCTCCTTGGGGAGCGTCGTCATCGCCTCCGCTGCTTCTTGGATCTCCGGAGCAACCGTTTTCAGGTATTTACGGCGGGCGTTCGGCGACTTGACGATCGGGACTCGGCGGACGAATTAATCGTCTCGATAATTCAGTCGATGGTTGGTGAACGTTTGGTTGTTTTATCGGTGACACGATTATGAAGGTCTTTTGGAGGTCAAAAGGGTTTTTTACCAATTAGAAAATATTTTGAGTCCTTTAAAAAAACAAGGAAAGGACGACAGTTTTTTTGGGTAGGGTTGGAATAAAATTACGTAGGGTTTAGTTGGGACTCCAGGACTCCAGAACTTAAAAAAAATAGGCGCAGAAAACCGCATTTGGTGGTTTTATTGACACGATTATTCAGGTCGTTTGAAGGTGAAAATAGTTTTCTAGAAATTAAAAAATTTAGGTCCGTTTGAAAAATAGGGACAGGACAGTTTTGTTGGGTAGAGTTGGAATAAAATTAGGTAGGGTTTAGTTGTGACTCCAGGACTCCAGGCCGAAAGACTAATAGGCGAAGAGGACGCGGGTGCGGAGCGACGATTAATCGTCGCTATTTTATTAACTCCTCGTCCGGCTGAGCGCGTGCGGTGAAGACGGCCGCGTCGAAGGCCAAACGCGTAGACGACGACAGGACTCTCGACTGAATAATCGCGTTGGCGCGTGTCGGGGTTCCTGGCCGATCGGCCAGTGCCATTTGTCTCGAGCCAACGCGACGAGCCCCCGAACCCCAACCCTCCAACCCCCAACCCCCGAAGTGTCTCTCGACTCTCTTCTCGCAGCTCCAACGTGAAAAGTTCGCATCGCGTTTATTCCTATATAATTTAGTGTCTCCAACAAAACGCCTCCTCTCACTTTTCCCTCGCAATTCCGGAAAGGAGGGGAGGGGGGGGGGAGGGAAAACGTCACAAACGACGAGAGACTCGTGAAAAACAATCAGCCGCGCGTTGATTATTCCGCGAACGTCACATTCGGCTGGCAGTTAATTTTTCTGCCGCGGGACGCGTTTGGCAACGACGACGACGACGACTCGGAGAGGGTTAATTCATCGTCCGCGTTTGGCGACGTCAAATTCCGCGCGTTGAAGTGTAATCTACCTCGTAAAAAATTCCATTAGCTCGCTTTACACGCAGCGCCACGTTTGGGTATATTTCGCCATTGCGCTCTGAGTTGAGTTGAGTTACAGAGCGAAGCCGCTCGCGGACGGATAATTGAAAATTGACGTTTTTTAATCCAACCCCTGGACTCATCGTCCCGACTGTGCGTTTGTCGCGGACGCGAAACGCACGCGAGTTTACAGCGGTGCGTCCCGCCGGCCGCGCTCGATGACGACTAAATCCTCGGGACTTTCGACGCGACTGACTCCACAAACGAACGAACCGAGAGCCGCTCGCGTCGCGCGATCCTCGACAGAGTGAGATTTACCTCGTTCGCCTCCCGCCCATTTTTTTCGGTCACACTGACGAAGCGAATTTTCCGCTTCCGAACAATCGTTCGCAATTATTTTTGGCTTGTAAATTTCAAAGGTAATTCTGAAGCACAAAAAAATGATTAAAAGGGTTAATAATTTTCTCACAGCATTTTTTATCGCACCTCGAATTTCCGACTTTGTGTTCCGGAATGTTTTATTTTATTTTTATTTTCATTTTATGATTATTATATTATGATATTTTATTAAATTTCAAAGGAAATTCTGAAGCATAAAAAATGATTAAAAGGATTAATAATTTTCTCACAGCATTTTTATCGCACCTCGAATTTGGCTTTGTGTTCCGGAATGTTTTATTTTTATTTTTATTTTTTTTTAATTTTTGTCATGTGTATCAAAAGTAATATACAGAAACGCCGGATCGTGAATTGTAAATGTAATTTTACAGCCGCGATATAAATATCGCGGGGCGAAAAGAGCGAGCGAAATGCTGTTTCACCGATCTAATCCCACTCCGAGCAGCAGCAACAGTGGCAGGTTAATAGGGGGTGGGTGGTGGTTGGGGGAGGAAGGGGGTCGAGGAGGGGTGCATAGATACATCGCTCAGGGGTTGTTTTCGCGACGCGACGTTTGTACGTCGCGAGGGGCAAGAGGCGCAATTCGGCTTCGGCGTGTACAGCGGCTTTTCCGCCAATTTTCCGGCACGAGTTTCACTCTTTTTTTTTTGAGCACGTGGATTATTGCGAAATGGCGTATGGCACGAGAGTTGTAAATAATATGAAAACCGCGCGGTTGGCGGAGGACACGAGAGGCGGAAGGTTCGGAAGGGGGTAGGTGGGGGGTAGGTAGGGTTAGGGGTGGGGGTGGGGAAGGCCGTGAGCGGTCATATACGCGACGCGATACAGCAGAGGGTGAAACTGGCGGTGCTCGCGCGATGTCGGTTGCCATATTTCAAAGAGCAACGGAAAGGGATGGAGAGGGGGGAGGGGGTCGCCCTCCGAGGGGCCGTGAATACCTTAATAGTCATAAGGTGCCCGCGATCCTCGAGCTGAGTCGTCGTTCTCCCATTTCCCCGGCGAGTTCTTCACGTCTCTCTCTCTCAGTGCTACAATCCGCTTTCTTCTGAGTGCCAAAGCTCTCTTGGAAGCCCCGAAAATAATGGACACCAAAAAAAAATGATAGCAAGTCGGATGTAATTCTATATATGTCCTCGGAATTTTCAACCAGTAAAATTTAATTCGTGTATTTTTTTACTTTTATTTTTGGTTACCCTGACGAAAAAGCGCCACTTTCGACACGTTCCCCATCGCCGGCAATTTTCGTAACGAGACGATGCCAAAAAAATATTTCGGCGCAAACACATCCATAAATACCGAGCGAACGAAACGCCGCCCCCGCAAAGTGCAACCCTATAGATTTCCGAAAAGCCGCTATTAGTCGGTCCGCATGTATCCGCGAGATTGATAATCTACCCCCTCGTTTCAATCAGTTAATAACCCGCGAGCCATCGTCGATATCATCCGCAGCTCGCGTTTTCGTCCACTAATTATTCAAAGCTTTTCCATGCGCTATTTGTACTCAACGCAGCTCTCGTCGCCGACCACAAAGCCTGTGTAATATAACGCGACAAAGCTGATAGGAAATACACACTAACTATATATATAACGCACTCTCGATACATGATTAATAAAAAGCGTCCAGCGTCCGATCGTCGATCGTTCAACGCAGCTGTCGGTAATTTACCGACTGCGTTGCGGGGAGTCGCTGTATCGTCGAACCTCCCCCCCTCCCCCCCCCCCTCCCCTGCGCTATTTAATAACCGGAGCAGCCTCTATTACTCGATGCCCATTAGCTGAAATTATTCGCCATAGGGGTGGGGGGTGAGAATTGATTCCACGAGGATGCGATCGCTATGCGCGTGTCTGTATTGTCTATATATATTTCTCTCTCTATCTATTTCTTTCTCTCTGTCTCGCAGCATTCGCAAGGGTCGTGTACGCGACCAATCGGTTAATCACCGCTCACCCGTCTCGTCCCTCCCGAAATATCGTCTCCGAGACATACGGTTTTACCCGGTTGGATCGCGGAGAGCAAACCAGCAGCCAGGCCACGAGTGCCAACCAGTGAATTGTCTGTCTCTCTCGAGCTGGCGAAAGTTCGCCGGCTCCCTCGACTCCAGCCCGGGCTCAATTAATCTTATCCAGAATGCAATAACTGTCCAATCTGCCATCCCCTCCCTGCCCCCCTTCCTCCCCCCCCCCCCCCAACCCCTGCGCTGCGTCATTGGTGTCGTCGTGCACCGCACCAGCCGAGCGGCTGTTATGCGCTTCCAACCGAAGCCACTGCTGCTGTTGCTGCTGCTGCTGCTGATGCTGCCTCTTCTTGCGACCGACACCCAAAGTCCTAGAGACGAAACGACCTGCGACGAGTGTGTCCTCAGCACCGGAAAATCTCGAGCTACTCGCGAAAATGAAAGTACGAGAAAACGACCCGGTGCAAACTTCTCGGGCGACCCTCGAAGGGTCCGCAGGATGCACAGGGGTTGAGGGAGGAGGTTGGGGAAGAGAGAAAACATATTGGATCGTTAAGGGTCCGGCAGTTTGCTTAACTGGCGACGACTCTCCGGCCTTTCGTACCCTCGGATTACGAATCCTAACGGAGCAGACCCCCGGTGATAAAGACCCGTTTTCGGGACCCCCAACGATACTCTCGGAGCCAGGACTCTGAGGCTGAGTCGAGTTGGAGTTGGAGAAATAATGTCGATTTGCTGTGCTCGAGTTTCGAGAAACACTTGGCGGGTCGTAAGGACCTATTGGGATATTTAGCGAGGAGGGGAAAGTAGTATTTATTGTGTTTTGATGGGTGACTGATTTTTTTTATTTTTTTATTTTTAGTAATGGGATTCGGAATTTTTTAGACTTGTAGAAAAATAGAGGCGACATATGATAAGTACAAAAATATTTGTCCAAGTTGGGGATTATTAAAAAAAAAAAAAATAAGGGTAGAAGGGTCTGCGTTATGCAAACGAATTTTTAGCTCTCACCGCGAAGAGTAATGCACTCGATCCTCGTCCTTCGTTGTTTCCTCGGTTTACCGGTTGTATGTTTTTTTATTTTTTTATTTTTTTTCCCGCCGCTCTTCGAGTAAAATGTAAAATTCTCCGTGGCCGCTCTTTAAATTGGAATTGTTCGGCGGATCTGCTGCCGCGAGAGGAGAGAGACTCCCGAGTCTCCGCTGCTCACCGCGAAATATGTAAAACTGTTGCGATGTACGATGCAAATTTCCGCGAGACCGAGACCGGCGCAACGCGCGGCCTCTTTGGGTCGCAAAAGCAAATTTATGTGCATGCAAATTATGCATTACGAAAGTGCGCGGCGGGAAAAGCGGAAGTGGAAAGCGCCGGATGGTAGACCGATGGTTTCTTCCATTTTTTTTTCCTCTTTATTTTCGCAGAGCACGAATTCTGGACGGGAGAAAGAGAAATAATTTTTTTTACAAATTGTAACAGCGTTTATTGTTAATAATAATGACAATAATATTAATAGCGAGGACTAATTACAATAATTACATAATAATCAATGGTGAAACAATAAGACGTTCGAGAGAGCGAGACATTAACGGATTTCATCTTTTTCCTTTTTTTTTTTGAGGAAATTTATCGTTTATTGAATTGTTATCTTTTTCGCGAGAAAACGCACCAACCTTTTATTATGGTTTTTTCCCCTTACTTCTTCTCCTTGTTACCTCTCCCTCTCTCTCATCTCACTTTCTATTTATATATTTATAATGTATATTTATAATATATATCTTCGCACAGGTATTTTTAACTTATGTTTATACACGTATAACGTAAGCTTAGGCTAATGTGGTGAACGATAAAGGTAGGAAGGGTGCGATATTTACAAGATTTTTTTTTCTTCGTTTTTTTACCTTTCGACTTGACAGTCATTAAATTAATTAATCGACGTCTGGCGCTCGAATTACAAAATATCGTAACTCGTCGCATCTTCTTGTCTTTCTCTTTTCTCCATGGAAATAAATAGTGTCGATAATCGACTCTCGTCTCAATCGTTTATCGTCGATCGATTATTAAAGTAGAAAGTGCGCGAACGATAAACAACGAAAAAAATTATACAATAATAACAGTCGACTACACCCGAACTTATCACCGATTCGTTTCTTTGGTTTACGCAAAAAGAAATATATGTCGATTTTTTTATTTTCTCTTTTTTCAAATTGCAAATTGCGATTCCCATCATCGTCATCACAGTCTTTACTGAAGCATCGGCGGATTCACCGTCGACAGATTGCTCGGCGTGATCGTGCCGATCGAGGCTCGATGCGCGGTCCCAGTGCCGATCTCCGCGTGTTGAGTCTCTCGGTGCCTCCGAAGATCGACCTTTCGCTGAAACGCTCGACCGCAAAGGTCGCAGGCGAAGGGCTTGAAGCCTGTGTGCTTTCTCGAATGCGTTATCAGATTGCTGCTCTGCGAAAACGCCTTTCCGCAAACCTGACACTTGTGCGGCTTTTCACCTGCAAAACAAACACAAAAAATTCCAATTATTCCTCAATTCCACCAAAAACCCTTACAATTAAAAAAATAAATACGTCCCAATAAATCATGAAAAATAAAAATATACATAAAACATAGTATATATCAACTGAAAATATTTATAGGGCGCAGAACTGCGAGCGACTTCATAAAACCAGGGAGGGGGACATAATTTCAGACTCAGCGCTTTCGCTGCCCGTTCGCTGCGGGGGCGCACGTATAACCTCCCCCCTCCGGTAGCTGTAAATCCGCGTACTTCAGGAAATATCGAGTATCGAGATTCTTCTTCGAGAGAAGGAGGTGCGGCACCATGTGCAGACCTATATACATAAGACGAGCTCAAGAGAGAGACAGCTTCGAAGTTAATTCGAAAGAGTCTCGCGGAGCGACCGTCGAATCCCAGCATCGAGCTGGAGAAAGAGAAGGACAGAGCGAAGACTCGTGAAAAGTGGGATGGCAGCTCCTGGAGCGTCGCCACTGCCAGCAGTGGTGGTGGTGGTGGTGGTGGTGGGTATAGTGCGGCGGTATCGGGGATGCGGGGCACGCCCGGTCAAGATTTCCTCCCAAGCGAGAATCTCAGCGAGGACGAGAGGGGATGGCGAGGGGGTGGTTCAGAGGGAAGCTCGGCGAGGGGCGGAGAGGGGGGGGGATGAGAGGGTAGGAGGGTGGCAGCAGCAGCGGTTCTGCAGTCCCTGACGCCGCAACGAGTCTTCGGACGAGAGGGAGGCGATCCGCGAGGGGGTGGGGGGTGAGGTGGGGTGGTCGCCGACGGGGGTTGCGCTCGTTTCTCTCATCCCGGCCGCGAGAGCTCTGATTGGCGGCCGGGGGCGGCTCCAACCCCCGCGTTGCCATGGCGACCGCGGATGTTCCCCGGCGGTGCGGCTCTCCACTCGCAGCAGCAACCGGAAAACTACCCCCCTGTGCACTGTACACGCAGAGAACCCGGAATACCACCACCCACCGCCACCTCCACCTCCACCACCACCACCACCATAATCATCATTCCCTCGGAGAGAATAAGGGTGGGAATGAGAATGGAGAGAGGAAGAGAGAGACGGGGGAGGGAGGGTGGGGGTGGGAGGGTGAGATTTCGCTATGCGAACTATTCGGTGCCTGCAAGCGATGCCTGTTAATGGACTCTCCACCCTGGGGTTGCGCCTGGTTCCCTCTGTGTCCGCTCGCCGAGAGGCCTGGCTCGTCGAACGCGCACACAGACTCCTATCGGAGGGTTCGACACTCGGAGAGAGAGGAGTGAGAGGGACGACCAGGCGGATCCATAAACAACTCGTTAACCGAACCTTCAATCTCGCGTTGCCAGTGCGCGATACGAACGAAACGTGCGCTACAAACGAGCAACACCCGATCTGCCCTCTCTGTCTCGATTACCGAATCGATCCGATCGCCCAAATGGTACCTCTGCTTTTTTAGCTCGACCATCGGCCTTTTTGCGGGGGTAACACCTGATGCAGTCTGCCGCCACCGACGTCGTTTTGGGGGGTAGTTTGATTTTTTTTGAGGTTATACTCGATGGATGAACGATTGCAGAGGCGAAGAAAAAATCTCCGATTGGCTCTGTTAACTGGCGGCCATTTCGCGTCGTCCCGACGCCATTTTGTCCACGAGTCCTCGAGATCGCAGTTATTTCGCGCCACAGTCAGAAATCCACGTAATTCCTACGCGGCACCTTATCGAATTACCATCAGCAGCAGAAGCAGCGGCAGTGGGAAACGGGGAATCCCAGAACGAATCCCAGGCGCAAGCGCCCAAGTAGAAAAAGAAATAGCAGTGCAGACACCGAGTGGCAGGAGGAGAAGGCGGTGGCCGTCTACACTATCACCATGTCTGTGTCTATGTCTCTCTGTGTGTGTGTGTCTATGAGTAGGGGAGAGGGGGGTGGAAGCAGGAGTCTGCAAAAACGCCGGTGGAAGCTCGCAGGGAGCTCTCAGGAATTTACGGGCTCGTAAAAATCAAGAACCGTCCGAAGCTCGCACCGAGGTTGTCCTATCGTCTTTATCTCCGCAGTCTCCTCTCTGTGCTTCTGCCTCAGCTGATGCTCTCGCCCTCCGATTTCTTCAGCCCTCCCCCCTCCGACCCCCCTACTGCAACCCCCTTTCCTTCCTCTCCCCCGGTTCACTTCCTCGCGCTTTTCGCATAACTATGCGATGCACGTACGCTCCTCGGGCGCTACGTTCGCTGCACAGGCAGAGAGAGCGAAGGCTCTCTCGGTCATATCCGTTCGCGCGCGTCTGGTGGATTATACATAAGCGCCGAGCATGTGTAGACTTGGGCGCGATGGCACTTTCGTTGCGGCAGGTAAAAAAGTTCGGGTACATAACGCTGCGACGCTCGGATCGTTCGCTGTAGTTCATTGGAGGTGCTGGGAGACCGATGTCCCAGTCGTTGACCGGCCGGCGAGAAAGCTTTTGGGTTGTGACGCTGACATGGACGAAAAAAATCTTCGGTAAGGTGACTGTGTCGTTTACGGAGGAAAAAAATGTCAAGTCATTGGAATTGTATCGAATTCACTGTCGACGATTGACTCAAACGTACGATCTGAATTTATCTTTTCATCCCGGATTGCGGAATCGCGATATGTCAACGATAAATTGTACATTTGTGCACTTGACACGTCACGTGGCAAATAATTGCTTTATTTATGTGAGCTTGCTTATGGCGAGTCGAAAAATCGTAGGGAAGTAAATGAAAAAAAAAATTGAAAAATGAAAGATAACTGGGATTAAATTGCGGGCGGTCACAATCTGGGACAGAGGCTCGAACCAGGCACTGCGGAGGTCGACGACGAAGGGTGAAAGGCTGCCTGAGAACCCCTGAGACTTAAGACGCCATTACACCCCCCGGGGCTGTCGGCCGCCGCCCCTAAAACTATATTAAACTCCGGGAAATCTTGAGAGTCCCTCGCTTTGCTCTGTGCCCTCAGCGCGCCTTCTCTCGCTTTATCTCGACCGTCGGAACGGACGGAGAAAGAAGGACGAGTCCTTTAGCTCGGCCATTTCGTTCCCTCTCGTCCGGTTGGGCTCTCTTTCTCTCTCTTTCGTCGAGCACCCTCGATGCCAACCAACTTCACCCTCTCTCTTTTTCCGCGAAAACCCCTTCGACCCACCTCCAACCCCTCATCCCCTCATTTCTCCTCGCCGGCGTTCGAACGAGGCCGCCATCAACTATTTTCCGACTCTCTGCCAGTGAAAAAAACCAGCACGGCAGTTTGATCGCTCTTCCAAACGACTCCGACGCGAAACTCCGGAACTCCACTCATCTCGTCGTCGTCGTCGTCGTCCCTTTTATTCCGCAAGTAAGGAGGGCAAAATTTTCCACCGCCCTCCACGAATACGACGACGACGACGAATCACCACCACCGCCAACTGCGAACGGCGAACGGTCCTTCGGGGACAAATTGTAATTCGCTTCACCGTGATTACACCGAGGATTAATGCTCGCTCACCTCCTTCCGCGACCTCGGGTATCAACACCCGCGGTTATCAATTTGCCAGAGGCTTCGCCAACGCCGACGCGTTGATTAATAAATCTACGATTAATAATCGCTGTAATTTTGTAATCTCCGGAAAATCCGGCCCCTCTTCAGAGTCGCGTCGACGTCGACGTCGGAAATTAAATCCAAAACGTCACTAGACCTCCGATTTTATCAAATCTTTCATTCCGTAGTAATTTTTAATAAGTCAACATATTTTTTTCCTCTACTAATAATTTTTTTCTCAACTGTTTGTGAAGCGATATTTTTCGATTAAAAAAAAATTTTTTGGTAGGTCGAAAGATAAGAGAAATCGTATCCCACTTTTATCCCGCAGGATTTCGCGAGTCGGGTGCGATGGCCCCGGAGTCGCTTTGATCGACGTCGAATCGTCGAATCCGCATGAGTCTCAGTCTCGGGTTTCTATGGCTCCTTGGCGAGAGGGAGAAACGCGAGAAACTCGCCGGGGATGGCGATGAGGAGAAGGTGGCGGTGTTGCTGCTGCTGCTGCTGCTTCGAGCGATACTGATGGGGTGGGTTTCTCGTCGGCGGTGCGGTGGCTGTGGTGGGGGGAGGTTCGAGAAGGAACGAGGGAACCGGACTCCTGCCTGAGGCATTGATTTCCTCTCGTCTCTCCATCGACCACGCTTCCTCTCTCTCTCTCTCCGTCTCTCTCATTCGGCGGCCTCTGGGGTCGTGGGCTGCCCTCCAATCCAAATCCCCCGCGAGAGGAGAGCGAGAACCGAAGCTTCTTGCGCGCCCCGAGACGGAGCGAGGCGAGAAACGTGGATAGTGGAGAGGGGAGGGAGGAGGGGTAAAAAAAAACTCACACTCTCGTCCGACCGAACACGAAGCAGCGAAGAGTGGAGCGAGAGAAGCGCAGAGGGCGAGAAGGACCCGAGAGAACGGGACCACATCTCATATTTCACGTCCCGAGGACAGCCAGGATTTTCTTCTGCCATCTTCGGGAAACTCCGTGCCAGGATTACCGGAGGATATCAATCAGGCCGACCCCGGAGGCTTCGCTCGCTCGCCGCTCGAGCCTCGTCAGCTCGATTCGCCGCCATTTTTACGTGCGCGCGCGTGAAACGGAAAACCAGCGACAAATCTCGATGCATCGGCAACAACCGATGCAATGATCTTCGCTCTGAGCAATACTGAGGACCAAAAATGTTGGGGAACTTTTTGTAGACCCCGGACATTTTTTTTTAATTTTTTATTTTGAATGAAATAATAATTTTTTATTACGTTACTTTATTCACTATGAAGACATTATTATTATTTTTATTTTTATTTTTATTTTAATAATTATGCTTGCATCTTTTTCTGGTGACAAATTCCAGCTATTAATTCGTGTCATCGTTACTAGTATCGTTATTATCATTATTATCGTCAACATATCTGTCACATTTTCCGCGCATGTAGTTAGCGTAACACCGGCAAATTACGTGACTACGTTCCGTTATATCGCCGGTGGCGCTGGATGCGCTCTGCTGTTCGCGCTGTTCGCGAGCTTGTTATCCGCACGAGTCTCCGAGGACCGCAGGCCGAACGCCCGTTTCGACATCGCGTGGCCGGTGTATTCACACTATTTCCGGTACACACGGACGGGCCGAGCCTGTGTTTCGCGATGAAACGCAGTTGTCCAGGGACTTTGCGTTCGACAGCCCGCGCCGGACGACTCGATTGTGTATATATATGTATACAGTGTGTATATCGACGCGCGGCCTCCGACGACCTTTGGTATTCGGTTATATCGACGACTCGGAGGTTACAGGTTACACTCGCGGGTCACGTTTTGTCCAATGTCACAAGGGACGTCACTACTGTCGACATCCTAAAATCGACAATTGCTCGGAAAATGCAAAAATTTAATTTTTTTGCGTAATGTACAAAATTAAAAAAAATGTATCAATATGCTGTTGAGAATTGTGCGAAAAATAATTTTTCATGTCGAATTTCAGGTCACATTTAATGACTCAAGTCTTAAATAATTGTGACAAATTAATTGACAGATATGTATTAAATAAGATTTTTAATTGGCATCTTTTTGATAAGATTTATTATCACTCGTCGTGTCTGCCCACAGCGAGGCTGTGACTACTGCTCGCCTCGCAGCAGTGGAATCGGCGCTGGTCGGACACGATTCAGTGGGGAAGGTCGATTTTCGGACGACGTACAATCGGCCTCGAACATCGGCACAAATGCTCGACATCCCTACCAACCATTTCGCTCTCGACCTCCTCCCCCGGTTTCTCCCTCGATTTTCCCGGTGTGCGTGTTGATACAGCCAATCGAATAGCGCCGAACACTCGCGTCCGGTTTGGCGCCTCGTTACGCTCTCACCTGCAACGCTCGACGATGCCGCGACCGCGGAGATGCGGACCACCCTGGAAATGCTCCGGGGGGCGTCCGCGGGAATTTGCGGTGCAGCTCCGCCGGGGCCAACCGGAACCCGTGCAGCTTTACTCGCCCGCGCGTTTCGTCAGTCCGACTGCCGACAAAATGTTTTGCGCTGAACTGATACGTGTGACTTCGATCGCCGTCGAAATTTCGATGCTACGGCAAATCGAGTCCCAAATAGATTTCACCCTCCTTTTTTTTCCTCTCTTTTTTTTGTACGGTTTTGCCGCTGCAGGGATTATTTTATCACTGCTGCTGTTGCTTCGAGTAAAAAAGTGGAATAGTGGAATTCCAGAGGAATTTTTGTCTACTATTTTTTTTTACTCCAGGAATTAATTCATAGATTCTTTTTACGTTTCAACGATTTCAGATTATTTTTTTGTGACATAAAATTACGAGACTGAAAAATTGTAAGTCGAATCAGTCGCTTTAGGTTTAGCCCCAATTGATCTGAAGACAGAAGCGAAAATTTGGGTTTCCAAGTTTTCGGATTCAATCACAATTAATTCAGTCAGTGTGTCTCCTGGTGCGAAATTCTATATCGTCGACGCGAGAGCGTTTCGCCACGTCGAAGGAGGAGCGGCTGCGACGGGCCGGGAGGGATGATTATGATTTGGGGGATGGAAGAGGGGGCGAGGTGAAGTGCCTCGCGGCGGAGATGAGGGAGGCGAAACGACGAAAGACGAAGCGACAAGAGCCACCGAGGAAGATGAGCCACCAGTCGGAGAAACGCGATATCCTCGCAGCTAAGTCGGTTAGGTCCTTAGTGCGTTCGGCGTACTTCGGTCTATGCCGCAGGGACGAAGCGGTAATCTCGCCCCCTTCGTCCTTCCCCCTCCACCAACCCCACTCACCCCCTCCACCAACCCCAGTTATAAGTCTCCCCGAAGCAGCGACGATCAGCCAGGATGGATTGCTATTAAATTATTAGGGCGTCGATGACATTAAGAGTCGTGACAAATCCGATCTTCGCTGACCGTGATCGAGTCAACCCCTAAAGAATCAGCCCCGAGTCCACTCGGGGCGCGCGCGTCTAACGTTTCGCGGGCAAATCGACGGCAAGACAAGTTGAGGGGGGGGGGAAAAAGGGGGGGGGGGGACGATAGATCGTTGCAACACAGACTCGATTGTAACGGCCTCGTGAATGTTGAAAGTATGAAAAGAGGGTTGAAGGAGAGGGGGATGATGCACTCGCAAAGTGTCTCGATATCTGCGTGGAAATTTAATCGGCCACGATTAAATTTCCACGGCTGTTTTTAACGCCGAGACGAGCCAATCGACGACCCTGAATACTATAGCGATGACACCTTTGACAGCTGCGCAACTTTACACCGGAGTGAAATTTGCATTTCCGATAATGCTCACTTCCGACTCCGTCGCAGCTTCCGTAACAGGATATTTTTATTTTCCTACAAACAAATTTTCACTTCGGGTCTGAAAATAGAGACTCGAGTGTCAGGAATTTTTTTTTTGCCTCGTATAGAATTTTCTCCAATTCGGGCGACAAAATTGCTGTGAAAACAAGTTTTCACTTCGGGTCTAAAAATAGATACTCGAGTGTCAAGAATTTTTTTTTTTTTCTCGTATAGAATTTTCTTCAATTCGCGACAAAATTGCTGTGAAAATGTGGTTGGGGTGGCAGAGGGAAAATAAAGAAAGGGCAAATAGGCAAATAATAAGGGTTGAATCTCTCGCAGCGGATAATTCGACCTACGGTGAGGGGGGAAAGGGGGGGACAGGGGAGACGGAAGGTTAACGAGGCGTAAAGAGCCGACGACAAGGAGAACACGTGTCTGCGATAGTCGAAGACAGGGGTTGCTGCTGTGTGTGTGTTTGTGTGTGTGCGACGAGGGCCCGAAGTTTAAACAGCTTAGAGGGATGTTGCGGCTGCGGCGGCCGCGCCGAGGTCGACGCTGTGGGGGCCGCCAAGTCAGCCGGAAACCTCTAATAGCCCGGCGAGGCGGTGAGCTCGCCGCGCCGCGCCCGCAGCGGAAGAGCGCGCCGAGTTTCCGCGAGCCGAGAGAGGCGACACACTCGGGTGTCTCCTCCTCGGCCGTCGCGTGATGGCTCCAACCACTCCGGATCGTCGCGAGCGAGCGACGAATTATTCAGCGATCGCCGCGCACTCGGCGCACTCGTAAATTCGAGCCTACCCCGAACATTTGCCCCCTCCCCCTCTCCTCTTTCCTCTCCCTCCGCAGAACCCGCAAGGGCACTCGAAAAACCGGCGTAAGAATGTTCATCGCTTATTCAACGACGCGACTTTTCGTAACCCGACGTTTTTTACGACCGCAGGAATATTTGGGAGATTAAAAAAGGACTGTTTTTGGTGAAAAAAAATTTTTTCGATTTAAGGGAGTTTTAAAACCCTATCCGATGGGAAATTTTCCGCTGATTCCAAATATGACCGGTTTTTGCCCGAAAAATAAAAAATTGTAGGAGAAAAATGAGAAAAACGATTTTTCACTTTTTCCCAATTTTGGCACTTTACTAAAATCGGTGTGATTTTTCTTTGGATCAAGATAATCGGGATTTTCTTTTTGCATTTGAAAGAAGACTCTTCAACGAAGAGAATGCCGCGAGGCGGAACGCGATATCTCGATTTTTCGATTTTTTGCAGAATTTTAAAGTTGACCCTCAAAAACCGCAAATTTTTAGAAGGGGTACCCCTTCTAAAAAATTGCGATTTTTGGCGAAAAAAAAATTTTCGTTTTCGCAAAGTTTTAAAACCCTATCCGATGGCAAATTTTCCGCTGATTCCAAAAATCCCGGTTATTTTCCCAAAAAATAAAAAATTCCAGTCAAAAAACGCGAAAAATGTTTTTTTTTCGGCGGGGGGGTTGTTCACCGCAAACAACCCCCACGAGGAGTGCGAGGGGGTGCAAAGAGACCGAGCTGACAGGTCGCAAACATTGTTGCGGTTCGCTCACCACAGCAGCGAAAGAGCCGACACTTTACTCCGAGCTCGGCGGCGTCGAGAAGCGCAGCACAGAGCGGACAGGTTGTGTTTATTGTGAAAACAGGGGTGAGCGATGCTGGGGCCGCTTGCCGCTCGGCTGGTGGCGTAGATCGCGCGCGGGGGGAATTTCACTCCGCGTTTCGGCAACGAACGAGTCGAGTGCTGCGTCGTCGTCACCGCGCAAAACCCCCGCGCGGATATACAGACTGCGCGCCGGTTGCTTTGATCGATAACAAAGCCGAGCGCGACGAAATACGCAGAACGCAGTCGACGACTCCGCACTCGTCGAGTGTTCGTTTACGCTCGGCGAGCGAATTTCCAGGGCGTCGAATGCGTAGCGGGGCAATTTCGACGATTACTTCGATAAAGAAAAATATTATCCGAACCGGTCGACGGTCCGACTGGACCGGCCGACGGTGACAGAAAGAGGCGCGGCGTCGAGTGTTGTCTCAATGATTCGCGCTCCGGAGAAGATACGAGCCCCACCCGCTCTATTTTCATTTTGGCAGACGGTCTCCCACACTCAGCGCCTCGGCTACTTGTCGTTCTGTCGCTCGGTGCGGCGATACGCGTACAGTTTCGCCCCCTATAATTTTTCTCGCACTGCAAGTCGTTGACGTTGACTGACTGAAATGATTTTACTTCTGTTCCAGCAGCTCTGGATACGTTTTTCTATTTATTTTTCATTATTTCATTATTTAAATCGTCTCTCAGAGATAATCAATTTTTTTTATAATTTTTTTCCTTGGCTCAAAAAAAATTATTCGAGAAATAATAATCGAAAAAATACAAAAAATATAAATAAATTAGAAATCTTTAATACTCGAAGCCAAAATCACGGCTTCAAAAAATGGCTCAAAAAAAATAATTCGAGAAATAATAATCGAATAAAAAATATAAATACATTTAAAAATCTTTAATACTCGAAAGCCAAAATCAAATTCGCACATTCACGGCGAGCAACTTCCTAACTTTCGTGTCATGGCAATCTAGGCTTTTTTCCTTCTCGCAGCAGGAGGCCTGGCCAGGTTCCAACGCGGAATGCAGCGTAGCAGACGGCGCGGTGCCATGAACAATATTTGCCGAGCTCTCGTTCGGCGCGCGAGATATACACGAGATATATACACACACACACATAGAGCGCGCGGGCCGAGACGCGGAAAGAGCATCGTGGCTCTCTTCCCTTGGCGCGCGCGACGTGCGCGCGGTGTGCAACGAAGGGGCACACACAACCCACCTCTCTACCCGCACCTAATAATGATTTTACGTTACGCCACACGCCGGTCCCCGGGGAATCCTACGGGTGCGCCGCACCCTCGTCGCCCGCTGCACATGGCCCCCCTCCCCCCCACCAGTGTGCTATGTCGCTGCTGCTCGGTCGACTGCTGCTCTGCGAGTGCAGAGCAGCAGTCGACCGAGCCACCGTAGTCTGATTATCATTAGACGCTCGCAAGCCTCGAGTCCCCGGGACGCAACGAGCTGCCTCATTTTCCATCCAGCCTTCTCGCTTCGCAAAGAGCGAGACAGAACTAGCTGCGTCCGTCCCTCGACCTTCGTGCACGCACGCGACACTCCCCTCTCCTCGTGGGATCCGCGAGATTTCGCTGTCTGAGTGGATGAGGAAAAAAAATGCATTGAAAAAGGGGAGAAGTATGCGAGAAGGGGGTTCCCCCTTTTAAATTGGGAGGAAGTGATTCTCAGGGGGGAAGGGGGTGAGGGATGTTTTGATTGGATTGTCTCGCGTCGACGACACGTGCTCCAATTGCGACCACTGATGTATATTTTTATGAGCACGGAAAAATTGTATAATTTTTCGTCAAATAAAAATTAAATAAATGTTGCAGACAGATAAGTGTCTTTGTGAAATATAGAAAAGATGCTGCCTATCTGATTCCACCCCTCATCTCATCGTCTTGTGGTCAGCTCGATCGACGATAAATAATTCCGTCGCCAGGTCCGCAAGAAAAAGAACAACAGCAAGATACCCTTCCCCCTCTTCGCCCACCGGAAACGCGATAGCCGCGTCAAAGCGACAATCGCCGGCGATGCTCGTCGCCCCGTGTAATACGCTCGAGGACCACAGGAGCATTAGACGCCGGCTCGCCGGGGGGACCATCGTCCATCCGACACACACACAAACACACATACCCTACAACCCACACGACCCACAATTCCAACCATCCGTATGACGTCCACACATTTACCCAGAAAACACACACACGGAGGCTTCCACTAAATTTTTCATCCCCTCGGCTGAATAATGAATTAAATGTTCCGTGTGCCGACCCTCGACGCGCTGGACCCTCGCGTGTGTCTTTCTGGTCTCCGTGTTAGTGTTGTGTGTTCCGGGCGTCGGAGCTGGACGATCTCCCGGCGCGCCGAGAGGTCCCATAGGTTGTTAGCACGCGGCTCTCGCGAGGTCCCCGAGCAAACGGCAGGGCGCGAAGGGCGAAGTGACCATCGCTTTCGCTTTGTATGCCTCTTCGGCTTTTGGTCCTCTCGGCGGTTTTTCCGGGGAAAGAAAGATGGAAAAAAAGGTGAGATGCGAAAGAGAGGAAAGAGCGAGAGAGCAAAAGAGCGAAGGGCGAGACGCGTTTGTGCGAAAGAAACGCCGGGGGTGGCGCTACAACCGTAGAGCAGAGGGAATCCGTGGCGAGGAAGCGTCTAAACTCGGCCGGGCCGACCCCGGGAGCCTGGGGGGGAGGGGGGCAAGGTGATAATTTGATAAGACATCGGGAGAACGCGGAGAGCGTTTCCATGGAGACGATACAAAACCCAGAGAGCGAGTCTACTACCCCCTACCCCCTCCCCCCACCTCCCCCTTCTTCCTCAGCTACCGAAGCTCAGCTTCCTTCCCCTTCCTCAGTCCTCCTCATCGTTCTTCTCACTTTCTCGCCGTCAGTCTCCCTCCAGAGGACACCGAGTCCACCCCCAACATCCCCCGACCCTCAGCTCCTCGGTCGTCACGACGGAAGCTCCATTCTCTCCCTGCCGAGTAACCCTGCTCCATCAAGTCGAGACACCCGAGTGTCAAGTGTACCACCCTTCGCTTTTTCTTCACCTTCCTCCTCTTCGTCTTCCTCTTATCCTTCTTCGTATTTTTCTCCCATCCACTCCTTCCGGATTCCGGGTATGGTCTATCGGCAACCAGGTCTCACTATGGACGTGCCGTACACGTATCTTTTAGCGTCCCACCTCGCCCTTGAATCGCCCTGGGACCGAATATCGAAGACAAACATCGCGTGGCTCACGGGAGACCTCAACCTCGCGCCTTCAGTGCAGCCGAGGAAACACACTTTGATACAACCAACGGAGAACCGGCAGATTTTTCGCGCGAGATTCCTGGGATCTTCGTTCTCAATTTTTCAGGCGAGGATTTTATTCATCGTCATCGATATATTTCCTTTTTTTTCCCCAAAAGTGTCAGATCAGTATTGAAATCATTTTCGAATCACAGTCAGAAGGCGAGACGTCACTTATATTGTTGCCATAATTTTGAGCGAATCTCGACTACCGATTTGACCTAGTACCATATCCCAATTACGTCTTTGCCATTAGAATGCTTTTCGTATTCGATTGCAGGAAGAAAAAAAAACACACTCGAGTGTCTGCGAAGGCCCAGATGTGACCTGGCACTGTTCACGAAGGACGAATTGAGATTTCTCGGCCGGGTCGTTCCCACGACAGTGACAGGGGGCTCGGGGGGATGATTTCGCCGGGGCAGTAAAAATCTATTTGAAGATTGGGAACGATCACCCTGGTAGCATCGTGAGCATCGTCCCCGGCGAAAGAGCAAATAGCCAGCAGTCCCCGGAGCGAGAGAGACGAAGCTAGGAGCCTCGGGTGTACGGATCGTGGCAGGGCGAAGGGCGCATTACGATTATTACCGTAGCGGGGGTTCAGGGGCGGGATGAGCAGCAGCATCAGCAGAAGCACCGACAACTCGTGCCACGCACCAGCATCAACAGCCCCAATGTAGCCTCGGCAAGTGGCGGCGGATTCCTGGCTGGTGGTTTCCTATACCGATGCCGTGGCACACGCGCCACATGTGCTCCCACCGTATCCGGACAAGAGTATCTCGTGCCCGGAGCCACTGACTCCGTCCAGACGGTCGACTGCATTATTTATCGTTGTGTGTATTACACACAAGGAGAAAGTCGACTGGGGAAGGACGCCCGGGCGAACCTCTGCTAATTGATCCCGCGACTTTACCCCCCTACCCCCTCCCCCCACTAACCCCAACCCCCAACCCTCGTCTCCGCGTCCACTCGGTCTTTATATCTGGCTGGCGGAATATAATCACAACGCTGTATCCGCTAATATTAACTTCGGATTTTCCATCGGATATTAGCAGACAAAGTTGGTCGTTTGGACATCGGTATTCTTATCAAGAATGCAGACCATAGAATTGACAACTAATTTTTGTCTTCTGAGTCCAATTGGACAGACTCAGGATTTTTTTTTAATGGGTGATTGTATTTTGCAAGAGTGGAGATTGTACTAACCTGTGTGTATGTACGTGTGCTTCTTCATGTCGCTCTTCTGGTGAAACCGCTTCCCGCAGAACTGGCAGGGATAGGGCCTCGTGTCCGAGTGAATGAGCAGGTGAGTGCTGAGGGTGCTGGAACGCTTGAAGGCTTTGCCGCACTGCTTGCACTCGAAGACCTTCTCGGCGGAGTGGACTGCTCGATGCTGGGTGAGGCTGATCTCGTGGCCGAAGGT
The DNA here is from genome assembly GCA_964034905.1 of Itoplectis maculator. NCBI lineage: Eukaryota > Metazoa > Arthropoda > Insecta > Hymenoptera > Ichneumonidae > Itoplectis > Itoplectis maculator. The sequence continues at coordinate 1,806,983 of OZ035870.1, forward strand.
TTTGTTGCAGAGCTCGCAGGCGAAAGGCCTCTTCCCGTTGTGCGATCTCCTTGCGTGAACCTTCAATGATAAAGCGTGTCGCAAAATTATAGTTCTGGGCGCCTTGATTTTTGCTGGAGAGTCTTATAAACTCGTTCGAAACGATTCAAGCGTTGGCCAAATGTCTTCGAACCTGTCCGAACGTATTCGAACATGTCAAAACGTATCCGAACGTATCCAAACGTATCCGAACATGACAAAACGTATCCGAACGTATCCAGACGCATCCGAACGCATCCGAACGCATCCAAAAAACTCACCTCGAGTCCGTGCGGCGTGCTGAACATCTTGTCGCACTTGACACAGCTGTAAACATCGCCAAGCGGGTGCGGATGATGAAGCCCATGAGCCGTGTGCGCCGAGTGTAGTCCCGGATGACCGTGATGAACGCCCCGCAGCAGGGGATGAAGATGCGGCGGCAGCAGGTGGTGCGGCAGCAACTGCGGGTGAAGGTACGTGAGTGGATGATGCGGATGGGGCGGCAGGAGACCCGCGGCGCCCTGAAGATGCAGGGGAGGATAGAGTATGGCGGACGAGGTGGGTGCTGGATGATGGGTCGTCGCCCCGGGCTGGGCCGACGTCGGAGGATTCGAGTCGCGAATCGGCGACGAGTTCTGCTGCTGACGATGATGATGTTGATGCTGTTGCTGCTGCTGTTGCTGTTGCTGCTGATGATGATGATGCGCCGAGGGTGGATCGGGCCTCAGGAGCGCCGAGACGCTGAAGCTGTCGCCCGATCTCCTCGTCGGCGGATGAAGACTCGGAGGACTTCCTCGATTGATCGACATCGGCGATGGCGTCGAGTTTGAACGTGGCGGACTTGCTGAAGCACTGGGCTCGCGCTCGTCCTCGTCGCCGACCTCCTCCACGTCCACGTCGACCTCCTCCTCGACATCCACGTCGACGTCGGCATCCCGGTGGCCCAAAGACGCTGGTGGGGATTCGGGGCACAGGGAGTGCGACGACGGGGAAGGGCTCCTCGTCGATGGGGAGCCCACGAGTCGACCTACGCCGAAGGACAGACGCTCTGAAATCAAAGATGGGAACATGAGGCTTCCTACTCAACATTTTGACGTCATTCGGATTATGACAATAGGAGCTATAGGACCTATAGGACCAATAGGACCAATAGGACCAACAGGACCAGGATGAGTTACGTACCGCGGATCTCGCGACCCTTAAGCCAGGCAAAGGTACCGCGCAGACGAACCTGGGGAATCCGGTGTCTCGCGCCGCAGCAAATACGGCGCAGTAAATATCGGGGGGAAAATTACGAGCTCACGCCGGCGGATAGATGCGGAATCCCGTAATGGGGAGTCGATTGAGAGGGAGCGCAGCTAGCGAGAGGAGAGAGGGGAGATGGGAGAGCAGGGAGTGGGAGTGAGTGAGGAATAGCTCGATATATCAAAGTGGCGGGTCCGTGATTCGAGTATAGCGCCGGGGATCGATTGATAAATCGGGAGAGTGCTGGTGCCCTGCTCAGTACGTACGTCTCGCACGCGTCTATTGCCCCGAAAAGGGTGGGGGGAAAGGGAGAGGGGCAGAAGGGTCGCGTTGGGGCACTAGGAATTCGCTTCTGGCGAACCGGATCGCTCCACACGAACACACATAGAGATGAACTGGCTTCGAATGCGCATTCGCATTTCGGTTGGTGTGTATAATATCGTCTATGTATATAATACGGCGGCGCATAAGCGGCAGCCGTACGCCGAAATTATTATCGGGACGCGCTTTTCAGTCGTTCTCCAACCCTCCCCTCCCCCGACGGTCGCACACTTATTGTATATCATATTTATAATCCGTGTGGGCGAGACGGTGGGCACGTGCCGCGCGCGCCCCGAGAGTATATTATAACGCCGAGTGGCTAATCGGGTTTAAAGCCCGAACGAACTTTTGCCTCGCTGTCTCTTTCTCTCTCTCTCGCTTTCTCTCCGGGCGGACTACCAGCAGCTTCGCGTGTGGCGCGTCACGCAGGGTGATTTGTCGATCCTTTCCCGACGTTATTACACCAAACTCCCTTGGAGTTTACGCTTTTCCGGCAACAGAAATCAAAACGGTATTGTCTGACGTCGGATTTTGATGGAAATTGAAGGACCTGGACAATTATATATAAATCATGCGAAATTTAATATTTTTTTAATTCAGACTTGAACTCTACATTGGAAAAATACAATTTGGAAAAATTTTAAAAATTGGTCTCCCGACCAGGAACCGACCAAGGCCATGCCGGCCATTCACTTACCCCTCCCGGGTCACAAGGCTGCGAAATTGAAGGACCTCGACAATTATATATGAATCATGCGAAATTTATTATTTTTTTAATTCAGACTTGAACTCTACATTGGAAAAATACAATTTGGAAAAATTGGTCTCCGGACCAGGAACCGACCAGATCCCGAACAGATACTTAAATTGCCTTTTTCATCGCCTCCGAGGCTCCTACATCAGTGTCTTCCAATCTCAATCTGAATCATTCACTCCCCCCCCCCCCCCCCCGCCCCCCTCCCCCGGGTCACAAGGCTGCGTTGGTCTCTCGCAGCGAGCAGACTGTCCCCACGTGAATCTCGCGCGGCTCGTGGGATGACACCGACGTCGTTCGCGAAGCGCGAAAGGCGGCACGCAGACTGCTCGTCGTGCGTGTCGTCGGCTCACGGGCGGAAGTGCGATTGCACCAGATGTTGCATCGGCTGCGAATGAGCGACGAAGACAAGAGGGGTAGAGTGGAGGGGGGGCAGTGGAGGGAGGCTGAATAGGAAGCGAGAAGAACTGCTTACGCAAATGCCACGTCTGGCGTGGATGCCGGTTGGAATGCGGTAAAAAGGAGACGAGTGGTGAAAGGGAAGAAAAACCCTCATCGTCGGCTGGGCTACGTCGTCGTCGTCGTCGTCTTCAGGCACAGATGGTGCTGAGACTCCGAGCAGTCCGATGAGCGCTGCGCAAGTTTTCTTGGTCCGGGTTCGTTCGCTGCTTCGTAGCTCTTCGCTACGGATTTCGCCCAGATTCTGCCATGTTTTTTGCGTCACTCGACTCGCTTCGCCGGAGCAACGTCGACGTCTTCTCGTCGTCTCTTCTCTCGTCGCGGGTCTATCGATTCGCTGTGGCGAAAATAGCCGAGGAAAAAAATTCGCGGCGCCAGGAAAAATCATCGGTGCTCTCGCGTTTTGCGATGTTGACAACGACGAGAAGAAGGAGGAGGAGGAGGAGAAGCCTCGGCGGCGGCGATGATTGTGACGTTGATGACTGGCCGCTCGCGCGGCGGTGATAGTGGCGTCGCGACTCCGAGAGGGATTAATGGAGGAAGGCCAAGAGGGGGAACAATTAGATCGAGTTAACGGGGCAACTTTAATCCTCTGTCGTCCGTCAGTCGTTTACTGCGTAGCGATCTGCCGGCGCGGGGGCTATTAAAGCCCTGTTATACACTTAAAGTTTTGTCTCCCTCCGCTCGCCTTTTTCCACGCTCCCGGCCACTTTTGTGTGTTTGTGTGTCGCTCGAGCCGAAAGGCCTGGTTCGGTTGGATCATTTTTTTCCAGTCACTTTTAAAATCATTATTCACCGAAAAAACGGTTCTGAGGCGTCCGACATCCGACTCATTATTATCATTACTATTATTATTATTACTATTACTATAATTGGTGTTATCCGACGTATCATCATTATTATCACTACTACTATAATCAGTATTATCGTTACTATTATTATTATCATTATTACTATTAGTACTATTATTATTATTATTATTCTCTTGATTTACACAACTCTTTTTAATCCAACCCCCGAGTGGCGGACCACAATGAAGATTCAATTGCGTCGCTTTAACCGCCGAGCAAATTGCACTTCGATGAAGAAGCGAACTCGAGTGGTTAATCCGACCGCGCGGAATTAGAGAGCAGCGAATCAGTCGCAACCCGTTGGTCACCAATCAATGCGACGACGACGACGACGACGGTCGTCGTCGCGGTGTCGGCGCGTCGAGGGCGAGAAGAAAAAAAGGGCCCCCCTCTCCCCCCTCTTGGGGCTCGGGTAGGCGTTTCGGGGTCATGACGACTATGTCGCTGCGGCCGCGTGTGTACACAACGCGCTTTGTCGGGTCTGCGGTCACGTGCGCGAGGTGCCGTGGGTACAACGTGATCGTCCGTGTCGCGTGTGTTGTGCGCGCGCGCCGCGACGTTTAACATGACAAGACGTTCACTAATTCAGGGTAGGTGCGCGAGCACTGCGCATGCGCGGTGCTCGCGCACTAGCGCGAGTAGCGCGCGAGCGGCGAGCGCGGCACAAAGGGACCGCGAGTGGCCGACCGGCCGACCGAATCCCTGTGTTGCGCCTCTAATCCGCTCCAATTGGGGTGACGAGAGAGAGAGTGAGAGAGATGAGGGAGAGAGAGGGAAAAAAGACAGCGGGGGAGGTGGCCGCGAGGAGAAAGAGACCGAAGAAGCGGCGTCGGCGTCGGCGTCGGCGTCGGCGGCGCTCTATCTGCGGGCGCATAAAAGACACGCGGATAGACAGTGACAGGATGATAGAGAGAAAGAGATGGACGAGGACTATGACGCGTGCTACCATTTATCCCAATCATCGGACACAACCGGTCGTAACGTACTCAATGATTGATAAAGAAAATGTGCGCGAGAGAGAGAGAGGAAAAAAAAATGAACGGAGTCGTCATCCGGGTCCGGGATAGGAAGCGGGCTCGTGGGTTACGAGTTGTCGGCTGTGTTTTCGACGCTAAGGGCTTAGGCTCAATCCTCGAGTCGAGTTGGACAGTCGACAGATTCTTTGGTTTTTTTTATTAGATTTGTATCGATGGAAAAATAAAAATTAAGAATTAAAAAATGTACAATTTGTATATCTTTTAAATTTTTTATTTTTATTTTTCTTGGACAGTCGACAGCTTGTTTGGTTTATTTTTATTTATTTTTTTGATAAGATTTGTATAGATGGAAAAATAAAAATGAAGAATTAAAAAATGAACAATTTGTCCATCTTTTAATTTTTAATTTTAATTTTTCTTTGACAGTTGACAACTTGTTTGGTTTATTTTTATTTTTTTTTTTTTGTATAAGATTTGTATAGATGGAAAAATAAAAATGAAAAGTTAAAAAATGAACAATTTGTCCATATTTTAATTTTTAATTTTTATTTTTCTTGGACAGTCGACAGCTGTTTTGGTTTATTTTTATTTCTTTTTGTTTTGATAAGATTTGTATGGATGGAAAAATTCAAAAAAAAAATTGAAAAATGGACAAATTACCTGCGTTGTTCTTGCGAAGGGGTGGAAGGGCCGTGATGTCGTTTCCATTACCGAAGGGCGCCCACAGCCTCGGGAACATCAGTCGCACGTTGCATCCGTCTGAAACAGCGAAAGGTTGAAGTCACTTCATTTTATTTCACTGCAGGTTTTCCTCCGACTCGTCGCGCGCTCGTCTCTCTGTTTCAGCCATTCACGGGAGTCAAGGGCGGGACGCGTAGTACGTCTCAAGCAGCGCGAGACGAGGGAGGGAGACGCGAACGGGACGAGGGGGAAAAAAAGAGGAAAGGAGAGTGGAAATTTCGTATTCACCTTACGTAGGAGAGATCAACCCCTCGGCCAAAAGCGTCTTTATTAGAAACGAGCCGGGAAGGCCCTCTATTTGTCAACCAACGTCTCGCGTCATTACTCTCCTTTTTTTCCACTATTTTCATCTCGCTCTTCCCAGGACAATTTTTTTTCTACAATTATACGATTATCATCTTTACTTTACATTCATTAATTATGACCAAAAATCAAGATGCAATAAAAATGAATATAAAAAAAATAATCTATCAATATTTTGCCAATTTTAATAATCGATTAATAGCCATTTTATTGGCTATCTATCAAAACGCCACTGACTCGGATTCAGCGCTCCAAATTTATCGAATTGCACTCCAGCGAAATCGAAATCGAGGACTCACGATACTTGCGATGATAACGCGCGAAGAAGTCGTGAGAAGTGAAAAAAATCCGGAGCTAAAAGTGTCGCAGAGAAGAGACCAAAGCACAAGAGAGAAAGAGAGAGAAAAAGACAGAGATAGAAAAATACGAGAAGATAACCCAGGCAATAGAACCGTCGGATAATCTGGTCGATAGGGGATATATAGCGATGCCACGAGCCGCGGGCGCATCGGCAACGCACTCTGTATACCATCGGATTAGCTGTTAACGTTGCAACCAGCATCGAGCGAGAGAGACAGACAGACAAAACCGAGCCGAGCGGTCTCTGCGCGCAAAGCTATCAGCTCGCCTGGATTATCGAGGGAATAAATCATATATTTTCCTATAGAGGCGAGAGCTGAGGATTGCGACGATGATAACGAGAGCGCGTCGACGACACGAACGACGAGACGTGTTTGTCAGCTGGCATCGGCGGACCCAGCGGACCCATACAGCGGATGGACGATCGACGATGCAGCTGTACAGGCAGTCAGGGCTGAACCAGTCACGTGGGTTCGGTCGGAGGGGGGAACGAAACAGGTATACGAATTCGAGGCTCCCGTGTCTCCGTCTCTCTTCGTATCCGTCGATCCGTCGATCCCTGAGCTGCGAGCGCTTTGTGTGCGTATCGCTTACCCTCGACGCGCTATCGTGCCGCGAGGATCGTAAATCTATAAACTGTAAATCCAGCGTGATTTCTGCGTCGCGCGAGACCGTCGAAGTGGAGGGGAGGAACGATTCGTGTGACACATCGCTGTGATCGACAATATTTTTTTTTTTTTTTTTTTTTTTTTTTTTTTTCATTTTTATTCATTTTTTTGCCTGCAGCGAATGCTTTGCGATAACACGAAACTTAAATTGTCGATTATTCTTTGCTACAGATATTTTTTTTCTTGCATTTTAGTGGACAAGTGATTACTTTTCACACTTTTGAGCAGACGATCCTTAAGCGAAATAATCTTATCTCCACTCTCTCTCTCTCGACATCGACAGATACAGCGAAAAAAAAGAATCTGGGATAATTTCGTCGAAAATAATTCGACACTGAATCAAAAATTGTATTATCGATACAGGCTAAGTGTGATGATATTTTTATCGGGAAAACTGTGTATTGACTCTAGGCTGCGAATTATGCTTTCTCTCTCATCGAAGAAAAAGAGAAAGAGAGAGACGCGAAGGGAGAATCGTTTTCGCTTCCAGGGCGAAACGATCGCCTGCCATTCACCTGGCAATTATCGCGCTTAAATCGTTTAGGCGGCCTCCGACAAGCAGGGTTGATATTATTGCGTCAGGCTGTTAGCTCGATTAGCGGACGGGTATTAGCAGCCAGGGTTGGGGGTAGGAGGGGGGTTGGTATACGATACGCGAGAATCGTCTAATACTCCATCCATCCCCTTCACCTGTTGAACGGTATTAAGCCCGGGCGCTATCCTGGCCGGCCCTGTACGCACCTGCACGCAAAGCTCCGTCTCTCTCACCCCCTTCGCACCCTCGGCGGACTCGCGTCGCTCGTAACAAACCCCGTTGGACTAGTCCGCGCCGGATCCCCGCTATTCCATTACCACTGGCGTCTCGCTCTAAGCTTTCACAGCAGCGAACGTCCGCCGCCGATAAGCTCACCGGGGATTCGGGCACGCGACGCTTTACGCTTTGTCGCATTAACCCCCTTTGACCCTTCAAATGTGAACGCGATGCATTTTGCGAGACATGTGGATTTTTTTTACACATTTAAATGGATTTTTTGACACATTGAAACGGATTTGACGGAATTTTAATTTTATTTATTGACCACGAGGATAGAGGCAACTATTTTTTTTGCTAGGGGATGTAAAAGGATTTTTTTTGCTCCGGTAAATTTTGCGTTTCATTTTTTTTTTTTTATTGTTTTGCAGGCAGAGATAATAATTGTTTGCGAAGGGCGAAGCAATACTGTATTTCTTTTCTGTTGTGGAGCTCTTTGACTGGAAAGGACCGAAACGTAAACGGTGAGAAACGCAGTTACCGTGTGGGGAAATTGTCGGGTGAAAATTGGGATTCGCGGAGGGATGCAAGCCGAACGAGAGGGTGCAACACACACGTCGTTGGTGCGGCCACTCGAATTGCAGCCCGCCCGTTGGGTGGCCATCGATATGCAGCGTTTGTGACGGAGGGTTAAAAGCTCGATGGACGCTCGACGATGCAACCGACCGGCCGCCCCTCCGTCTGCATCCCTCGGGCTTAATAGGCAGGTAATGGAACTCGTGATGACAGGCGACAAGGTTAACCCGGCAAGGAAAGGGCGTAGTTACCACTTTCGTCAAAAAAGAGCGAATAGAAAAAAAGTTAAAAAAATCGTTTTGGACGCTCCTATTACTCCAGTCCCTAAAATTTGTAGGGCTCGAAACTTTTTCACTACAGAGCCCACATTTTGCAAAACATTTCCTCTACTCTTGTAAAAATAGTGACGAAAGAAATTATACAAATCGTTTTGGCTGACTTCTTATTTCCGATTCGCAGTGAAACGTAAAAATTCGCACGTTCGCGACTGTCTGAAGCGAAGGTGCGAATGTCTGGTTGCGAATAGACAGGCGAGGAAAACTTTTCAGGGGTTGGCCCGTGAATTCTTAGTGAACACAACGAAAGGGAGAAGCGAGAAAAATTGTGAGCGGTTCCCGAGCGTCGAGCGACGGCCACCGATCGACTCGCTCGTGGAGAACGAAATTCGCGGATGCGACGACCATCGACAAAACCATCCAACGATATTTGTCTCGAATACTATCATTTTTGACACGCGAATAAAATGAAAAAAAAAATTAACGCTCGATAAAAAAAAATTAAAAGTGCCAGAGGGTCGTTTTTAACCCCCCAAAAAAAAATTACAATTTCGTCGACGTACCAGCAGAGTCGATAGGGATCTGTGTATGCTCCGGATGATTCTCATTGTTGTTCGTCTCAGTCGCGTGAATCTGCTGATGAGCGATCGACGGTGCCGTCTGTTTCGGTTTGACGACGCGAAACGCCGACGCCTCGGCGACGCCGCGCCGCGAAAAATCCAACGGTCCCACGCCGACCGGCGAGTGTTGCTGCTGCACCTCCATCATGTTTCCACCCTGTCTTCTCGACAAAGACCGCAAAACCGGCTCCGGTGTATAGCCGGATAAATCAGCGGTCGCGCCTTCGACCCGCGCACGAGGCACTCACCACCGCATACACGAAGCTCCTCAACTCCGAGCCGACCGCGAACTCCCCCGACTAAAAAAACCACCCCCTATTTATGACACTGAACTCTTACTTCTTCTATCTAAAAAAAAATTCTTCCCCTCTTTCTTTTCGTTCTTCGTACTGTTTCACGTCATCACCAAAAAAAATCCACGACGAACGGTAAACCAGAGTCCAAGCTTCAGATTAGCTTCACCAGAGTCCAGAGGGTGGTCGCACTTTTTTTTTCCTTTTCGTCCACGTTATACACAAATAAATATGTATACTATATATTATCGAGAAAAAAAACAAACAATCACTGATTTCACGTCAACGTTCGACTCGACGAAACCGACGAAACCGACGAAACCGACGAAACCGACGAATCGACGAAAAATCGAGCAGTGGTTCCGTCTCACAGAAAGCGGGCGGCGTTTCGCACGCGCGCGGGTGACTCGGGGTGACGGTCTCTCTGCAGGGTTGCGGATAACGCGCGCGCGCTGCGTTCGGCTGCTCTCGCTGCGGCGCAGGGAGGAGAGACGTTTATAGCAGGTGCCTCGACGCCGACTGCTGTTAACGGATCTCTGATAGCGCGGGGACACCCGAGCGCCGAGCGCGCGATGACGGACGAAAGTCGCGAGCGAACGGGGCGGGGGTTGGGAGGGGGTTGGAGCGGCGGGCGAGGTGGGGGAGGGGGGGGGGGGAAGGCAACGGTTGAGCAGCGAGCAGCGGCAGCGAACGCAGGCGAGCGAGAGAGCAACGGAGAGAGGGAAGTTCCCTGTGCGTTTCAAGGGTGGGGGGTGAGGAGGGGGACGAGGAAAGAGGGGGGGACGTGGGTGAAACGAGAGGGAGACGAGGAGCGAGAAAGGAGCGAGAAGGAGCGAGAAAGAAGAGAGACTAGCAGCTCGCGACAGAAGGCAACCGGGATTTACAGGCCACGCCCACTCGATCCGCAGGCCACGCCCCCCTAGTACCCCCCTGACCCCCACTCTTCGTAGTCGCGCGGATCTCGGGTCTCTCGCCGCGTTGGAGACACACTCGGCTCTCTGCAACCCCCGCGGACCCCCCGAGAAGAGGTCTATGCGTCGAGTCGTCGTAGAGCGCGGGACAATCGCGGTCGCGCGGAAGGCGGAATTTTTTCGGATTGAAACGTTGGGCTTTGTTTTTTATTTTTTTATTTTTTGGTAATGGAAACACGAGCGAAGACAGGAAATAAATAAAAATGCTGTCTTTACTTTGTTTATGTCTTAGGGGTTGTTTTTTTCGGATTGAGACGTTGGGCTTCATTTTTTATTTTTTTATTTTTTGGGTGATGGAAGCACGAATGAAGACAGGAAATAAATAAAAATGCTGTTTGCACTTCGTTTATGTCTTAGGGGTTGTTTTTTTTTTTTTTTCAACCCCCGAGGGATAATTCGCACTGGCCGCTGGCCAGAGTTGGTCCAATTTTAAAGGTCCGGAGCTCGTTGCGTCTGCAGTCGAGAGGGACTCGTATGGATCCGCTGCGACTGAACAAGTCGGGCGCTCGATGTGTGCAACGCACGCGAACGTTGGGACGTTCGCGCTGACAGGGGAAGGAATCCTCGCATGCGAGGAGCTCAGGCTGTGCAAGTGCTGGCCACTGCTACTCGCTGCACCTGTGTGCAGCGCATTGCACGTTGGCTGGTTGCTATACTTACGTGTACAGCGATTCATGTATACCAATATATACCTCTGCATATATTGGTGTAGGCATTTGTAGCGACTTGTAAGAGGCAGTAGGGGTTGCATCGGTGCTATCGCTCCATCAGCCTTTCTCGACCTCTTGACTATTACGCTTTTCACGATTTTTTTAAATTTATTTTTAGTCTGTAAAAATTTGTGAAAATTTGAAATTTTGAGGAATTTTGAGGAGAAAAACGCGAATTTTTTTTTTAACCCTGCTTTTAATACTACGATTCGCAACCGCTCGTCCCTTATCAGTCGTTCGCTCGAGCGGCTCGCACGCAGCGACTCAGCGGCTGGCTTATCGAATTCGTCGTACTTAAAAAAACGATAAATCCTTCCGCGTCTTTTTTTAGGCGAATCAGGGGGGCTAATCGTTCGCCGTATCGACGCACCGACGCGATTCGAGGGCAACGCGAGCGCATCCCGGAAATTGAGGTTGCCGAGTCGCCGGGGGCCTGGGCACCACGAGTCGTGTGTACGGAAGTTGGCGCGCGGCGTGGGAATTACCGGGTATCGATCGCCGGGTCCTATCGACTCGAGCCGCGCGGCTCATATTTTCGGGAAGGGGGGAGGGGGCTACTGATTAAATTACACGACGCAGACGCTGCGCCGAAGTCCGATCACTCGATCTGACTCCGAACGCGATTAAACGTTTATGCGGGACAATCGAGTCCGATGCGTTTTGTTCTCCACTCTTCGATCTCATTCTTGAGGTTCGGAAATAAAATTAGAACAATTTTTTATGAAAAAAATCTAAAAACAAAAAAAATGTAAAAATATAAAAAAATGAATAATAAAATGTAAAAATAAAAAAATAATAATAAAAAATCATCACACTGACGAATATTGCGAAAAATAACAACAGCCTGTTAATTTTTTTATGAATCACGTCGCCCGCAAAATTAAACCGCAGTGAGAAACATCAACGGATTTGACGTATCGCCGTTCGTCGATCGACATCTCGATACTCGGCGGATCGATCGCCGCACCCGAGAGATGATCGCCGAGTGCGGACGTCGATCGTGATCTCCGATCGATCGCTTCCTCTCCACAGCTTTTTCTCGAGCGCACTGCGATTCTGCGCATTCGCGAGACTCTGCCTATGCGACGAACCGAACGTACGCCGCGCAGTTTCCGGCTTCGCGATAAGAGACGCTGCCGTCTTATCGCGAGGGTGTGACGACCTATCTCAAAAGCAAAATAATCGAGACACGTGTTTGCCGGAATTTGGCTCCTTGGCACATTTTTTTTTGCAACTTCAAAGAGTGATCAACCGGATTTAAAAAAAAAACGATTTTTTATCTGTCTAATAATTTATTTATTTTTGTTTATAAAACACATTTCAGCTATCGACAACTTATTTTTTCCTTTTTCTCCAAACCTGACATTTCAATAGTTCAAATGACACAGGAGACAATATTTCGGACTCATTTTTCTTCGCAGGGAATGCGATACAGATAAGTCTGTCACTCGAAGGGGGGAGAGAGTGGAGGGGGAGAGGGAGGGGGGAGGGGAAGGGAGAGTCACAGTGGCGAAAATGGATCTTTTCAACCAGGACAAGGAAATAGACTCACTTCCTCGTCCTGGTCTCGAAAAGGGAGAGGGTGAAGGAGGTTGAGGAAGCTTTTCAAGATTCGTCGCGCGGTCTTCGAGGTTTCGGCCGTAGCAGCAGCAGCAGCAGCAGCAGCTCGGTGCTCACGTATCTCGTTCGGTCTCTTCGTTCCGGCGTGACAATGGTAACTCGTGACTCCTGCTTCCGCTTCTGGTGGCTGCTATGCTTTTGGTAGGCGTGTCAAGCGCTTCGCTCTACACGACGTGGAACACGAGGAAAAGCTCGAGGCTCTTCCGGGACTCTCACGACTCTCTGTCTCTCTCTCTCTCCGCGAGGACCAAAACGAGCGGTGAGCCGCATCAATCATACTCGCTCACTTGGCCCGCGCGCGGCTCGCTCGTCGCGCGCTCCCTCGAGCCTCGAGAGCCTCGCGCGAGGACTCGAGGGCTGCTCCGTCTTCCCCGAGAAAATTACTCAACCCTCAGTGCACACCTCTTCTCTTTTTTTTGGCTCCCTAGTCGCTTCGCGAAAATAGGAGAACTCGGACCGCGAAAAAAAATTGGGAGGTCGGAAGCTGAGCTTCAACCGCGACGACGAAATTTCAACTTATATTAAAAAAATAATAATAAAAATAAAAGTGTCTTCATTTTTTTAGGCCGAAAGCTGAGCTTCAACCCCGGCGACGAAATTTACCTAGCGACGAAAATACCTATATAAAAAAATATAAAAAAATATAAATATGATTTTTTTTTCTAAGGTCAAATATATGAATGAATAAATATAAATAATTATAAGACAGCGAATATCCGTGATAATCGCAGTGTCAAAGTTGTCACCGCAGCCTCTGACGCAGCGTTATAATCACGACGTCTGCGTCGCCGTTGCATTTCGACGCCGGGACGTTATTACTGCTATCGCGCTCTCGCGGTCGCGGCTGTCCATAAAGATTAAATCGTCGTACCCCAGCCCCCTCCCCTCGCGAACCGCTCGTCACTCACGGCGAGAGCTTTTCTTTTTCTTAATCTCACCGAGATTATTATAAACGAGCAGTCACGTAGATTTCCCGAGGCGCAGCCGGAATTCTTTGCTGTATTTCAAAAGTCGATCAATAAAAATTATTCGTCACGAGGAAAGTGGTGAGGAATTATTTTTCTGATCTTTGGACAGGAAATCGTAATTGTATTTCTGTGTCGATCTCCTTGTCGATCGATACGTAGATCGGAAGAGAGTTTCTCAATGTATTTATATTTACCACCTCAATGTATTTATGTTTACCTCCCCCCCCCCCCCCCCCCCCCGAGCCAATCCCCGGTCAGAAAAAAAATCCCAAGACCAAATGTTAATGCCCTCGTCACTCTCTCTCTCTTTTCTCCCTCTTCCTGTCTCTCTCTATCTCTTGGCTCGTGGCGTAGGTGTAAAGCGAGCGACTCTATACAAACGTCTCAGCCGCGGATTAGGCTATCTCAAGACCCGTAAATCACGCCTCGGCAGCGTCGCCCGTGCAAACAAGCCCACAGCGACGTTCGCCATACCCACCGGACCGTCTTACCTCTCCCTCTCGATCCTTCGATCTCTCCCTCCGTCTCACTCCATCTCTCTCCTGCTGCAGACGGCACTAATACACAATAACGCAAACATATTCATCGGCGCCACTATCGCCGGGTAAATAAATTCCAGATCTGCGTGAATCCCGAGTAAACTTGAGATCGATCACAGATCACCGGTGAAAAATCGTTAAGTATCAATAAAACGAATCGTCGAAATTAATGCGTTTTTCTGGCAGAATAATTTTGCCAATGAAATTATTATTATTATTTCAGCATTATTCAGGATTATTGGGATTATTTGTGTGGCGATTAATGTTTAAAGATTAATGTTTTTTTTCCTATCAGAAGAATTTTGCCAATTGCCCCCCAAATAATAAAAAAATACTGACATTATTAAAAATTTTTAAAATAGAAATAAAAAATAATAAAAAAATATATTTTTGTATAGATTAGTCATCACCACTTTCTCATTTATCCAATCGCGTCACCCAGGTACCGAGTTTCATAGCGTTGAGCGATTCCAGCGTCAAGGCCGATCGCAATCGTCGCGGTCATCGTCGCGATCGCACCGGCGCCAAGAAATTTAATAGGAAGGAAAAAAAATAGCGTTGTCCCCCTCCGACAATGAGGAACGATCCATGCGTGTATTATTCGTCTGTGTTACGTCCGACGCCTTCGCCGGTTTACAAACGTGCGTCTCCAACTCGTCGCTTCTTTCGCTCGACGTCGTCTCGACTCCCGAACTCGATAGCCGCGCGCGCCGCTCGATCCTCGCGGTGAGTCACACGCGGCGCGTCAATCGAGAAGCAGAGAGAGAAAGAGAGAGACGGAGAGAACGGCAACAAGTTATTAGTGGATTGTCTTTGGCCAATTGGGGATTATGTGGGTGAACACGACGAGGCGACGAGGCGACGCAGTTCGGCGATGGAAACGACGATGGAAACGATCGACGATCGAGAACGATGAGGAATAGATCGGTTACGGTTCGGTAAATGTTGCGTCGGCGCGTCAGCCCCGATCGTTGGGGTTTCATTAACCACAACGTTGCGGGTAACGACGCCTCGATGACACCGAACGTGTACTTTGCCGGTCGTGGAGATGGATATCTGTGTTTAAATATAGATACACACGGACATATGTTTGTGTATAGGTATGACACGAGCCGAGGCACGAGCGTTCGAAGGCAGATGGACCCCTGCGGGTCGGTAAACGAGAGTCCGACTGATCGCGGGAATTGACCACATTGAGGGGATAAAAAAAAGTTCAATGATCCACGATTGTTTTTTCTTTTTATCAACGAATTAAAACGAATTAAAACGAAAGAAAAAAAAATAAATCGGTAATTGTACTTAATAATAAAAAAATAATGATTAATATATGACGACTGAAACTGAAAATAAAATAAATCGGTAATTGTACTCAATAATAATAAGAACATAATAATTAATTTATGAAGACTGCGGATGTTTATTTATATTGTTTGACGAAACGTCCAAACGGCTTCCAGGAAAATGCACCGACAGCCCGGAGATCCAATCGATAAATACCCAGTATTAATGTAGATCAGATCGATAATCGCCGATCTCGGATATCGAACGCCGACGCATTCCGCGCTGCAGCGGTTTGTGCGAGAATTCCGCAATAAGCGCGCGAAGCGACGAAATCGCGAGAGAAGAGAGCAGGCGACGAAAAAACCGACTCATCGGGGCTGTCGCCTTGAACTTGCCCTCTTATCTTATCATCGACGACCGAGGCGATCGCGCAGCTCTCGAGCCATTGGATTTTGCAAGATCGATCGTTTCGGCATTAACGAAACGTGCAAGATCCGTCAGCTGATCGCGCGATCCCGATCTCGATTTTTCATTATGCTAATAAAAACAAAGTGCGCGAATCATCTCGTCAGCGTAAATCTCAATCGAACTTTCGACGTGAAAAAAATAAAAATAAAAATACAGCATTATATTTACCAATAATAATATCTCTTTTTAAAAAGTTCATGAGTAACGAAAAGCATTGTTAGCAAACTATTCGTGACCCCGATTTGGGAGGTTTTCGGCCCAGCGAGCAGATCTACGATTTCTGACAAACTGTTCGGCCAAAAAATTTTTTTTTTCAAAATCAACTAAAAAAGGGTTGTAACCAGTGTTTTCAGGGGTAGAATATGCGACTTGAGAACGATGGTATAGGTTAAAAGTCGATATTTTGAAAAAATAAATTTCGTGACCCCGATTTGGGAGGTTTTCGGCCCGGCGGCCAGATCTACGATTTCTGACAAACTGTTCGGCCAAAAAATTTTTTTTTCAAAATCAACTAAAAAAGGGTTGTAACCAGTGTTTTCAGGGGTAGAATATGCGACTTGAGAACGATGGTATAGGTTAAAAGTCGATATTTAAAAAAAATAAATTTCGTGACCCCGATTTGAGCGGTTTTCGGCCCGGCGGCCAGATCTACGATTTCTGACAAACTGTTCGGCCAAAAATTTTTTTTTTCAAAATCAACTAAAAAAGGGTTGTAACCAGTGTTTTTAGGGGTAGAATATACGACTTGAGAACGATGGTATAGGTTAAAAGTCGATATTTTGAAAAAATAAATTTCGTGACCCCGATTTGGGAGGTTTTCGGCCCGGCGGCCAGATCTACGATTTCTGACAAACTGTTCGGCCAAAAAATTTTTTTTTCAAAATCAACTAAAAAAGGGTTGTAACCAGTGTTTTCAGGGGTAGAATATGCGACTTGAGAACGATGGTATAGGTTAAAAGTCGATATTTTGAAAAAATAAATTTCGTGACCCCGATTTGGGCGGTTTTCGGCCCGGCGGCCAGATCTACGATTTCTGACAAACCGTTCGGCCAAAAAACTTTTTTTTCAAAATCAACTAAAAAAGGGTTGTAACCAGTGTTTTCAGGGGTAGAATATGCGACTTGAGAACGATGGTATAGGTTAAAAGTCGATATTTTGAAAAAATAAATTTCGTGACCCCAATTTGGGCGGTTTTCGGCCCGGCGGCCAGATC
Organism: Itoplectis maculator; assembly: GCA_964034905.1. Taxonomy (NCBI): domain Eukaryota; kingdom Metazoa; phylum Arthropoda; class Insecta; order Hymenoptera; family Ichneumonidae; genus Itoplectis; species Itoplectis maculator. Next base: position 1,823,965 of record OZ035870.1, read on the forward strand.
TACGATTTCTGACAAACCGTTCGGCCAAAAAACTTTTTTTTCAAAATCAACTAAAAAAGGGTTGTAACCAGTGTTTTCAGGGGTAGAATATGCGACTTGAGAACGATGGTATAGGTTAAAAGTCGATATTTTGAAAAAATAAATTTCGTGACCCCAATTTGGGCGGCTTTCAAAACTTTTTTTTTAATTACGCCATTTTTTACCAATAATAATATCAATCAAATAATAAAAAAATCAGCATCCAGAAAATAATTAAATAAACTCTCCCAAGAAAACGAAGCACCAAAAGATTCCGTTAACAAGTGCGACAACTCCGCGCAGGGTTCGCGAGACTCGCGGCAGAGGACGAAAAACACACACCGCGCGCTCGGTCGGCGAAAATTTATGCTCGGTGGGAGCGCGGACATATGGCCCGGGAGCAGCGTCGTGGCGTCGCGCAGCAGCAGCAGCAGCGGCGGCCACCGCTATACCCGGGGACTCGCGCACTGCTCCTCCGCTCTGCCTCCTCCGGCTCGCCGTGAATTAACGCAAGGACAAACGAGCGTGACCGGCTCGCCGCACGCGTTACGCGTCGTTTCGCTCCCCCCTCGATCGCCCTCGGTCCTGCGTCTGCATCTGTATGAGTGGCTCCACACACTCACACTCGTCGACTGCGACTGTATAGAGGACTGTATAGACTGTACAGGAGAAACGAAGGGAAAACGCGAGTTCAGTAACAGTGGAAGCATAACAGAAGCAGAAGCAGAAGCAGAAGCAGCAGCGACGAGTGTTACACCCTTCGACACACTCGAAGGGCTCGTCGTGTGCGGCATTGGTATAGCAGTTACAGTGTATATGGAGGGGTGAGAGGGGGTGAACTGGCCTGGCGCTATCGCTGTTTGGGGTAGAGTGGGGGAGGGGGAAGGGGGACGACTAGCCTCTGTGTAATCCCCAGTAATATACAGACATATGCACCGAGCGATCCATCCCCCCCTCCCTCCCCCCTCTCCACCCTGACACCCCTGGTGAACCCTCCTGGTCCACTCGACTCCCTGCGGACTGATATTTAGGACCGATATTCATTAGCAGTTTCACGCCGCTCGTGATCAACTCTCGACTCTCGTATAAACCCTCCCACCCCTTCCCGGGGGGAGGGGGAGGGGGTATATCGATGCACTAGATACCTGATATTTTTAATGGTTACGTTTGGGGATTTTTTTGGGAATTGTTAATTTGGGAAATTTATTTTTATTTTTGTTGGTTATTGTAGAAAGAAATTGTGATTATAGTGACAATTTTTTTGGCGGGAAAAAAATATGGGAAAGTTGGGGGTTTGAAATAATTCTTAGAAGCGCGGATTTTATGCAGTGGCAGATTTTCGCAGTCGAGGAATTTTCGACTCGCGCGATTGCGCGCGCGGGACGGAATCGTGCGCGCTCGGCTGGAATTTTTCGCGTCGTAATCTCGAATGGGAGAAACTTGGGAATTGGGAAGATTGGACACGGCCCCCGCGGACTATATACACCCGTCGTCGTATCGCTCTCGCTCTCTCGGCGAGACCGTGGAAATTGGCCGAATGGATTAGCGAATTAGTCGGTGAGTCTGCGCTCTCTGCGTTAACGGCCGTGGCTCTCGATTCCCTCTATATGTGTGTGTGCGTGTCGCACACTCATCTACAGGTTCAAACAAAAGCAGAACATTCTTATTATCACATCCTTCCACGTTGATCGAGCCACATTTGCCATATTTATCAATCATTCCATAAATCATATTTTCAACTCCAATAAAATTCGTCTCCAATAAAAGCATTAATAAAAATAAATAAAAATAAAAATTCAAACCCAACTCAAACATATTTCCGACAATTTTTGGCCTCATCCCACCAAAAAGTCATCGATTACTGATATTAAAAAAATATTAAAAAAAAAAGTAACTGTAAAATCGTACAGAAAAAAAAAATAATAATTCAATAGGATAGCGAAATGAATCACTCTGTAAGTCATCGATTACTGACATTAAAAAAATATTTAAAAAAAGTAACTGTAAAATCGTACAGAAAAAAAAATAAAATAATTCAATAGGATAGCGAAATGAATCACTCTGTAAGTCATCGATTACTGACATTAAAAAAATATTTAAAAAAGTAACTGTAAAATCGTACAGAAAAAAAATAAAATAATTCAATAGGATAGCGAAATGAATCACTCTGTACATACCCGTGTTATGGGATCTCGTGCGCGAGCGATTACGTCAGCGCTGGGCCGAACGCGAAGGCAGACGAGAGAGGCATATCCGGTTGGCTTAGATTGACTTGGCGCCAACCGCTGCGCGTACGACTGCCGGAATTAAATGATTATTGCGTTATATACGGGGTTCTGTGCGCGCGCCAACGATGAGCGAGGAGGATGGAAGACGAAGCAGCAGGAGAGCCCGAGAACGACTATTACACCGTTCGGGTTAGTAGTTTGGTTGTTGTCGGAACGCGCGAGTCGCCCGCATGTGTCTCGATCGCCGCGTAAAATGCGCCGCAGCCGCTGATGCTTCTCTCGTGCCGCACCTAATATCACATTGTCACCCATTGGCACACGGCGCCTTCGTCTCTCTGCTGGTCCCAACCCCAGCCGCCTTATGTGTCTTTCGTTTTTTTTTCTGTCCTACACGGGCGACGCATACAAACCAATTCCAGGCAACGAGGCCTCCAGTCTGGAATTAGAAAAATGGGCAAAATGATTAATTTTCATAAACGTCCGCGTCGCGTCGTTCGGGACGACCGCGATGCCCGGGAGATAAGGCCGACGACCCGCACCGACAATCGCGACGTGTGTTTCATTCCGTTTCTGCTTGGATGGAATTTTTACTTTTTTTTTTGTTGGAGATTCTTGGGTTGAAATTGAGAATTTGGGAGTCAGGTCTTCGACGTTGGTTTTTTTGCGGCTTTGTGTTGCAGGAATGGTCGGATTCGTTGATATAATTGTTGAATCGTCGAATTAAGTGCATTCGACGATCAGAAAAATTGCGAGGCTCACATTTCTCACATTTCTCGCTTATCATCAATTTCGCTTAATCAGTCGTTTTCATCGGCTGCTAAGGTCGACGTTTAAAAAACTCCAATATTTCTCCGATGTTTTTTTTTTTCTTTTTTTATTAAAATAGAGAAATTTGGAATTGGAAGCAAAAGGAACGAACATTGGAATAATTCGCATGATCTGGAAAATCGCTACGAAGCGGTGAAATCATCGAGTCGAGTATATCGAGGACGTCGCGAAGGTCGACGCGAAACGGCGCCCGGGGCTCGTCGCTCAGGGTGAAGCAGATCAAACGGGGGGAGGTTTTCGCCGCTGCCGAACGACCGAACCGCGTCTCCGCGTTTTCCCCGTCGCTCCGCCCTGAGCGCGTCGTTCCTCATCTGAATTGATAATTTTCTCGGTGGCGCATATCAAAGACCGCCGCATCCAGCGACGCAACTCGACGGACCGGCAGCTCCCTCGAGTGTGATCGCGAGATCAACCGGCGAGCTTTTTACCCTTATCCACCCGGGCAATATATGTATATTACGGTATATATATAACGTATCGTCGATACACTCGAGGCTCTCAACAGATTCGAACAGTCGTAGTCCTCAAACAGTAAAATCGTGGGAAAAGTATCACACTTGCAGACTTTGTACGTTCCAACGTTTTGCATCTCGTTTCAATAACCATTTTGAATCTCTTTTCAATAGAGACCCTCAATTACATCGCCTGGTACAATTTTTATTTTTGTTCTTATAGCAATTTTTTTTAATAAAAAAAAAAATTTAATTCTTATAGCAATTTTTTTAATAAAAAAAATTTTTTTTTGATTCTTATAGCAATTTAATTTTATTATCTCTTATAGCAAAAAAAATATAAAATAAAAAATCGTCGATCCCAGCGTTGCACAATTTTCCTTCCGTCAAAAGTTCGTCGACCTCGCGATCGACGGATCAGCGGCCCAACGAGATTGCGCGGATTAGAGAATCGAACGTCGTCGAACGTCGCGATTCCGGGTATCAGTAAAATTTTCGCGATGCTATCGCAGCTCCGACGGATCGGAAATTACGAGACGTCGATCGTGGCGCATTTCCACTGGCGCTCGTCTCGTCGTCATTGAGGATCATCGTGAGACGCACGTGGAGATCCTGGAGATATCGCGTTTCGTATATATGGCGCAGTGATGTGGCTGATAAGCCAGCTGATGTGCTTTCGGCCTTCCAGGCAAAAAACACATCGAGGCAGCTTGGAAAATCGGCGAGAGTCACCGAGCAATCTGTGCCCCCTGCAGCTTCTGCTGCTGCAGCGGTTTCGCTTTGCCCCCTCCCCTCCATCCAACACTAAAATGATATTACCGTCCTGGTCGGGCCACCTGAGCCCCTAAAAGCTTCCTCCGCGTCCTGGTGCACACGGACAGCAAAGGCCTCTTCATGTCTTCGTGCACGAGCGGTTGACCGCCACTTCCTTCGTTGATTCCTAATTCATTCGATGCCTTGCCAAGTAAGTCCTGGTTCATTCCCCATCATTCCTCAGCAGCGACGTGGAGGGTCGAAAAAACAAACACCGCAACTCCTGCTTAGCAATTGCGCCAACGACGACGACAATTACCGACTGAGTCACGAATATGCAACTCGTCAGATTTTTTCGTTCTACTTGCGAGTCTCCCTTTGATTTGAATTAATGGGATTCGGTGGGTCACTCCGAGGTTCGCCAATTTTTATTGGCTGCGAACGGACTGCGACGCACTTTCGCAGTTGTATTCGACGCATTTCGCGACTGCGGAATGTGTGTGAATACGGATTTTGTCAGACTTCATCAGTGACCATTGAAAAATGTCAGAATGACTGACAATTTTTCAGTCAGAGTAACGATCGACGAAAATATTCGATTTCACTGAAGCGAACATTGAAAAATGATACTTTGACTGACTGAGCGACACTTTTTCAGTCGGAATGAAAATCGACCAAAATATTCGATTTCACTGAATCGAACATTGAAAAATGTCACTTTGACTGACTGAAAAACACTTTTCCTGTCAGAATGACAATCGACCGAAAAATTCGATCCGATTTTCCAACAGAAAAAAATTGATCATCAAGCCTCACTCACATCGTCAACGATAACCAACGAAAGACGTCGATCTCAGAGATCCGCTTCGAGGCTGACGAACTCTCGATCCATGAGTCAATCTCCATGCACGTCCGTGGCTCAATCCACGCGGTTATCGTGATTGCGAAGCCGGGAGGGGGGGAGAAGGGGGGGCGTCGTGGGCAGCGGTCGAGTCAGGCGCGTTCGTCCGTCGGCGTCAATGAATCCGATTGATCGCAGATCAATGGGTCGTCGTCGTTGCTCATTGTTGCCTTTGCATCCCCCTCTCCCCTTCCTCCTTAGGAGCCACATTTAGGCCTCGCGTTGACCGCATCGGCAATCGAAAAAAAAAATACGATCGCCGCGGCTTCAGGTCAAACGACGTCGGTCAAGTCCGACTTCCTTCCCCCCATTTGACCCTGCCGGTCGGACTCTTCTCTCAATCTCGACTCCGCGACTATGTGACTCATTCGTCGTCAACGTCTTCGGGTTCGTCTTCGAGAATGAAACTCGTCACACTCGGCGGCGACGTCGTCGTCACGTTCATCTGCAGCCCGCGAGTCGCCCAACTAGACCCGACGAATTATTACGACGGCGCTCGCGTTTACGCAACTAAAAAGAGACGCAGCCCCCTTCCCCCCCCCCCCCCCCCTCCCCTTCCCCTTAACCCCTCCTCACGTCCCTTCCGCGTCTGATGCTCTCTCCGTTCCTTCCTCCGTCTCTCGCTGACCACGAGACAAATTGAAAAGGGAGCCCGGCGAAATAACATCGGGAACGACAATGAAGAACTGAACGATCCGTCACTCGCTCGCAAAAAAATTGAAAGTTATACATGGACCACGGTGATGAATTTGAAAAAATAAATAAAAAAGGAGATATATTTTCGTCGGCGTAGCAGCTAATTCGGCTGGCGTCACGTGTCTCCTGAAAAAAGGATCACTTGCCACAGTCTCGAGTAATATACTTTGTAAATATCTCAGACCGATAGTTTATAATACAGAGGTGAAAAATAAGAAGAGAAAAAAATAAGAGAAAGAGGAAAAGAGGGGGTGAGGGTTAGGCTCGCTGAGCATAGTCCGTTTGCAGGGGTGGAGGGTGGTCCGGGTATGGCTCGCCCATGTTTGTCGAGCAATCAAGCCCAATCATTAACCCCTCTGTGAAAGCCACCATAGCTGCTGCTGCTTGCTATGGTTTTGCTGGTTTTGCTCTACTCTCGCGACATTCTGCCATAATATGCTATATATACAATACTGTATATGCTATACATATGAATAGAGCGATCTGGCTGCGTTGCCGGACTCAGAGGGGGGAAGGAGGGGAGGAGGGGAAGGTGAGGGGCTACTTTGTGTACCAGTGACCATAAGACCAGCTCATGTCCACCACCCAACGCGATGATCCCGTCTCGACGACTCGTGAACAGGAAGTCCACCTAATCAGGGGTAGTGAGTGGCAAACAGGGGCGCGGTAACGCGGACCGCGCTTTATCCAGCGCCAACTAACATCCTGTGGGATTTCCAAACGAACGACCCAACCGAGGACGAGAGTTTCCCCGTGTGTGCTGCCTTCACTGGTTACCAGCGAGCTATTAAGGTGCCACACGTCGGGTCTCGAGACGAGCGAGACGCCCTAATCGCGCTGATGATCTTTAATCTAATTAATCCAATTAATTATCGGCAGGAACGACGACAGTCGCCGCAGTGGAAAAAGAGAAAAATCGGTATCTCGGACCTGTTCGCCAACGTCGACGTTGGCAATAAAGTCGCACGCGGTTAATTATCGCACGTCACGTGGGTCGCGGAGAATAATCACGCGACGCCCGACGGACTCGTCAATTTCACGGACAAATATATTTTATTTTATTTGCCGCGTCGTAAATGCGACGATTAGCCTGATTATTCGCTGTTGTGGAGAATTTTCGTCAATTTTACTAATAGCGAATATTTTGTGGACGATTTCACGGACAAATATATTTTATTTTATTTGCCGCGTCGTAAATGCGACGATTAGCCTGATTATTCGCTGTTGTGGAGAATTTTCGTCAATTTCACTAATAGGGATTATTTCACCTGTTTCTCGGGATATTTAATTTTCGCTGTAGCAGTGAACCTCTGATAAACGTTTATTGTCGTTGCGGGTGAGAAGCTATTTTTTTTTAAGCTTTTGTTGTCACTTTTGGACGACTTGAAGTGTTTCCGAGGGCGAAGTATAAAAATCGCCGGCGATCCGTCTCGAAGTACGTGCCAAACGAGTGGCGTTTAGTCTCGTTCGTTAAGGGTTGAAGACTAGAAAAAGTGGGGGAGGGAAAGAAAGGGTGCGAGACAATCGTTCGCTTTTTTTTTTAAGCGAGAAGGGCTCTCGGTCTCAACCCTCGAGTCTCTCATTTTGCCCGCGACTCCTTTACAGCTCTGAGGGGTGGAGGGGGGGAGGGGGAGAGGGGATGTTAATAAGAGGCGAAGTGCAGGGTGAGAGTGGTAAGTAAGAGCGAGAGGGGGAGGGAAGCGAGAGTGAAAGTGGAACCACCGACGATAATAATAAGCTCGGTAATTCGAAGTTTGACGAGCCAACTCCGACGCTAACCACGACCTCGACCGCTCGCTCCTCTTATTTTTCTTTCCCTTTCTCTCCTTCCTCCTCCTGGCTTGTGGTCCTGGCCACGTTTTTTTTATTTTTCGCCGCCGAGTTTTTCCGACATTATCTCACTGCCGCGCGATGTCTCCCCAGCGTGTCGGGATATATCCAATTAAAAAACGCTACCAGAGCCTCCGAAACGTCTTGCGAGGTGTACAACAGCGGCAATGGCTTTCCGAGGGACGATAAAAAAAAATCGCGAGAGGGAGGAAGGCGACCTTAAGACGCTCCAGAGAGCCGAAAGTGCAGTGATTGGCCAGCAGGACTCATAGTTAAAAAAAAATGCTATCAAAAATACCACGAAATAAAATAAATAAAAAATAAATATCGATCTCTTAATAAAACAGCGTCGTCACTGACAGCAGCTGTCAGTGACGACAGACGAGGTGAAAAACAATTGTCAAGCTCTGAAAATTAAAGAAAAAAGGAAATCTTGGTGCAGTGATTAACCGCAATATCAGCGAGAAATGTGGCAGAGAGTCGAGTCGCATTCCCGGCGAGAGACGACGGTGGGGGAGGGGGGGAGGGGAGGGTACAGGGGGGAGGGGGGTGCTGCAAATAAGGGAGCGCCCCTCCGGTGCCCTCGTGGTGTCGGATATTCAGACCTCGCGACCTTCTCGCTCGCTCGGATATTTTTTTTCTCCCTTTCTCTTCGTGTGTATTCCTCTGTCCGTGCTATATATGTATATCTATATTACGGTCTCGCAATCCACTCGTTCGATATTAATTCGTTCTCTCTAATTATTGTTTCACGTGGCCGCGTCGGAGAGTCACGTGTGCGAGTCACCGGCGCGACGACGACGACGACGACGATAAGGGCCACGCGGTTGAAACGAGGGTGTGGCGGGGTTGGCCCCGGCTCGGCCAGGACCGCGTGTGTGTACTAATAATCGATTGACATTTGACGCTCGTGCTGAGCAGACGAGCTCGCCCTCCGAATTTTAATCGTTGCTAATCGGGTGATTAATGAACAAACAGGAGGCGACTGATTGATATTAAGGTTCCGCCTGTTAAACCGTAGCCTCCCTGCGGGTCGTCGAGTCGATGGTTCCGCCAGGAACACTCATTCCCACAATATTTTCTCCTGGAACAAACCTGGTCCCACGATTAGTCCGGCGATTAAATACCCAATCGTCCCATAATTAAAAAAAAAACAAATGTATTACGAATTTCTAACTTACCGACGAGTGCGATTTTTTTTTTGCGATTAGCCCAGCGATTAAATACCTAATCAGCCAATAATAAAAAATAAATTTGTCACAAATTTCTACCTTACCGACCAATGCGATTTTTTTTTTCTTTTTTTAGAAAACGACTGATAAAACGTCGTTTCCGGCTGATAATCGCTCGTTCCGAGCTCGTTGCGGATTCGCGAGCTCGCACAGCTCGTGGGATTTTCGCAGGGCAAGTGTACAGCGAGGAGGGGGGATTAGGGGGCAGAGGGGGGGAGACGGGAGGAGGCAAGAGAGAAGTGCAGCGCGAAACGTGTGAACCGACGAGCACTCGCTAATACGTAAAAAGCGTCGGGGGAGCTGCGAGAGCGCGAGAGATGTGCTCCGCGGGATCGAGATGAGCCAAGCGGCGGCGGCGCAGACTCCGGGGGCCCCGGGTATTCGACTAATTTAAGCGGAATTGCCGGAATAAACGGAACTGCATGCCACATCCCGTCTCGCGCGTTCTCGGCTCGTCCAGATGTTTCGCCGTATTAAACGAATCCTAACGCGTGGTTATTTCGCTGCCCCCTCACCCCTCCCCCCCCCCCCCCCCCCCCACCCACCGCCCTATCGGAGGTCCGACTGCTAATTACTCACGGGGGCTCATCCCGCAGTTGTTGCCCGAACAAATTGAATTAACGAAATACGGAAAAAAATGTTTTAACGTTTCAATTTTTCTTTATTATTATTTTTTTTTTGTCTTTAAAGCACTCGAGTCGGGAAACCCAAGCTCGAGCTCTCCGCGTTTCAGCTGCAGAGCTGAGGGACAGGGAAAGGGTCACTCGTAAAACTCAGGTACACTGCTTTTGCCGCAATGAAGTTCGTCTTCGGGCTGAGGAGGAGAAGGAAGAGGGACACTTAAACCGAGCGAAGCGTGGAAAGAGTCCTCGGCTACCGTCAGAGTCTGCGTGTATGTAATATATATATGTATGTGGGTATTTATATATATGTGTCACGAGGAGATACGTTCAGCGTGATGCAGAACACAGAAATGAGATAGGGAGGACCACATAGGTGAAAACCAGGGGCGAGGGTTGTATCAGCCCTGCGGTTAATACACTCGCGTGCGGTGAACCTGACGGCCACGAATGGAAATTACGGATGCGCGCAAAAAAATGTTCGACGACAAAAAATCTTGACCCGCTAGAAATATTTTTAAGTGTGTCTCAAAAAAAAATCGCAAACTATTAATTCTGACATCTTAGATCATTCAGAGCCACGATTTTTTTTTTAATTTTATTCCAATTTTTATTTTCAGTGGCCAACTTTCCGCAATTCCACATTTGCACGGAGAAAAAAATATGGGAACAATCACTAAGTATACTTTTGTGGCAATTGCGAAACATTCGGGAATTTTTGTGATTATTCCAAAATTCCCGAAAAGTCGCCAGAATTCCGGAATGTTTCGCAATTGCCACACAAGTATAGTGACTTTTCCCATATTTTTCCCTCCGTGTGACCCCGGTTGCCTCCTAAATCCTCCTCGCGGGGTCAGCTTCACCATAATCGCCTGCCATCCATATATAACATCGCCTGAGCTGGACGCGAGAACTCGCGGTCTCGGGTTGCCATACGCGAGATATGCTTCCGGCTCGAGTAACGACGAGAGACAACACCAGAGCAGAGCTCGCGGCTGCCGCGCATCTTCCCTCATCGCGCGGTGGGTTTAATTAAAACGAGGAACAAGTCCCAATTGACGGAGCTGTTGCTGCTGCGAAAGTGCCGATGTTCCAGTCTCTCGCTTCAGCTGACTGACCGCCAGGCACAAGCGGAGTGGAGAGAGGGGGGAGGGGGCAAGGGTCAAGGGGTAGGGTGGGAGGGAGGGTATAGCTAGCCACTCGGTATAGGGTCCGGCGGGTGGTGGTCGAACCAGAGGGGTTTGCCTCGAGGGTAACAAGGTTTAACCCGCTGTTTCGCGTACAACGCCTGATGCCTCTCGCTGGTCGCCTCGCTGTACACGAAATTCTCGTATACCGAATGCTTGTAGGTTTATGCGAGGCGATAGGTAATATCACGTGTATACTCGTCGAGAGAGAGAGGGAGAGAGAGGCCGGAGTTATATCAGTCGACAAGGATGAGAGGAGGATGAGGAGGAAGCGTTGAACGAGGCGAACCAGGACGATAGGTCGAAACGTTGCTGCCGCCGCGGTCCAGCTCGTTATTAACTGACCAGTGCGGAACGAGACACCGGGGAGTCATGCGAATATACCTAACAGCGAGCGCGAGCGATCCTACGGCCTCTATGACTCTCTCACTCGCTCACTCTGTGTATATTGCAGCAGGCTTATATCTGCGATAATAGCACACGCGAAAAGCTAGGTAGAACACGCCGGGTCCGTTCCGGCGAACGAGGCTGACCGAGCGATACTATCCACTGCGAGAAAGGATTGACGAGACTCGTTGGCTGAGTCGCAGCAACGTCGACTGCGGAAGGTCGTTGATATTGTCCGACGTGTTCGACGATTGTTCGAAATTGGGTTGAGGGTGGATGAAAATATGGAGTGGATTTTTGGGTTAAGACATTTTTTGAGAGCCGATAAGAAATTCGGGTGGAGATAAAAATATTGTTTTTAGGGAAAATGGAATCTGTGATAATCCGAGGAATTGATAAGACGGAACAATGTCGCTCGCTGTTGATATAAATTTCGAAATTGGGTTGAGGGTGGACGAAAATTTGGAGATTAATTAGATTTTTGGTTTAAGACATTTTTTTTTTTTGAGACCCGATAAGAAATGTCGGTGGAGGTAAAAATATTGTTTTTAGGGAAAGTGAAATCTGTGATAATCACGGCTAACTGATAATGAGGAACAATGTCGCTCGCTGTTGATATAAATTTTAGGAAAGTGCTGGTGTCGCATTTGGATTGAAAGACGAGAGAAAAGCCGATAGCTGGAAATGTTTGATACAACGGAATAAAAATTATCTAATTGAATTAGTCACGGTCATCATCAGTATGAGACGAATGCAACACGCAACCGGTTTGTCATATCTCGCCAGGAGGTCTATATGGGAACACGTGCAACCCCTGCGACCACCGATTCATCGCGCACGATACATATTTCCCCGTCGTTTTATTTTCTATTTTATTTTTCCTTTCGTTTTTTTTCCACGCGCACGAGGCACGCGAAATGGGAAACGAGAGGGGAATCAGGTGGCCCGGGCGGGTCCCTACCTTGTTTCGGGCTTGTTCCTCGTGACAAATTGCCGAGCGACCGGAAGACGGATGACTTTTGACTTTGACTCGCGCTAGATACGGGAGCATCGCCCGCGGGGGCGGTGAAGGAACGGGGGAGGAGGGGAGGGGAACGTAAAATTGAAATGTGCGCGGGGTTTGAGCGCCGAGGAAGGAAATTGAAATTTGCCGGTGAACGAGGTCGAGAGTGTCGGCAGTTTGAGCGGAGGATGAGACGCATCAGGCAGTCATCCCCTGGAATGTATCGTCCTCGTGGGAGAAACTGCGGCTCAAGAAAGGGGAGAAAAGAAATTGTCGAGTCTACCGCTAAACCGATGGATTTCACTATCCCTGACTCTTTCACTTTAGCAGTATTTTTATTTTTATTTTTTTTTTACAAATTAACTCAAATAATGAAGACCATTGCAGTGCGATTGAGTTGCTTCTTCAGAGCAACGAAAATTACGTTCGCTGCTGCTCGCACTGAACACGCCAAGCGCCGAGCAAACCTCACGCGGGAGATAAAATGGGGGGAGGGGAGGGGGGAAAGGGAAGCAGGAGTAGATGAGAAAAACTGCGGATGAAATTGAATCGAATCGGCGGATACGACGAGACTGCGAGCGCGTTGCGGTCGCGTGTCGGTCGGCAGTTGTAGCTGCGAGCTCCGGCGAGACGCGCGGCGATCGTGGCAAAAGCCTTAAGGACGATCGTAATGGACGACGAAGGCCGCAGTCGCCGCGAGAGGCATAAAGCACCGGCTGAACCCACCGGACGTTGGCGGCTGTATCTACTGTCTGTATTACATCGTGCTGTATCTACTGCCTCGCATCAGGTCTGCATTGTACGGCGCTGTATCTACTGCCTCTCGTCAGGTCTGAGTTGTGCTGCGCTGTATCCACTGCCTCTCATCAGGTCTGCACTGTACCGCGCTGTATCCACTGTCGGGTGGTCAATAAAAATAACGAATGACCAAAATAACGAATGTAATACTAACGAACGTCTAAATCTAAAATGATCATCCTTACGGAATTCGTTATTTTAACCATTCGTTATTTTGATCATTCGGTATTTTGACCCCACATTTTATTAAAATGCAGTCAAAATAGCGAATGATCAAGATACCGAATGGCTAAAATAGCGAATTCTGTAATGATGATCATTCTAGATTTGGACGTTCGTTAAATTCGTATTTTGGCCATTCGCTTTTTGGTCATTCGTTATTTTGATCCCCATCTCCACTGCCTCGCGTCAGGTCTGCACTGTTCCGAGCTGTATCCACTGCCTCGCGTTAGGTCTGCACTGTACCGAGCTGTATCTACTGCCTCGCGTTGGTTGCGTCGTGTGGCTTCGATGCATGCGAGGTACATTATTCTCCTCTCTGTCTCTTTCTCTTTCACTCCTCTTTAGGACGCATAAGCTGTGCTGAAGGAAGAAAAGTAGAGGGAGAGAGACAGAGGGAGGGAGAGGGATGAGAGAGAGGAAAAAAAAAGAGAAACAAAGAGCAGTAGGAAAGGAGAGTCACGCTCGTCCCGCGGGGACGAGCTGTCCTGGAGCTTGTACGGTATATAGTATATTAGGCATTAAGGGGGTGCGACCATCCCCCGGGAGCCGAGCGCGCCAGGCAAACGCACGAGGTTAGCGTGGCGCGGACCTTGGAGAGGGGGGCGAAGGGTGACGGGGTGGAGGGGAGAGACACGCCCACTTCGTAATTGTTTAAAATCTGACGTCGTAGTAGTCGCTGCATGCACGAAGCAGCCACCTCGAAACAGCCCTCCGGCTAATTAGTCGATAGCGTAATAATCCCGCGACGTGTGTATTACGTCGGACTCACTCCGTCAACCGAGTGAACCGCTGACCCAGAGTTCTCGTTTCGGCCACGCGAATCGCCCGGTTCTCCCGCGCCGATAACGAGGCAAATTGCTCGTTGTCGTAATTAACGACACGAGCGGCGATTAATTAAAATATTACTTTTATTCGACGATCTCTTTATCTGCGAAACATCGAATTTTGTAATTTTAAAAAATACACTCACTGCTAATGTCAGGCGAGAAGAAAAAAAATGAGGGATTGCAAGGACGTCGGTAATTATTTCCAACGTGATAAAAATGTAATTAAACGGAGAAGCAGATAACGCCTCGTAAAAATATCGTAACTCACACGCACCTTTTTTTTTTCGCAACGAACATATTTACTAGCAACAAAAATCTGATAATATCGCCAACGAAATAAAAGCATCGAAATCTCGTCAAGCGTCAAAAAAATAAATTACTATCAATCCGTGAAAAAAATTCCGCAAATTCTTGCTGGGAAATTCAATTTAATCCAAGTTTCACGTGTCGAGCGATAAAACAATTCGCCGTCGGCGGCGGCAATTGAACCCGATCCACAATAATTTCCATTCCCTTCGCCCACGTCGCGCGTCTCACACCTTTGATTTATCCCCATATTATGTGGAGACCCCCATCGGACTTGCCGGGTGGCTGAGTGCGGCTGGAAATTCCCATGATAGGTGCCGGAGGGGGTTGAAAAGCCCTCCCCCCCCCCCCCACCCTTTCATGGTTCGCACCCGCGAAGCGGAACGCGTTGTACAGGAGACGTCAGGAGGGAAAGCGGCGCCACCCGAGCGGCGTTGTGGAGCGCGCGATGAAAATGGGATTGAAAACCGCCGGACTAATCTTCGGGGCGGCTCTCTTTCTCCTCGTTCCTTTTTCTCCCTTTCCGCCGCCGTCCCGAGTGGTCTACCGTTTCTACCTTCATCTCTCTCTCACTCTTTCGGTGTCTGTGTATATCTGTGTGAACCTTTCGCACACACCGACGATGACTGAGAAAAGTCACGCCTATATTAAACGCGTGTGTTTACATTGCCGGCTGTGGAAACAGGATTGGATGCGTGTATATCGTCCTGCACACATAGCTTCGAATGTTAGATATGTGTATATATAGTATGAATGTGTGTGTGTGTGTATATCTATATATTTGCGTGCGGTGTTCAACGAGGGCGGTGGAAGCGTCTGCCATTTAAATAAATGTTTAATCTCGCCTCCGCCACCCCATCCCCCTTCCCCCCCCCCCTCCCCCTCCACCCCTCTTCATTCCACTGAGTCCCGGTTTGTGCTTTTTTCTTTCTCTCTTTTTTTTTCATTTCATCTCTTTTCTTCCTCTTCCTTCGTTCCTCCTTCCTCGGGGCTGGCTTTTCGGTCGAGCGTTTTACAAAAAGCTCGACGCGCGGCCGCAGAAAAGGGGAGAGAATGCACGGACGGTGGAGGGAGGGGAGTGGGATGAGGAGGGAAGGGGAAGGAGAGGTTGAACGAGGAGAGGGGGGAGAAAGGGTGGAGAGAGGGTTGGAAGGAGGAGGACAGGGAACGAGAAAAAGGTAGAGTAGCTCTCGGGCAGAGAGGCAAGTAAAAAACCAATCGAGTCTGTGCAGCAGAGGCTGCGGAGCTCAGTCTCCTGCCTGCTTTTCCATCCCCGACCACCAACCCCCCCCCCCCCCCCTTCGCCCCTCTTCCTTCCTTCGGTTGTAGGGGACGGCGGGCAAGACGGGACAGCGGGGCAAAACGGCCCTGAAAATTGTTATCAACGTTTCCAACATTGACAGCTCTTCCTCTTACAATGTGCAAATCGTCATTTTCCTATTTCGCTTATCACCGTAAAATTTTATCTGCGTTTCTTAAAAATGGTGTACAGATGAAAAAAAAAATGTGCAAATTACTACGAGTTTCGGATAGTCGACTGAACGCCGAAATTTAACCCCCTCAGTAATCACCATAAAATCATCCCTAAAAATGCGCGAAATCGATTTAAAAAAAAAGGAAAGCACAATCCAATGAAATGTGTCAAGTAGATCCGTTTTGCCTACCCCCTACACTGAGGTGGAAGGGATGCAGAGCTAGTCGCATGGAACTCAGGGTATCCCATTCCCCTCCCCCACCTCTCCCTCCGTTCCACCGCGCCCGGCTACCCATTTAACCTCTGCATTGCAAATGCCACCCCCTTTTTGCCGTAGCGCGCGAGCGCGTTGCCTGCGGGGGTGGCGCGGGGGTTGCGAGCTTCGAGCTGAGAGGGTGCGAGTGAGACGGGTGGACGACGACGACGACGACGACGACGGCGACGACGTCGACCTATAGCGTCGATGGTGGTGGTGGAGCTTCAGCTCGATTCTACAGCGCTACTGGCGTAAGGGATGCTTGGAAGTGAGAGAGAGAGGGTAGAAGAAGAAGAGAAGGAGAGAGGGAGAGAAAGAGAGAGAGAGGTGAAAAGAGAGATGGGAGAGGGAGGGACAGAGATAGAATCGAGTCGAGTCGAGTCGACTGTTATTTTAACGAAATATCTTTAAACGGGTCGTAGAGGCAGAAGGGGAGGGGGAGGGTGTAACCCGGCGGCCGAGGCTCGTGGCGAGCTGAGCGAGAAAGAGAGATGTGGGGTTCGCTCAGCTCTGCTCTGCAGAGCAGAGGAGAGCAGAGCTGAGCGGTGAGATGAAAGGATACCTAGTTACGGAATGAGGGCCTCCCCGTTTAAGGGATTACCGGCCGCCCGTTATTCAAATGTATGCTAAATGCAGCGGGGATACGCGATAGCCTTATCAACCCCCCCCCCCCCCCCCCCCTCCCAAGCTGGATCTCGAAGCGCCGACGTCGACGGCGACGTGTGCGAAGCAGTATAGCCACTCACCCCACGCGGCACTATGGTGAGAGCTCAACCGATGTGCGAAAACGGATCCACTGCACAGTGAGCACCGATCTCTCAACCTCTCTCCCCTTCTGTACCTACGCAACCCCTTCTTTAACTTCTCCTCATCCCCTGCGCGGTCATTGCGACCACTGATAGTACAATGGAGGTTAGGTGAAGCTGACAGGAGTTCTTCGACGTTCGGATCGACGACTGAGCTTTGATATAGGAAGCAGCAATTTTTTTTTTTCTGAAGTCGATTGCTGAATCGACTTCAGAAAATTTCAGATAAAATAAAATGAAATGAAATAAAAAATATAAAATAAAATAAAAGAAAATAAAAAATATAAAATAAAATAAAATAAAATAAAAGAAAATAAAAAATATAAAATAAAATAAAATAAAATAAACGACAATGGAAATATCAGAAGCAAAGTCGGAAATAGGTCCACACGACAGAGTGTGAATTTGTTTTTTTTCACAGCTCAGTTATTGTCGAGGTTCATCATTTTTTTAATGCACAAAACGTTCGCCAGTGCGTCACGCGACACCCAAGGATTCGCCCAGGGTTGATGACGGCCACAGTCAGCGCGTTCGGTGGGAGAATCCCGGTGCGTCGAAAAAAGAAGAGGAAAGCAAAAAGGAGAGAAAAAAAATGGGATCGCTCATTAACGCGGAGAACGATTTAATGAAGATGACCTCACGCGGTTCTCGGTGCTCGGATATCTCGCTCTCCGGCCGGGAGGCGGGAAGAGGAGGGGGGGGGGGGGGGAGGAGGAGGGTTTTACAGGCTGATGCAGTATTAGCGGCGACACTGCGAGTCGAGCGGATTCTCACGTCAATAGCCGGTCCGCGAGTCAAGTGGCGAGAATTGTCGGCAATTGTTTCCGAAATCCCGCGCAGATGCCTCGCGCTCTCTGCCCGCAACTCCGCGCGCGAGTTCTCTCTGTGCGTTTCTCTGTGCGAGACTTTTGTGTTTGTATCGTTTGCGCGCCGTGGAATCGCGCGCGAGACGCGTCGAGAGCACCGAGGAACGAGCGTGACCCCGGCGCGCGGGCGTTCGCGAGCGAGTAGTACAGTGATTGGCCACCCCGGAGCACGAAAACTGCGGATTTCGCGCGTGTCGACAATTTTTTTTGTAATAATTTCATTCCAGTCGTCAATAGCGCTAAAATTCATCACTCGAATTTTTTACTTTGCGAAAAAAAAAATACAATATGATAGGCAATGGAATTATTTTTTTCAAAACGTGTACAGCAATTTTTCGCTATTTGGGAAATTCAGTCACGTGTTCCAAATCTGTCCGCCGATACAATCGGAATGATTTGTACACACTGAAAAAAATTAACATTTGCGATTACCAATCGTTGGTCAGAGCTACCAATGTTTTAGTAACTACAACAAATATTTTGGTAGATCGAAGTAATGATTGGTAATCGCAACTACTAATTTTTCTCAGTGCAAACAGATTCTCCCAACACCGTTTAACAAACTCAGGGTGGTCAATGACTGTGCCACCTCGCTGCAAACGCACTCAGAGCGGCCAATGACGAACTCGAAGCGCTAGACAGAGCGTGCGAATATTGTGCACCGGGGAAGAGGGAGAGAGAGGGGTGAGGGGGGATGAGGGAGGTCGAGAGGGAGAACGAAGTCAGTGAGCAAAAGCAGTGGAAGCTCTCGGCGAGAGCGCATCACTCGGTCGATCCTGATGTGTGAATCACTCGGCACAATTACGACAATTACGGGCGGCCACGCGGAAGAGCGGGGTCGAGGGGGGGGAGGGGTTCGGGGGCGGGAGCGCACAACATCAGAAACGGCACAAGCCCGGAGGAGGGGATCGGAGGAGGGGGAAACGGCGACACATAAGCAGCGTAAAGCGGTCTCAGTGCTGGCGGCTGCGCCACTTCGACTCTCCTCGACGTTCCCACGCCCTCTTCCCATTCACGCTTCGCGCAAATCTTGATTCCTCGAGACGAGACCCCGCGAGGCCCAAGTGAACCCGGGATCTCCGCGAGGGGGAGGGAGGAGGGGGGGACACGCAGCGTCGTCGCGCTGACATACACACTGCGTTCTATATCTGCGCACAAGTGGGAGTAATACTTTTTATTTCCTTAATTCGTTAGAAGGAAACTCGACCAGGAACTAAAGTGGACAGATTTTCGCATTCGCCGCGATGACCGTGCGAAAAATGAGACGTGAGTCTTGTTGAGTCGAGTTGTTTGTCGTCGCGTGATCGCGGTATTGGATTTTTCTAACCTCCACACGATTGGTCCGATTTGTCGCGAGAATCAACGTCGCTGACGCTGAGTTGACGATGTCTAGATTTTTCGATACACAAGTCATGATTCAAATCGTGTATTACACAATTTTATTAAAAGAAAAATTATATTATTAATATACTGGTTAAAATACTGTCACGCATTAAAAATAAAATTTTCCACAAGTGGATACAGTCGTTGGCCACCCTCCGAAATTTTTGCTGATTCTTCCGAAAAAAAAAAAAAAAAAAAAAAAAAAAAGATTGATATTATTAATATACTGGTTAAAATACTGTCACGAAATAAAAATAATATTATCCACAAGTGGATCCAGTCGTTGGCCACCCTCCGAAATTTTCGCCGATTCTTAAAAAAAATGATATTGATATTATTAATATACTGGTTAAAAAACTGTCACGAATTAAAAATAATATTTTCCACAAGTGGATACAGTCGTTGGCCACCCTCCGAAATTTCCGATGGGTATATCAAAGCAGCGAACGAGTGCCCGGATATTCATGCGCTATTATATAGACTGCCCCCCGCGACGACTGCACAAAGCCTCGCATATTTATTGGTAATAATACTTATCCGGTTGGGGCCGCGCGGAGGTTAGGAAAAGGCGCAGAGGGGGAGCGACGTGAGTCGTGCGCCGATGGTGAACGCAGTTACACTATAGAGAAATCAATTCTCGACCCCTTCTTCCCTTTCACTCTCGGTCTCTCGGTCTGTATGTCTGTCTCACTCGGAGCACCACCGACCGAGTCCCGCGGGATTTGACATTTGACACCTTGTGCCAGCAACAGAAGCAGCAGCGTTCTCGGGGCACACAAAGTGCATTACGGCGGGAGCCGAGCGCGTCCGCACCCTGTACGCGCGATTGGCTGATTATGATCTCGCTAATCCGACGTCGCCGGCGGCCACTTGGACCACCCCGACGTGATTGCCGAGCTCCGGCACAAATATCGCGGCCCCTGGCCGACGTATCCTTCTGCGCCAACCGATCGTGCACTGCGCGCGATATATTGTCAGTGCTTAATACAATTTGCTTGTGATTTGCAGCAATAGCGACGAGATATTATCGCAAAATCGAATCATTATTTTCTCCACCGAAAAATTTGACAAAAAAAATCGTTTTTCGCATTTTTCTCCTCGAATTTTTTATTTTTCGGGCAAACACCTATCGTTTTTGGAATCAGCGGAAAATTTCCCATCGGATAGGGGTTTTAAACTTATCGAAATCGAAAATTTTTTTTTTGCGCAAAAATCGCAATTTTTTAGAAGGGGTACCCCTTCTAAAAATTTGTGATTTTTGAGGGTCAACTTTAAAAATCTGCAAAAAATCGAAAAATCGAGATATCGCGTTCCGCCTAGCGGCGTTCTCTTCGTTGAAGAGTTATCTTTCAAATGCAAAAAGAAAATCCCGATTATATTGATCCAAAGAAAAATTACACCGGTTTTAGTAAAGTGCAAAAATTGGGAAAAAGTGAAAAATCGTTTTTCGCGTTTTTCTCCTCGAATTTTTTATTTTTCGGGCAAAAACCGGTCATATTTGAAATCAGCGGAAAATTTCCCATCGGATAGAGTTTTAAAACTTCGTTAAATCGAAATTTTTTTTTTTCGCCAGAAAACCGGCAAGGTTCCTCCAACGCTGCCTAACCCCATTTTTAAAAATCCAAAAAAAACAATAAATTCATCGTTTATAAAAATACAAAATAATTTTGCAAAATATATCAAATTACGTTTACCATTTCCCCGGCGCGAAATTCAAAGTCCACAGTCGAGACAGTCGAGACAGACGAGTACGTCTCGCGCCACCACCCAATGAGCAGGGTGAGGGGGGGGGGGGGCAAGGGGGATGGATGGAGCGCGCGAGCGAGAGCAAAGAGCGCGCGATCGCGTCAGTCGCGGAAAGCCACAATCAAAATGCTAATGTTGCCCCCGAACAAGGTGTAAGTCCATAGAAATTGGATGTAAGGGTGGTTTATCGCTCCGCGGTAGCCGAGCGCCACTGCCGCGGGACACCGCGTCGAGTATTACGCGGGATTACCAGGGTGGCCTGGGTGGGGGGGTTGCTCAGGAGTAAAGTGACGCCGCGTTACGCGACTCTCGCGGAGCTTCAGCTCAGAACTAGCAGATTTGGGTACGGGTGGCCCACGAGAGAGGGGGAGGGAGGGGGGGGGGGTGAACACAGGGGCGTATCGGGTCGCCTCGCGACCGGCACCCGGGGCGATGCAGTCTTGACAAAACACCGGGGGTCGAAGGGGGAGGAGAGGGGAGGGTATAGGACCTTTCGTAAATATTGTTACTGCGCTCCCTACCAGCAATTTTCTCGGCCATATGTCGTACCACGATGTTCTTTTTTTTTCCTTTCTTGCCAAAATTTCTTGCTCGTTATTCAATACTCACTAATATTCACATAGCGAATAGAAAGCAGTATTGCACAGTGAATAATAGTAATAATAATAATAATCACGTGTAATCACTGAATTCCAATATTAAATAAAAAATCAAAAAAATTAATTATGACAATAATCCGAGAGGCAAAATCGCAAGTAACGTTAATGCAAAAGAGCAAAATTGTACGGTGAGCAATAATAATAAAAATCACGTGAAATCACTGAATTACGATATTAAATACAAAATAGAAAAATAAAAAGTACACGAAAAAAAAAAAAAAATTATGGCAGGGGAGGCAAAATCACAAGTAACGTTAATGCAAAAAAAGGGTCCGTAGGAAGCACAAAGAGTCGGTGTAATCTCGGCGACGTTACAAATTGGATATCGAGTTGATGGACCAGCGGCGCCCGGTGCGAAAGGGGAAAGGCGCGAGCTCCGCGAGGGGGACGTGTCGGAGTCGCGTGCACCGCGCGCGCGGTGCACGACAGAAGGGACAATCGAGAGCAGCAGCAGCAGCAGCAGCGCCACGTGTGCGGCGCGCACGCCGCGCGTCGCGTATCCTCGAAATCGGTCGGTTCGCTCGGCTCTCTCGCAGCCCGCGGCGTCACGTCCGACACGTGGCACGGATTACGCGCGAGTTACACGGCCAATTTCGGACGTCCGGTGCGGCGGCAGCGGCAGCGGCGGCTGTGCACCGGCGCTGCGGGGGTGGGTACTTCAATTGGCGAATCGAGGACGATTAGATTGTCGCGAACGCCGCAGCGAGCGGAGCGGAGTACGAGCTGATACACTCGAAAAAATTGATGGAGAAAAAAAAATTCGGATACCGGAAAATCCCGGTGAAAAGGGGTGAACGAAAAAAAAAAAAAAAAAAAATGCTCGAGATATTCGACGACTTCCGGTCGGCGAATTAATTTCCCGGCAATTTTATTTTCGGTAAATTAAATTTCGACGAAAATCGCTGATATTGACTAACGCGATAAATTAATAATGAGCGAAAAAACAATTTCCGGTTGGCAAATTAATTTCCCGGCAATTTTATTTTCGGTAAATTAAATTGATTCGACCAAAAGCACTGATGTTGAGTAACGCTATAGAAATTAATGATAAGAGAAAAAAACAATTAGATCCCAAACTAATTGTTTTTTTTTTTATCCTGTTACTTTTTCACGACTCACGCCTCCCCCAAATTCAGGTGCGGTCACCAGCGACGTAGAGCTAACACACGCGTTAAATATAAATTCGCGATTTAGCGGCGTATCCGTCGCGCCGCGAAGATTTATGAGCCGTGCGGGCTGATCGAAGGGGCGTGACGACGAAACAACAAACGCGGGTCGACAATGGGCCGACAAATTGCGTCGCGATGGAGACGTCGGGGGCAAAAAAAGAGAGAGTGAAAGTTCGGCCGAACAAGTGTGAAATCAGGTGCATCCATAATGCAGCGGTCTGTACATAGAAAAGGGGGTTGTATGTATGGTACATATGTTTTGCTTCGCCTATCGTCGATGCGAGTCCACCCTCGCCAGTCTCTCGCTGCTTACGCGTCGTTCGCCCCAGCGTTTCGAGTCCCACCGGAAAAAATCAATTAGTCACGGAGCCGAAGAAAATTGCATTCATCGACGAACGACAGTAAAGCGAACTATTTGTTCGCCAGTCATTTCGGCCGACTCAATGTGGAGCGAATGACGTTTTACTTCGTCTTCGTGATTTATCGATTGAACAGTCAAAGGTTCCACGAGATCATTAACACTTTTTCGACGACATCGTCCGTTTGACATATTTACACTTGCAGCTGCATTTCTGATTTCGCTTCTGAGCTGCATTTCTTAATATATTTATTATTTTTAAATTTATTATTATCATTATTTTTTTTTCATTGGCGATTTTTCGCCGAGAATGCAAACAGTACAATTTCTTGCAGCTGCATTTCTTATCTCAGAGAAACGCAGACTGCAAGGCTTAATTTTTTGTATTTTTTCTCAAACGGTTTTTCGCCGAGAATGCAAACAGTACAATTACTTGCAGCTGCATTTCTTATATCTCGGAGAAACGCAGACTGCAAGGCTTATATTTTTTTCTCAGACGATTTTTCGCCGAGAATGCAAACAACAGTGCGATTACAGAGAGATCATCACCTCCAGTTTCCGCAGATCGCTCGCGATGGTCCTCGGCGCGTAAGAAGGGAGCGAGAGCGTGGCAAATGGAACAATGAGGCGCCGGGGTGTGTTTCAGGCTTTGGTGGCAGGTTGATCCTCGTTGAGTAATGTTAAAATCTGGGGCGTTCCTGGGAACCGTCCAGCTGACCTCGGCTCGCCCGGCGAGAGAGACCGAACTCCGGGGCAACGTTGGCCCTCGGCGTTTCTTTCTCTCGTCTCTCGGAAAAACCCTCCCTGGACCGCACAGAGCTCGTCGAGTCACTGCCGATTGCCCCGGCGAAGCACGTGAAACCGATAGGTATTTTTCTCGCCGTCCGCGAACGTCCGGAACGACACGACAATATTGCCCCGACTGTTCCGCAACACACACAACGATTGGGAAAACTGTTGCAACGCTTCCCCTTTGCCCTCTCCGACATTGACCGATGTCGGTGTTGTCGTAAACGCGCACTTCCCGTCAACGTCCGCGAGACAAATTATCTCCGGTGGGGGGAGGGGGAGGGGGGGGGGGGGGGGGAAGCCGCAAGGGTTGTGATGAATACGAAAATCTGTCGAAAAGCATCCGTAGCTCGTCGTAGAAGCTTCTGGACTAAAATTCGACCCAAGTCGGGAATTGGTCGGGCCCTGGTTAGGCCCGACCAGGGCCCGACCAGGTTTTTTTTTCGCTGCCAAACGGCGAGTGACGACGTCACTGACCATTTGGAGTGAAAATGACCTAACGACCCTCGATTCGTTAGTCCAAAATGGCTGCAGCTTTTACTTCCTGCTACTCTTTTTTCCCAAGCTAAAATAGTCAACCCCCGACCCTCTCAATCCCACCTTCAATCATATCCAATTTCCCGCAAGACGTGCCCATATTCCCGGCTAAAACGGTACCACCGAAAAAAAAAAACCACCCCTCACACACGGAGATGCCGTTAAAATGGCGAACGTGCGAGTGCACATGAGTGGATATCTCGCCGCATATACGAGGGAGCGATTGGTGGGTTCAACCGAGATAGGTTGGTGCAGAGCTATGTGCGGGGGACGGTCGGGGATCTCACAGCAACGTCGTCGTCGTCGTCGTCGTCGGTACCGACGAAGAGACCGACCCCGCACGTTCGGAGGGGTGGGTAATGGAAGATGTGATAATTTAGTATGCACAGCGGAGTTTATTTGAATTTTATTGGCGCGGAGTCGGGTCTCGTGGTGTGTGACATCCACACGCCGGCTATTCCGCTTTTTCGCGACGCTCCCCTCAACGTGTGTGGTAAGTCAAAGAGGCCGCAGAGAGAGGAAAGCGAAAGACTCGGAGGCGGATGAGGAAAAAGGACGGAGACGAAGACAAAAAAAAAGGGGAAAAACGCGAGACGACTCTGAGGAAAAAGCGTCGAGGTGGGAAGGGGAGGAGGGGAGGGGGAGGGGGAGGGGGGAGGGGAGAGGGTGGGAGATCGAAGGGGTCGCGCCACAGGGGTGCGCTCTTCGCTTTATCGGATCGTGGGTCGAGTGCGAGAAGTCCTGGTCGTCGTCGTCGTTGGAGTCGTCGTCGTCGTCGTCGGAGTCGTCGTCGTCGTCGCGACGTTGCGCGTTGATGCTACACACGGGCCCCGCGGATCGTCGTTCCCCACGCGGGGGTCGACCGAGACGCGCCCAGCCAGCCCCGTTTCCCGTTTCCCCGGGGGGACACTTCCGCCCCGACCAATATCGTCCCGCGCTCTCTCCTCCGCTCGACGGGATCGCTTTCGCGCTCTCCTCTTCGCCGCGCAGCGAGCGCGCGGGGGCCGCTTCCAATATCTCTCTAAGTTCCCGACCGGCCATGAATAAACTATTTCCGACTTTGAATATCTGAGCGGTTTTTCGCCTCGCGCGCGGACTCACGCGCGGGCGTCTCCGATGGCCCACGGAACGAATAAGCGACCTCCTCGGGCTTCCCGCTCTGTACATATATATCTTTATATATACACAGAGTAACATCGCTGCTGGCCGTTTGCCACTTTTGTCGCCAGGGACGTCAGGAAAAAATGTCACCCGGAGGAAAATGATTCTCGATTTTGAGTTGTGGGTCGCTTTGGGCATATCGAAGGTATTACGAACTTGTAATAGGGTAAACTTACCTTTTTTGGTCACCTTAGGAATTATTGTAGATATCACATTCAAAGGAATCGAACGAAACATTTTATCTCATTAAAAAAATATCGAGTCAATTATTCAGTGACATTATTTGTTCGTAAAATCAATGTGCATTTATAGGAAAAAATAATAATCTTGAATAATAAAATAATAAAAAATTGCCACAATCGGTACAAATGTATTATTTGGATCGCAGTGCGGAAGATTTTCAGCAATTGTTGATACTGGTTCCAATTGATTTTGGTGATCGAAATAATTTTCTAACAATAGGCAATTTTTCCGAGCGCATTTTCCTTCGTGCAATAATTTTCCTCGAATGCGGGACACGTATGGAGAGAACCGATGAGGAAACGGATCAGCAGGGGTTAAAGGGAAGGAGGGAGGGGAGGGGAGGGGTGGAGGAGGGAGAGGTGGTTATAGGCGTCTCGTCGCAGCGAATTAACCGAGAACGCGTCGTTGAGACAATTAATTTTTCGTCGTGATCCCAGCGTGTCGAGAGCCGTCGGCACAATGATGAAATCATAAGCGAGCGCGAGTCTCAAGCTTCGGGGATGGAGCGCGACTCGCGCGACGAGACGAGACGAGCAGCAGCAGCAAACTCGTCGTCTCTCTGCTCCGGACCGGCAATTCATCGGCGCTGTCGGGTTACCGAGACGCCTCCGAGAGCTTCCCACTGGTGGCGACGGTGGTGGTGGTTATTAATATTCACAACGAGGAGTCGCGACACTCTCGCAGCACGCAACAACGAAGAAGCGAGAGAGAGCGACAGAGTGACAAATATCTCGCTCCTCGCCTTCCTCCACCTTCGTCGACTCGCGAGCGACGATCTCCTTCTTCTTCTTCAACCCTCCGAGCGACCTCCCCTCGAGCTGCTTGCAACTCTGTAATTAACGCTAATCTCTCCGCCGCGCAACGAGAGCCGCCAGCCTCGTCCTCCTTCGACGACGACGACGCGCCCTCTACTTCTCGCAGCCGAAGCCGAGCGGCGTCTCGTTACCCTCGGTCCTCGCCCTCTGTACTTAACTCCGCCGAGAGGCCAAAGGGCGTCGCAAGACTCTGGCTCATCCTCGCACCTCCGACTCTTTGCCAGCTGATTCCAAAGTGGCCTCTTCGGTCGTGAGAATTCAGTGCAAATCCTATTGGATTTTTTTTTGTTAATTAATTTTAGATAGTGAGAACATTTTGATAGTGATCAATGCTGTTCTTATCATTTTATTATCAGGACCCAAAATCGTAAAACGTTTTGCGTCAATAAAACGGTTACAGTTTAATAAAAAAAATAAATAAAAAAATAAAAATAATTATTAAAAAATTCGTGAAAGCCGAGAGGCAATAATGACTCCAGCGACAGATTTGGTTCCGAATGAACGATGGGATTGACGATATCGAATGAAAAATTGAAAAGAATGAAAGGATTTTTTTTATTAATTAATTTTGGATAGTGTCACATGTCACCTGCCAATTAAACCAGGATTTATCGATGCTGCTATTATTATTTTATTATCAGCACCCAAAATCGTAAAATGTGTCAATGAGACAGTTACAGTTTACCAAAAAAATAAATAATAATTGAAAAATTCGCGAGAGCCGAGAGGCAATAACGACAGATTTGGCCCCGAGAGTTTCGATGAGATTGACGATATCAAATGAAAAGTTTGATATTGATTCGCGTATAAACTCGATGTCTTTCGCACTCTGTCGGAAATGGCGGAAAACTCGGTCTCCTCTTTTCCTCCCTCTTCTTTTTTTCGTTTCTTTTTTTACAGCGGAGGCAGCTTCGAGTTGGGGGTTGAAATCGAGTATATATCCCAGGGGAGATCGGAAGCTTCTTTGTTGCCCTCGTGCGGCGAGCGCCGCGCACGAGGCGACCAATCCAATTGGTCGGGGCTCCGGGCGCGGAGGACCGCGTCTTGATGGCCGTGATGGCCGTGCTCGAAGGGTCGCGTTCCGCGCGCAAGAAGCGAGAACCACCGAGCGTGAGCGACGAGAGGGACGGAGAGAGGGTGAGAAAAAAAAACGCGCCCGGGTGAAGCTGCTCGCAGGGCTTTTTTGCGTTTAATCAAGGATATTCGCGGTCGGCTGGTCCTTGCGCGAAACACCGGCTTCTGTGTTGCTCGGCTGACGTCGGAATGACGTCGGTGTGTATAACTATATATATACACACCCTATAACCGTGTGTCTATATATATTTCGCAGCGTCGAAGGTGGACCCACGTGACCAGACCCAGGGTCGTTATACCTCAAGAACCCAAAAACAACTGCCGGGCCGAAAACCGCCCAAATCGGGGTCACGAAATTTATTTTTTCAAAATATCGACTTTTAACCTATACCATCGTTCTCAAGTCATATTTGGAATCAGCGGAAAATTTCCCATCGGATAGGGTTTTAAAACTTGCCAAAATCGAAAATTTTTTTTTTCGCCCAAAAAACCGGCAAGGGCCTTGCAAAAAATGTCGATTCATGAGGGTGAATTTTAAAAATCTGCAAAAAATTCAAAAATCGAGATATCGCATTCTGCCTCGCGGCATTCTCTTCCTTGAAGAGTTATCTTTCGAATGCAAAAAGAAAATCTAGATTCCATTCATCCAAATAAAAATTACATCGATTCTAGTGAAGCGTTAAAATTCGACGAAAAGTGAAGAACATTTTTCGCATTTTTCTCCTCGAAATTTTTATTTTTCGGGCAAATACCGGTCATATTTGGAATCAGCGGAAAATTTCCCATCGGATAGGGTTTTAAAACTTCGTTAAATCGAAAATTTTTTTTTTCGACCAAAAAACCGGCAAGGGGTACCCCTTGCAAAAAATGTCGATTCATGAGGGTCAACTTTAAAAATCTGCAAAAAATTCAAGAATCGAGATATCGCGTTCTGCCTCGCGGCATTCTCTTCCTTGAAGAGTTATCTTTCGAATGCAAAAAGAAAATCTAGATTCCATTAATCCAAATAAAAATTACATCGATTCTAGTGAAGCGTTAAAATTCGACGAAGAGTGAAGAACATTTTTCGCATTTTTCTCCTCGAAATTTTTATTTTTCGGGCAAATACCGGTCATATTTGGAATCAGCGGAAAATTCCCCATCGGATAGGGTTTTAAAACTTCGTTAAATCGAAAAAATTTTTTTTCGCCCAAAAAACCGGCAAGGGGTACCCCTTGCAAAAAATGTCGATTCATGAGGGTCAACTTTAAAAATCTGCAAAAAATTCAAGAATCGAGATATCGCGTTCTGCCTCGCGGCATTCTCTTCCTTGAAGAGTTATCTTTCGAATGCAAAAAGAAAATCTAGATTCCATTCATCCAAATAAAAATTACATCGATTCTAGTGAAGCGTTAAAATTCGACGAAAAGTGAAGAACATTTTTCGCATTTTTCTCCTCGAAATTTTTATTTTTCGGGCAAATACCGGTCATATTTGGAATCAGCGGAAAATTTCCCATCGGATAGGGGTTTAAAACTTCGTTAAATCGAAAATTTTTTTTTTCGCCCAAAAAACCGGCAAGGGGTACCCCTTGCAAAAAATTTCGATTCATGAGGGTCAACTTTGAAAATCTGCAAAAAATTCAAGAATCGAGATATCGCGTTCTGCCTCGCGGCATTCTCTTCCTTGAAGAGTTATCTTTCGAATGCAAAAAGAAAATCTAGATTCCATTCATTCAAATAAAAATTACATCGATTCTAGTGAAGCGTTAAAATTCGACGAAAAGTGAAGAACATTTTTCGCATTTTTCTCCTCGAAATTTTTATTTTTCGGGCAAATACCGGTCATATTTGGAATCAGCGGAAAATTTCCCATCGGATAGGGTTTTAAAATTTCGTTAAATCGAAAAAAAAAAATTTCGCCCAAAAAACCGGCAAGGGGTACCCCTTGCAAAGGGGGTGGATGTCACTTTCGCGATCGTCATCAGCGACTGTTACTCAGCGGGTTCCGAGGAAACGCGAGAAACCGAGATCCGAAGGTGCCGCGAGATTAAGACGCGTCATCCACCTTTCCGCTCCCCCCTACACCCCCTCCCCCTCCCCATCCCCATTGTTCGCACAAACAAGTGGCAGTAATGCGCACACACGAGACCCTAAATACTGCGATACGAGGCGAATCGTTTTTCCGCTCCCCCTTTACGGGGCCCGGTGTGGTAATGGGGTTGCGGGGAGGGTTGGAGGGGGTAGCGATCCACCGGGGCGACGAGCCGGAGTAGCGGCAACGCGGCGGAGCGTGGACCATGATAATCGCGGATGACGGCATCTGAAACAATGCGCCACGGTATTTCGCTCGTGGAGGGGGAGGAAGGGGATGAAGGGTGGAGGGGAGGGGGAGGGGGAGAGGGTGCAGCCTGCGACTGTACGTATACATATATATATGTGTTGTACTTATACATATGTGTAATACATATATATATGTTGTACTTATACATATGTGTAGTACATATATATAAGTGTTGTACTTATACATATGTGTAGTACATATATATATATATGTGTTGTACTTATACATATGTGTTGTACTTATACATATGTGTAGTACATATATATATGTGTTGTACTTATACATATGTGTAGTACACATATATATGTATAGCAGCCAGGGTTGAGACTCAGTCGTCGAGGGGGTTGAGCGACTCTCCGTTTCAGGGGTGATGTCAGAGCATCGGGTGATGTATGGCGCCAGCCGTGCCGTAGAAACTCTACGGGAAATGCCACGTGCCCCGAGAACCAGGAGGACCAAGCGAGCGAAGCCTCATAGAAGAGCCGCCGCGTGCTCGCGCACCCCCGCGCCAGGATTATACGTCCGCGACATACCGCATTCCGGATCGCTTTCCAGTTACATTATTATATTCCCCCATCCCCCCCCCCCCCCCCTCCTCGGTGCTGTTGTCCCGCAACAATATCGCGGACTTCTTCGTCTTCTTCATCATCCGCAGTCAAGTTCTCTCCATTGTGAAGCGATCCGTCCGAGGGGTGATTTAGGGCTCGTAAACGGCGGTAAATGAGTTGGTGACCTTCGGTGATTTATTGGAATTTTTTTGGAGTTGATTTCACGACGTGATCGCGAATTAAGTGATTATTGGTTTTTGGGGTAGGCTTTTTTGGGGATTTTTAATATTGAGTTGAGGACAGTTTAGGAATTTTTGGAATTGTTGGCTCGAGTTGCTTCTTTTTTACGGTTTTTTTTTTTTTTTTTTTTTTTTACTGTAATAATCGACACATGAAACGAATGACTTGTGGAAGCCTCTGCTGAACATTTCGAGAACCGACGATTCGAGTTCCGAAGCTGGTGAAAGGTCAACTTCCATCTGTAGATAATTCGCCGACGGAATTCCAGTGGTGATTTTGGAGACACTCTGTCTGTCAGCTTTACGGTCGATAGATGAGAGTGCTTGGTTATCTACAGTCGGTAAATTCGTCCCTCGTTGCAGCGAACGTCGGCCATGTTTCCACAAAAAAAAAAGCGACGCAAGGTCACGCTCCCTGGCAGTCGAATGAAGGCCTTGATAGGGAACTGCGTCTGCTTGGCTCTGCAGTTCCTCAGTTCTGCTTTGTTCTGCTGGGCCTCTCGCATCGACGCCAGACGCAATTTCTACTGATAATACTAGAGTAGTTCTCTCGCTTAATCATGACAGCGATACGCCAGTGTTTGCTCGTTATCCTCGCCGTCGGCTGCGTGCCGAACGACGGCGCGTTGACTTATAGGCCCGTTGTTGTTGTTCACGGTATTTTGACGGGCAGCGAGAGCATGGAACTCATCAGTAATCGGATACAGGAGGTAAAGCGACGCGAGCGCGATAAGACAGAGTCAGAACAAAGCGCGACGCTCGTGCGCATGCGCGGCTGCTATTTGGAATAATGCGATGAGCAATGTTTAAGATTGAAAAAAAAAATTATCGCCTAAGAACCGTAAATCATTGATTACGTAATTTTCATTAAAATACAATCTAAGGCTCTGTTGAAGTTATGGATCGTAACGATTTTCATGTATCTAATTGAAATACTAAAATAAATCTAATTTTTTATTTCTATTAAATAAAAAATGTGGTCTTGGTTTAATTTTTAATTGCAATGACTTTCAGATGCATCCAAGCACACAGGTCTATTAAAATACTAAAATAAATAAAAATACTAAAATAATAAAAATACTAAGATAAATTTGATTTTTTATTTATTTTATGAGTGGGGTATTAGTTTAATTTTTAATTGCAATGAATTTCAGATGCATCCAGGCACCCAGGTCTACAACACACCGAGATACGCGGGCTGGAGCAGCCTCGAGCCGATGTGGCACCAGGTCGAGGAAATCGGCGAGGATATAGTGGCCATAGCCGCCGCCTATCCCGAAGGTATCAATCTGCTGGGCTACAGTCAAGGAGGCCTTCTCGCCAGGGCGATACTGCAGCGATTTCCGGAGCACAATGTGCGCAACTTCATCTCTTTGAGCTCGCCCCAAGCTGGACAGTACGGAAGTGCGTAAAAAAAAAAAAAAAATTCTTCAAAAACTCTATTTTACGATTAATTTATTTTTCAGCAAAATTCCTGCATTTATTTTTCCCTGATTTGGTCTGCGAGACGGCGTACGAATTGTTCTACTCGAAGATCGGGCAGCATACGAGCGTCGGGAATTATTGGAACGATCCCTTTGAACAGGTCTGCATTTTTTTTTTAAATTGTTTACGTATATTTTATTAAGGTTATTAAAATAAAGTTACTAAAATAAATTGCTTCGCTTTCTTTCAGTCACTCTATTACACCTACAGCAAATTCCTGCCGTTTATAAACAACGAAATCCCGACGCCGAACTCGACGTCGTTCAAGAACGCATTGACGAAATTGCGGAAAATGGTGCTGATCGGCGGTCCCGACGACGGCGTGATAACGCCGTGGCAGAGCAGTCAGTTCGGTTACTACGACCACAATCGCACAGTCGTAGACATGCGAGACCGCGATATCTACCGCGACGACGCGATAGGCCTGAAGACGCTCGACAGAGCCGGAAAACTGAAACTCTACACCGTCCCGGGAATCCCGCACTTCGAGTGGCACAAAAATGCCTCTCTCGTCGATTTGTTCATACTGCCGCATCTAGACTAACACAGCGCGCGAATGCCCTAGCAAATTAAAAAAAAGGAAAGACTGATTATCCAGAGTGACAAAAAAATCTTCGAACAAAGCTGAATATACTCGATCGCGAGACGGTGATTCGCATATTCGATCGCGACTCGCGTTTTTTTTTTACCTCTCGCGAAATCGCTGAGAAATATCGTAAACGTGAATTGTATATACGTCCAGAATTAAAAGGTACATTTTTAAAAAGATACATTTTTAAAGACTCGTAATAGGAAACTTGTTCTTTATTAATCCCTAGAATCACATTGTTCAATAGTCATGGATTAAATTCTTCGTAAAAAATCCGAAGGAAAATAGAGAAAAGAAAGAGGAAAAAATGTGTTTAGAAGGCTTTTCCGTGAGTGAATCTCGTGATGAGATCGAGCGCCCATTGGGGCTGATCCTGCGGGACCATGTGACCCGCATTGCGGACGAGAACCTCGGTGAGATTGTCTACAGTTTTCGTGTAACCGGCCAATCGTCCGCCGACTCGCCACTGCTTTCTCGTCGCTTTTTTGTAAGCCGCGGCTCCGGGCCAGGCGAGATTCTGCAGATAATTCTCCGTCAGCGGATACGCGACGATTATATCGAGCTGACCATTGTAAACGAGGACCTTGTAATGCTGAAGGAGATCCACAACGGCGCTGGCCATCGACTGAGTGATGTCGTTCTTCAGATGCGTCTCGACGGTCTGATCTTCAGCGTGGAAAGAGCAATTCCCAACATGAATCCCACGTCGAACGTCCGCTCTTTGAATCCACTGAGCCATGGCATCGATCTGACCATCGTCCTTCGTGTGCAGATAGTTGAAGTAAAAATCGTAGCCCGTGAGATTCTTGAAGAGCGACGGCGACGCGTTGAGATCCTCGTCGATGAGACTGTTGAAGATTTCGAAGGCCTCGTCGTACTTTTTCTGAGCTATGAAATCGCGACCCTTCTTCTCGTAAGCGTGAAACTGATCGCGTCCGTTGAGATCGACGAGGCCCAATTGGTACAGATAATCGCCGTAAAGGAGCTGATTGTACGGATCGGTGAGACCATTTCCCATCGCCAGACCCTTGAGATTGATCTTCACTTTGGAACTCGGGTTCAGATCGTGAATCGCGTGCGAAACGGCAGGCACGTATTTACCGGCGTACGATTCGCCGGTGACGAAGAAGTCGTTCTTCTGGAGCTCGGGGAAGAGCTGGAAAAATTGGGTCAATGCGGTGTGGAGGTCACGACCCACTTGAGTCTCGTTGGTCGCGTAGCCTGCGTCGTTCTCTGTGAAACTGTAACCAGTGCCGACGGGATTGTCGATGTAGAGGAGATTGTGCGACGTGCTCCATGTGTACTTCCGCAGCTTGAGCGTCTTGTTCTGGGTTACCATGAAGGGGCCGTTCTCCACAAAGAGGCCGAAGAGCGAGGATGCTCCGGGTCCACCTTGAAGCCAAAGGACCACCGGGGCGTCTTTGGGATTCACCTGTAAATTACGGAGACGTTTCGTCAGCCAAGATTTTACAAGTGTTAAAATTGTAAATGTTATACAAGTGATGCAACTGTACAGAGGGGACGAAAATACTTGATTTCGTGGAAGGAGGTCATTCGCAGCTGAGTCATTGATGTTCGCAATTGAAAATTTAAAACTGTGAAACATAAATAATTTAATAACAATGTTGTACAGTGGGATGCGCTTTTTCAATGCATATTTATAAGAACCCATCTGCATATCCATAAGAATCAAATGTGAACAATTTTTTTTACAATATTAATCTTAATATTCACTTACCTTAAAGAATTGATTTCAACAAAAAAAAAAATACTGCACGAAATGCAGTGATTTCGACAACAAAAAAGACTTCTGCACAACAATCATGTATTTTTTTTAATCGATTTGCAATTATCGTCTTACCTGAGCGGGAAAGAACCAGAAGAACATATTCGAGTTGTACTTTTTGTTGACCGTGAGGTAACCCGCATAGCTGCTGATGTCGTCCATTTCCTTGTGCTGCACCGTCGCCTTTTTCCGGGCATCCTCGATCTTTCCTTTCTCGATGAGCGGCGTCAGGAACAACGGATCCCCGGCGTCCTCGCCCGGACCGAGCGGATAGCTCTTCAGCGTCGGATAAACGTTCGTGAAACCCTCAACATTCTTGTAGACGACAAGAAGCACGAGGAAAAACCCGAATCCGCTCGTGTAACGAAAACACATTTTCGTGCGGAGATGTCTGCGAGATTTCACTGTAGCGTCGGGCCACTGACTGGCAGAGGGACGAGCGACGAGTGACGCGAATTAATTGCGCATCGAACGATCGAGGCGGTGGAAAAAATGCCTGCGCAGTTCTGGGGAGGAGGGGCGGATGTCTCGGGTTATCGCGTTTGTTATGACGCTTTTGGCTTTCGGGAATTCCAGGCAACGAAAATGAGAGCTACGGTGACAACCTTTTCGCGCGACGGTTCGTCGTCGACTGACGGACTGCGAGGAAAACCTGAATCGTGGAGGGGCGGAGACACAATATAAAAGGATGCGCGCGCATCCCGTATTTATCTTGTGCCTGACGATGATAATAATAATAACATCGCTCCCGCAGGAGCAACAAGTGAAAGATTCGTCCTAGTGCGCAATCGCCAATCGCGTCGCGTCAGTCGCCGTCAGTTGGTGTCTACGATGTGTTTGAACCGTTATGAATTTTTTTCTACGAAAGCGACAATGTTGACTTGAGAATTCTTAATTCAGAACATTCAGAAAAACTCGAATAGTTCTGTGTCCAGAAGCGGGGAAGTGCTGAAAGCCTGATTCATTTTTAGGTTATAAACCGGCGAAACTTCAAATTTTTCAAGGTAAACATTGTGATTATTTATAACGTTAACGTTAGACCGTTGACAGTTCGTGCGGAAAATTTGTCGTCAGCGAATTGGACGGAAAAAAATTATAGAAAGACAATTTAGATGTAAAATGTCTGTTGGACCGGTGTTGAAAATAATGTTTAAATGTATTTATGTATGAAAATAGGTTATAAAATGTTTAATAACATTTTGCAGACTGGTTTGATCACGGGAAAAGGTTCCGAGATGAATGACTCGTTTCTTGAGGATTTGGAGCTGGTGTCCACAAAGCAGAACGCAGGAAGCACGGTTCATCATGCGGAACGCCACATAACGACACGTCGCTCGCAGCCGTCACCTATTCGCCCTTCGCCGGAGCAGGATGAGCTGAATATTTTGGTGGCGAAGCAGAATCCGCGGCAGAAAGTCTCTCCTCCGACAACGGAGGCCAGGATCGTGCAGAGAAAATCGTCGGACAGTGCCAGAGACAGCAACAAGCCGAGCAGGCCGAGCAGTCGAGAGACGAAGCCTGAAAACGTAAAGCCTCGGCCGCCGGAGAGAAGATCAAAGCCTGCGGAAATTAAGCTGAAAGTCGTAGACAATACAGACAATATCGAAGTGCCCAAGGCGCCGAGGATCGAGAAGAAAGACCGTTCTCGTTGGTCAGCGGGATCTAACAAAGAGAGCAGTCGAGCCTCGGATGGATCCAGCAAAGAGAACAGTCGACCGTCCGACTCGTCAAAGGAAAGCGTCACGCAGGCGGAAACCTCGAAGGAACAGCGCTCGAGGGGCTCAGGCGACTGTCCGGCGCGTCGCCGCGAAGCCGAGGAAAAATTCGAGGTCGCGATGCTAAACTCCGTGAAGGAGATCGTCAGCACTTACACGAAAAACGAGAGCACGAAGATACTTCGCGCCATGCAGGAGCTTTACATAAGCTCGCAGTCGAATCTGATAAAGATGATGCTCCAGCAGACGGAAGAATTGTCGAGCGAGGTGGGCAAAGGTTCGCCGCGGTTGCGGCAACTCGTCGACGAGAACGAGAGACTGAAGGAGAATATCGCGTTCCTGGAGTCGCGCAACGAGCAGCTGCGAAAAACCGCTGAGAACTACGAACAGATCAAGCAGGAAAATTTGCAACTCAAGAAGCTACTCAAGTAAGTTTTTTTTTTTTTTTTTTTTTTCATAGCTTTAACGATTGAAGAAACGCAATTCGTAATTCATGAACATCATGAAACAGATCTGGGACAAGAGAAAGCAATCGCTGCTCCGCCGGATCGAGCAAAGAGAATAATCGTCCGTCGGAATTGTCCAAGGAAACTGGTTCACCGAAAACGAGAGCTCGACAATTCGCGGAGCTTTGCAGGAATCCCAAATGATATTGCAGTCTCATCAATTCATCGACGATATTGGCCGAGGTAAACGAGGCGATCTCCGCAAACGAGTTGAACTCGAGATGAGAATCGCTGCGCCGTGGATCATTGATCAATGTGATTCTCAAAGAGAATTACATTCTCGTGACTGATAAAGCTGAAACGTGGTCAATGAATCCAATCGGTCCTAACATCTCTCATGCTACGTTCCTTACACATTTACACTAAGAATCCCTTCGATATTAAGCATCCCCGATATTAAAACTAGAAGCTTTTGTACTAATTTGCAATAAAAAAAAAAAAACAAGACAAGTTCTTAAAACTTTACGTAATTTATTCGTATATACAAACATCCAGTGAATAATTAAATTATTTCCATAATGATTAAACTTTAAGTCGAAAGAAAGTAGAACAAAATCACGAGTCAAACGATATTATGTCTAAGGTGAACGGAAACGAGGGGACAGGGGGGCCATCACGATACAAATATACACATGATTCGCATAAATTATAATATAAATGTAGAAAAATCTTACGTTCTTCGCGAGAGAGAGAAAACAATGGGGAATAATGAGACCGCCCGATTGG
Source organism: Itoplectis maculator (assembly GCA_964034905.1). Taxonomy (NCBI): domain Eukaryota; kingdom Metazoa; phylum Arthropoda; class Insecta; order Hymenoptera; family Ichneumonidae; genus Itoplectis; species Itoplectis maculator. The sequence goes on from OZ035870.1 coordinate 1,861,505, forward strand.
TGGGCGACTGACCGGATCTCCCACGCGACCGAAGGCGGAGCGCTCGGCGCTCCTTCGGATATTCCATTAACTCGATTAACAAGAGCCGCGCGGGTAGGAACATCACGCGCTAAAATCGCGCGTAATTAAATGCAATTATTCGTCGTTGTAAAAAATAAGCCAGGCTCCGCTTAAACATAGCTCGTTAGCTCGGAAGCTGCCGTTTTGTCGCGATTCGTTCGATGGCGAATCGCGAAACGGACTAGTAGGCAGAATTATTTTTTTTCTTCAAGATTTCCAAGAAATCTTTGGATTGGACGGCGCTCCTCACGCGTGACTCTCGTCGCCCGCTTCCATCTCGTCCTCATCATCCTCGCCGCGGTTTCCCCGTGATCCTGGCTCCGGTGGCCGCGTCCACCTGATCAGGGTCTCCGGCGATCGGTAGAGGAATATTAGTTTCGCGAACAGATCCTCCTCGAGGCAAAGATCGCCGCTCTCGCGGACCAAATATATATCCAGACAGAGTCGCAATATTCGATCGACGTAGGGCAGATCGTCGAACATTATCTTCGGCGCCATTTCGCTGACTGCTCGCCTGATCACTTGGCTGATGACTATAACTGCAGTCGTGTACAGGCCCAGAATTCTAAAAGTATTCTCAAAGTATTAATTTTCTGATCTTCGGGATTTGAAAGTCCTACAAAAGCTGTGAGCGCTAAATGGACGTCTCACCCAAAGCCACTGATGAAGCTGAGTCCCTCCGGGAAGGCTTTGTCGTTGAAGAGGAACATCATGATGTGCGAGCAGTCGTTGAGCGGCACCTTCTTCAGCGTCTGATCCCAAAACGTGTCGTTGCATCTCTCGGTCACGATCCACCACTGTTGGTGAGCGCAACAGTCGAGGTTCGTGTAGAGTTGCAGACTGACGTTACGGAACATGAAGTCGTTGTGACGCTCGTCGCTCTCGTCGAACGGATTGTCGTACGGAACTGAGGACAAATAAAAAATATCATCTCCATCCATTCGACGGTCAAACAGCAACGGTGAACAATTTCGATACTCACTCGTCTTCATCAACTGCGGCACCGGATCAGTCGTACGACTGGTGACCTTCAGGAACTTCGGGAAAGCGTATTTCAGCAGTATCGTCCCATTTCCGGTGTTCGTATCGTTGTTCGCCGACAAAAGATCCGCCAGACTCGTCCGAACAGGATTAAAACGACCGTCGTCCTCCCAAGCCGGCAATTTTATATCCTTGCCTTTGGTCGTGATGCCGTTGAAATCTTTGACGTCTGTTTTTCTCGTTACCGACCACTCTACGTGGACTGTAACAGTGTTGTTCGATCTGAGTTCCTGGATTAATCTGAAAGACGAAGGCTACGTGAGTTCTCAGTCGTTAAAAAAAAGGAGCGAGCTGATGAGACAAGTCGATACCTTTTTCTGTCCGGCGGCGAAATGCCCCAAAGTCTCCTGGACTCGGCGCTCAGTCGAACAGCAGCCACATCGGTGTTTCCATAATTCTCCAGGAAAGTGAGGGCAGGTCTGTTGTGCGAATAAGCGGTCTTCAGCTTCTTCCAATCGTCTTCGGTGTATTTGTAGATAGAGCTCTCCTGCGCCGACATTCCGTAGATCGGTTCGTAAGGGCCGATGCGAATTTTCATGGAAACCTCGTTGGGAAGATTTGAGACGCCGACCGTACCGCCAAGAGCGAACAGCAGCAGAGGGAACCAAATGAGACCGATCATGAGGAAGAGCGCGCCTCCTCCGACCATATATTTGCTCCCCTGCGGCTTCTTCACTCCTCGCGGCTGCGGGAAGTCCGTCTCGACACCTCGCATACACTGCAATTCGAATAACAATTGCAGTTAAAAATGTGAATTGCTGAATTAGAGGATTGAAAATAGAATCCTTCGTGATCTCACCTTCAGTTGATAGATACTAGCGAATATGTCTTCCATCTTGAACCAGTCCATTATCGTCATCGACGTGTCCGTCCAGATCCAATCCATCACCGCTCGCAACTCGAACAGGAACGGAACGAACATAAATCTTGAAATGGAGTACAAAAAAATGGATTAATCAATTTTAATGATGGTTGAATAGATGACAAAAAAATGGGTGGCTTACCCTTTGAATAGAACAAAATTTACGACGCTGTAATTCTTGCACAGAAAATTGCCGAGGATGCGGGTTGGATAACCGAGTCGCAGCTGATAGGCCGCGAGCAGGAGATAGAAGCACTTCATCATGTACCAAATCTGCGGCGGTAGCTTGTCGTTGAACTGCCTTTCGGTGACGCTGGGTAGGATAAAGAACATCCATATGTGAACGCCGAAAACGAGGCAGTACTGGAAAATTAATTTTCCCAGGATCGATTTCCGCAGGAACAGAGCTCTGTCGATCACTATGAGGGCGAATTGCAGCAGCAACATCAGCAGGAAAGGCATCGGTACTCGATTTTCCGACAGATAAGCCGTCACTCCTCCATCTCCTTGCTGAGTCTGAGAAAAAAAAATGTAATTCACAGATTAAATAATTCATTTAATTTCATAGCAGACAGAACATCTTCCTTCGCCGTTCAAATATCTTACCCCGAAGGCCGAGAACCCGAAGATGATCAGAATGAAGTTGAAGAAGTCGCAGAGGAACATATAAGCGTAGACGTTCGTTTTTTCTTTGCCCTCGGAGCTCAGAATGTTGCTGAAGAATGCTTTGGCTGGCTCCATATATTTCTGGGCTCTGGAATTAAAAAATTAAATGAAAAATCATTTTTAATATTCCTCAGTGGAATAATAAACAGAGAGAAAATTATTCTGACGTCATGTTCATCGCTGTCTTCAGGTCCTCGTCGCAGGCGCTCGTCTCTTCGCCCTTAATCGCTACCAACCGCTCCTGCGAGTCCGTCACTTCCGGTTTCGGGCTCTCAGCTTCGCCGTCTGCGGGGAGAGTCACCGTCTGTCCTTTTGGCGTCGTTGTATCCGTTTCAGCCTTATTGCTGCGGAGCCAGAAATATTTTAAGTAGTAACTCTCTCTTAGATTCCAACTGGGAAATATTTCGATGGTGTCTCACTTCGTTTCCTCGTTTTGCCAATGGAAACGCGCGGGTTCTCCGGCTCCCTGATCCTCCGCATTTCTCATCGTCGCGATCGTCAGCTTGGACGGAATGACTTTTCTCGGCTTCACAGGCGTCGTCCATTGGCCCAGCGACTTCAGCAAGTATCTGTGAAAGTGATAAAAAATTATGTAAAGAATTCCAAACGACGGTATCAAGGGCAAGAAAATATCGGCACCTGTGGAAGAAGACGACGAGGAGCAAGAGAAGGTCCCAGAGGGCGTAATTTGCTTGTCTCTCAATGCCGATGATCCTGGCCGGGGCGAGAGGCTTGCTGGCCGGCTCCGGGAACTTGTTCCATGGCAGAAGCTCCAGTTGAAAGATGCACTTCACGATGACAATAATCTGCAGGTAAAAAAAAACAAGTCTAAGTTTTTCGCACAGATAGGCTGAGATTTTTTATATTGCTTCAATATATATTTTTCTTTACTTCAGTGTAGGCGATGAGAGTGACCCAGAAGGTTTTGGAGGGTCGTGGAATGGTCAAGGAACCCCAGAAGAAAACCATCAGCGGCAGAGGCGTCGATATGATCGATGCGTTCTTGATCTGATGAAGGAACACGATGAAGTAGCAGAGGAACGTCGAATGTGCGAGAATCCCGAACCAAATTGACGCCGCCAATTGGATGATCGGAGGCTGATCGACCTCCGACAGTTCTCCCGACGCTTCGGCATCATCCTCGGGTTCGGGGACCACTTGCGTTTGCGAGAACATCGAGCTGCGTGATAAACACAGACACACACACAAAATTGCTGTATCAGTGAGACATTTTGAAAAGCGTCGTCACGACGAGATCACGAAAGCACATTAAAAGCTCAGCTCGGGAGCCGGGCGGAGAGACGAACCTGTAATTCGGTTAGAAACATTGAGAAATAAATTGAGGAGAGAAATCATTTTGTCAGAGTCATTAAGTTTTTTTTTTTTATATGTGTGGCATGCGGGGATAGGCGTGCGATGCGGGCGTGTCAAGCGACTTCCAATCGTGAATGACAAATGCAAAGATCATCGTAAAAACGATTTTTTTTTTTTTAAGAAAACATCCTGACATTGGTTTCTCGATATGGATATACCTGGAGGAGGACACGTCCAATCCTCGCTCCAAACTCGGCGCCAGTATTCGGATGTGTGGCACTGTCAGCGAACTCTCCTTCCTGGCACAGACAACACCACTCTCTTTCTACCTTCACTTCGATTTAATTTTGCGAGGGACTTCATTATCGCACCGGGGTCAACGAAAGAGAAACGGAAAATGGCAAAGGATATATTCTTTAACAGGAAACTGGGATTAAATTACGTTTGACTCTTCGGGGCAAAAGTGAGGGAACGACACAGATGTTTTTTGAAACATTATCACACCAGGGTCAACGAAAGAGAAACGAAAAATGGCAAAGGATATATTTTTGAACTGGGAACTTACGTTTGACTCTTCGTGGCAAAAGTGAGGGAGCGACGCAGATGTTTTTTGAACCACGTGGCGAGGATGTTGTGTCTGGGAATAGGAAATTTTTGGGATGAGGTTGGAAGATTTTGAATGATGGAAGGATGGAGACAAAGGGGTAAGAATAATCGACATTTCGGATGAGTCTACAGCCAAGGCAGTTCGGATTCTATTTCTAAGCAAGCTGAAAGCTTTTTCCTACCTCTCATCGCTGGTGCGTGGTTGACTGGGACCTTCGCCAGCGTCCGACGTCTCAGCGGTGCTTCCTTCGGTCTCAGATCTATCGGGTCAAGCACGTTTACTACAACTGGCAACCCTAAGGGACTACTGATTTTTTTTGTGAGGCTAAAGCAACGTCTACTCTATTTTTTCTTCTCTGCGCAACAATCCTCGAAACCAGGATCAGGTCGACGTCGTCTGGCTCTTATTCACTAAATAACGCTTTTTCTTATTCAAATTGCAATCTGGCTCTACGTGATACTTGAAAATTAAAAGTGAAACTACGCCGCTCGAGCGTTGCTGATGGGATATTCTAAACATGTAATCTGAGGGGTCTGAATGGACGGATACGAGTCGGTTCTCTTACCTCTGCTTCATCATCGGTATAGGCTGCCATATCTGATTTATTCCCAGTCGAGTGCCCATTCTGAAGTCCGGTTTGCCCTGGAAAATCATCATTTTACATTTTGAAATAAAATATTTCGTAAAGAAAAAAAATTCTGCTGACCTTTAGGGCTTTCTTTTCCTTCGACAACACTTTGCGAATGTATCTGTAGTCTCTGGAGAATCTGTTCAGATATTTCGTCATCGACACCATTGCGCTATTGATGATCACCCAGATGAACTTGAAGTACGTGAGGAAGGACACTTTCTTCTTGTCCTCATCTTCCTTCGGTTCGTCGTCCTCGTCCATTTCGCCAGCAGCGTCTTCGGTGAGATCCTCGTCCGAAGGCTCAGGCGTTTTGGCGAGGTCTTCAGTCTTGATCTCTCGTTCGGCTTCCTCGACTTCAGTGGAGTCGAGACTCGTGCGATCGGCGCCCTGTTAATTTCCCCCAAACCACACATTGAGCACAATAATGTCAGACGCGATGATCAGTCAGCTAAATATATTTACAGCGGACAGTTGACGAAATGTTACAACTGACATCGAGGATATTACACAGTAAACGATCAACTACGAAAAAGCGTGCGTTAAACTGCAGCCCAACAACTGTACCTTCAGCTTCTGGCTTTGTAAATAAAAAATAAAAATAATTGTGACACTAAAAAAAATGAAGCTACGTGAGGGATGGATGACTGCTGACTAACGACTTTTGTGATTTTCGTCATCAGTCTATTGTGGTCCTAAGCACATGTGGAAATGGAGTGTAGGGACTGTCGGTAGCGAGGAAAAAAGCTCTCAGCCATTCACCTCGACTCTTGCAATCATAGATCAATGTTCAACTCGAGCGTTGAAGTCATAAAGATTGTCAGATAAAAATTATTACAAGGCAAGCGAAGGGCCAAGGAAGAAAAAAAAATGGAAGAGAAGAATTAAAACACAGAATCGGTTTGACCACAGCCACCTGGAAACATCAGCTCCGTCTCCGTTACAGATGCAAAAGAACTGGAAGACAATTAACTAACTACTGGGAGATACTGAACGCAGAAAAAGAATTACAGGGTAGACGATGAGATAGCGATAAATAATAAATTAATATTTAGCAATTGTCAATGAAGCCGCTGATTATTTTTTTTTCTTTTGCGAGTTTACTGCTGACGTGGCTCGGTATTTCCGTTTTGGTTTTAGGTTGTTTAACGTGCAGGCTTAAGGAAGGGTCTCACATCGGTAGCCGCGGCAGTGTCGGTTTCGGAACGTGCGCTCAGGTAGGACATGGACGATTTCTTGCGGGTGAGCGGCACGCTCTGACGTCGTAGTCGCAGTGCATCCTTTTGCGTTCCTCCGTACATGGCGACGTGCGTCGCGATCTCAATGTCAGTCTTTAACAGCGTCGTCATCAGCTGGAAATCCATTCACTCACGATATCATTCACCGTGTCCGAAGCTTTGTCAAATCGTAACTCTTATTCTCGCCTCTCGATTGCAGTTTGCAGCTTTCGCTGGGGGGTGGGCAAAGGGGGGGCGGGGGATCACGCACGAATCGATTGATCGTTTCGGTGTGCAAACATAAAAACAACAATGATCTCTCTAATGACTCTCTGAGTTATGAGTTACAACGAACTGCAAATTGAATATAGTGTTGCAAATCGACGAAAATTGTGACGTTGCTTGGGGGAATTTTTTGCGGATATATTTGTGAATCGTTTGCGAGTGAAATTTTTGTGAAATGAAAAATTGAGAGTAACTTCTGAATCTTCAACGAGTCACAATGTGTCTCTTGTTGTCTGCATTGAGATTGATGTTTCAGTGTTTTATGAGTACTTTTGTTGCTAAATCCACTCGTGCAGGTAAATGACTTTTTTCCTGCATGTTCTTGGCAGCCAAAATGGTAAAATCGTAGAGCTTGATATTTTTTTTAGTTGTGTAAATGGACTGAATTTTCACCTCGGCTACGGTCATTCGGCGACCCTTTTCGTTCTGCTGACGGCGACGTTCCTCATCCTCGCGCTGCTCATCCAAATCGGGAAGGACGTCGGTCACGTCGTCGTCATCCAGGTCGTCGAACATATAGTAGTCTCCAGATCGGACAGCTGCGAATAGAAAATTGAACGATTAATCGATACGTCAAAGGTTGCTCAATTTTTATTTCCCAAAAACGACACAGACGGATGAAAGCCATGCACAGAGGAATCGTTGTACGCTGAGATCGCTCCAACCGACGGTCAGAAATCCAGCAGTACACTAGGAATATTTTTAGTCGTCATATTCGCATATTTACAGTCGTTAAAATTAGTAACAAAGTTTTGGGATTACAGTTTCTACAATTGTGGGGTAGAAAATACAACAGATAAGTCACAAACGTAGTACGTTATATACAGCGAAATGTACAGGATTAAAATAGAATCTGGAACTGTGAGAAATGAAGGGATGAAAAATATTGTCGTTAGTTCGGAGCTGGGATACGGTTTGTCAACGTGGATTATTGAAGACAGAGAAAGCTGTAGAAAGTCGGAATTACCCTCTCTGTTGGTTTTCGGCACACGATGTTTGTACAACGGCCGGTCACGTGGATAGAGCGAATCTAACGAGAATACACACAACACATCGATAAAGAATAATAATCAAAATTAAATTAATAATCAATATTTTTCGCAGAGATCCAAATGCTGAAATAATCAAGATTCGATAAAATATTGTACAAAAACAGATTTAAAAAATTTCAAGTCAAAAAATTAATAAAAAAAAAAAAAAAAATTCTTCTCATTCTTCTTTCAGAGAGATCTCAGCGTGAAGGCTACAACAGTCAAGTGTACAAGTATAAACAGTTTTGTACATCTTCGGCGCTTCAAGATCACGAAACCTGAAATAGAAAGACGCTATAACATCGATTAACACAATCATGCGACCGCTGAAAGATAAAAATTCTATGTTCAGAGGGAAAAACAGTTGACGTAGGGGAAGAAGGTGCCTACACAGGACTATTTCGACGCGTGGAAAGCTTATGTACAGGACATCGTAGCAGGCTGATATTTTTCGGACTAAATGGATTTGTTCCCCCGCATGGATTACATGTGTGATGGGATCGCGGGGACCGCGAGGTCGTGGAGATGATGGAGGCTCTCGGTGTTCGAAGCTCCGATGCCCAGGCGCCACTCATGTAGCTGGATTGCCGGCGATGTCCGCGACTGGAGAGGCTGGGATGACGACTCGGAGCTGGTTGGTCGTAGGGTGGCGGCGAAAAAACTGGGAACGTCTCGTCGGGCGAAGGGCCGCGAGGATTCAGTTCGCTGCTCGGCGGCGAGCCGAAGGATATTCTCGTCGGCTCGAGGTAACCCTCAAGGCTCACCGTCAGTATCGCCGAATTGGGCGACGGCGCCTGAAGCAGAGATGCCGCTCGCGGTGTCAATGGCGGCGGACGATCCTCGACACCATCGTCGTCGTCGTCGTCCTCGTCTATCGGAGTCCTGTAACCCTGGGGCGGCGTGTGACCCGACGAGACACAGGAACTCACGCTCGATGCTCGCGCCAAAGGTGCCTCTCCTTTTGGGTTTCGTGATTTGTTTTGGAGGATTGATTCCCCATTCGCGTGCGGCAGATTAAGAGACATTATGAGGGGAACACGGTTTTTATGGGGGTTTATCGATGCTCTGGAAGTGGTCGACTTTTGGGGAAAGGTTGATGATTATGAGGAAGGGTTGACTTTTGGTGAAGACAGTTGAGATTAAAGACTCAGATAAGTTGTGTCGATGATAGATTGACCCTTGAAAAGTCAGTGAAAATATTGATACTAAGTTCTACTTGATTGATCAGAATTTTATAATTATTTCTTCACATCCCCCTTATCTTATCTGACGGGCCTCTTATCTTGTCTGAAGGGTCGAGGCAATTGACCAGATCTTCCAGGGAAAATTAATGTGGAGTCTGAGAATGAAAGATTAAAGATTGGTATTGACTTCTTACCGACTTTGTGATCCGCTGGGTCCCTGTAACTCGGACCCTGAATTCTCTGCTGATCCGCTTTGATCTTGTCCATCTTGAACTTCAACTTCTGCAGCACCGTCTTCTCGACGTTCTCCTGAAACTCGATGCGCTTGCGATGCAAATCCTCGAGGAGCTCGGCGCCTCGAGACGCGAGTATGCTCATCGCCTTAGTCTCGTCCACTATGTGGAAGAAGTAGTAACTTTTGAAGAGGCGCTTTTGAATCAAGAGAAAACCGAAACACAAGCCGTCCCACACCATGCCGATGTCCTCGCGCGGCACCTCGCACTCGCCCTGATCGACGATTTCCGCGTTAGCGCTGCGGAATTTTTTCAGGCACGCGATACCCAACAGCTGAATCAGCCAGCAAACTTTGCTCTCCTATTTCAACAGACGCAAAGAATTAATAATCTTGGAAAATTGGTCGAAAGTTTTCATTTTAATTTGACTCACATCCAATATGAGGATGCATCCAACGCCCTGAAGAACCGCTTTGGCCACAATGACGACGACATTGTAGCCAATGAGGAAGTTCCACCACTTAAGAATCGTCTTGATTGGTCTTAAATAAAAGTCGCTGCCCTGCCATAAAAATATGAACGCTCCGATGAGGTAACCCAGCGAGAAGACGTTGGTTCTCTTGGTACCGGCGAGGAACATTATCGACAGGGTGATCCACATGAAGCTCATCATCGTGCCGCGTTTAACCACGTCCAGCCAGCTGTGAATATTCGACACGTAGTCCTTGACCGGATTCACGAAGTTCGGTTTATCCATCTCCTGGAACACCGAATAATTGTGGCCGGCGACGAATTCCTCGCCTACTGCTCGACTTCGCGCTTCGATGCGGAAGACCAGACTCTGACGGACGATAAAAAGCAACAGGATGAAGTCGCAAATCAATTTCTTCGGGTTCGGCGGATATTCCGGATCCGGGAAATACATCCATTCCTGAAGTCTTCTCAGTGTACTATTTATGCTCCAAGGATATTCTAAAAAAGGAAGAAAAAAGTTATTCCAAGGACAAAAATATATCCTGAGGACACAATGAAAACCTGAAGAATCTCACCGATGCAGAACCAAGTGGGCGGCGCGACGACGAAGGCGTATTGGATGGGAAGCGCGACGATCGCGAAAGCCTTGAAGAACGGCCAAACCTTCGCGACTGTCGTTCTCTTCAGCGAGAAGAGAATCAGCAGCCAAAAGCCGTACAGAACGGAGAAGAAATCCAGCCGAGTGCCGATTAGTGCCACGAGAGCCATCAGACAGAATTCCAGGCCGAATTTGTAGAATCCGTAGTTGAAGAGGAACTTGAGACACTCGGGGATGCCTTTGTCGGCGTCTGCTCTGGTAATTCCAGGGAACATGACGAGTGGAGTGCCCAAAGGTTCGCCTCTCTCGTGTCTGTAGAAACACTGGCGAACCATTATTATGGCTCGAATTGTAGTGACAGTGATGATACCGATGTAGCCCTTCAGCAAGTCCGGCAGCTGACTCGGCGGCACCTTTCGCATGCCGATCCACTCGGCTATATTATAGGTGGCCGTCACATTTGTCTCGACATTCTATGAAGATTGAAACGTGTTTTTAATTAATTTTTATAAAGGTTGATTTCCCAGAGAGAGTGGAATTGTGGACCTACCGTGCAATTGTAGTCCAGATCATGGTGAGGATTGTACTTGATCTGGTAGAGCATCTTTGTGACCATCAGCAACGCTATGATTCCTGCCATAACATTCACCGTCATTATCTGCATACTTCGCTGGAAGTTTATGGCGACGACGACGGTGATGACGAAGAAGAGATTAATCGCGCAGACGTCTTTGATGCAGAGAAGCATGAAGGAGATGAAGACGATCTTCTGCATGTGAATTTCCAGTACAAGCCAAACGTAGTTGTAGAAATTCTTGAGGTGGGTCAGTGTCTTTCGGAAAAGTGCCAGCCTCTCCATCTTCGACATGTCTGCGAATGATTTTAAATATTAATCTGCGATTCTTAACGTCGGGAAAATTTAGGAAAATTACGTTTTAATTGTTTGAGCGTGTAGACGGTCGTTTTCTTGTCATTTTCCGTCAGGATGACCTCCTTAGGCGAGGCCCATGGAAATTCCATTGGCGCGGTGCTCGGTGAGTGACCCAAACTTCCGCGCCTCGAAACCTCATCGATTCTGAATCCCAAAACAAATCAATTCGCATTTCCATAATTTAAAGCAAAACAAATTGTACAAATTTGGTACCAACCCAAGTCGTTCTAAATTCGTTGTTTCCAAAAAGTCGTCGTGGAAGTAATGAATCTGCAGAACGGTGATGATCACGAAGAAAGTGGGCGTCAAGAGACGCACGAATAGATCTTTCGTCTCATATTTTTCCAGGCCAATGTCCATTTGCCTGTCGAGTAAAAAAAACACCATTAAATGCGACTGGTAAACCAAATCCTGTATTCTAAGTCGTCACACTTACAGATCTTTGTTGATGTGCAGCGTCTCGTTCCAGTATCGCGGAAAATTCTCAAACTGATAGGTGTAAACGAGAATCAACATGACGACTGAGTAACCGATTACAGTGATCCAGAAACCGTACATCATTTTTCTCCAAGCGGTCCACGAGATCTGTATTTACAATTAAGAAAACGTATGAAAAAAATGACCGAATAAAATGTTATCTTTGAGGTGGACAAATTAGCGACGTTTCACCTGGAAACTTATGACGAAGAAGAGGAAGAGCGACATGTAAATAATTCGAAAGACGGTCATCCGTTCGCCGGTGATTCCACTGGTGAACAGCATTATGGCGACAACAGCGATCCAGAATTTAATGAGTAGCTTCTTCACAACTCTCCCCACGTCTTTCATGAATTTGCTTTTGATTTCCGGGGTCGCGTGGTTCATCGCTGTCGTAGCGGTGGAAACCGAAACGTGGAGCGGTGCGACCATATCTCTCAGTGCTGAGGATCTCTTCTGGCTTTGACGCTCGGCCATATATTGTCGCATTGTCACCCAAAACATGGACATGAAGGCGCACTGCAAATTAATTTAGCACCAACATAAATGACGTGACATTTTTTTCATTAAAATAACAGTAGTCGTATAATTGAATCTTTACGTACTTTGACGATTTGATGCCAGCTGCTCAATTGGTCCCTTTTACTGAATCCTATCTCCGACATTTGAACACCATAAACGAAAGTCGGCAATTCGTCGTCATTTAGATTCATACTGTAGACGTATCCGATGAGAATGAGGAGTGTCGAGTAGAAAACAATGAAGGGCGAGCACTTCATCATCGAGCTCCGTTTGTTGGGTACCATCCAGAGGACGAGAGCCCACATGAGGAGGGCAAAGGTCGTCCAACTGTGGTACATTATGCTCCAAGTCTAAAACAGTGCCAAGACCATTAAAAAAAATCCTCCAGGAGATATAGAGAAATTAAATTGAATTTTTTTAACTCACCATCATCATGATGTTGGTCGCCAGATAGGACGAACTGACTATCAACTGGAATATCGAGTAGACGGCCATGATAACGTGCTCCACGATGCCGGGAGTTTCCTCTGGAACACCTTAGTAGAATTACTCTTTACACACCTCATATGAAAACATTCAATTGGACTCTGTCACTGTGTTATTCCACGAGGAAGGGATTTTTTTTCTACCTTCACCCACAAAGACAAAAGGTTAAATCACAATTTTAGTACACAAAAAAACACAATTTAAATCCTTGAGGCATTAGAAAGACATTAATTAATTTGCTCGTAGATGAATTATGTTCGTTCTGAGTCGAAATGATTTCGTTCGCAATGAGGCAAAAAAAAATCAAAATTACTAAATGAATTCTTGGTGATCTATTTTTTAATTATTGAATAAAAATCAAAAAGCAGATATGAGTGAATTTGATTGGACGAAGATAAATATTCTTACCCTCGCTAAGCGACTGCATCTGTATGCTGTCATCCTGATGTCCATCCTGAACAATGACGCTTCCCGTGGAATCCTGGAGGAGTCCAGTTCGTCCGGATCCAAAGCGCATCAACTGATACCCAAAATAATCGATGCTCAATCGTCGAGCCACATTTCCACGTGTAAATAATTCATCGCGTCTGTACATATCATTTACACTTATCCTAACTATCCATTCCCTACCAATTTAAAGATATCGACTATATGTTTAATGACCACACGGTGATTACGATAATTAAGACTCAGCGTGTGAGTGAAACGTTCGTCGAAGCCAGAAACAAAAGTGAAAAGTGCAATACACATGCAATAGAGTAAGCTATGATTTACCTTTACCGTGTTGGTTAATTCGACAGCTCTACACCTTTGAGATTTTTTTTATTCTTTCGTTTCTTAAAAGCTTATTTAATTTCAGGTCTCTATTTGTTGCGTCCCAGTTTAATGTCTAAAGTGCACATGCGAGCACCTGACGTTCCCATATCCAGTTTACCAGTCTAAGAGAAGCTTGTCATTTTTTATTTCATACGTACGGGTGTCCTTTCGTCGGCCTGATTCGACGCTGGTACTGTCGGCTTCTAGAACATTCGGCAAACTAAACAATAGCAGCTGCTCAGCCATCCACAAAACGCGAGAGACTTCTACTCGGCGAAAAAATCGAGGAAACAGAGAGTAGAAAAAAGTATGGTCACATTGAGAGAAGAATAAAGTGCGCAATGTACGACGATTATCTGGAAGGCGACGGCAAATGAGAATATTAATTGGCGAGGATCTCAGGAATGGGATTTCGTTAAAAAGCAGCTGCATTTTCCCCTGCTCTCGAAGGTCCGATGCACCAATTGTAAGCGTGTTAATTTGTGTACTTATTTATGTAATTTTAATGATGTGAAATTATTTTTCAGACAGAAAAAATTATTGTCTTCGGTCTGTTAAATCGATTGAAAATTATGTGGACAATAGCCCAGAATTGGGGCATCGACCCCACGAGCATCGGTCACGAATGCTAAAACCGTGAGCGACGTAACCAGGTCAACCAGGACCATCGTTTCGCGACTCGTGCCGGAATCAGCTACCGAAGTGTCTGTGTGCTACGAAAAAAAAACGTAGAAGAAACAGGATGCGACATCGAGAAACTCTTTCATTCCAAATTGCCGGAAGGCTCGTACGATCCTTACGCGAGCCTTTCGCCTAGCCGACTGCCACCTCTGCGACGGAGTCCTTCGCCTGATGGAAACGTGTCTGGAGAGCGGCGTGTCCAGGTTCTTCAATTTTCCGCTCAATCTCGCGGGTTTCTTCGGCTGTAAGCCGGCGGCTCGTTAGTAAAATGCGGGGCGAACGGGAAGATGAAAAGGACTTTCTCGACTCAAGGGTATGGAAAAGATTTTTTTTTTTAGGAGCAATAGATATCCACCAAACGCGGTGAATCAGCAATCGTTAACACCACACCATAGAATTGCGTTCATGTTAGTAAGAAGATTATTAGTCGACGGGGTAAAGGCGAAGTGAACGATCAGTCGAGTCTCTTAAATCAGACAAAATTTGGGAACCGAAACTATGTTCCAATTGCCTGGATTTTGCCTTTCGGATTCCAATGTGTCCCTCTTCAAGATCTTATAAAATTTGAAAATAATCGCAGGTGACTTTCTCTTAAATCAGACAAAATTAGGGAACCGAAACTATGTTCCAGTTGCCTGCATTTTGCCTTTCGGATTCCAATGTGTCCCTCTTCAAGATCTTATAAAATTTTTTAATAATTTCAGGTGACTTGGGCTGTCTCACCGGTTTCCTGAAGAGAAACTGCGACTGCAGCGCCAAAACGTAGTAGAGCCAGAAGAGACCCAACGCGTGAGCGTAACTCGACCATTCGGAGTCGCCGACGTAGTCAACGTATCTCGGATCGCTGCAGTTGCTCGTGTAGTAAGGTTCCAAGGCGAAGTATCGGGCCCAGGTGCTGTTGACAGCGACGAATTCCTGGGGCCACTGGTTCTGATAGGCCATGATTACGAGGATATGCGCCACCACGACGACCATGACGATTCGGCAGACTACGGCGAAGCCTTTGAGCAGCTCGCGATGACAGGCCCACCAGGTGGCGGCGCCGATGAAGACGAGGAAGTAGAAGGAACCCTCGACCGACGGTGTCAGCGACGAGACGCAGCAGAGCGATGCCAGAACGACGTAGGTACCAATAGTACCGAGGACGTTGATGATCTGAATGTATTTTAGTATTTAAAAATCATTGGCATAAATTTCACTGAAGGATCGTTCAAATTATTCAGAATCTCCTTGATCAATTACACACTGAGAAAAATTAATAGTTGGTATTACCAATCGTTGGTCAGAGCTACCAATATTTTGGTAGATCGAACCAATGATTGATTATCGCAACTACTGACTTTTCCCAGTGCAGATCGATCGACTCGTGAATCATCGGACGGATTGTTCAAATTATTCCAAATCTCCTTAATCAATTATAGATCAATCGACTCGTGGATCACCTTAGCCTTGCCATCTTCGTGGACCTTCTTCGCCGTCTGCACCGTCGAGCTATCGTCGTCCTCCCTGACGGCTTCCCACGTGAGGCGTTTACACGCCAGGTACATGGCAATGGAAATCGGCAGAGCTACGATTTCCGGCAGCAGCCAGAAGAAGACCTCCCAGGCGGACGCGCCGTCCATTCTCACGAGGCCGAGGTGCCGAAAGATTTCCTCCAGGAAGGTGCAAGCCTCGAGGAAGTAACCGTACGGCGGGAGAGAAAGGAGGACTACGTGGAAAGTGAACTGTGTGAGGGCGGTAATGAAGCTAAGACCCATGCAAGCCTTTAGGTAGCGTCCGGTGTGGCCGTTCATCGTCTCGTGCGTCGGTATCGGCGCCATCGGCGAGTACAGCATCAGCGCCAGGTAAACCAGCGACAGTCCAGTCGGCCTCCATATCGTACCTAAAAAAAAAAATGAAAATAAAAACACCTTAGTAAAATCTCAGAATACAAGATCATTTTTTTTTATTTCGTTACTACGTCTTTTGGTCATTCGACACTAGGATTGATTCCTGACGACGTTACCCAATCGGCGTCGAATTACTTCGGACATCAGTGACGATGGAAGCCATAACAAGCGTCCGGAGTATCATGTTTTAATGCTGAGAATATTCGTCGTATGCAATAATTCTGCCAGTTGGATTTTATGGTGGGTTAAACAGGAAAAAATGTGTCGGAAAGGGAGTTTTTTGTGGGCTGAAGTAGCATTGATTCGACTTATTAAGGAGGGCGACCAGCTGCACCTCTTGTTAGATAAAATCTCAATTTTTTTATATGAGACAAATTGAATATAGAACTTTGCTACTGTTAAATCTCAGCACGGCTTACCGAACATTTTTCCAAAAAATCTCAGCTTAAAAATCGCGCATTTAACATGGGGTCTTATGTAAAAAGTGTTTTCTTGACACTTCAATCGAATAATTCAAACCTTTGGCGGTTAGATGACGCAGATAAGAAAGTCGCTATCTGTTCAATAAATTCTAAGGATTCCAATGCGATCAAGAAAAAAGGGGCCTGCCGGACATTCGAGACCGATATTTTAAGTTAATGTGCAAGCTGCAGCCGAAATCAGCCATTGTTCCAAGCGGATCCGTCACACTCGGCTACGCATTACAACATCGCATTTTGACGTATACACGGAAGCCATGTGTGCAGGCGCCCAACATACGCACATCGATATAATTTGAAATGTCGGAATAAAAAAAAACGAATAATCCCATATGAAACTTAGGAATCACTTAGAGTTAGCGTACTCATTAAGTCGCTAAATCGTAAAAGAGGTTAGGTGTAGCGAAAGCTCACATTGACAGGACTGGACGACCGAATCAAATCAGCAACTAAAAATAATTTCTCTTACATAAATAGTCTAAATAGGAAATATTTACATATCTGCTATTCAATGTTTAATGGTAGAATGATTTTTGCAATGAATAAAATATTCGTAGCAATCAGTTCTATCGCGTAAGAGAACGAACCGTCATTTGACTTCGATGCAGCTGGTCGCCCACCTTAAATCAAGTCAGGTCCAAGAATCTTATAGAGAAGGTTTTCGTGGATAGTTTTGATTTCAGTTGTCAGTCGGAAAAAGGTCATCGAGGGAAAACCCGACCAGGGAAGCAGGGATGCAGGGAGTGTCGACACCCTCATAAAGGTCACGTAATATCGGGGCTAAGGGATGACGACTCGAGGCGCGTTACCCCCTCGCTATGCGTGACAGAAGGGATAACACATTTCACGACTTGGTGACATTTCTCTCTGTCGTCTCGTTATTTTTCTCGTTACTCGTGGGCCATAAACGCATTCCTATGTCATGCGTTTGTGTCAATGGGAGTTTTTGGCCCGGCGGCCAGATCTACAATTTCTGACTAACTGATCGACCAACATTTTTTTTTTTCAAAATCAACTAAAAAAAGGTTGTAACCAGTGTTTTCAGGGGTAGAATACGCGACTTGAGAACGATGGTATAGGTTAAAAGTCGATATCTTGAAAAAATAAATTTCGTGACCCCGATTTGGACGGTTTTCGGCCCGGTGGCCAGATCTACGATTTCTGACAAACTGTTCGGCCAAAAATTTTTTTTTTCAAAATCAACTAAAAAAGGGTTGTAACCAGTGTTTTCAGGGGTAGAATATGCGACTTGAGAACGATGGTATAGGTTAAAAGTCGATATTTTGAAAAAATAAATTTCGTGACCCCGATTTGGGAGGTTTTCGGCCCGGCGGCCAGATCTACGATTTCTGACAAAATGTTCGGCCAAAAAATTTTTTTTTCAAAACCAACTAAAAAAGGGTTGTAACCAGTGTTTTCAGGGGTAGAATATGCGACTTGAGAACGATGGTATAGGTTAAAAGTCGATATTTTGAAAAAATAAAATTCGTGACCCCGATTTGGGAGGTTTTCGGCCCGGGGGCCAAATCTACGATTTCTGAGAAACTGTTCGGCCAAAAAAATTTTTTTTTCAAAATCAACTAAAAAAGGGTTGTAACCAGTGTTTTCAGGGGTAGAATATGCGACTTGAGAACGATGGTATAGGATAAAAGTCGATATTTTGAAAAAATAAATTTCGTGACCCCGATTTGGGAGGTTTTCGGCCCGGGGGCCAAATCTACGATTTCTGAGAAACGGTTCGGCCAAAAAATTTTTTTTTCAAAATCAACTAAAAAAGGGTTGTAACCAGTGTTTTCAGGGGTAGAATATGCTACTTGAGAACGATGGTATAGGTTAAAAGTCGATATTTTGAAAAAATAAGTTTCGTGACCCCGATTTGGGAGGTTTTCGGCCCGGCGGCCAGATCTACGATTTCTGACAAGCAAAAGGACAAATTTATTTATTTTTTTTAATTAACTAAACAAGAGTTTCTTAGTTGCGATTTACCCTCTTAAAGCTTTATAAGAGCGCAGCAGCGCAAAGGTATGTCGGGCACGCGCGCCAGCGCGTGTGATTAGCCCAGTTTAACAAAAGCTCACTAACAACTAAGAGAAAGACATGCGTTCATCGACGGTTTCGTGTCTTCGACACCTGTGCCTGTTAATTAATTCTAACGCACCAACCGACTCCAGCCGAGTCGGCGTTAATTATTTCCTGGTCCGCTGACAATCGTCGCGAAGACACGGAGGTGAGTCGGGCAGGAGGAGCGCTTCTAAAATCAGAGTGGAAAACAAGGAAGTGGGCGAGCGGGGAATTTGGTTTATTCGTGGCACGAAATAAACGTCAAGTGGCCGAGAATCGTACGTGAGTCGACGAGCGAAGGCGACAAACGAAGCCGGCGGACGCTTAGACCAGACAAGGAGAATGTTTAGGAGCTTGAGAAAAATATCTCGTTGGCTCGGATTCGCTATGGACAAGTTCTGGATTCAGTGGCCGAATTCCAGCGAAGGAAGAGCGAAAGGTCGAGAGGAAATTGGAGAAGAAAATACTACTTGGATCTTGAGGAGGTGGAGGAGGAAGAGGAACTGCGAGGAACGTTGGCGACACCAGCCAAAAATGCATCTGGAAGTTGGGACGATTTGTAGAATCTGTCCGATCGTGAATTCCCTTTCTACTCGGATTCACAAAGCCAGACGAGCTGTTTCACTGTCGTGAAACTTGCTGAACGTTTCGTCGAGTTTAAAGTACGAAAAATATTTTTTTACAATTTTTAAATCATTCTCAAAAATGAGATATAAAAAAAAAATAAATGCTCGACTCGTTGAGGTCCAGAAGTCGAGCATTTATTTTTTTTATGCCGGGAATGCCGAGTATTTCGCGTGGATCTACAAATAAACTTTCCGAAGAATGCGCGAGCGGTAATTCAATCTATAATTCTATTTTTATTTCAGCGTGAACCGAATGAGTTATAGCTATTGTAGCTACAACGAAGATAGAGGCGAAGCACATGTCTGGCGCTGGAGAAGTGGAGGGGGATTGAGAGAGCCGAGTGGACCCTCTAATTTTGGAACTCGGCGTCACAACGGGGACTCCATCGACGTCTCGGTGTCTTGACACGCGACGTTGCGACCCCTCGACGAATACTTGCACGAGTTCAAAGCGACCGACGTTCCGTCCCGACTTCGCTTATCGGACCTCAGCTTTTTTTCTCCTACTTCTACAATCTTTTATCCTTCTCTTATCAGATTTGTAATAAATTCTCAGAGCTCAAAGGGAGAACAATTTCTGGCAATTATCGCCACACCTGAGTACAGTGAACTCGGTTTGTTTCACCGTTCTGATGATTTTTCTGAACCATATCATTCTGGCGAAATGGTTTTTAGTCGTTGGACTTTAAAAACTAAAAAAAAAATCACCAGACAGAATGAACCCAGTTTACCGAATGTGGTGATGATTGCCAGAACGTTTTTTTCTTTTGTGAACGAGCCCAGAGGCTCAGGAAAATAAAGGGAACTTTGTTCTCCACTAATTGCTGGCTATTCTCGTTCTAACAATTACTCACGCTCAGCGGGTAATTAAGATATTTGCGAAACACTTCCACGAGTGAAGTGAACGTATTTGATAATACGCGATAACGGGTGTCGATTATGCGAGCGAGAAAATGAGCAAACGGAGCTCCAGCGATGTCGGTGTGTATAATATAATGTAAGCGAGGTTACAAGTCTATTTCTCAATCGTGATCTCATCCGGCATCGGGAGGCGATTGCCCGCCGGGAACTCGTTTATTCGACGACTCGAAAGTCTGGTTCTTGCGTCATGGGTCATGGTGCCTCTTACACCAATGGTCCCCTCCAATGGAATCCAATGTTCCTTTCCCAAAACTCCAAACTTTGGGAATCACAAAATTCGTCCGGAAAAAAATCTTGCGACTGGATGAACGATGATAAAGATGATGAAGACTCACATGCGGCGAAGGTCACGGGAATGATGACCCTCAGGACGGCGACGTTCAGCCAGTAGGACCCCATCCTTGAAATCCTGTCCTCTTACCCTGAAATGCAGGAAAAAAAATTAAAAAAGGAAACCAAAAAAATAAGATTAAAAGTAAAAAAGTGGGTAAAGGGAAAAAGGAGAAGCGCCCAAAGTTTGGGCGAGTGGAATGGAGTGCAAAGCACTGCAGCGGCAAGGACGACAATCGATAAGGGATGCAGTAACCTGGTACCGCTGCAGTCGAACATTTCCCACACGAAGTCGAGGTCGTTTTTATGGTGGAGCATTAAATCGCTGCGGACTGACCCAGAATGCGGACATTTGCCTCGCGGGTCATTCGGGGTCAGAGTGATTAAAAATATGGTTCCTTATTTCCAGTCACTAATTTCTTTTTCTGGCTCACCCATTTTTTTGTCTCTGAGGTCTGAGACGTAAAAAAACGTATTGACCAAAATCAGAAATCAGTGCAGAAATTAGCGACGAGTTTCTAAAATTGTTATTTAAAATTGTTTCTCGCGATTGGACAATACGATTTGCCATCGGAGGTTTCTTAGTCACCCGGTAGGACCAATATTTGACCCGAAGTAACCAGATCCTCGCGACGCATTCGTCAATTTCGACGGCGATAACGGTGTGTTTGTTCCCCCGTGGCGAAGACAGATATATCTGATTTCGACCCGCGAGGAAGTAGAGTGAGTTGCCGGATATCCCAGCGGGGGCGGCCGGAGAGCAAACTCATCGCGCCGAGGAAAAAACACGCGACTCATCCGGAACGAAGCGCAAAAGTGGGATCGCTGTTATCAAGGGGGTCACGTGGGAGTGATAAGAAATAGATATTTAATAACATCGTCAATATAATAAACCATTTTTTTGCCTTCGATTCGCTATTTTTACCATGACTAATATATTTTCCAAATCATATTTCACACGATGAATATTTTCAAGATCATTGCGTTTGCAATTTTAATTGTTGCAGCGTGACTCGACGTCCTTAGCGCAAAATAAAAAATTGGATTTCCAGGAACGAACGCGCGAACATTACTCAGGGGTAAAAATCCTCAGGGGGTTGAAAAAAAAGGAACGAAAAAAAATTATTTCGTCGGCGATATGTTTCATGGGATTCCCGCGTGCGCGACGAGCCGCTCCCATCTTAATTACCGAACAATTACGACCCTTTTTCCCCCGACGTCACGTGTGCTCCCCGCGGTTTGCGTCGATCGACCCGTCTTCGAAAAAAAAAAAAAAAAAAAAAACAAGGCGGACGAGGCGCGACCGACGATCGCACGACACGTGAAAAAAGCACGTCAAATGCGTAGAGCGATCGCGGATGCAGCGGTCCCCCTTTCGACTCGCCGACCGCGATGAGGAATGCGAGGCGGCTGCTGCTGCTGCTGCCGCCTGATCCACGTACACATTGGATTATTTACTTATGACGCTTTGCACGTCGATAGAACGGCACGGGGAACGCGCACGTGCTAATTCCATTTGAAGCAGAGTCTATATGCAGAATAGGCGTAGATCGTGACTTTTATTATTTATTACTCGGCTGTTTTATAATTAATTAATTTTATATTTATTTATCACGCTTCACGAAATTTTTCGTTTTAAAATATCGCCTTTCAAGTCGCATATTCCACCTCTGATAACACTGGTATCAATCATTTTTTTATTTGTTTTCGAAAAAATAAGATTTATAAAAATCTTTGAAATTGGGGGAAAAAAATGTTTTTTTTTTCTGAATTATAACGCTCGTTCTTTTTCATTATATTTCGATTTGCTGGGCGATTTGTAGGGCGAGGGACGAGCACGCGTGCTTCAGGGGGGGGGGGGGGGGGCAGAAGGGGAGGAGGTGGATATGGGCTCGACCGGAAATCTGGGCCACGTTCGATAGTCCGAAATTCCGGTTGATATTGGGATACAGGTAGGGGGAGGGGGGGGGGGGGGGGGGGAGCCTACAGCGAGGATCATCGAACGAGGCAGGAAAAGCGAGAGTGAGCTACTCGAACGCTGCATCACGGTCGACTCTTGGCTCTCCGATGTGTCTAGACTCTTACAATGAGCCTTTTGACTCCTACGCTCCTCATCTGCGGCTCAAACTCGCGGGTCGATACTCTTGACTTGGCTCAGCTCAGCTCAACAGCAACGGGACTCGCGATACTCGTGCCAATCGTCACAATACGAAAGCGATAACCACTCTGTGGTTATCGCTTCCGTATTGGATGCAAAATGTATTTTTTTTTTTATAGGAGCGAAATTAATCAGCAACCTGCAAGATTTAATTTGTAATCTTGCTTCAATTTATTTTTTTTTAATTTTAATCTTACTCAAATTTATGAGACTTAATTTTTTGCAATCTTGCTACGATTTAATTTTTTTTTATTTTACTCAAATTTACGAGATGTATTTTTTTTTTATACGAGTCAAAGGTGTCATTATTCCAGCTGTTTCCCCTCGATAATTCACCGTGCAAGCATTTATTCTAAGGTCCGCCCTGATTCGCGTACACGCCCTTCTATCACGAGGCGCCTGACGACCATCCCGGACACGCCATGGACAATGGGAGCACGACAAAAAAGAGGGAGAGAGAAAGATATAAAGAAACCCTGTGGGCACCCCCTCGTTTTACGTGCAACACGCCATCGCTGCAAAGGGTGTATTTTAATTAAATGAACGCATCTCATTATATCAACCAACAATCGTCCTGTCCTTCTTTCATCGAATCTTCATATATATATTCTTTTTTTTAACTCCTGTGCCAATAAAAATGTTCAGCTATTGCATTAATATTTATTCCAATATTATTTTTGCTCCTCGCAAATCTATAAATAAAAATGTTTGTCCTCCCCAACCGGAGGAGAATCCGTATCTCACGATTGTGACATCATCACCCCGGTAGCCGCTAATTATTCTCGGCAAATCTCGTTTGCATTATTCCCCCGGTGGCATTGGACGCGTCCGTCACGCACCGCGTGCGTCCCAGGAGCAGCAACGCGAGCCGCGTTTCGTTTCTAGAGTTACAAGTGCAACCTGTCGGGTTCCGTGTGTCTCTCTGTGTGTAAACAGCGCGCCGGTAAACATGGGCAGTGCAAGCTGCGAGCCCCGAACGAGGAGGAAGAACGCGCGAGGTTACGTATTCGTTGCTGGCGATAGTAGAAATTGATAAAAAAATTAGCGAGCACGACACGGCGCGAAGCCAACGGTAGTGTCCACGTCCGCGCGGCTGAAACGGAAATCGTGACGCTGGACTCGTCACTTTGCGACTTCGAACTATTTTTTGCTATTCCGGATTTTTTTTTATTGATTCAACGGATAATAAAATAAAAAATAATTTTGAAGGTCAGTTCTGTAAAATTTGTCCACCTCTAAATTAAGGTCAAGTTGGGTCAAGACATGATTAATATTGGGCCAAGTCGAGGCAACTTGATGTCTCTATTATGGACCATATTCCCATTAAATATTTTCACCGAATTATTATTATTATTCTCGTTGTACGGTTAAACCGCAAAGCGCGAGATCGTCAAACCGGAGAAGGTCAAACTCGTGGCTCCATGATTTAACGATCTTGGGGGGACATTAAGGCGACTCGCGTCCTGCCTACCAGATTCACCGTCTTGAGAATCGAATACATACATATATATACGCGAGATAGTAAAGGTACATCCGCAGTGACTCAACGCGGAAAATGTTTCATCGTTCTGGAATAGAAGTGAGACTGCAGGCTATTAATTCGTGGGAAACATTCCTGTGTTATGATTAGCTAATGAAGCAACCAACCTGAACGATAGAAAAAAAAGTCTGCTTCAGGGTTCATTTGTTAAATTCTTATTAACATTTTTTTAGACAATAAAAAAAAATGATTTCTAGTCCCATAAAAATTTATTGAAAAATAAATGGGGTCGTTGACCTTCCCGCGCGCCGAATGACAATAAACAGTCGGATAAGTCTCTCGACCCAATATTGGCACTTTGAAAAAATTGCCGCCGAGTGCGGAAACCGCGCGAGCGACGGATACACAAATACGGAGAGCCTCGTGGCACCGAAAAGAGCCTCGCAACATCGCTCGAACACAGCTGTGCGAACACTATACCCGCATCTCATGAATATTAAACGCCCCGACGCGACGGAAGATACGCCTATGTCCACAATCCCGGATCGCAATACCAAACGAATTTTAGTATCTATGCAATTTCCCATCTCAATCGCTCGACAATTACAAAAAAATTGAATGTCAGCCTTTGCAATCAGCTGATTGGCAACCTCAACTAAAACCCACGTGAAAATCGTCAAATAATAATAATAACAGTATTTGCCTATAATTGGCTAAATTAGACTTTGATTATAGTCAAATTGTGGGCAGAACCTTCTGCTAATTCGGTCGATCGTCGGTAAACGCAGATTCAAGTTCATTCAACGATTCTTACTTTTCTTTGTAAATAAGTAAACAGTATTTGCCTATAATTGGCTAAATTAGACTTTGATTATAGTCAAAGGGGCTGAACCTTCTGCTAATTCGGTCGATCGTCAGTAAGTTTCAGTTCATGATTCAAGTTCATTCAACGGTTCTTTCCTTTCTTTGTAAATAATACAAAAGCTCTTGACCTTCCCGTCGCGTCAAGCACCGCAAAAGCGTCGCGCACGACAGTCGCACGACAGTCACACCAAATGGGTTTATATACCTTGCAAGCGGTGATCGATCTGCAAACTCAATACATCCCTCGCGCGATCCAATCGCCGTGGTCGTCTCGTTGACGCGCTTCGCCGATTCCCAATGGACCAACATGCGGACAACGATCCGCCGGTTTCTCCCCAATCTTCAATGGTTTCACAATTCCTACTTCTACTTATTTCTTTTATTTTTTTCCGGTGTCGCGATTCTCAGATAAAGTCTCCACGCCAATCACTGTCGTCACTGAGTCACTTTAACACGCGTAACCGGCATCTTTTTTCCTCTCGTCCGATGACAGATAAAACGGAGAAATATTGTCGCCACTTGGACGCAGGTTGGTTGGTTGAAAATTCAGAGGGGAGAAAAATAAGTCGGCACTCGCGAGAAACAGCTGATGAGACGGTTGAAGAGTGTGAAAAAAAGAAGCGCGATGCCGGAGAGGCGGGGACAGCAACCAGATCAGCCGTCAGGTTGCGACTGAGGTGCCGCAGCGGCGACGGCGCCGGCTGAGTCGCTACTCGCGCCGCACTCTCCTCTCCCCGAAAAGTCGCCTGGCATTTGCCTTCGCGTGGCCGATGATACTACGTCGCCTCGTGCGTTTGGCCTTGTCCGGGCTATTCAATAGGTTGGTCGTGTGAATGGACCTGAGAATCACTGAGCTGGAGACGCTTCAGCGACAATTAACGCAGTCGATGGCCACCGGTAAACTCGAAAGACAGTGGAGATGACTAATAGTGATAAGCAATGTGACGTTTGATGTTTATTACGCTTAATTTTGGGCTGAAAGTGGTTTTTGTACGGTTTCCGTTGTTACCGACTGATGGTCACGACGGAATTTTACTTACCGACAGTTCGGAGATTGACATTGAAAAGTCGACCAGGAGAAAATATGATTAGTTTGATCTAAAAAGGATTCGTGATTGATTCAACACTTTTTTTACGTTATTTTTATTTAATAAATAGTTGTATTTTTTAAGTATCAATGAACGGCGGCAAAAGACGTGGACTAGATTGCCGACCATTCGCACTCTGTTTTGCACCAGTCGGTAAAAGTTACCGACGTGTGAATGTTTTATCAGCGGTGGGTAACACAGATTCTTCTTCGCGCTGCATTTCAGTCTCCGCTTTGATTGCACAAGAATTGGAAGTTCAATTGATCGCTTCCGCGTGTGCCTCGAGTTAGTATTGTCGTGAAAAATGACGCAATCGAGAGCTTCTTATCGTGACGACGACGCTCAGATGTCCAGTTGCTTCATCATCCAGTGGAAGAAGCCGAGAATCGAGAAGCTGAAGCTCAACGGTATCGCCGTCGCTTTTATCCAGCCCCAAATGCTGCAATAATCGTGTTATAATATTTTTCCATTAATTTACATCAATGTAACATGAAAAAAAAAATCTACTATTATCAACTGGGTAGGATTTCTACATAGTACAAAACCCCAAAAAGCTCAAATAAAATATGCTTGTATAATTTATTCTGTCGTTCATTACACAATAATACAATATACGGATGATCATTAAAACTCTCACTCTCTCTCTTTCTCTCTCTCGATTTACGCTGCAGCTCTGCGCAGCCTGGTAAAAAATTCACAAAGCTACGTCTTTGGGTGTTTTTTGGTGCGGAAAACAAATCGTAAAGTAAAACAAAAAAAATAGTATTACAATCTATTTACAAATCGGGCTCGACTACGTAACTACAATACGGAAATCTACTTCTCAGTCTTTGCGTGCATTCGCCGAGCCTGCGAGTCGAGTGTCTCAGACACCGGAATTAAAAAAGAGAAAAAATCACAATAATTTCCTCTCAAAAAAATAATTGATAAAAATTGTTTAAATACATTTGAGTACATTCAGGTACAAAAAAAAAATATTTAAAAAAATTAGAAAAAAAACCAGGAGACTGAGACGCTCGTTTCGTGCGTTGGCAAATATTGTCGAATGGCCAGAGGACGATTTTTTCTGTATACGTCTACTCGATCTATTTATTTTTCTACGTCTACGGATCTGTTGTCGCGTTCGGCTGTCGGATTGGGCCAATCGCTTGCGAACGTCGTCACACACGGCGCGAGTTTCGCGCGGAGCGGACTGGATCTAATTCGTCGGTTCCAGCGGTTCTCAGGGCGACAGTTCTGGCGAACCGATCGAACGACGATCGCGGCGCGTGTGTATTCGAGCTGCCGGCGCGATGCGAATAACACAGGACGACGAGGCGAAGACGAATTGACAACCGCTGTCCTCGGAGTCGCGTAATCGCGCGATTTACGAGGACGAGGAGAGTCGGGGATAGGGTTGGCGGCTGATATGTAGGTCGGCTAATGGTCCCGCGCGTACCTGATGCTACAATCGACGCTCCGCTACCGACGACAGTCCTTGGCATTGATTCTCACGCGGTCCGCGAACAAAACGCGTTTATCAATTTTATCCCCGCGCCAATAAATATTAAGGCCACGTGAAAGATTTTTTTTTTTAATTAAATATGACCAATGTATTTTTTTTTACTGAAACGAAAAATTTAATTTAATTTTTTATTATTGCGACTCGACGATTCTGATTTGAATTTATTTTGAATTATTTTATTGCGATTTTCATTCGAATCTTTCACATAGCCTTATCTTCATTTCTAGTTTTGTTATAAAAATAAAGAAAAAAAAATTGTAATTGACTATAAAAATGAAAAAGAATTTGAACGATGTTCACGATTCCCGAGGGACGAGAAGAATAAAAACGAGAAAACGTGTGCGTGTAAAAATCGTGTACAGAGTGTTTTTTTGGCGGTGGAATACGTGGACGATGTTTTTTTTTTTTTTACTCGTAAGGATCGTCGCTGACGAAGAACGGCTCGGTAACGGGAATGATGCCGCTCTCGAGGATCACCACCGGCGACAACGGCTTGTCGTCCGCGTCCGTCTTCGTCTGCTCGATCTTGAAGACGACGTCCATGCCATCGATGACCTGGGAAAGGAGAGAAACAAAAAACACAAAGCGGATACGACTCGTTAGTATCTTGGGGCTGATAAACCGATGAACCTGCGGCACCGTTACGCATCGCTCGAGGCGATGGAGAACTATATCGATTTTTCTCTTCAATGGATTTCTTTGTTCCAGAAATGTCATAGATTTATTTTTAATCAAATCAATTAAATTGAAAAGTCAATATTTTATGTACCATATCATAAATCGTGAAAAAATAAATAAAAAGCCTTATCATGAAATATTGAGTTCTTATCTATAATTTTATCTACTAACGACTTCTTATGAGGAAAATATATGTGAAAAAAAAATTGAGTTCTTATCTGTAATTTTATCTGTTAACGACTTCTTATGAGGAATCTATAATTTTATCTACTAACGACTTCTTATGAGGAAAATATATGCATGAATCTATCGTAAAAAAAATGAAGATAAAAAATTGTGAGGCAATGGGAGACAAAAAATGACTGTGACTCACTTTTCCGAAGACAGTATGGTGACTGTCGAGCCACGGAGTGGCGATTGTCGTGATAAAGAATTGACAGCCGTTGGTGTTGGGACCAGCGTTGGCCATGCTCACGAAACCCGGACCCTGGTGCTTGATCTCGAAGTTCTCGTCGTCGAAGTACTTGCCGTAAATGCTGATCGAGCCCGAGCCGTCGCCCTTGTCGATGTCGCCGCCTGTTTTACCGACGCGTTAATTTTTTTTTCTCAAAATTTCACTAAAACATGTATACTAAAAATATATTCGTACCCTGGATCATGAACTTCTTGATGACCCGGTGAAAGTTCGAGCCCGTGTAGGTTCGACCCTCGATGCCCTCGGTCGCGATTGTCACGAAGTTCTTGACCGTCTTCGGCGCCGACTCGCCGAACAGGCCGATGACTATACGTCCGGCCGGGTAATCGTCTATCATGATGTCCAGGTACACTTGGTCGGTGACCTTGAAGCTTGATGCCTAAATAGCAATTTTTCTTATTTTTTATATTCTATAATAAAAATTCTTCGCAAATACCTAAATGTAATAAATGTTCTATTCATATTATTTACAAAAATGAAAAAAAAAAAAAAAAAAAAATCCGTGACTTTCCACGAGATAAAAGACGCGACATAGTAAATGACTCGGAAGTTTTATCGCATCAGTTGATTTCAATAAAAAAATTATTGGGTGAGTTCGAGGCAAAGCGACGAAGCTGCAGCAGACTCAGTGGACTGAACACGCGATCTCCTTATCATCGTCTTCTTCGATTATCAGCAGCTCGGAGGAATCTCGCTCAAATTTCTATTCAGACGCATTCGACATTTCGACGTAGGCGTCGCGCGGACCTTTTTCGTCGCACACGACGGCCGCACGTGGGGGGGTGCGTGTCGACGGTGGTGTGCGGACGTAAACACAGAAGCGGCAACGTCGCAGGGAAACCTTACGGCGTTTTATATACATATAGGAAACGAGGAATCGTCGGGCGCTGCTGACCGAGCTCAGCGCGACTTTTGCGTATCTCGTCCGTCTCGTCTCGCGTATCTGCCGCGTCCGCAGTCCGCGCGCACGCGTCTCTCGCCCGCTAATCTCATTTCCGGCGGCGCGTTATTCAACCCCCTCCGCGATTCGTAGAAACCCAGATACGCAGCGACGTTTGCCCTAATTTTTTGTCCTCCTCCTTCATTCGCCTCCCGCAAATTCGATTTACTACGATTTCGTTCGCGGCGAGACTGAAATTTCCGAGAAACAATTGCAGGGTTTCGTGACGCAACGCGATATTCGATTTCTAGTGCGTTAGCTTTGTGTGTAAAAAAATAATAATAATATCCATTAATTCAAAAGATTAATTTGATTACATAGTGAAGCATTTTGATTTTTTCAGTGTTCTGATTACAAAATATGAATCCCACTCGAAAAGTCGAAAATACACGACAGCAATTAAAACTCGATTTCCCCGCAAGGAGAGTGACTCAAAATGTCCAACGACGAAAAGCAGGTCCACCGATTTCTTATCCACTCAGCGTCATCATCATCGGCATCGTCAAAACAAGTCAATTAACCGCAAATCGTTTCTCCAATTCCCACGAATTGTTTTTCTCCCTCGTCCCAAATCCCGATCGTCGACTCGACTCGACAGACACGAATCTCAACGACCAATTAATCACAATTCCACCCAATCGAGTCCACCGCGAATAGATCCACTTCCTCTTCCCAACAAACTTCCCAAATGCACTGAGAAAAGTGAGTAGTTGCCATTACCCAATTATTGGTTCGATCTACCAAAATATTGGTTGCAGTTAGGTACTGAAATATTGGTAGCTCTGATCAACAATTCGTAATTACAACTATTAATTTTTTTCAGTGTAGGCTTTTTTCAACTATTAATTTTTTTCAGTGTACGCTAACAAAAAGTCGCCGAAGATGAGCGCATCTCGAGTTCGTTGAATGCACATTTAATTGTTACGGTACCTTGCAGGTCGCGGCGGCGACCGCCGCGAAGACGATAACGACCATCGAGAGCTTCATGATGACGATGACGATGTTTCCTTTATTGCGCGAGGGCCGTAAATGGTGGAGAACGCGGCGTGGCTGTTTGTTTTATCTCTCGCGCGTTGGTCCGCTCGGCGTTCTGGCGTAATAACTTCGCCGCGGATGCGGACGCGACGACGGAAAGTAGAGACCGGCGGGATATGTTCCGCGTGTGTGCTTTCCTTCGGTCCGCCCGGGTTATGTGCACGTCGAAGCCGCCGGCGGTTGCTTCGCGCGCGCGTATTAATCCGCCGATGCTGCTGCTGCTGCTTTCGACGCGCCGGACACTAGACGCTCGGGGGCCGTGCGTTAACTGCGGAACCGAGCAGCGCGGCTGCTGCTGCTGCTGCTGATGCTTTTGCCGCCCCCGACGTCTGCATACGCGTCGCGGTCTTCACCGACCGCGTCATCGTCCTTGCTTATATGCTTCGTGTGTGTAGATATATATATTCGTGTGTATAGATATATATATTCGTGTGTATAGATATATATATTCGTATGTATGGATATATATATATTCGTGTGTATAGATATATATATTCGTATGTATAGATATATATATGTTCACATCATATATTGTTCACATGCCTCGTGGGGCCCTGGCTATGGGCTGAGCACCTTTGGCCGGTGCTGCGAAGCACCGCACCGGACTTGACCAGCTACAGCTGACTGTTACCTACTCGCGTCAACCATGGCTTTTTTTTCTTTTCATTGTTTGTTGGATTGGGACAGACAATTGGTACATTTTTGATTATAGTGTAGGAGGAACCTTGCCGTTTTTTTTTAGGGAAAAAAAAAATTTCGATTTAACGAAGTTTTAAAACCCTATCCGATGGGAAATTTCCCGCTGATTCCAAATATGACCGGTTTTTGCCCGAAAAATAAAAAATTCGAGGAGAAAAATGCGAAAAACGATTTTTCACTTTTTCCCAATTTTGGCACTTTACTAAAATCGGTGTAGTTTTTCTTTGGATCAATATAATCGGGATTTTCTTTTTGCATTCGAAAGAAGACTCTTCAACGAAGAGAATGACGCCTGGCGGAACGCGATATCACGATTTTTCGATTTTTTGCAGATTTTTAAAGTTGACCCTCAAAAACCGCAAATTTTTAGAAGGGGTCCCCCTTGCCGAATTTTTGGCGAAAAAAAAAATTTTCGATTTAACGTAGTTTTAAAACCCTATCCGATGGGAAATTTCCCGCTGATTCCAAATATGACCGGTTTTTTCCCGAAAAATAAAAAATTCGAGGAGAAAAATGCGAAAAACGATTTTTCACTTTTTCCCAGTTTTGGCACTTTACTAAAATCGGTGTAGTTTTTCTTTGGATCAATGTAATCGGGATTTTCTTTTTGCATTCGAAAGAAGACTCTTCAACGAAGAGAATGACGCCTGGCGGAACGCGATATCTCGATTTTTCGATTTTTTGCAGATTTTTAAAGTTGACCCTCAAAAACCGCAAATTTTTAGAAGGGGTCCCCCTTGCCGAATTTTTGGCGAAAAAAAAAATTTTCGATTTAACGTAGTTTTAAAACCCTATCCGATAGGAAATTTCCCGCTGATTCCAAATATGACCGGTTTTTTCCCGAAAAATAAAAAATTCGAGGAGAAAAATGCGAAAAACGATTTTTCACTTTTTCCCAGTTTTGGCACTTTACTAAAATCGGTGTAGTTTTTCTTTGGATCAATGTAATCGGGATTTTCTTTTTGCATTCGAAAGAAGACTCTTCAACGAAGAGAATGACGCCTGGCGGAACGCGATATCTCGATTTTTCGATTTTTTGCAGATTTTTAAAGTTGACCTTCAAAAATCGCAAATTTTTAGAAGGGGTACCCCTTGCCGTTTTTTCGAAAAAATCGAAAAAAAAAAATTTTCGATTTCACAAAGTTTAAAAACCCTATCCGATGGGAAATTTCCCGCTGATTCCAAAAATCACAGATATTTGCCCGAAAAATAAAAAATTCGAGGAGAAAAACGCGAAAAACGATTTTTTTTCCGACAAACTCCCAAATTTCGCGATATTAAACATCGAACTGCAGTTCTCCGGTCCTAATCGTCACAATCGGCCGTAAAACTCCAATAGCATCATCTCATTTCCTTGCTCTTTCATTACAGACCGACTGCGATCACGCGAGGTTAACAGTTATCACAGATGAGCCGTATAACCGCCTCATATACCCCACATATTTCATTACATAAGTAAAATACATGAATACATATCCGCATCCAAAAAAATAAACACCGAGAGAATCGGGAACGGCAGAGTTCACTCGCGCGTCACGCACGTGTGCGAGGACATTTCGCTTTTTATCGCAGCACATCGAAGCCCCGGCGAATCCTCTCGGTTCGTTGTTTCTTCCTCTTCTTCGTCGTCGCTTGACGATAAAATCGAACGGTTAACCCGCGAGCCGTTCGTGAGCGGAATCGGTTTCCTCGGAGTCGTCGCGCCGGAGCAGAGCGAGATGTATATAATAGTGAGTGTATTTTCCGCGTGAGAAACGATCGAACCCGAGGCGAGTCCAGCGACTCAGAGAGATCCCGTTAGACCGATCGGTCGAAGTCGACGATCGGAGTGGTCGCGACGCGAGAGCGAATATTATAAAAGGTGCCGGGCGCGCTGGGCGCAAGGTCAGTTTGTCGCGATGGACTCGCTAAGGTGGTCGTCACGGGGCACCGGTCGCCTTCGTCCGGTTCTTCTTATTCTGGTTCTTCTTCACGTGACCTCGGCTCTTGACCTTCGACCCCGCGGCCATGAGGCACGACAAGATCGGTCCGTCCTCGTGGACGCCGCTGTGCCCATCATCGAGGGACCCGAACCCGTGGACACCGTCGTCGTCAAGGCCGTCGAGATACCTGAGGAGCGGGTGACCTACGAAGGCGCTCAACTTTGGCGCGTCCTCGCTGAGGGCGAGCACGCCGAGTTCGTGTCTTATCTGCAGGAAACCGGGGGTAAGTCTTATCGTGTCACTGGACTCATTTTTTTATTAATTTATATATTTTTTAAGGCTTGGCGGATTTTATAAATCAATGCTAAAAATATTTAGTATAAATTGTGGTACGAATTAGACTCGATTTTTGTTTATTTATTATTTTTTTTTTAGTCTTGACAGATCTTATAAATCACTGCAAAATATTCGAAACTGTGTCACGAATTGGACTCGATTTTTATTTATTTATATTTTTTTTAAGGCTTGACAGATTTTATAAATCACTGCTAAAAATATTTAGTATAAATTGTGATACGAATTGGACTCGATTTTTATTTATTTATTATTTTTTTTTCTAAGTCTTGACAGACTTTATAAATCACTGCTAAAAATATTCAGTATAAATTGTGTCACGAATTGAACTCAATTTTTATTTATTTATTTTTTTTTTAAGTCTCGACAGATTTCATAAATCACTGTAAAAAGTATTCAGTATGAATTGTGTAATCTTTTCGTTCGGAATGGTAGATTAATTAAGAGAAAAAAAAATTTCAGAGGTTTCCATGTGGTCGGGTAACGATTCGGCGGTCGACGTTCTCGTCCGTCCGGACTTCATTCCCCGGGTCTCGCGTTTCCTGCGCGAGCGCCAGGTCAGGTACGACGTGATCATTCCGGATCTTCAGCAGGCGATCGATCAGGAAAACCCGCTGCCGTCGGCGGAGGATATGGAGGAACTCGCGGGCCGCAAAGGTCCGTAATATATTATATCCGACACATTTCATAGTTTACGTTTCGCTTGACGCTTTCGCTGATGAGTGGGTTGTGAGTTTCGTTTCGCTTTGAGCTGCGCTCTCGCTTATGGCGCGTCCGTGTCTGGACTCGTCATTCGGGTTAATTTACAGTCGCTGCTCGCATGGAGCTTCGATGAAACAAAACGCTAATTCGCATTTCATCATTTCCACGTCCATCGAGACACTTGTCTCGGATATTTACCGATTTATTTCCACTATAAAAAAAAAAATTAGAAAATTGATACATTACATTAAAAAATAATTATCAATAATAATAACAATAGTATACTTTGCCTATTTTTTTATTGGTCGGAATCACGAGTCACGTGACGTTGGACTTACTCCAAGATTCTCAATTTCGCGGGTTTACACATCGACCCGATCGAGCCTTTCTAATGCTCGTAAAATCGACGCGCAAACGCGATTCCTATTAACGACGCCGCGCATGCGCGGCGCCTGGTTGCGCGTGTAACGCGCGCGAGAAGTACGCGCAGCGTGCGGGGTTATCGGCCCCGGGAACCCGAGTCAACCCGCTAACCCAGTTCCCCGCGATCGACAATACTGATTAACATAACAGTTATGTTACCGGCGCGCATATCGCACGCTCGTGAATCTCGCGGGTGCAGCGCTCCATCGGTTCTTGGGGTCCACAGGGACCCCAACAATTTTGCTTCATAGAAAAGGCATTTTATTAATATTTTTTTTCGAGCTTAATTGACAAAAAAAAAATAAAAAAATAGAATTGGCTAAAAATGTGTCAACAGTGAAAAGAAAGTGAAAGCATAATAAGTCACTCCTCGATCGATGTGCGAAAAAAAAAAAAATACTGCCGAGATCATAGCTGAGTACCGATGGCACCGACATGAAAGATCAAAGTAATTTTCTAGCTCGTTACGCTTGGTGGCAGGGAATCGGTGTCAAGTCGCAGCGTAGATATTACCGTCGGCGTCCTGCGCTGAGTCCTACGCTTCGTTATCCCGTAGCTAGCGCGCGCGGTGGTGAAAGTGACGCTTGGCACTTTAGGGGTGAGCTTTTCCTATAAAAAAAAAAAAAAAAAAAAAAAATCCACGCATGCTGCAATTCGCTTGGAAATGAAGGTAGAGCTCGCAATGACTGAGCGAATTCGTATCTTTAGAGCTTCTCAATTTTTTTTTCGCGGCTGGTCTTTCAAGGTTGAAGGTAAAGTTAAGAGTATTTGATACAGCGAATGGTCAGTGATTGGGACACCTGCCTTAATTTCTTTTTCTGCTCACGGTGAAAAAAATGTATATGACACAAATTATTTTAAAAAATTTGTAAATTTTTTTTTAGTAAAAAAAAAAAAATCTACATATACATTTTTTTCTCCTGTGAAAATCGCGTTCGCCATTCGCCTAACGAAATCTCTTCAGGTCATCGGATGGAGTGGTCGAGTTACCATCGCCTGGAGGACATTCACGGTTTCCTCGACTATCTCGCCCAGACCTTCCCTGACCTCTGCTCGGTGATGACGATCGGCAATTCCGTTGAAGGTCGACCGCTCAAGGTGAGAAACCCAATACATTAATTTTTTCTTTCCTCGATTCGTGGATAATTTTTTTCACGTGGCTGATGTTTTTTTTAACAGGTGATCCGGATCAGCAAGGGCGAGCCCGGTGTCCCGGCGATCTGGATCGACGGCGGTATCCACGCTCGCGAGTGGATCTCCCCGGCGTCGGTCACGTACATCATCAATCACTTGGTCGAGAACAGCCACGAGCTCGAGGCGGACTATTACATTTTGCCGGTGGTGAATCCTGACGGGTAAGTGGACCTCGTTTCTCTCTCTCTCTCACTCTTTCTCACTCTCGGCGCTGCCGTGACACTCGGATAATCCAATTATTCAATTATCGACGCGTCGACCGCTGAGAGAGCGAGAAAAACGTATATGTAAATATAGGGGTTGATGCTGACGCAAGTTTTGTGTGATACGATTTTTTTATTTTTTATTTATTTTTTTCTATTATTATCAATGATGATAATGATGATGATAATTTATCATTATTATTTCTTTTTAAAGATATGAGTACACGTTCCGAGGCGACCGTCTATGGCGCAAGAATCGCAGCAGCCCCGAAAAGGGTGGCGTCTGCATCGGCGTCGATCTGAATCGCAACTTCGGTTATCGTTGGGGTGGACTAGGCACGAGCAAGCAGCCCTGCCGCGAGATCTTCGCCGGCACTGGACCGTTTTCTGAGCCGGAGACAAATGCTATCAAGAATTTCTTCGACGCCAGCGCTGCTGATTTCAAGGTCGGTTTCAAGGTCGCCTTTTCTGAAGACGGTTCTGTGGGATTTAAATGATTTAAGTAACTTTTTTTTTTTTTTTTTTTTTTGCAGGCCTACCTCACGTTCCACAGTTACGGCCAGTACATCCTCTACCCGTGGGGCTACGATCGTCGCGTGCCGCCGGATTACGCGGACCTCGACAAAGTCGGTCAGGAGGCGGCGGCGTCGATGAAGAGCGCCGGCGGCGCGGGCAGCGTCTACACGGTCGGTAACAGCGCGACAACCCTGTACGCGGCTTCCGGCGGCGCCGACGACTGGGCCAAGGCGATCCTCAAGATCAAGTACGCTTACACGGTGGAGCTGCGCGACAAGGGCAAGCACGGCTTCGTGCTGCCGGCTCAGTACATCGTTCCCACGGCTAAGGAGGCCCTCGCAGCCGTCAACGTCGTCACCCGAGCTTCGCGAATGATCTAGGAGGTCGCCGCGATGACCTCGACATCATTGCAACACAAAATCGACGACTCCGCGAGTCTCAAATCTTGGTTGCTGTGTACTTTAATCTGCGTATTCGATTTAAGCTGTTGTACTTCGTACCTAATAAATTATTGTTTTGTTGTAAAAATTCTTCCCTCTCGCTCTTTTTATCGTAAATTGCATTGATCAATTGATCAAAACTGATCAATGCACTTCCGTAGTAATTTTATTATTACACTTTCATCGAATAACGTAGTCAAATTCATTTTACAGCAACGAAATGCGTTTTGGTATTGCATCACTCGTTTTAAACGGGTTTGAATTTTCCCGCGCCGGGAGTAGTGGATGCCGATTGGCCCGCGCCGACCAATCAGCGCGTTGAGATTGCGCGGTCAACCGGTGGCGCCCGCGGCAACGCGGCGCAAGCGCGAACCAATCAGCGCCGCCGCCACCGTTGCCGCGCCGTGCCGCCTTCGCCGCCGCGCGTCGTCTCCGTTGCTGCTGCTGCGTGTTTTCGTTTAGCCGCGACACCACACACAAAGTGTTTCAGGTTCCTCGTGCAAATGGTGGTTTTACCGATACCGTCGTCGCCGATCGTCCCGTGAAAGTTGATCGCGCGTGGGGAGCAACCACAACCGTCGGTGTATTCGGCGCATTTTTTTTTCCAGCGCGCACAGGACCGAACAACGACCGCGAACGGCGGGAGAGTAACGCGCTCGACGTGCGTCGCGTGCATCACGCGTCACGAATCATGGTCAAGCTGAAGGGAAAGTTTTTCGCGGGCGACAAAGTGTTCGCCAAAGTTCGAGGTTACCCAGCGTGGCCAGCGCGAGTAAGTTCGCTTTTTGAAGCTATTTCCACGCCGGTCTCGAAGATCTCGTCACTATCCTGACGATTCGGGTTTCACGGAGCTACCGACGAAGCCGCGGATCGCCGGTGAAACGCGGCTTCGTCGGCGGCGTTGATGTTTCGCGCTCAGACCGAAACGCCGAAGCCGCCATTTCTCGTTTACGCGGCTGTCCTGAATGTTTCCGACACGCGGCACTCATCTGCTGGTCGTGTCTATACTTCGTCGTTGGTTGCAGCTACGAAGCGATTTTTTGGCTTGAATAGATTATTGTATTTCGTTAACGATGAACGCTGCGATGCGGTTGGTCGGTGTGCAGCTCTGTTGTCGCTGCGACAAAGACGCAGTTGGAGCTGCGGCAGCTGTTGTGGCGATTGTGTTTGTTTTTCGTTCACCGATGTTTTGAGTCTTAGGACTGATTGTATTTTTGGTTTTCAGGTCGAAGGTGTCACTGACGCTAATACCAAGAATGCCAAATACAATGTATACTTCTACGGAACCGGAGAGACGTAATTATGAAACTTCTTTACCTGACGACGATAACAATTTGTTTTGGCTTGTGTTGGACTCTGAAATAATGCGAACTTTGATTTCAGAGCCGTTTGCAAAGTAGAGGAGTTATTTGTGTATAAGGACAACAAGGACAAATTCACAAAGCCGCTGAAGAGAAAGATATTTCACGAGGGCCTCCAGCAGCTGGAGCAGGAGCTGAGGAACGACAAAGGAAAGGCAGCGTCGCTGGAGGATCTCAAAGGTGATCGGAGGGTCTTTGTCGAGAATCGAGAAGATCGCAGAAATCTGGAGTCTTGTATAAACCTGAATTATAGTTTTCGCTCCAGAACCTGCGTTCACCGGCGAGGCGTCTGAGAAAACGCCTACGGAAACGAGTTCCGTGGCCGCGGCCGACAGCGACATGGAGAGCGGACCTTTGGTTATCGACGAGGGCGACAAAAAGAAACCGATGAAACGCAAGTCGCTCGCCAACACTCCCGGAAATCCAGTAAGTTCGCGCTAAATTAATACAGAATTTTCTTACATTCCACGCAATTTTTCTTTATGTAGGGTAGAACGTTTTTGGCCATCTTAGTGCCAATTGTGGCCATTATATTCAAACGAATAAAACGTAATATTTAATCGCATATAAAAAAGCATCCAGTCGATTCAGTGAATTAACATTTACATTTTTTTCGAGTGAAATCCATTTTTTTCGAAAAATCAACATTCAGTTACACGAAGAAAATAATTTGAATTATAAAGTAATAAAAATGGCCACAATCGGTACAGTGGCGACTAACGGTGCATCTATCCTACATTTTCAGAATAAAGTAGAACAATTTTTTATGCACGGGGATTGTGATAAGGCGACTTTGCTCCAGTTAACAAAGTCGTATTCACGATGTCCCGATAGAAAAATCAGGAACAGCCGACGGGCCTTTCTCGAGCGTAAAGGGCTCGTGCGATAATTCCTTACATTGTTTTAGAAGGTTGCGACAGCTGTTTTTTTTATTGGAGATGAAGGTTTCGGTTCTTCCTTCGTCACCAATAATTCCTTACAGGCATCGACGAATTCACCGAATGAAATAATAAATAGTACGGATATGTTGCGCAGGACACGCCAGAAGCGAAGAAGAAGCGCGGTCGCGCCAAAGGCTCGACGAACAGCGAGAGCACGCCAAAGCAAGAGGCGGCCGGTGACTCCCAGGGCGAGGAAGCGTCACCCGGCAAAGAGGTCGTCAGTCGCAGCGGACGGAAAATAAAGCCGAAGCGCTTCGCGGACTTCTCGAGCTCCGAGGAGGCGGAAATCGGCGACAAAAATGGTGAGCGCGTGTTCTTACATTTATTCCGCGTTCGCGCGCGACTGGGAAATTCGGAATTTCGCTTACGTTGGCAGGTTCACTGTGGACGAAAATGAAAGCTTTGCAGATTTTACTACGCGAATATATATGTGCATCCATTTTTTTTTTTTTTTTTTTTCTAATGGTTGATTCTGTGAACCTGCGGGCAAAAATTAATGATAGGAGATTCTGGCATGGATATTTTCATTTCGGGTTCAAAGTCCATTTTTTTCACGATGTTTGATGTGCATCTTTGAAGGTACGAACAGCATAAAGAGTTGCAGCGTTCGGTTGCATCGTTCCTCGGTTTCGCCGTTTAGGGGGCTGGAAGAGGGCTCGGTATCGGCCGAGTATGAAGCTAGCGCCGCGAACGTTCCCTCGGAAACCGACGAGACACGGGACTTGACGGATAAACAATTGGCAAGGCTGGTCCTCCTGGAACAGCTGCGGTTGACGCGTTTGAAGATCGCTCGTCTCGCTAAAAATTCCGTTGAACGATAACCAAACGAGAGAGAGCTCCGGACTTTCTTTTATTTTATTTTCCTTTTCTTTTACTCACGATTGTGTAGCACGACTTTTTTGTTTTGACCCTTGTGTAATAACTCTCATAAAAAATCTATTAAAGAGGTCGTATCGACGAACACTTTACGGTTTTTGGCTTATTTTTCATCCAACGCCACGAGATTTTTTTTTCTTTTTGTTTCTCCCTAATTCGAACGAAACTTTATCTCGGAAATGTGTGTGAAGAAAAGCCTTCAGGAAGTCCTATCGATATTTCTTAAGTGGCGCTGCTCCCAGCGTTAAACGGTGGATAATGCTTCTGTTGTAGAAAACTTATCGAGGGGCCGAGGAAAGAGCAAACTCGACGAATCCAACGACAGTCAAGCGTCGCCGTCGAGCGGTCCGAATCGTAAAAAATCAGGTATCGAGAGTAAGTAATCGCCTGAGCAATATTCGCACTTGTCTAACTTATCCGACAACGTGTCGAGAAGTCGCGACAGTAAATTCGTCCGAAGAGCAAGTGTATTATGCTTGAAAAAAAAAAAAAAAAAAACAATACTCTACGAAGATTTAGGTATACTTAACGTGCGTACGCCACGAACATTGCTGAGTCGATGAAATTTTGATTTTCAAGAAAAGAACGGCATCGGAGGTACGGCCGCTGCAGAGGATATTTTAGAGCCGATTGCGCCATCCTCCTCGGATGCACCGTCAGCCCGCGTACTTCTAGCTCGCACTTTAGCCGGCGAATATGTAGGAATTAAGCTAGATATAGAGAGACCGAAAACGTTTGACAGCGAAAAGGCTCGGGCCCGTTGGGACGTCTCGATGACGAGGAGCGCCATGACGATGAAGGCGCGGCTCGAGAGCGGCGAAATATTGACGGAACATGTTAAAGATTATCTAGACTTCGATGTACGTGTTACAGAGGACGATAAGAAACTCCTTGCGAAGGACGGAGCCATTCAGCGCAAAAAGTACAAAATCAGGTAACTGCCTGACAAAAAATTCATCCACGAAAAAGTCACACCGCTCAGTCGTTATTTATCAGTCATTCGCTTGTGACTCGTCGATTAGCGCTTAAACGAAACATTTGTGCGTTGTCTATCGTAGATGGCTCCGCATTGAGTCCCAACTGCTGCAACTGGATGCTCAGATTAGATCGAACTTGGGCCTGGATCGAGCCGACGCCGACAAATGCTTGAATGCGATAGACGATATGTTGGCCCTTCCCATCGATCCGTTGATGCTCAAGAAGCATCCGCACATCGTCGAAACAGTCAAAAGGGTTATTTGATACTTCATCATCTTTTCGCAATGATCTCGTCATTTTTGTCGAGCGTTCCGCAACGTGATTACACCTTTTTTTTTGCAGTTGCGACGGTACATCGGCAACCTGGCGGAGTGGAAGCTGAACGAGGAGGAAGTGGTACGTTTCAACTTCGATCCGTTTCAAATCGATATCGTCGCTTCGCTGTGCTTCAATTGTAACACGTTTTTTATTTTCCAGACGATTTTCAAACAAAAAGCCGAGCAAATAAGGCAAAAGGCTGAACACATATACAACAAATTCAAAGTAAGCGAATCTTTGTTAAATCTTCATTAAATAAAAAAAAAATAGGATACTCAGCAAATAATCACTGCTTATCCAGGCAATGTTCACGATTCCCGAGGGACAATCGTTCTGGCAGTCTTTCTCGGATCAAGTGGTGCACTTTAAAGCATTGACGAAAGATATGCCCGAGGAGAAAATGTATTCACTAATGGCGGATCCCGCGTGTCCAGGTAAAAAAAATGTCCTGCAATTTCCTGTTCCCGTATTTTTCGCAATTTATTTATCGTGCCATACATTTCTAGATGCAGCTACACCATTGGACGTGGCGTCGACGGACGAGAGTCTATCGGCGGCGGAGACGAGTACAGTACCGGACGCCGATCCGGACGCGCAACCGACGAGATGCGCGTCGCCCCTCGACGAGGCCGCCAAGTAACATTCGACATTCGTAACCGAACACCTGAACTTTGACCTGTCTCCTACGATACTGTTATAACAGCTCGTAACGGACGAATATTATGAATTTCCTTTGCGACATCGAAGTCTCGCCCGCGGAGAGAGTCCAATCGCTTCGGCGCTGCTGCGCGCGAAGCGACTGTACCGCCGATCGCCACGAGATAAATTTTACTTATTTTTTTTGTTTCTCTCTCTTAAGAAGAACCATCGCATTCAGACTCATCACTTAAAATTCTGTTTTTATTTTTATTTCTTTATTTTACGTTTTCGTTTTCGCTGTACGCCCGCGCGACGAATGAGCGGATTGTCGACGGCACTCGGCGGCCCATTGAGAAGTCATCAGATTAATTGAACGATTATCGAGAAGTATTATGCGTGTCGGTCTCGCGACGATTGGGCCTTGAGAGTTGCGAGCACGAGACGCGCGGTGTAAATACACGAGAGAAAAAATTTACATAGATTTATGTAGCTCGACGGAGAGGAGAGGAATAAAAGGAATTCAATAGTCCGGGTGTCGTCGGCCGTTGTATCTCGGTGACCAAAGTGCTTCGTCGATTTAATTTATGTCGTTATTTCTTAGTTGATCAATGTTCTATTTTTTTCATATCTAAGCCTATTTTCCATCGACTTCGCACGTTTTCTTTTCTTTTTTTCACTCAGTAAAAAAAGCACGCAATCGTTTTCACTTCGCGATCTTATCTTCGATGTTTCACTTGCTCAGTAAATCGCTCAGCGACGATTGCGACCGACGCACGTACATTGATATTTCGGTCATTTTTTTATACCCGGAGCGTAAAACATCAGACAACGAGGACGGGAGAGAGACAGAGAGATAGTGAGAAAGTGAGTGAGAGAGAAAGAGAGTGAAAGAGAGAGAGAGAGAGTTGTGTGCAGTCTTTATTTGTCGATATAGTGACGATAATATGTAAATAAATCAAATAACGCGGCCAGAGTCGGAGGTGAAGTGGCGGGGTCGATCTTTGCATATCCAGATACGCGACGGGACGATGATGTGGAGGATAAAACGAGGCTCTGGGAAATTCGAACGACTCCAGTTCGCTTAACTTTGGCGAAAATCAAGACGAAAAAAAAAAGCTCGGCTGTAACACCTCTGTAAAAAATAATGCATGTAGTCGCGACTAAGAATAAAAGTCCCAATATTTTTGGTACCGAATTGTAAAAAAAAAACGAAGATAGGTAATGCAGAGAAGGGGAAAAAAATGATGTCGGTGGAAATGAAACAAAATCCCGGCAGTCGCTAGGCGAGGTGTCAGTCACGAGGAGCTTGATCAATGTTTGATGCGCGCAGCAGCTTTCGCGATGCGCGCCTCTCGTCGGACGGACGATCCCTCAGTCGCAGTCGGGTCGTAGTTTCCGGCTGCGACGTCAGATGGAGATCGTTCACCCTCTGAGCGACGCGCGACCGAGTCTCGCTCGTCGAACGAACGAACCCCAAGCGAACGTTCCCCAGACGACGAGACATTAGATAATTATTCGGCGAAAAATAATAGATCACCCGTAAAATGACAAAATCGTCGTCCGCGTTCCGCGTGCCCCAAATTTTCAGAGTGGATGTATAAAAAATGATATCAATTCTAAAAACGAAGCGCGCGCACACATCTCGCTCTCTCCATCCTCGACATCGTATAAAATCTCTCACAAAGTCGGTATCTGCGATAGAAAAACGCACACAACTGTGTTTAAGCGAGTTATGCGTTTAAAAAAACAAACAAACAAAACAAAAAACAGACAAACATTGTTGATGTCACGTGTAACACAGATATTTTGAATAAAAATGTTACAGAAGAAATAGCAAAGCGTTAAAATTATTTCTTCTACTTAAAAAAATAAGCCACATTTTTTCCCCAAGGAAACACATAAAAAATGTTGCAAGTGCCATCGTATCCTCGCGATTAAAACCATTTGTGTCGTCGTTGGCAAATAGACTAAAAACGAAAATTTCTGTCAACAGGTATCGTGAAAACGAAGACGATATTCGTGGAGACCCAAAACGTCGGCGGAAGAACCAACACATTTGTGCAAACAGAAG
This sequence comes from Itoplectis maculator, assembly GCA_964034905.1. NCBI lineage: Eukaryota > Metazoa > Arthropoda > Insecta > Hymenoptera > Ichneumonidae > Itoplectis > Itoplectis maculator. The sequence continues at coordinate 1,905,783 of OZ035870.1, forward strand.
ACGCTGCTCCGGACTTCTCATCCCTGCTTTTCGCTCCCCCTCTCACCCCCTCCCCCCCTTCCACCAGCTTCCAGTGTTGCTTGCTCTTGAGAAAAAGTTTCGTCGGGGACTCGCGTTTCTTTTCTCTACGCTAAACGTAGGCGGTGCGAGTATACACAAAGTACATAGGTATACACAAGAAATATATACATACACAGAGAAGGGGGTGGCAGAGAGCTGCGAGGAGTAAAGACTGGAGAGGGAGGAGGGTCGCAGAGCCCTGAATATGTGTATCGGCCCGTGTACGTTGGGGCATATGACGACAATGCATCGCATATGTTGAGCGTATCATAGACCGAGCAACAAGCATGTTTATTCCCCTGGCCTTTAGATTCCACCTCCCCAAACCCTCGTTGCCTCTCTCTCGCTCCCTTCCAGTGAAAGAGGGTGGCTTTCTCTCTCGCTTTCTCCCTCGCGCAGCTACATCACCCGCCCATCTCATCCATCGACGCCCCCTGGGTATTCCCCATCCCTTATTCATAATCCCAATTCAATGCGCTTTGCGAGCTTTTAAGATTTCAGATCTTCTCTCGGGCTCTCTTCTCTTCGGCGACGCGTATGGAATCTGGCTGCTTGAAAAATCGTAGTTGCATTACCGGTTCCAGGAGGACGAGGATGGATATGTGCGTCTGCACATGAAAGGAAAGCCGCCCGGGCGAGCTTTGGACGATGGAATCGCGCAACAATGTTCACAGAAGGTTTGGAACCAGTGCAGCGGATGGATAACCTGACCGCTTTGGATTCGAGCGGAGAGCGACGGCGTCATCTATGAAATTAGTGAGGCTCGTGAATTATTAATTGCTCGCGAGAAGCTCTTGTCTAGCTCTTGGAATGTCTGATGAACTGAGCCAGTTTTGTCTCGCATAGAAAACAAAATAATTTTGCGAATCGACTAAATAGCAATTTTGTAATTTTGATTGTGCATCGAGTCTCTATGTATTATTGACATGGGGATATATTTTGGGATGGAAGGTAATCAACGTTACGTCAACAGATGGCTTTACAGGATGCGGAGAGTTCATTTATAATGGTGACTAAATAAAGAACGTTTTAGAAAGTGCTGAAAAAATTAATAATGAACGGCATTCAGAGCCTTAATCGTGGATAATTAAGTGCAATTCGTTCAACGTGGGCACAGATGCTTTTGCCGGAATTAAATCGCGGCGGCGGCGGAGGGAAAAGTACAATTTTTCATACTCGCCGCGAATTGATTATGCACTGTATCATCATGAGCCTTACGAAAAAAATACACACACACAGTTTTCACGGTGAAAACTCAAACAAAGTTAAACATAAATTACCCTCGCAGTTCGCGCACTTCCTGCTGACCGCGAAAAAAAAAAAAAAAAAAAAACCGGACACGATTGCACTTTAAATATTTCTCCAGAGGAAAGTGTAAACTCGACTTTCCGTGTGTTTTGCATTGTTGGAAAAATATCCCTGCTTGTTCTTTCGAATCGCACGTCAAACACAATTAAAGAAAAAAAAAAAAAAAGCTGGTAATCTCATTCAACAGAAATAAAATATTGATAATATCGAACTTTGCTTTCCGGCCGTTTGCGAATAATAATAGTGAGCAAAGTTTAACACCCGCAATTTTTTTTCAAAAAGTTTTCCTCGATAAAAAATCTGGCACAATTTACAGATAGTGATGAAGTTTAGTAACCTGATGAAATTAAACAAATAATTAATCATCTCATCTGCCAGAAATTCAATACTAACGAAAATATTTTATTTCCAGGCTTTTTGAGAATTCAAAAGAACTCAAAGGAAGTGTCGGAAGAGGAAGAAGACGAAGTGGAGGAAAAATAGTGCGCGAAGAGGGTAGCAGAGCCGATATTTCCAGCTTTCGCTGTGTATCACATCCCCTCGACTGTCTGGTAATGACATCACCGATCGTACCGTGACACGGTTGGAAGTAATGCGGGCGTAAGAATGTCGCCTTGGGGAGCACGATCGCGCGGGGAGGGCCTAAAGAAAACATATCGCAGCGCGAGGCGATGCGCAGTGGGGTCGCTTGTATATAAATTCCAATATTTCGTTTTCAAGTGTGATTTTATACGCGTTTTGCGCTTGTTCTCCTTTGCCTATCGCTCGCGAAGCTGAACCGATGCTGGTTGGCTGTGCAGCCTTGGCTGGTGGTACTGCCCTGGAAAAGCGAGCAAGCGAGAGAGAAAAAGGGAGACAGAAGTCGACGTCGCGCTGGGTCGTAAATATTATGAGGGTCGATATAACCGCCTGGGATTTCCCGTCCCGAGGGATCGACGAGGTCCACGCGAGCGTTTCGTATACGACTCTTTTGCGCTGTACGTACAGTTGGTGTATTATACGCTCTCGCCTCTCCTATTCACGCATTCGATTCGTCTCGCTCGTGAGAAATACGCGTTCAGCTGCCTTTGGCTGGTGGATTTGGGGTGGCGAATATCGTCTTCGTGTGCTTAAAAGTTACGTCCGCGCCAAATTGTCATTTCGCTTAGTATTTTATTTTTAGAGTCGGGAAAATATAGGGTTTAACGTTTCTCTGTGTCCACCGAGCGCACGTTATGCACCTATTGACTCGGCCAAAGGACGCCTAACGCCTGTTTTGCACTCAGCACTCACACCGACACTTACCGGCCCATCGTCGCCACGTAACGCGGTCTTTTAAAAGTACCTGTATAGACAATATGCAAACGCTTCCAGCGGTGGCTATTAATATTTATCTGCATATCGATTGTCGACTCCGTCGGAGCGTGAAGCTCCGAGCTCGGCTCCGGTTTGTGGTGCAAACTATTTTTCTTCGCCGCGAGTCACGTGGGTCAAAAGAAGCGGCGGGAAGTGTCCGGTGGATCTTGAAATATATTGCGAGCTCTTTGCGTCGAAATAAACGAAACCAAAATGCACAGTTGGCGCTCTGGAAAATTATTCTGTGGCAATGAATAATCATTTTCCGTAGGTGCAATAATCCGCAATTATTCAGTAAAATAATTCAAAATATATTTGTCTATTGAATCGCGCGTGAAGCGAAGTGTCGAATCGCTATAGAATCTTCGCTCATATTTCTGCCGTGAATTTTTAATCGACGATCATTAAATTTTCAGACAATGATAATACTCGTGTTTGTAAATTGAGGATAATTCACGATTGTTTTCAAAATTCGTTTCGCGATCGCTGATGTTTTGGGGGGTGAGACAAAAATTGGGGGTGCCTGAAAAAAATTAATTAATTGGCCCATCGCGTAGATTAATAAATCACGCAGTGTAAACATTGAGCTTGGAATAAAAAAAAACGTAAATGCATCGCGTCGACGGTTTCGAGCCACTCGACACACTTTTGTCGACGCGTCGGGTATTTATTCCAATGCATACGATTAATGAATTATTCGACGATAAATTCTTTAGTCGGAATATTTATGACGATAATAAAGTTGACCCGACATTAACGAACCATCAAGTTCAACGATAATTAATTAATAACGCGGCGGCCCAGCGTAATTCACTTTGCATTATTCGAAATTTCGTTATTTCTTCTTCATCCAACCGCCGCGCCGCGCCGGTCGGACCCGCTTGATTTAGGGCGAAACCCAAATCTGCCCACAATTTACGGGTAACGAGTAAATTGTGGTCGACGCGCGGATGTTGCCATTGGCCCTAAAAATTCCACGTGGATTCCAAAGGATCCAGGCACCAAAACGATCATTTGCCAATTTTTAGAATAAATTTGCAATTACATAAAAAAAATTTAATCCAAAAAAAAGAAAAAATCGGGCTGAAGGACCTCGGTCGATGGCCCATTGATAATACAACGATAATACAACATTGCGATAATATTGGAAGAAAAAAAAATGTAATGTATATTGTATTATCAATAAGCCACCTTTACTACTACTAGAAAAAATAATTTATTCATTTATTTCCAATCACTTCGGTCTGATCTTCAGTGGCGCAAAGTGACGCGATTTCTGCGGCTTTGCGATATCAGAAGCCGATCCGGCAGGTTCTTCGGCTCCCACTGTCATCCACTTTATCTCATTAAGTCCTGCAGTGTGCTCAGATCTAGGGGCGCGAGCGTATAAGTAGTACAAGCTATGATAATCCGTACAAACAGGGGCAAACGAGCGTTTGAGCGGTATCCAATGGTCAGGATTGTCGTCATATGAGAGTCTCGTCCCCCTTCCCTAGTAGGTGGTCCCCGTGGTGCTCGGGGACCTGTGGGATATCTCTCGACTGCTCGCGACGTGCTCGACGCGCCACCCCTCTCGATTTTTCGATCCCTCGGTCTCTCGCCCCCCCAACAATTTCTGGCACGACCCCCCCGTCCCCCCTCGAATCTCGAGCCGGGGCCCCTCGTCGCCCCGTCGGGTTCCCCGGAGCTCATCTGCCGACAAAAGAGCATCTGCCCCGATCGAGGATCCTCCTCGATGCTCCAACCTGTTCACAAATACGTCAGCCGCGTCGGCTCAGCGTGAATTCATTATCCGGCTAATATAAACATATTGCCGGGCCCTCGTGGCTGTCAGTCACTCACTCCGTCCACGCTTCCCGGATCCACCGACCGTGTCTTTTGCGAAGACCTTTTTTCTTTTTTTTTGAGCTCTCGACACCAGCGACGAAAGATTTCGACCCCTGCCACCGGGTCTGATCAATCTCACTTTAAGCTGCGGAAAACAAATATGTTGGGAATTGAAAAATATTTTGAAAAAATAAATTTCGTGACCCCGATTTGGGCGGTTTTGGGCCCGGCGGCCAGATCTACGATTTCTGACAAACTGTTCGGCCAAAATTTTTTTTTTTTTTCAAAATCAACTAAAAAGGGTTGTAACCAGTGTTTTCAGGGGTAGAATATGCGACTTGAGAACGATGGTATAGGTTAAAAGTCGATATTTTGAAAAAATAAATTTCGTGACCCCGATTTGGGCGGTTTTCGGCCCGGCGGACAGATCTACGATTTCTGACAAACTGTTCGGCCAAAAATTTTTTTTTTTCAAAATCAACTAAAAAAGGGTTGTAACCAGTGTTTTCAGGGGTAGAATATGCGACTTGAGAACGACGGTATAGGCTAAAAGTCGATATTTTGAAAAAATAAATTTCGTGACCCCGATTTGTCCTCTTAAAGAGCTTCCGATGGCCGGTCGATTTTTGTCAAACTCACGGTGTTTCTTTTTGTTGTTGTTCCAGCCGTCTGGCCCGGCTGACCCTCCGGGAATACGTTCGTCGATTCGTCTCCGCTTGGGGGCATTTCCGATTATCGGATTTTTGCATTTTCAGACGACGCGACGACGATACCGTCGCGTGTTGTTCTATCTACGGACGGTTCCGAAATACGTGGCGAATCTTAATCGAATTGGCACACGACCCAGAAGCGGTCACGAGTCGCCGCGCGCTTTAACCGAGTGTCCGGCGCGAGTGGCCGAGAGCGATCGGGGGAATTCATTAATGCCCGATTAAGGGTGCCAGTCATTGTTAAACCCGAGTTACAGGTATTGTAGAAATAGGGGACAAAGTGGATATCGTTGCTTCGCGCAGAGTCAGACGATCCGTCTAATCAAAGTATTTTTACGAAATTCCACAATTTATACTTTCGTATATTTTTTTTGTAGTAAAACTATTTAAACGTTTCACTCGATTTGGTTATTTATTTTTATCACAATTAATCAAAATAAATTGCCTCAGTTTTAAATAGCCATTTCTCTTGCAACATCGAATTTTGTAAAAATTAATATGGTGAATCAATAAATTAATATATTTTTTATTTGATTTATAGGAAAGTGTGTTTCATTTACCTAATCATTTTTTGCATTTATTTCGTTTTACGTAGATCACGGATTCTGATAGAAATAGGAAGGAAAAAGTGTTTCAATGAAGATGGAAGCGGGAGACCGCAGACGACGCAGCAAGACGAAGGGACCGCGCCACTTAAGGTCCATGTGTTGCGACAAGTTGTCCGCAGCGACCCTTACCAATCTCGTTTCCTCTCGCGCGCGTTCCCTGCTTTCTTGCCTTCCACTCTCTGTTTTTTTTTCCTTCTTCTCCTTCGTACCTCCCCGTACAGCCAACCGTAATCCCCACCCTCCACTCGTTCGTCGCTCTTCGTCCTCTGGAAACTCGGCGTGTCACCACTTTATGCTCTCGTTGCATTTTTTTCCCCCTCCGTCTCGGTCGACTCGTTTTCATGCAGAAAAAAACGCCGCTGTATTCCTTCGGCCTTAAAATATAAAACAAAGCTTTGCATTAAATTTCATTATTAACATAGAAATAATTTCTCACAATATCCAACCCCAAAAAATTGTGCCCAAAATTAAAACTGAACCTCTGCCAAAGAAAATTCTGCGTAGCGATCTTCCGACCCCAGCGAGCCGAATCTACTCAGCCCTTGCTTATCCAGAACAGAGAGGACAGAGAGGAAGCAGCGAGAGCTCAGGTTCATTCGGTCGCGTTTCCGGTTCTGAGTTATCGCGGGGTTCGATATGATGTCAGACCGTCTGCTTGCAACAGAGAAGCTCATCGGGAGATACCGGAAGCGAGGGGCCGCTGTTAGCCTCCGACTGTAGTATCCGAAGAAGACGAGGAAACTCGCGGGAGGGATCCCAGAGAGCAAAGGGAAGGGAAGGGGTGGGGGGCGAGGGGGTTCTGAGCGACGGAGGGAAATTGAGGGACGCGTAGATGCGGCGAGGGGAAGTCGTCGGCTGTTCTGTGGCTGCGTGGAAGCGCGCAGCACACAAGCCTCTACTTCGCCAGGGCGAGAGGGACGGAGGGTTGAACGAGGAGAGAGCGAGAGAAAAACAGAAAGCGAGAGAGACAGCCTCGCGCGTCCCTCCATTTTGTCTTAACGCGGCGCACGAGGGTTGCCAGGCAACAGCCCTTACGCTCCATTCATTTATAATTCAACAGCCAATGCGGGCCATGCGGGTATCCCGGCACCCTCGCTCGGCTTCGGCCTCTCTCCCTCTCTCTCTCTCTCTCCCCAGTATGGCTGGATCTCTCTCTTGCTCCCTCTCACCCTCACAGCAAGGCTCATCCTTCCCCCTCGCCATATCAGCCACCGCTCTCCCTCCCTCTCTCTCCCTCTGAAACGCCGGAACGGAGCGCACGCACCCTCCCCACGCACCCTCACGCATCCTCCCTCGCATCCGCGCCAACCCTCCTCTTCATCCCTTCTCTGCGCGCTCGCTCCCTCGCCTCTCTCTCTCTTTTTCTGTAGGTGGCTTTCACTCCCTCCTCCACTGTCCTACCATTCGTTCGCTCTCGCTACTCACGCGGTATCGCGCCCTCGCCACCCTTTTCAACCCCCCCTTTCGGAGGGACGTAGAGCAACAGAGAGAGAGAGGGAGGAGGGGAGGGAGAGGGAGAATTCTCCTTTGCTCTCCTCACCACTTTGTCTCCTGACAACCCTCGCTTCCCTCCATTCTCCGCGCTGTACAGTACACACTTTACGCTCTGTATCCTCTCCAGTTCCACCCTCGTTTGCGCTAACCTCCCTTCGGCCCTTTTTCCTCTGTTCGCGTGTTTTTTTTTTTTTTTTTTTTTTCGTGCTGAATCCTTCGCCATTTCTTTTTCTCTCTCGACGATGTCGCAGTGACTTATCACTGTTATCGGTTGCCTCGCGATTTTATAGTCTTGGGGGTGAGTGTTTTGGGGTGGTTTTTATTTTTATGCTTTTCGTTGCCGGAGGGGAATGACTCGCTGGAATTATTGGCCATTGTGGATTGATGATAATGGAGAAATATGTTTTGGATTTTATTTTAGGGGATGGGGGTTTTTTTATGAGGTTTTACCGATTGTTGAGAATTTGAGGTGGAAGTGGCGCAATTTTCGGCGATTCTCGCTTTGGCTCGCGGAGCGATAATACGAATACTCTGTGAGAGTCATCGCTTTCCGGGGAGTCGGGCAGCACGTGATGGATCAATTATTGAGGCGTCCAATCCCGGTCACGACGTCGCGGAGATTTATTTCCGCGTTATATCGTTCGATATCCTCGGAAAGAGCGATTTTCGCTTTCTCAAACTTCGCACGGCCGACAAGGGTCAGAAAATCATACCCGCTTTTTTTGTTGTTGTCGTTGTTTCGACATTTTTATGGTCTTCACCTGATTTAACGGCGCCTCGTAACTCTCCATCAGAAATCATTCCCGTATCGAATATAATGGCCTATGGCTTATGGCTCAAGGACACGTCCGCCATTTTGGCCCATATGAACCCTCCCAGATTCCTCAAAAAAATAAGTAACAATCGCCAAAGTATAACAAACATTCTTGGTATAAAAAAAAATTAAATTCTTCCAGAACACGTTGGCCAGGTCGAAGGTTAATCCCAAAGTCAACACAGGAATTATGGCGCCGTGTTTGCATCGATATATATACGTACACGTACATTACATACATACATACATATTTATATACGTGTAACGCTATAGCGAGTATGGCGGAGAGTACCCAACGGCCCGCTTTTCCTATCCCTCGAATCCCCTTCAGCTCTGCGAAGCTTCTCGCTCTCCGTCCGCCCTGTACCGGCACTACCTACTCGCTATACCCGCTACGTGCCCGTCCGCTGCGGCAGCGCCGCACACACCGCACACCGAGTAGGACGAGCGGCGCAGCAGCAGCAGCAGCAGCAGCAGCAGTAGCAGCAGCAGCAGCCCGGGCCCCCGGCGAGAGAGCCGAAGCGAGGAGTTGGCGTCCCCAGCTCGCTCGGTGCTCATGCCGTATTCATGGTTCATTATCATAGCGAATCATGGCCCATCAGCTTTTGATTGTCCGCCGGCGTTGTTAGTCCTAACTAATGCGACTGGAGTGACCACGACGATGGCTCCTACGGAGCATCATCCCTCCCCCTCCTCAACCCTACCTCCCCTCCACCTACCCCTCCCCCTCCAGCCTCTCGAGCTTCCACATTTTCCAGCTCTCTTGTTTTTTTTTTCTTTTTCTTTTGTTTATTCTCAAGAAAATAGCCCAAAAATGCATCGCTGGTGATTTGGAATCAGGTGGTTGATATTTTTCGAAAATTGATTGGAAATATTTTTAGGCGAATTCTCGACGAATTTTTTCTCTCGAGTTTTGACGACTTTTGTTAGGGGGTTCGAGGCGAAATTGGTTATTCCCTTTAGTTCGGGCAATCCGGTTTATCACGGGGGAAACCGGATGGAGCATAAGCGATGGGGATATCGCCGCGCTCGGTTGGAGAGAAGGACGATTCGTAGGCACGGAAAATATGTATTTCCGACTGGCGAATCGGACGGCAGAGGAGAAGAAAATTATGCATATGGCTCAGCGATCGGTGGTGAGTCTCGCAGAGTCGAAGAGCTCGTCAATAATTTGTCCCTTCTCTCTCTTTCTGTACGAGGATAAGGCGAGTGTGTCATAATGGTATTACAGATGACGTTTTTGTTTTATCATCCGACTGTTTTAACGTCAAAGTCGAGGCTGGTTGAAAGGAGCTTTATTTATTATTTTTTTTCCCTTACAATATTTTCCCCATTGCAACTATTTTTTTTTACAAGACGAAATAGACTCAAACTAAAATAATAATCCTATGCAACCTTATTTGACCCTAGTATTTTTTTTTTAATTCAAATTCCTCTCCACACTTCCTTACTAGAAAAATTTTTATAAAATTATTTTTAACCACTTTTTCGGCGTATATATTTCTTATTCGAGGGTGTTAATGTTGAAATTCTCTGTCTCCGTCTGTTTTTCCCTCTTCCCGCCTTTCCGCCCTTTGTGTCCGGTCGGGGCTTTCTCTTCCCACGCCACCGACCACTCGGGCCGCGTTACGTGCATTTCTCGCAGTTCCTCTCTGCCAACCGGAGGCCGCCCGCGCAGATAGAAACGTCGTAACATCCCCTCGACCGTTCTGCCCACGTTTCTGCCCACCACTCGGCTTCTCGGGCGCGAGCGATGCCTTCCAACCCACCTCTCATCCCCTCAACCTCTTTTTCCCTGTCTCTGTCTGACAGTGCCTCGCTGTTTCTCCTTCGACCAGCGTCAAGTTTCTCGGAGCTTTCGGCGTCCTTCGACCCAAACAACCCCAAATTTGCACCCTCCACCCCCTCGCTTCGCATCCACCCAGTCGATTCTCTCGCAGAGCGATAACGCACTCCCGAGAGTCATCGCTTACCGTAGTCGCCGGGAACACGTGAGACGGATCAATTATTCACCCGGCGAGCGCGCGCGCGCGTCCCGCCAATCCCGGTCACGACGTCACCGGAGATTTATTTTCACGTTATGTCGCCGCGTCGTTCGATATCCCGCGCTTCTCGCTCGCTCGCTCGCAGAGACGATGAGAATTTTCCCGGCTTGTCTGATCATAGACGTCGCCCAAAAGATTTTTCGTCGATCGTTGATTCCAAAGATTTTCGGACATTTAAAGATATTCTGAGACGTTGAAAAAAAATTGGAGATTATAAAAAAAAATGCCACGATTTTTCGTCGATAAGCGAGTCCCAAGAATTTAGTGAACTTCTTTGTAAAAGTTCTTTTGTCTCGAAGTTATTTTTGTAAAAGTTCTTTTGTCGCGAAGTTATTTTTGTAAAAGTTCTTTTGTCGCGAAGTTATTTTGTCGCAAAAAATTGGAATATATAAAAAAATTGCCAGGACTTTTCGTCGATTGCAAGTCCGAAGATTCTGAGACATTTTGAGATAAGACATTTAGAAAGAAATTTAAATAAAAATATCGAGATTACGTTTGCATCGTATTTAAGCTTCGAGCAAGGGATGAAATATCCGTTCGCCAATGGGGAAGGGTGAGAGGGGATCATTTGACGGTGGGAAACGCGGCTCTCGTTAAATAATAATATGTGGGTAACAGTGGCGACGGATTTCTCGCTACGAAGCCAGTGCAACGCAGCTCGGACGCTGCTCTGGATTATATTTCCCGCATGATAATCGGGCCGAGAGCCGGAGAGCCCGCGGCTTCCCGGACGCCGCCGCCGCCGTTGCGCCATTCGCTCGCGGCTCGTTTCAACTGCGCGGTCCGAGTCCGATGCCCGCAGGCAAAATCCGCGCAGAACTCGCGCCGCGCGCGGTCCGCCTATAATAATCGGATTTGTTGCAGCGCGCGGTTCTCTCGCGGCCGCCATATTTCTCGATCTGAATGCGTCCGTCCGCCCTGGCCACGCGCGGTAATACGGATTACGGTTTCTGCTGTGCGGTTTACACCGAGTGCGGAAAGGTAGATGCGGAGTGCGTTCCACCCCCTCCACCCACAACCTCATCCGCCCTAAAATCATCCCCAGCCCTCACAGCCCTCCAATGCGTCCCTCCGGATTTTCCATGACTATCTGACGCACGACAGATAGTGGCGGACTTGAAAATATACTCGACTGCTACTCCGGCGGAGTCGCTAGTCCGGCTTCTCTGCGGCTTATTGCTCGGAATTATCATCCCTTGCGGAGTGGATAGCGGGAAACGTTTCCAAATGGAAATAGAACAAGAAATGTTTGCGGGAAATTGCAAAAACAAAAATATGTTCGATTTCGTAAAGTTTGACAATTCTATCCGAAAGAAAATTCGACGTGAAAAATCCGAAAAATCATTTTGTGGGCTTTTCCCGCGAATCCTTCGACACGAATTCTTTGGCTGCGCGCGTTTTATTATTCCATCCCATACCAGCAAAAGGGATGGCGAACGCTGTGCAAAGCCCAAAGAGGATGCGAGTTTTGAGACTCTTAAGGGATCACCGACGGCGCAAAATCGGCAAAAGTGAAGATCAGAGGGTTTGGACGTACTCGCTGCATGAGTCAATTTTTTTTTCACCTTTGGTACAACTGAATCGATTTAATATAAAATTTGGCACATTGAAAAAAAAAGTGTCTGCCCTCAAACGACTTTTTCTACTTCCAGGTGCGTTGCTTCGTGCTGAGACGAAAATTGCCAACGATTTGTCCAATCAAAATGCACGATTAGCGATGCGCTTGCCTGGTGGATCGTTTAACCTGCAGATCTCGTCGCCGCGGACCTCGGAGCCGAGTCGGAGAACGCGAGACGCAGTGGCCAATTCCCTTGACGGACTGCCGAACCTCCGGAGAGCCCGGAGAGAGAGAGAGAGGAGAGCCTGGGAGATCGATAGCGCCGCAAGGGCGAACGTTGTACGGCCGTTTCGGTGAACGTGGAAAACTCGTGGAAATTGAAGAAGAAACGTTTTGGACGTATCACGCGAAATAGACGCAGACGCTGTTGAGAAATACGAGAGTAAAGAGGACACACGACGAGAAAAGAGAAGCGAGAAGCGAGCGCGTGAAACTGGTTAGACGACGTAATCAAATTGGCGCCTCGGACGGATGCCGAGAGCCGAGGACGACGCTCCGACGGATGCTGCGACCTTTTTCTCCGCCTCGCGTGTCTCACTCGTTGCTTCTATTTCGACTTTCCCCCCTATCACGTTTTATCTCCCTCTTCTTTCTCTCCGTCTGTATCGTCGAGACTCACTCTGTCTCGCTGTCTCTCGCCGTGTGTGTCTCCCAACGCGTTGCCACGAGTCTCCGCGCGCAACGCGCCGTCTCGCAACTCGACCACACTCGAGCATCAAATATTAACGCCGAACCCAATTTGCGTGCAAAGGGCGTTCTCGGTGGAAACTGCTGCCCGAGGCCCACTGCCGCGGTTCTTCGCTCCGCCGATGTGAATTCGCCCTCCCCCTCCTCTCCTCCCCCCCCCCCTCCCCCTCCCCGGAAGAACTGCCACTCGGTATCCCAGTTTCTGACCCACCAATTTTCCCGAACTGCAGGAACCGTTGGAACGCTTTACACACGATCGAAGACATTTTTAATACGAGAAAGAATTTTTGGGACAGCAATTTTTTATTTTTATATTTATTTATTAGTGTCAAAAGATATTCATTTTGACGTCTGACCACGAAGAAATTTTCTACTGAGCCAGGCGATAATATCTGAAAATATAAACAGCTGATGCGAGTGCGAAGAAGACACGTCTGACCATAAATATCCGTATCTACTGGCGCTCTGGAGCAGCGGCCGTAAATGCCACGTCGCAAGTGCCATTTACCAACGAAACGGGCGGCGGTGGTTCTGATTGAAAAACGAGACGTCTGATCGCGCATGACGTTTACCACTTGTAATTTTCTACAATGGCGCAAATGGGAACGAAGGGTTCGGAATTGTCGCGGGGCTGAGGCATCGGCTCATCCCACTCGAGATATACGAAGAGAGAGAGAGCAAAGCTTCGGCACTCGAAGGACAACCCTAATGGGAACAGGCAGAACGGGCTCCGAGGGGGATGGGTTGACAATCCTCTAATTACTTTAAAGTAGTTTCCAATTCCCGGGCCATCGTCTCGTGTCGGCGATCGGCGAATCCGGGCCGGGCCACGACGCTATAGGGGCAGGGGGAGGGGGAGGGCGGGGGTGTTTCTCCGTGAGCTTTCGCTGGCAGGGGCCGCTTGAAAATTTTCCAAGAGTTCGGACCTCGAGTTCTCACGCGCGCTCAGCCGGCTGAAGAGCGTAAAAGGGGTTCGACTCTCGGCGAGGAAACAGGGATCTTCACTCTGCAAAAAGCACTCGTGAAATGCAGTATATCTATATATCTATATCTATCTATAGATAGTGAATTTAATTTGTTTCTCGCAGTTACGGAAAGTTGAAATCAATCCTTTTTATTTTTTATATATTTTTTTTTTCTCAATTTCTTAATTATAAAGAATTCAGTGAGATTTTGTATAAATAATAATAATATTTTTTTAAATTGACAATTCGGTCGAAAATGTTAGCACGAAGAATGCGTCCCGTCGAAAGCCTTCGGAGAGGAGAGGTGGTCAATATCCACGACATCTCCGGGCGCGGGAGAGGTTGAAGAGTGCGAGAGGGAGAGAGAAAGAAGGGGATGGAAAGAGAGAGGGAGAGACGAAGAGGACACGAGGAGTAGTGGGAGGACGTTGCGGTGGCAGGTGACGGCGTGTTGCGAGCTGCATAATGAATAATGCGCGCCGAAGCCGAACCGCACAAGCCGTTTCCTGTCCTTCCACTTGGCTGACTGAATGACAGCGCACGACGGAGTCTAGGAAAAACCGCTGATTGGTCGTACATGCTCGGCCAGAGGCGCGCACCCGGCGTTCCTCCTCGTTCGCCGCCGGCAATCGCGTGGCACTTTCTGCCTTAGTGTTGCCGTCGTTCGTCTCGTCCATTGGCATCCGATCGGAGTCGCTGCTCCCGATCAACCGGCTGAAAAAGACGAATTTTATATTCTCATCTCATCGCATTAACGTAATTGAATTTTCGGCACTTTCCACAAATACAAAATCCGCGTGAAATATACATGTCTGATCCGCGGAGCCGTGACTACTGCATCACTCGTCGCTGATTGCGAAAGACGAATTTTATATTCCGATCTCGTCGCTATCGAATTTAGGGGCATATGCAAAATATACATGTCTGGGCCGCAGAGCCGTACCTACTGCTCTACAGTGACGACTGACTATAAGTCGGTGTCTGAGCGCCAACTGCCTTTTCCACTGAACGGTCTCAGATTGAAATCCACGTGTACGGCCGCGCGGCGCGAGCTTCATTATCGTTGACATTTGTCGACGAAAATACTCCAGTGTCTGACTACAATCGTCATATATCCACTGCTTATAAGAACATCCGGATATAGGTGAATATTTCCCGATGTATTTCTTTTCCATTCGTTTCTACGCGTGGCGCACTGTAAACAGTCCTTAAAATCGAACTTCAAGATTTTTAAAAATATTTCCGTGTAAAAGAAATCCTAATTTCCTAATTAAAAATATCCACGTCTGATTATCAATGTTCACCAGACAAAAAATCTTGGCAAAAAATATAGCACGTCTGATGAATAACGTCGTTTGCTACTGGCACGCAATTCGCGAAGTAGAGAGGGACAGTCGCGAGCAGACACTGCGCACGGTCGGAGAGTGACGGAACTGGCGAGGAGCGGGAAACTGGGAAGCTCGTCCGCGGGTCCGCGATGTGTCGTTCCTTCTCTGGCGGATATAAATTATAATTAGCGGAGCCTGTAATGCCCTTTGAATAAATAATCGACGAGAGCGGCACAACACAACAGGAGATACGTGGGCGTGCAACCGGGTGTAGGCGGGAGAGGGGGGGGGAGGGGAAGGTGGTAGGGGTGAGAGTGGAAGAGAAGGGGGGGGGAGGGTTGTGTTGCTGCCAGTCCATTTAAGTCATCCGGGGGTTCCCAACCTCCGAGCTCAACGAGAGGCAAATTTTCGGCGCACCGGAAGCTCCGGCAAAAGTGGCCCGACGATAAATCGCCGATGTTAAATCTCGCGAGCTTAATGCGGGTACACACATTCGGCGCGCGCGCACAATGCGTGCTTTTCAACCCTCCGACAAATTTTCACGGGGTAAAAAGGATTCGCGGCGAGATTAAAAGGGTAATAATCGAGTACACTCGGCGTATCCTCGTTTCTCCTCGGTGGTTAACTCACCGGGCGTCCCGGCCCTCGTAATTTCGGGGGGTGAAATATGTTTCTCCTTCGTCGGTGGGTAATAAGTCGGTGGGACGAGAGACGGTGAATTAACGGGAAAGCGACTCCCGGCAGGCAGAATCTGTTAAATATAATCTGGCGCAGTGCTTGTTACTTCTTACTGAAACGTCCCCTCGACTACCATCCCCCTTACCCCCATCCCCGGTCCCTTTCACCTCCCTCCATCTTGTTGTAGGTCGCGTTGTACGTACAATACACAGCGCGAGCGCGAAACTGTTCAGTCAAATGGGCTTCCCCGGGCTTCTGAAGCCGCTGCTGCTGCCGGAGATCCCAGCATCCCCGGGCTCATCGGCTATAGGCCGAGAGCGGCAGAGGCGAGGAACAAGGGGTTAACCCGCTGCATTATTCACTCGTTCATTATATATGAATAAATTTTCGAGTAATGCCGAGATAAAGCTGCCAAGTTTTGGGCGCTTCCGTCTCTGTCCCTGTCTCTCTCTCCCTCTCCGTCCCTCACTTTCTCTCCGTCGTCCCTCTTTCTCCCTCTTCCAACCCTCTTCGCTCTTTCACATCCAAGCAAAAGCATCTCACCCCTTCCCCTCTACGGCCTCTTAATATTCATCAGTCCACTGTCACGCAATACCGTTATCCTCATCTTCTTCTTCGAGTTTTCGCCGAGAGTTACGTATCATGGGCCCCGGATTAATAATTCATCCCCGAGTGGCTGGGCCGAGAGAGAGAATCGCGAGAGCTGCAAATATTTCCCGCGACTCCGACTTTAGACCCAGACTTTGGCGAGTCGCACGATGACATCGCTCTCGGAATTTCGCGCAACAAATCTCCGGCTGTCCAAACGACGGCTGACGTGTTCTTTTTTTTTTCACAAGTGGTGAGAGCGATTCGAGATCAGACCGCGCGCGATTTTCGAACGAGAGCCGCGCGCGGAGCGCTCGTCAAGTGGTCGCGGCCGACTGCGATCAGACGTGCGCGGCTGATCGATTATTTATTCGCAAATCCCGGCCGGATTAAGAACTGGCGAGGGAGCGAGAGAGACGGAGTTGCCAATTGCTCGTCGGGTCGTCGCCGCAGACTCGCAGTGGGTAATTGGCAGCGACGATCAGACACGGTGGCCCGCGATTGTCAAGCGCCACCAGCGGCTAATGACATTTGCCCGAGCAGACGTGTATCTTTAAATATATTATTTCTCGCAGTGGATACGCCAGTCTTGATCAGACATATTTTTGTTCTTAATCTCAGCTGTGGAATGATAATACATTTTCGGTGACAATTAGCTTCTGCTATTTTTTCGTTGACAAGACTCTTTCCATTGTGTCTTCCCCCTTCCCACTGTCCACCCTCCTCCTCTTCCACCCCTCTCGCAAAATTTGGGACACGGATCACCGTCCCGTTTGAGCGCATAATGGAACGGATGAGATAGTCGCCGCTGGGAGATGCGATGTGGCGTCGAAATAAATCCGTTTCCGATACCCTTTGTAATTTGAGATGATCGGCTTGGCGTGACCTGGCCTGGCAAGACGCGACTCTCGCCAAGGGTGGTCCTCGCGGCTGTCAACCCACGTGTCACCAGATGTATCCGCGAAGGTCTCTGACGTGATCCCGTGGGTCTCGCGAAAATCGCGGGGAGGGGGAGGGTTGGGACGAAAAAAAAGGGAAAATAATGCTCGTGGCAGGTCAGGGTTGGTTGGATGTTGGCGACTGCGTATAGCGAGGCTTTCCCGGATGCTGAAGGACGAGGGGGAGGAAGGGGGGGAAGGGCGAGTGAGTGAGAGAGACGGAGAGGAACCGGCGGCGGCACAAAGCCGGCTAATGGATGTCCACTCCCCGCCAAAGATACCTCCACCCACCTGCTTAATCCGCGCGGCGAGGGTGGAAACAACCCCCGGCGCGATCGCCTCGCTCCCGGCATCCGATCCCGTTGAATTCAAAAAGCAGTTCGACGATTCCCAGGGGATCGGAGAGACGGAACAATAGGGGGTGGGGGTGTAAAAAATTTCAATCTAAGCTTCGGAGATCAGTGCCACGTCTGAGTCGGTGCTCGGACGTTCAAGGTCAGACACGCTGCTTCATTTTTTCAGGGACCGAAAATTAGCCCTTCCACGTGTGGCATTTTTTTGCCAGGATAGGGGAGAACTACTAAAACTATGAATCGTTTGGGTCCAACATCAACCAGGTTTTTCAAATTCCAAATTAGACTCTGATAAGGGATTCGACTTCGCGACCCAGCGATTTATTTCCCCGGTACCAAAGCCAGAGACTCCGGCGAATCCGGTGCACTATTCATATACGGCAACGTCAGTTTCCTATTGTCCAATCCGTCGTATTCCTCTCGTCGTTTCGCAGTCTTAATGTATTCTTTTAGGAAAAATTTTCCCGCTGCGAAAACTCGATACGGAGGTCGGACGGTGAAAGAGGGTAGGAAAGAGGGCGGTAAGAAAGCTTCGCAGCTTCTCGTAAGAATACTCGAACCCACCCCTTCGATATACGACGCGATTAATAATTAACCCGGCAGTCCTCGCGGTTAACAAAAGTCCATTGTCGTCGAGCGGCACGACTCGCGAATTGTTTGCGTCTCCCGTCGCTCGGGGTGCAGCGATTCCGTCGCCGCGGAAAGTCGGAGAAAATTCTGCTATGGCCGAGACTTTGCGGTTCTTCAGCAGCAGCAAAAGCAGCCTCAGCCTCGAGACCTCGAAATTTTCTTAGAGCATCCGCGTTCTATTTCCCAAGAACACAGAACTTCCATCGTCTCCGCGGTCTCCTCTCAGTCAGCCGTCGGTGAGCGGGTGAGTAGGGGGGAGGGGGATCGATAATTTATTTCCGGTTGCGGATAAGGTGGGAAAAGCTCAATCGAAAATACGAAATTGGATCGTTTCTGGCCTCGCCACCGCGCAACGTACGTTCCAATAATTTTAATCCCCCTCCTCCCCCAACCGTCCCTCCTCGTCGTAGTCGACACGTCGTGGGCGACATTTTATTTCGATTTCGCGCGGTTAATTTATTCGGGGAATAAAGAAATAGAACTGGATGTCGAGTCTGCGTCGAGACTGCGGTATTGTTTCCCTCTCTTTTTCTTTCATCCCTCCTTTTTTTATTTCTCTCTGTCTCGCTTTCAGCCAGGTCGATCGGATTGACCGACATCGAGGTCGAATTCCGCTCTCCCCGAGGCGGAATAAATTGGCTCGGCTGCAGTAACGCACGTCGCGGGAGATCGGGAATCGAGGACCGAAGGCACTGGGGCCAATCGAGACTCGGGGGTAGCCACCCCCGTAGGCTGTGCACTCGCCGTAGGGCTGTTCCGACCGGTCAACAGGAATTTGCCGTGTTTGCGGAAGGAAATCAAAGCCGGTCGCTTAACAGTGCGGACAGACGAAGCAGGAGGAGCGAAGGGGGGAGGCGGGGAGGGGTTGAAGTCGCGAAAGGGCGAATGAGAACGGACACTCAAAGGAGGTGGACAAGGCTATCCACTGAATAGTTGGAAGACGGACATAAAGTAAAAATAAACTGCATTTTCACTGAAATAAAATAATTTCGAACCTATGAAAATAACCATAAAAAATAAAAACATCATTTGCCCCAAATGAAAATTTTCTATCTGAAGGAACGGAATTTGGGCGAAGACTGGAGACTTGCCTATGAATTCATGAAACCTGTATTTGCACATTTTTCGTCGCAGCAGTCAAGTTGCTGCTGACACTGAGGGGTTGGGGGAGGGGGTAGTTTTTTTTCGCGAGGCAGTCGGAGAGTCGGAGACGCAGCCGGGAAAGGAAAAGCAGAGCGCGAGAGACTGTCCGGCGGGCGGTGAGAACGTCGAAAGTGGAGAAAGACGTCGCCGGTCAGACAGGGAGACGAGTCGAGCTAAGATAGCGTCGAAAATATAAGAAGCGTGGAGAGAGCAAAGAGGAAGGTGGAGCGGAGGAGGGAAAGGGACGTCGGGAGGGTGGCTCGCACTTCTCTAGCTTTTATATCCTTCGCTCTCGGCTTTCTATCTCGTTCTCTCCTAATGTCACGACGCTCTGTACCTAGAAAAGAACGCCTTTAATCTTTCAGTAGAATCGGCTGGCCGAGCGCGCGACGAGGGCCAACGGGGAGTCGAGGGAATCGCCGCTGCCACTTCGATTGCTTCTCCACGAACTGTGCGGTCTGCCCCCTCCCCCTCCCCCCCTCCTCCCCTCGCCTCTCCCTCAGTCTTCTTCACCGCAGTCGGCTTCGTCGTTTCCAGTCTTCTTCGAGAGTCCAACGTCGCGATTCGAGTTCCCCCAAGATTTTTCCTGACCCAACTGCGTGTAACGTACCGACGAGAAGATTGTTCCAGGTTCCTGGAATCCGACATCGTCACTTGTGAATCCTGAACAAAAAAATATATTGAGATAAAAAAAAGAGAACAGACGGATGGTAATAAATGTATTAAATTATCGGGGGTTGGAAGTTGCAACGAGAGGATAAACAGTTGGGTAAAAAAAACCGTGAAAAAGGTGAACATAAATTTCGTCCCTGGATGCCCGAAAAAAAATCACCAGGGTTAATAAGATGAGGTGGACAGTGGAAAGTATCGAGGGGGTAGAGTGGGGGGATGGAGGGGAGGGATACGGAATAACGGGGTGAAACCTCGTTCAGGAATGGTACGCGGCGCGGGACGCGAAGGGTTGAGACTCAGGGGGGTTGGCGCCGCCGCCAGGGGGTACGAGTTTTTGTATTATACGGAGATTATCAACCTGCCGGGGTCCCGGGTCGTATCGGAGGGGATGAAACGAGAATCTGTCCCCCTCTCCATCTCTCTCACTCCCGATGCGGACGACTCAGTAGCGCTCGAGTTCTCGAAAGAGCGGCGAGGGGGTTGAAGGGGGGGATGAGGGGTGGTGGCTCTAGGGGTTGGCGAGCTGGGGTGGCTCTAGGTGTCCCGGAGTCGTCGACGAAGGGCAACGAGGAAAGGGATAGTCGGATGAGAGCGGCAAGCAGGGTCGGTTGGTGGGGTAGAGGGGGGTAGGGGGTGTAGGGGGTAGGAACGGAGCGAGAGAAACACGGGGTGCAAGGAAACATGCGAGCACGCACGCGGTGCGTCCCCACGGGACGCGGGGCTCGCTCTTTATGCTCGATATAATACCGCTCTCAAAACATACACACTTCGCTAACGCTCTCCTACTCCAAACCAACCCCCAACCCCCCAACTCTCGAACCCCCTTTCACCTCTTCGTCCCCCTTTCGCTCTGCCACTAGCACGCTTCATCCCTCGTGTTTTCCTTCTCCGTCTCGCTCGCCTCGATCTCGTGCCCCGAGAACAACCCACCCTTATGTACAGGGGTGGAGGGGGGGGGGGGGGGGAAGCAGTAGTGGGATATGGACTCGGCGAGCGCGACAATACTCCGCAGTATCCGACAACTCGCTCGCGAAACACGCTTACAGTAGGCAGCCGCATAATTCTGCGGTCTCGCTGGTTTGCGCATGCGCAAGTGCTATACGCAGGTCGCCCCCGCGCATGCGCAGATAGCGTTGGATTCGGAATTTTCAGGTTACGTCGTATTGGCTCGATTTTTTCAGGAGTGGGGATACAGTGGAAGCTCTTGTGAGACAATCGAGCGTCTTACGAGAGTGTCGACTGTATCTGCAGCACAGCGGAATCGCGAGAATGTTTCGCGACGCTGGGTTGGCCTCGCGCGAAAACGCAGATAGAGGCGGAGGTTGCCCCCGCGTTATGCTACCAACCGAGCTCGACAATGGCTGTCGAGCGACGCTGAGGTCGGCCCCGGAAGTGTAAGTTTATGCCTGCGAGTCCGTGTACTATAGATATATAGCTATACGCGTGTCACTATGCGCCAACCCGGCGGTGGGTTAGTGGAAGTTCAAGTTCGTGAAGGAACCGTTGTAGGAACACATATCGAGGGTGGTTTTTTTCGGGCGATACCACTACACATATAGTGGTACCGAATCCACAGTGTATGTGTGCAGGGATATGTAAAGGCCGCACCGACGGCCGTGCGGGTGAGGCGGACGTGTCGCTTCTTCTGTATTCCGCATGCGGACGCAGCCAACTCCCCGCAGTCGTAAGTTCGCCGTGTTCTCGTCTCCCTTCGGCGGCGTCGGTTGGAATTCTCGCTCGAGCGAAAAGCGCGAGGCACTCGACTTCCGCCATGAGTCTCATTGTCCCGCACTATCGCTCCTAATAATAATTACTGTTATGATTATTATTATTTTTATGATTTGTTATGATTATTAATATTGATATTGATATTGATATTGTTATGATTATTATTATTTGAATTGAAAAATTTAATTTTCCCATGAGTCTCATTGTCCTGCACTATCGCCCCTAATAATAATTACCATTATTATAATTATTGTTATCATTATTATCATTATTATTATTATTATTGTTATGATTATTATTACTTGAATTGAAAAATCAAATTTTCCCATTTTCAAATTCGAGTCCGACTGGCAAGACGAAATTCACTGAATGTTGCGTTCGGATGTAACAAGCGCAGCTGGAAAAGCGGCGCGGCTTCCCGGTGGTTCCTGGCAGCTCCCGGCCATTTAGTAATCCCGGACGTTGGCCTTGGAGTTTACAAGGAATATTTAAGTCTGCCGCTAAGCTCGGCCGGATTAAGCCAAGGCAAACACCTTGATTAGCGGAGTCCTTGATTGTCGACGACGACGACGAGGAAGAGGACGATGAAGACGACGCCTCGACGTTTTCCGCCGGAGCAATTAGCCTTTCCGCGCCACCAGCCCCCCCCCCCCCCCCCCACACTTACCCATCTCACCGAGCATTAACGATTCTTTGCTGCACGACGCCTTCCTCGACTTCTAATCGCTCTGGGGTTACAGTTGGCTTACATCGTGGGGATTTCGACGGAGAGAAATAATAATCGCAACGCATTTATTATGACGTGGAAAAGTCACTGCAAATCCAACCGCGCGACTTCAGCGAGACGAAGGGACATTTTTGTGTCGACCTCAAAAATCAGCAGCGGGAAAAATAAATGTTAATTTTGTTCGCATTCTCGATGACGATTTTAATAATTGATTGGCCGAAAAAATCGTTGTGGGTATTTTCTATGGGAAATTGTACGTCGTCGTCTATGATGGGACGCAAGTTTTTTGCGCGATAGAAAAATTGTTGAAAATTTCGCGGACGACGAAAGCGGTACAAAGTATTTTTCGTAAATATTGCAACAAGTCCCGCAAAGCATACGAGGCACCGGCGACCCTCGTCTTCCCGGCATCTGGAATACTTTACCTTCGCTCGGCGTTGTCGAATATGAATAATGCGACAGTTCGACGGATCCGATAGTTCGAACGCGTGCAACAGACGCACCCTCGCATCGAGCTTGCACTTTCGTTGCAGTTTGCTATCGTTTCTGGTAACATTTTTTTTTTCGATTGCGTGACCCGCGCATTTTGTTTTTTTCCTAGACCTGCGTGAGCAAAAGTTTCGCCCGTAGGAAAAAAAAGTAAAAAATTCGCGGTCCCGCGGTTGGGCCTTAAGTGGCGGGTTCGAGCTTGGAATTATTTTGTGAAGCTGGCTCAACTTTTCGAAAAAAATAGGAGAACGAGTGTTTCGCATGTATTTTTAATTTTTGCGTGTTAAATCCGAAACGCTGAGTCGGGAAATGTAAATAATAAATCTCTTTGAATATTCCAAAGGAAAATGGGAAATCTACAAAAAAATAAATATGGGGCTTACGTTGAATTTAAATTAAAAAATAAGGGATGCCAGGCAAAATGCATTTCCAGTTGATGTGATGACGAAAAAAAATCTTAATTTTTCAATGCAATTTTAAAGAAAACTTTACGAGCCTGCAAAAAAAATTATTTCTCAGAAACAATTTTCTCGCGGCTGTCGTAACCGAGCGGACGACGTTTCGCTTCTGCGTAGAGAGAGAAAGCAGCGGAGAACGCAGTGCGCGAGGTCTCGGATAATTACACGCGCGGAGAAGGGACCGACGTAACGTCGCGACGTTCGCGCCCCTTCGTCGTATCCTTCACCACGCCCCGCGCGCGAGCTCCGAGGGTGCCGCGCGCACTTTTCCGCCGTGTCCGTCGTCGCCACCCCCGCAACCGGGGGTGACGATGAAAAACTTCATATTTTTTCAATTAAGACACCGCAGGAGCAGCAGGCGAACCGCCCCCCGTCTTTCTGGCCCATTAAGCCACTCGTAAAACATAGTCCGGGCGGGCGCGAAAGCTCCGGGTTAGCATTTCATCCCCTCCCCCCTCGGACTCCATCGCGGAAGTAACGAGCCAATTGAGATTTTACAAGTTTTCTCGCGGTGGAAAAAAAAATTTAGTGACGACACTAAAAAAAGAAAAAAATATATATGTTGGCACTCGTAATTGCCAGAGGGTGAGATGGGTGAATTTCTCTCGGTGCGAAGGGGGAGGGGGAAGGAGACGAGAATGACAGGGATGAAAAAAAAAAAAAAAAAAAAAAAAAAAAATGGAGGTTCTTCGAAAACAACCTCAGAGCCTGAGACCTCTAAGAGGTTCGGTAGATGAAGAGAGAGAGACTCTGAGACTGCGAAGGGGTAATTGACGTCTTCGTCATCGGTTGAAATCGAGTCGCTCGTCTCTTTCGTTCCTGTTTCGTACTCTCGGCGCGACGACGACGACGAGCCCGATGAATAGTTAACGCGACTCTCATTGAGGCAACTTTTGTGTCCTGTCGCGACTTCAGCGCGTACATTGTAACAGATATATACGTCGCACGTATATCCTACGTACTACGTCGCTACGTACAACGTACGTCGCATCGCATGAAAGCAAAAGAGCGAAGCGTCGCTTGCCGCTGGTCGTAACTCCCCGCGGCTCGTAAATATCCTCGTTACTTTCGCTCCGCGCAGTTATCGACTGCCGCGCATCGATGCCGGCCGCGCAACTAATTTTCATGATTATATTCATCGCGGTTATACCCCGCGTTTAGACGCGCGGAAATCGAAAGTTTCCGGAATGCGAACGCCGGCAAACAAGTCGACAATTGCCGAGAGCAATTGTCGACTGTCGAGCAATTTTCGGAGGTGACGACCTAGTCGACTTTTGGCTTTTACTTTCGTTTCGCTTTTTTTTCGCTAATGTGTTTGCTCGAATTTACGAAATTGTCGCCAATAGTAATTTATTTATTTATTATCCCTTGCCGTTTTTTCGGTGAATTTTTTTTTTTTTGATTTAACGAAATTTTAAAACCCTATCCGATGGGAAATTTCCTGCTGATTCCAAAAATCACGGATTTTTGCCCGAAAAATAAAAAATTTGAGGAGAAAAACGCGAAAAACGATTTTTCATTTTTTCCCAAATTTGGCACTTTACTAAAATCGGTGTAATTTTTCTTTGGATCAATATAATCCGGATTTTCTTTTTGCATTCGAAAGAAGACTCTTCAACGAAGAGAATGCCGCTAGACAGAACGCGATATCTCGATTTTTCGATTTTTTGCAGAATTTTAAAGTCGACCCTCAAAAATCGCAAATTTTTAGAAGGGGTACCCCTTGCGTTTTTCGCGAAAAAAAAATTTTCGATTTCGCAAAGTTTAAGAACCCTATCCGACGGCAAATTTTCCGCTGATTCCAAAAAACACCATTATTTGACCAAAAAATAAAAAAATCGCGTCGAAAAACGCGAAAATTCAAAGTACCTGCCACCTGATTTCGCCGGAGATTTCGCGGGGATTAATCGCGTCACCGTCGACGATTGCGATACGCGTCGCGGGCGTCACAATGCACGGAGCTTTCGCTCGGGGAGCATAGCCGCGTGTGCGCGAAGCTTTTGATATCGTTCGCGTGCGTTTGCCGCACGTCTACGGCTGTGTTTACGCTCGTCTCTCTCCTCCTTCGCGATTTAACTACCAATGTACATACATCGTGTGCCACAGCGAGGGCCCTGTACATGCTAAATACATATATACACGCTGTATCCATATATACATATATACAATACACACACATCCGGGCTAAATGCGAACATGTGGCAAGCGAGTGCACGGAACTCGGCTTTTGTGTTACAAATAATGTTTGCATTATCGTCGTCGTCGCCGTCGTCGTCGTCTACGTCGTCATCGCCGTCGTAGTCGACGTAGTCGACGCAGTCGTCGCGTATGTACGCAGCGGCGGCGGCGGCGGCGGTGCCTCCTCTATAAGCAAAAGGGGCCACTCGTCGGCGGTGCCGCTGCCGCTCTCGGCCCGACAATAGCCCGAGGACACTCGAGGTCGCCGATTCCACTGGCCTCGTGGGACGAGCGCGCGCGCGCGTCGATTAGTTTGATCTTCGCTCTCGACCCGAACGCGCCGCTGTGAACTCCGATCACCCCGCTTCGACGGGCTGACGAATTACACGCGTCGCTTGTTCGAGAAAATTGTCAAATTAATTTTATTACATTGAGTCAATTTTTTATCAAAATTATATTGTGTCACATTATTATCAAAATTATTTATAATATTTTTTAATCAATATAATCAAATATTGTAATTGTAATAAAATTAATTTTATTATATTACTCCAAATTTGTATCAAAATTCTATGTCACATTATTATCAAAATGATTTATAATATTTTTTAATAAATACAATCAAATATTGCAATTGTAATAAAATTAATTTTATTACATTACAGCAAAATTGTATCAACATTCTATAATATCACATTATTAACAAAATGATTTATAATATTTTGTAATCAATACAATCAAATATTGTAATTGTAATACAATTAATGTTATTATATTACGTAAAATTTGTATCAAAATTATTCATACCTGTCAAATTAAATTACAAATCTTGTATTTTTTATTACTTTTCTACCGCAAAGTTTTGTCTACAGCCGCGTCTGGTGATAATTTTTACACAACGAGTGAAACGAGAACGAACCTTTCATCATGCATTTTTTTCTGCGGGAACGAGGATTCGAAAAATGCTCTGCATCGTACACAATGCGGTACACAGTTTGCTCGATTGTAGGGTTGTAGGGTCCTATGCGAGTGGTCCTATATTTTGGGATCGACGCGATCGTCGATCCTCGCTCGAGCAGCAAGTGCGCTCGGCTCTCCTGTGTTTTCCCATGTAAACAGGCCTCGGGGTCTCTCCTCGCGAACCTCGGCCGGATCGCGACTGGTGTTTGCACGCCGCGCCAATTACTCGACAGCTACGCGAGCGGCAACGATACCCGAGCTCAGCCTCGGGCGCCAACGACTCAGCTGCTGCTGTTGCTGCTGCGCTCCAATCTGGCGGCGACCGCGAGCGATTTTATTATTGCAGCGTGATCGCGACGCGCCGAGAACGATTCGCCGATTTCCTGCCGATCGAGAAAATCATCATCCCGGTCATTCGGGGGCTGTTCGAGTGATTCGTCGGTCGGGCGATTGGGGCGATCCGCTATTCGCGGCATTATCAATTGAATCACGACTGTCTGAGTCTGCCGATGTTATTAGCCAGACAACCGAAACACGCGCGGAGGATTTTCATAAATCATCGTCGGCGCCATCCGGTTTCGAATCTCTTTTAGTGATTGCAACTGCAAATTTTACACCAATCACAACCAATCCGCACGACTGTGGGACAGCCATTTTTTAAAATAATTTTTGTAAAAATAGATTTAGAAAATTGAGTTATGAGAAAAAAATTAAAAATTGTATAAATAAATTTGTCAATAATAATGACCTACCTGGATCCAGTTTTGACGGACATCGAACCCCGAACCAATCGCGCGACTCACGTTGACGTCCGGCCGAAAATGTTGCACAGGAAAGTTTCAGATTAATTGATCGTCGGCGTCGATTAATTCGCCTGGTCTTATCAGGAAATAATCGGTTTATCGAGGCAGTTAAAATGCGAAGGCACTGGGATCGTATCGCGAATATATCGGTGTCACGAGACAGGAAGAAGCGGATTGGATGGAAAAAAATAGAAACATAAGAGAAAGAAGGAGAGAGAGAGAGAGAAAAAAAGAGAGAAAACGGGATGTTTGAACGATGCGATTTAACGCGAGTTTATCTGATTGATGGAACTAACGACGACTCGAGCACGATCGAGGGGAGTGAGAAAGGGGGGAGGGAGAGGGGTAAGGGGGTTGGGGGGGAATAATTTTTGTTGTTTGAATGGACAAACCCTCGGTCGCGCGACGGAGGTTAATACTGTATTCGTGTCCGGCTCTATAAATTTATAATACTCGGCAAAGAAGCGATAGCGCGACTCGTGCACGATTCGCTCGCGCGAGCGACTCGCACGCAACTCGTTCACGGTTCCGAGCCGTTACGCGCGGTTTTTCCCTTCGCCGAGAGATATCAACGCGAGCCACGTGATTCGACGGGGATTTTTTTCGTGTGTGCAGTTGTAATCAGTCGCACGCGCGCGAAGAATCCGCATTGAACTGGATTGATCGCAAGTGAACTTATTTATTTTTGTGATTTTTTTTATTGGATTCGAAATTTTTAAAAATTAGGAATTGGGATACGATATTTGGCGACGAGAGGCAAATTATTTCCTCGGAATGATTAAAAGCTGATTTATCATTATTTTCGCATTGAACTGCATTGATCGCGAGTGAACTTACTTATTTTTGTGATTTTTTTTATTGCACTCGAAATTTTTTTTAATGGAAGAATTGGGATACGATATTTGGCGACGAGAGGCAAATTATTTCCTCGGAAAGATTAAAAGCTGATTTATCATTATTTTCGTCTACCAAACGTTAATCGAGCGTAAAACAGTAAAACTGTTTTACCAGGCGAGTCGACCGCTCGTCGAGTCTGGAGGGATAATTAAAGTAATTGAATGTAAAGTCGAGACAGGGATAATTGGTCCCGGGCAGAAGGTGCGACGAATTCTGGTTTCTCGGATGGTTTTACGCCGAACGGGCGAAATAAGTGGGAGACAGAGACGCAGTTGGTTGATTTTTTTTATCAATAACATCGAGATTTATTTTATTATACTATATTATTTATAGTTGAGTAGGTATTTTTTTTTTGGAACAAAGTTGGACACGAAGTATGGTAAATGAGTTATGGCACATGATATGTACAATAACGCGGGGATGAGTCCTCGTCCGTCTCTCGCAGTCGACGACAGCGAACATTTTTTTTTCGCGGGAAAATTTCGCGCTCTGGAAGAGATCGACGCTCTTGTCTCATCCCCGCGTCCCTACATTGCGTGCAATTTGAAACGTCGATTAATCGAAACCCCTTTCAACTCGCCGCGAGTCCTGAATTTCGTTAAACGAAAGAAAAAGAGAAAAATTAAAAAATAAATAAAAATAATTCAGGATCATGTGACGATCGTTAACATCAATAAATATTTAAAG
Organism: Itoplectis maculator; assembly: GCA_964034905.1. Taxonomy (NCBI): domain Eukaryota; kingdom Metazoa; phylum Arthropoda; class Insecta; order Hymenoptera; family Ichneumonidae; genus Itoplectis; species Itoplectis maculator. The sequence continues at coordinate 1,934,511 of OZ035870.1, forward strand.
CCGAATGCAATTTCACTAGGCGAGCAGCGGCGCCTCCATTCGAATTACTTTGCCTTTTTTTCATCGTCGTCGTCGTCGTTCACTTTACATAACAATTTACAATAAGTACATTTACATCGTTCGAATATTATGTACAGAATTCGAGGCGCGCGCGGCAATTCCTCAACCTCGAGAACATCCAACGTCCTTTCGACTCAATTTTTCATTCGATTCCCCATTATTTTTTTCTCCCTAAATCCCTTTGCACTAGAACTCGCGTTATATTTTCAAAAGTTGCACGCAACGCATATTTATCGCAATATAAATCTCTATACTGTCAGGCAATTCGACTAATATTTTTTTTTGTTTCTCTTTAATCGATCATATGATATGTCTTCGTTATATTCTTACATCGTTCGGCGGTCGAGGTCTCGCTCGTGAATTTTTACTCGTTGAGTTTGTCGAGTTAAAAAAAAATTGGCTGCCATTGACGTCAAATTTCATCGTCATCACATCGTTTGGATTTTGGAATTTTACTAATTTTGTTTGCTGATAAAAAATGAATAAACACTTTTAATTAATTTTTTTTTTTTTTTTTTTTCGTTTATGCAACCAGTAGACTTGACGAGCGAGACAGCAACGTTCAACAATTCGTTTTGGCTTTTGTTCATTAACCTGTATAAACATTCAAATTAAACGTTAGCTATATCGTTTATCGATACTAAAAGTTAGTTGTTTTTTTGTTGTTTCGTTAGGTGTCAATGTATTTGTATTTTCTCGTGTGTGTGTTTGTGTATATATTTATATATACTCGTGTCTGCTTTTTTTTCTCAAATTTATACAATGCTTCGTCGTACGCGTATAACGTAATACTTTACGGTTCTATTATTTATAAATAACCATACCATAACTTTCTCTCGTTATCTTTCACGCGCGTTAGTTTTCTCTTATCACTCTCTCTCTCGCTCTCGCACCAAGCGCATCTGGAATGATTGTTGATGGAGTACAATTGTGTTTATTAATTATATTACAGAAATAATATCGAGGACGCTACGCGATAAGTGGATTTGCATTTTTGTGAATTGCGGATAAGGCGACAAATTCATATTTCGGAGAACCATTTTTTTTAAATGTTTTTACAACTGACTTTTCCACTTATCTTGAAATGAAAACCAGCTTTTTATTCAGGAAAAAAGTAATTGTAAGTCGTTCTCGTTTATTTGCGACCTGTGGTGTGTAGTTAAAATTATTAGAAGCATATTTGCGATATGATTCGGTTACCCTGTGTTTAAATACCTACAGAATACTCTTGTCCTTCAGAAAAATTCGGTCCTGTCGCGTAGAAGTTAATTGGTAAAACGTTGTAGTTGGTAAGTAGTTTAGTAAGTAGTAATGTAGTAGTTTAGTGAATGTTGCACAAGATAAATATTAAGTATAGTCTACGGCCGTCCGACGATATCACCTTGGACATCCATAAATCATACAATATCGCGCGGACGATAAATAATCTCCGTTTAATCTCCCCTCCACAATCAATGACATACACAACTCTCAACAGCAGACTTAGCATTTGTACACGAGTCTTCTCTCGCAAAAAAAATAAAATCATAAAATGAACAAAACATCGACACAACAGACGAAAAAAAAAATAATGACAAGCAATCACGAAATAAAATCGAAAGATGCTTTTACGATATCGCTAATCTCTATATTGCACTAGAACGTTGTGTGTTGTTGTTTGTTTGTTTGTTATTTTTTTTCTTTCTTTTCAATTTAATTTCATCTCGGCTAATCGTCCACCGAACTTTTCAATTAGACTATTTTTTTTTTATTCCTCGCTAGAAAATACTTATCACCTATAACCACGTGTGTCGTTCGTACCGTATTTACAACAGCTTACAAATTGCTCCTGATTAGCTCGCGCTCGACCCAAATTCGCCGACTCAATTCGTTTACTTACAAGTTATATATTTATTCATTTATTTATTCATTTATATATATATTTATATATTTATATTTTATAATAATAATTGTATCTCTTATATCATGGTATTGCTCGATGCGCGCACTTTTTTCGTGCCCAAACGCGCTTTTTTCCGTTTTTTTTTTTTCCTCTGAAGACTTAGAACGAAAAAGGGAGTCGTAGAATACAAAACAATAGTGGAAACGAGAAAGAAAAAATATGCGAATCGCGTTGAAACGACAGTATCATTGCGAATTATCGGCTACAATAACGCTACGTATTGCTTCAAATATGATATGATACAGTCTTTTCACTGATTGTCCAATATCACTACGTAACATACCTCACTTTCTCTCTCTCACTCTTTCTCTCTCGCTCTCTATTTTCCTCTCACAACACACTTATTCTCACGATAAATTTCACTGAATCGCCGTCGTTGCACTCGCACAACAATCGTCGGCTCTCCAATTTTCCCACTGCACAACGTCCATAATGCGTTGTTGTCCTTGTCCTTGTCTTTACCTTCTGTTTATTTTTTTTTATTAGGATTAATATCACTTTCCGCGTGGATCGACGAGGACCCACGCATCGACTTTATAACAATACGTACTTCTTATTATTATTATTCTGTTTGTGTGTTTTATCTTCTTCTTTCTTCCCTCTGTGGGATGTGTTTGTGTGTGTCTCCTCGAGTTGTACTTTCACTGTTGGTCACGATCGTTTCGACTTGGCCCTTCCGATATTTTTTTTTCATCCCTGAGCACTGAGCAACGATCCATAATGAAGTCTCGATCGGAAAATCGTGCTCGCGACCCACGAGACACCCTCATCTCACTATCACCCACGACTTGGACGCACTCGCAGACGTAGATTCTCGTAGGTTGTATAGCTTCGAGTTTACTCTACGAACTCTTCACTCTCTCTCTCTTGCTCTCCATCTCTCTGCAGATGTATGCAGCCACTGTGACGAAACGTCAGAGCTAGAGACTCATCGATCGAGTCCCAAGAGCGCAGGTACTGTGCACCAACGTCGACTATAGAAACCTCCGTCGTTCGTCAAAGTGGAACATCACTTCCGGTGAACAACGGACCGACGCATCCACGAGAAGGAACATTTTTTTTCAATGGTGCCCCGTGTGTCACTGTTGCACAAGTTTGCGCATAGATGACACAATTTTATGCAGCTTGTTGTCTGGAGTCAAAAAACGTTGGATGTTGACGTTGGATCCTAATGACTGACGATCAAAATGACTCAAAGTCGTGGGCGAGTGGGTTGAGACCTGCAATCCAGCTTTGCGGTTTTCCTCCTTCCTATCATCTGGATGAGGTGTGAAGGGTCACCAAGAAGTCGACCAACCAGAGCAGTACATTGCATTGCGACCCTCGAGACTGTGTGAAATACTTCAGGCGTTTCACCTTTTGAGGCTGCCTGCGACAGTGGTGTGACTTGCACCTGCCACAATCCGAACCGTATCGACCGCGTTTGACGAAAATCGCTCAGTCGTCGACCAGGCGACGGACTTCGAATGCGATAGACAAAACAAAACGAGAAAAAACAGCAACAACAAAATCGTCGTTAACGCGGTGGAGTACTTTAAGGCCATCCCTGATACTCGCTCATGGGTTCGGGCTTGGGTTCGAGACTGGGCGGAGGGTACAGTCAGTTTTGCTGTCACAAGCCGCCCTCGGGTCAATGTTGAGCCGCGAACTTCATGCGCTTCTGCTTCTGTCGCTGATTGCAGAACCAAACCCTGACGACGTTTTTCTTCAGGTCCAACTTCTCCGCTATTGCGGCGATCTTCTCGCCGGTTGGACGAGGCTGAACGGCGAAGAAGGCTTCGAGGGACCTCTTCTCCGGCGCTGCGATGCTCGTGCGCTTGCGCTTTTTTTCACCAGCCGGTAGAACCGAAGGTGCGTCAGGATCCCGACGTTTGTTCTTCGCCTGAGCCTCAGCCTCCTCGAGCCACGCCTGAAGAATCGGCTTCAGGGCGATCATATTGTTGTGCGACAGGGTCAGCGACTCGAATCGACATATCGTCGACTGCGACAGTGCCCCGACTCCCGGCAGCTTTAGGTTCGCCAGGGCTTTGCCCACGTCCGCCTGGGTCACCCCCAGCTTGATCCGTCGTTGCTTGAAACGCTCCGCAAAAGCCTCCAACTCTCGAGGATCCGTGTCGGCGTCTGGATGAAGACCAGCGGCTGCGGCTGCTGCAGCCGCTGCCGCCATTGCTGGATGATGGTGAGGATGGGGAACACTGCCGCCGATGTTCGTGTGATGATGGTGACCCATCATACCGTTCATGCCGCCGTAAACCGAAGGCCCGTGGATGCCACCGTGATGACCTGGCCCACCGCCGCCACCTTCGGACATAGGCGTTAGGGTCGTCATCGAGTTCGCTGGATCCAGCATGTCGAGGCTTTCCATTCCTGGGTGGCTCATCTGCAAGCAACAAGCGGCGTACTTTTAATTGGCGCGCGTTTTACGCGCTTATGTTTTTGGCAATGTCGCAATTGTCAACGTCGTGTCATTTATTCTGGCTTTGCTTTTGCTTCGGTAGGTTTCGGTAACATGTTTGACATATCCTAGAAGGTGACTTTTGTGGAAGGTGGAGTCGATGGATTGTGTTAGTTTGGGAGTTTTCCTTGAATCAATCTGGAACGTTAATTCAGAAGTGGGTGGAGGGTCTCAAGGTGCCCCTGGGAGACCCTGGTAACCCCGTTGGCATTTCGAGTCGTCACTCAGGGCGCCCCCTCCCCCTTCTCCTCCGGACTGTACCGACAAGTGGCGGCCTGGCGTGGCAGCCGGAAAAATTGGATTGGCGAAAATCGAAGAGGGTATAGAGTCTCGGGCGTTTGAGGTTCGATGGAAAGGTGAGGGTGGTCGTGTGAGATACCAGGAAGAACCTCGACGGGAAAACGATAGCGAGCGACCCAGGAGGCGTAGAAGCTAACGTAGGGCACAGGCGAATCGATATCGCAATGCGCCGTATAGCGGTCACAGTTGCAACCTGGTCTCTCGGTCTGTCTCGCTCTATCCTATTCTCTGTCGGAAATACTACGGATCCTTCCTACCCGTCCATTTATATTCATACGTCGGTTCTTTGTGAATCGCAAATTGCAAACTGCCGGCGCTTTCTTTGTCATACTTTATCGCCGTCTGAGCATCGTGGATAACGTAGCCTGCGGTTCCTCGCTCTGTCGTTAGACATCCGGATCGCCCTGAGTCTCGAGTTTAGTCATAATACATACGACCGACTCTTCACCCTTTCGTACGTACCTCAGTGGCGATGAAGTCGATGCCACAAGTTCAGTGCAAGTTCAATACGAATCGCTACAATAATTTTTTTCTAGTAATGCTTTAGGACTGTCTTCGCCTGGAAGTGAAGTTTCCCTTGAAGAAAAAACTTAGAAGTGATAAAGATCAACTTAACCCACTAATTTTTAACTTCCCAGGATTTTAAGAGGGTGATTTACCGCTTATCCTAAAACTGAAGACCACACTCACAGCTTTTGATGTGAAAGGCTTCGCTTTCGTGCTAAGATCCAGGACATCAGGATTCAATCGATGAATCAATGAGTTTCAGTTAAGTGGGTTAGTATAAATGGCGAAAAAAAACTACGAGTGGGTTCAGGCAGAGAGCGAAAGAAAAGGAGAAAAGTTGGAGTAATCGAATTGCCAGTTTTCCCATCCGCCTCGACTCGTCGAGGGGAGAGTTTCGCGGTGGCCTTTGCCGACTCACGACGGCGAAGCTGCCGGCGCGTGCACGATAAGAGGGTTGCGAGCGAGAAAGAAAGCGGCTAGGACTGACAGGGTCTAGGAAAGATTGCGCCTACAGTCTCGCGGCTGGCCCGGTGCTGCTGCTACTGCTGCCTGGTCGCTGGAATCACGTTACCTTGGCTGCAGTGGCTCTACGTACGCCCACAACGACTCGGTCGGCCGAGTAAGTATGATTCGATTGAAGCCGATTAAATAACCTCGGTATACTTCGGTATACAACCCCCTTTGCCCCCTTCAACCCCCTTGGGCCGCCTCTTCCCGCCTCATCCCCCCCCCCTTTCAATTCAATGACAAACAAAACCAAGTCTGGTTCTCATTGCTGCAGGTCCTATGAAGATCAAAACGAAAATAGTGACTTTTTTTAGAATTTAGATAACTTTGGAATCATCGTTAATAAATATTTTAGATATTTATTGGTCAAACTTTTTCTGGTATTACACATTTATTGAACAAAGGCACAATTAAAAACCTGCAGATCGGTTTTTTTTCGATTTCACTCTGGATAATTTTCGATTAGTTTCGATTAGTACTGAGCGAGGGTTAATTCGACGAGGCCAAATTGAATTCGATAATTGCCAAAGTGTAACACGAGTCGCGCAAACCGCGCGATGCGAGCTTCGAGAGGGGAGACGACGATCTCCGGTGGAGGGAGAAACGCGAGACGAGTCTCTCGTTCGTCCGGCCGAGCGTGTAAAATGTGTGTAAAGCGTATATATACATCGTCGGTGGGTCGCGTAGCGGACGTCGCGCACAATTATGCAGCACGTGCCGTGACCGTGCGATGGCCTGGTATTTGCCGGCACGTCGGGCGCGCGTCGGCCGGCCGGGTGACCAGGGGCACCGCCGCGCGCGCGAGTGACGAGTACGCGTCGGGGTCTCCGCGCGCGCGAGCCGCGCGCCGGGTGCGACCCCTTGCAAATTATTTATGAGTTCCCTTCATATTTTTTTCCACGCTCCCGGCGCGAGAGTGAGCGTCTCGCTTTCGCGGCGAAAAAATAAAAACGCGACACGTACCTGAAATACGTGACACTGAGAAGTGAAATATGAAAAAAAAAAAAATGACGATTGAATTATCGTCGGATTCGATTAATAATACAAAAGGTAAAAATAATTGCTCAATTTTAATTCAACATCCGAAAGCGATTACGATAAATTAAAAACCGTATCACATTTTTTTTTTTTTATAAAATCGAAAAAATTAAACTACACTGAAAAAAAAGTTGCACCGAGGGAATAAAAATTCCAAAATTCACGAAGTTGCAGTGTTGCAACTTTTCAAAAAAAAAAAAAAAAAGTAGCAGCAGCCGGCAGCAGAATTTCCACGTCAAGGCAGGTGAAGCGAAGTCTCCCCTGGCATGAAAATTACCCAGCGGCCGGGGAAGGGTCGGGGAAAACCGGCCGCGTCCCGAAGTGACATCGGCGTTATGCGGGTAGAGCCAATTCTCGGGTGCTCTTTGGTCGTTCCCGGAATCTCTCTGCCGCCGCATGCTGCTGCTGTTCCATCTCCCCGTTCGTGTCTCCCTCGTCGAGCCGTGCACATTCCGGCCGGCACTATACAGCATCGGTGTAGTACAGCGAGTCGCACTATAGGCGCTGGATGGGCCCGCGCGCGGTTACCCCCGACGACCCCCCGGACGACCCCTGTGCTGCCGCTGCCTGGGGGGGATCTCGTAGTTATATTCGAATTGGGCAAGGGAGGGGGGAGGGGGGAGGGGGCAAACACCGAGCGCCGCTCGTCGTTGTGGGGCGGACGGCGGTGCGTATACATCGCGGTTCTCCAGAGACCCCACGCAATATTTCATCATTACGCTGACACGCCGAGAGAGAAAGTGCGAGAGAGACGGAAAGAGAGAGACGAATAGACGGAGAGAGAGAGAAAGGGAGAGAGACGAATAGACGGAAAGAGCGAGAGGGGATGATAGGGTTACCAGCCTCTTTCGTTACACATGCACTTTTCTCGCATCCCCCGTCCAACGGGGAAAGTGGAGGGGAGGGGATGAAATTTTTCCCCCACCCTCTCAATGTCTATCTAGTTTGCTCTATCACTCCTTTACCCTCACCCCTTCCTCATACGAAACTCGTTACATGCCTGACTCGAGACCACCCAACCCCTTTCATCCCCCACAGGGGGTAGGGGAGCCTCTACCCACCTCCTGGTTATTGAATTCGTCGTCGAGCGTCCTGCACGCCTCGAATAAAAACAGACTTTACGCGACACTTAACGCTCGGACCATCTGCGCTTGCGGCGCACATCGAGAATCATAACCCGTGGAGTGGCGGATCACCTATATATATTTTTGGACGGTGCGTGGAGGGGAAACGTGAGGGGGTAGACGCTTAATGGGGAACGAGTGTGTTTACAAATACGAGGCGTGTATAATTGGCATATTCATTGGAATGGGCGAGTCGGGGTGGTCGGTGACGATTGCGACGATTGCATCTGGGTGGTCGCTGGGAGATCACGAGTCATGAGATTTGATGTAGCACAAGTATTTTTATTTATACTAGCTACAACGTGCTCTGTTGGTTTGAGTTTGATGAAGAAAAAAAATTCGTGACCCCGATTTGGGCGGTTTTCGGCCCAGCGGCCAGATCTACGATTTCTGACAAACTGTTCGGCCAAAAATTTTTTTTTTCAAAATCAACTAAAAAAGGGTTGTAACCAGTGTTTTCAGGGGTAGAATATGCGACTTGAGAACGATGGTATAGGTTAAAAGTCGATATTTTGAAAAAATAAATTTCGTGACCCCGATTTGGGCGGTTTTCGGCCCGGCGGCCAGATCTACGATTTCTGACAAACTGTTCGGCCAAAAATTTTTTTTTTCAAAATCAACTAAAAAAGGGTTGTAACCAGTGTTTTCAGGGGTAGAATATGCGACTTGAGAACGATGGTATAGGTTAAAAGTCGATATTTTGAAAAAATAAATTTCGTGACCCCGATTTGGGCGGTTTTCGGCCCGGCGGCCAGATCTACGATTTCTGACAAAGAATATATATCCAGATGTGTGACACAATTTCGAGTGAATTTCAGGACTCGAAGTCGACTGGAAAAAGTTTGGAAAAGTTGGAAACTGCAGATTGGAAAATCCAAGGGGAATGTGCGTCACACGACAATTGTAAAGTATGTCACAGTTACCCCTGACTCCATAACCAATCGTCAATAGTGGGGCTGTTTTTTTTTTGGTTTTTCCTTCTCCGCCGGAATGCGCGAATTATGCAGCAGCCGTTTGATTGCGCGGTGCGCCGGAAAGAGAGGGTTGTAACACAACAGAAGGGGTCAGGGATGTTTGTCGATTTTTTTCCCCCTTTTTTTTGTATCAACGCAGCAATTTTATTTTCAGTGCCGGAAAAAAGGAAGGTTTTTTTTTTCGCTGGCCGAACAAACGGCGCGTGTAATTGTGAATATACGATTGTCGAGTCTGCTAGAGGCTGACAATAACGATTGTGCTCGGGGTACAATCGTTCGATATGAATATTAAAAAAAAAAACCCTCCGGTCTTCCGCGTGGAAAAAGCATTTTTTGCAGCGTAGCAAACGAAATTAAAGTGCGTGGGTAGGAGGGTGGGGGGGGGGGGGGGGGCGTGGGTGGTTGGTCACTGCGATACTTATTGCCGAAAGCGCCGGAAAAAATATTTTTTCTCTCCCAGCGAACAACCGTCGAGCCAGCAAGAATTTTTAAGCTTCATGAAATATTTCCAGCCGCGAGAATCGGCCACAAAGCTTTGAAGTGATCGAAGCCGTATCGGGAGCTTTTTTTTTTTTGAAACGCAGAGAGAAAAAAACAAACAGCACTCGGTGTTTTCGCCTGTAAAATATTCGCGTCCCTTTTTTTCTCTGCGAAAAATCACGCAAAAAAAAAACCGGGTGGTTGGATTTGTTTTTGGGGATTATTTTTCCGGGCGCTTATAAACCGGCCGCGCGGTTACAGAATTATTCTGTAGGTGCACTGAAAGCCCTTCAAATATTTTACAAATCTTTTTTTTTAGTATTATGATTTTTTTTTATAATTTTTCCGGCATGGAAAATGATTTAACCATGTGACATGTAATTGTAAAATATCTTAATGTAGGTACGAAAAAATATTGATAAAATTTTTTGATTTTATTATCAATGTTGCTGGACTCACAAATAGGTGTGATTGTACCTGGTGATGTGGCCGATTGTTGGGATGTGGGGTCGGCATGTGAGCCCCGTGGTGATAGACGGACACGGGATCGTGTTTCAGCGGCATCGGTGTCCCTGCGTTGTGCTTTCCCAGATCGGCGGCGAGAGCCTCCGCCCTTGATAACAAACCGTCCTGAAGTCCACTGTTCAGTCCACCGAAAATGTCACCCTGCAAAAAAAAAAAAAGATCCTTCAATACAGGTAATTTTAAACCATGTTACAAAACCTCAATTTGAAAAACTAGCATCAACACAAATTACTCCATCGTCCCAACAATTCACACAAGTCAAGTAAAATAGTGCAATAAAAACCGGAATAATACGGAAGAGTGCAAAATAATCTGTTTGTCCTCGGCAAACATACGAAAAAAAAAACTCGACTATGTTAACATCCTCCTCGTTTGAAACCCGTTGACCCTAATTGTCAGCGACAACGTCCATTTTTTTTTGCAATCGATTTCACGTTATTTTTCCACAAGACGAGAAATGTTTTAGGTAAACGTGCGAAATCCTAAGGACGACGTGATTTTTTCCGTATCTCGATTATGGTCGACCGTCGTCCCTGTGCAAATATCTATATCTGTATCTATATATCTCGGTATATATAGACAGAGCGCTACTACCGGCACTGGTATCTGTATTCATTATGAACATCGCGTCGCCCGTGCGGACGTCCACGCGCCTCGCGGACCTCGAGCCCCGGTGCCCTGTGTACTACGCGCGCGGCGGCTCCTCGCGCGATCAATGTTTCATGCGAAAAGCAGCCGCGACATGCGCCCGCGGACGTACACGCTTCGATTATTTATGAACTTCTCCGTTTCTTTCCTGCCACCGACACCGACGAACCCGTCGCGCCGTCGTCTCGCCCCTCGCCCGAGGCGTCGGCTCTCATCTCCAGGAAGACGAGATTTTTTTTTTCGAACTTCCAAAACAGAGAACTATCGATGACATCCATTGACACTGCTGTCAACATTTCGGTTGCACTTTCAATGTTTCTGAAAAAGAGCTGGAAGTCAATTTCCAAGTTTCTGTTTTACTGGAAAATTTGTGGATAGCCTAATATAATTCTTCTCTGTAACCTGAATTTGAAAATTTGAAAAAAAAAAAATTAAAAAGTAGTCGAGACGTGAAATAAATTTCACAAATTTTCGAGGATTTTTATTTTTTAATTTAGATATTTTAAAAAATTTGTGGAACGCCTAATCTTCTATAATTCTTCTCTGTAACCTGAACTTATAAATTCGAAAAAAAAAAAATGTTTAAAGTAGTCGAGAAGTGAAATAAGTTTCACAAATTTTCAAGGATTTTTATTTTTTAATTTAGATATTTTATTTGGCGGATTCTAAGCGGCGTTTTAATTTATGAGCCAGAGAAGGGCGAATTAGTCGAATTAGTCCACATGACAAGAAACCTCTAATTTCTCGGTCCAAATATCCGAAGCCCACATCGACTAAGGGTGCAGGGGCTAATTTTTGCTGATGGTCTCTCGTCTCATGGAGACGAATGCGTCTCTTAAGCGAGTGTTAACGGGACGATAAATATCTCTCGAGGGCCGAGGCGAATATCGCGCAATACCCACGAGAGTCCGGCAACGAGTGGAGGAGCAACGAAGTGGTAACTGCGCGTTGTATTACAGACCGAACTTTCCGTCTCGAATACAAATTGCCGTTGTTAGAGGGGAGAGGAAAGAGAAAGACAGAGACATTTATTTCATACTCTGGGCGAGAGAGACAGAGATGGAGAGAGGAAGGGAGGGTGGAGAGGGGGAAGGGAGGGGGTAGTTAACACACCGTTGTTTTGTCGACAAACTTGTTGCTCCGCCGGTGGCGAGAGACTCGTTCACGACGAAAACCCGCTTAGTCCCTGGCCCACCTACTTTCTGCCCCTCCAGGGCTAATAGAGTCATTTTTCCAAGCGTCCGACGTCTCAGAAGCGAGCAACAGTGGAGGAAAGGGGAGGGGGGGCACCTCTTCCCATCCCTCGAATCTCACCCCCGAAGCATCTCGAACTCGCTCGCTTATTCTTCCGCTTTCGCAGCCGACAAGCGGAGGGCGTTAAGGATTAGCCAATTACGATTGAATCACCTCGAGCCCGCAAACGCGTCGAGATTATTTATCGTCCGGGTCTCAGGGCGATTAATTTTTCGAGTTACCGACCGCGGAGGTTAATTCTGAAAAATTGTTCTTCCTAAACCGCAGACTTAATGCAGGAAAAATTGTGCTGTCGATCGTTTTGTTCATTTTTATTTTTTACTGGATTCGTTTACAAAAATAATTTACTAAAAGTACTTCTGCAATTTTATGATATTTTTCAGAAACAAAATATCATAAAATGTTTTTCAGAAATAAAATACAAAATGTTCTTCAGAAATAAAACAAAAAAAAACGTAAGATTTTTTTTTTTTTCGGACGAATGGAGATGAAGCGGATGTGCTTCGAGTCACGTGACTCGCGAAAATTCGCGAGGATAAATCGCGGATATGCTCGAAATCCTCCGGTGAGACGGTGAGGGGGGGAGGGGATGATATCTATAGACGCGAACGCGGTGGAGACTGTGGAGCGCGAAGAGCGATACTTCGAATTGGCACGATTACGTTATTTTCGTCCGTTAACCTACATTGCGACAATGGAGACTGCGGCGGAGGCGGCGGTGATGCTCGGGGGTTGGCGATATGCAAGACCAGCGCGACGGCGAAATCTGCTCCGCGGATTTCGGAGCAGCAGCAGCAGCAGCGAGCAGCAGCAGCAGCTTCGAGGGTGGCAAGTCTGGTGGATCCGTGAATAAATGAATTCTTCCAGAAAATCTGACATCTGACACGAAAACGAGCAGACTGCTCGAATATCGCTTGCATGGCGGAGTATCTGCCGTCTAGGCTGACTCGCTCCTCGCGATTCGATATACCCTCCCCCTCCCCTCCATCCCCTCGTCCCACCCCCACTTTGTTCTGCCGGCTTGACGTGAAAAGACGCAAAACAGATTTAAATACTTTCAAGTGGCTCATCGCATAAAAAAAATATGGTAGTTTTATGACGATTTTTTTTAATGTGTGAGACACGAGAATTGAAAATCGAAATTTTTTATTTTATAATTTTGCAATAAATTTGGAAACGCTAGAATTTTTCTTTCAGTGGAAAATGTGAAGAATTGCGAAAATTGTGCCTCCCACGAATAAAAAATTGGTGCCTGGCAATTTCAGCTCTGATTTTTTACCCAATTTTTATTTTTTTTTATTTTGACTTTGAAAAAAATTCACGAGGTTAAACCGCAGGCTCCAAATTTTCCCGACGCGAAATATGACGCGTAACGGCGCCGAATTTCCATCGCGAGGCCAACGAGACAGACGAGCGAGCGAAAAGGGGCAACTGATGTAATTTCCATCGGGGTAGACGTCAATTACGTTTATCAGCCCCGCGAAACTAGGCGAGCGCGATGCAAATCTCCGCGTGTGTTTTCCTCTCCCGCAGCCGGAGCGTTAATTTTGAAACCAGGACGCAAGTCTAAACGCTCCAGACTTGGAAAGTGTTGCGACTCGTTTGGGTTTCTTTTTTTTATAACGATTGATTAAATTTTCAAGAAGAGCCGAGCGGATTGGAACGACTGTTGCCGGCCTCGAGCGGGTTGACACGTTACACGACGAGACACATTAGCCGACGATGCGTTTCCCACGTATTTTGCACCGACGCGAGTCAGACAGTCATTGTACCTATTAGCGAGAGGATAATAATATGCCTGGTGTCTGGGAATTCCAGTTGCCGCTTGATCCTCGCATATTCGCCACTTTAATAAATAACAAATCGTCGTCTATGGTCTTTTCCGTCCGAGAGATAAAAAAAAATAACAAGAAGATAAAATAAAAATAACACTCATAATAATTTCGTCAAACTACTAAAAAATTAGTGTCCGCGACAAATAAATGCATAAGCAAATAAATCTTTTAAAAAAATGTATGCATACGTGTATAATAATATTCATATATAATGCATCTTCCTTAACAGCCTTAAAAAAAATTAGCGTTGCGAAAAAATCGAGGCAGACGGACTATAAATAAAAACTTTTTCGCAGTTTCGTTTGTCGCTATTTTGCTGTGTCTGACTTTATTTTCGCGATACGAGGCGACTGGTCTGGCGCCGAAACAGCGTCGAACGACGCGAAGAGAGGTTTTCGGGACTGGATTTCTAATGAAGGCAATTAAAGGCCTGTGGTTTCGTCGATTGCTAATCCAAAGCGAGCAAGATGGGGATAAATAATTCTTCGGGTTCGGTCGTATCTTTTTTTTTTCACCCTCTTTCTCTCTTTCTCTCTCGGGTCGCAATGGCTGTGGCTATCGCCACCGTTGTACACACCGTCCACGAGGTTGATACAACTGGAAATAGAAATCGATTGTTTCGCCGCGCTCGGTCTGCGCCGGCGGCCGCCGACTGTGTCTGTGACTGTTGGAAATCGCGCTCAAGTCCCGCTTCGACAATCGTTGTGCCCTGGCATTTCCCAGACGAGACAAACTTTCGTCCTCGAGCGGCGAGCGCAACTTGATTCGATTATATTTCGCGAGCTCGTACAGCGCGGCGAACGGAATGGGGCTAATATCGGACGTGAAATTCGCCGGTGGAAAAAAAATGCTGAAAGAAATGTTCAGTCTCCTGAACCCAAATTTTCGGTAGAATGAAAATCATTTTTGATTGCCAGAATAAATTACTCTGATAAATAAAGAATTATTTAAAAAAAAATTCCACGTTTTATCAACCTTTTTTTCAAATCGAATTTTAACGAGACACAAAATTACCTTCATAAATAAATAATTAATAAAAAAAATTCTACGTTCCATCAACATTTTTCCAAGTCAAATTTTAACTATTGCAAAAAGGACGAGACAAGGTGCACCGATCTGCGAAAAAGTGCGGACACAAAATAACCTCCATAAATAAATAATAAAAAAAAAAATCCACGTTCCATCAGCATTTTTCCAAGGCGAATTTTAACGATCGCAAAAGTATCGAGACAAGGTGCATCGATCTATCGAAAAAAAGTGCGGACACAAAATAACCTCCATAAATAATTTAAAAAAAATGCCACGTTCCATCAGCATTTTTCCAAATCGAATTTTAACGAGTGCAAAAGGGACGGGACGAGGCTCTCCAGACCTGTCGAAGGGAAAGACGAGAGCACGTGCCGATAGGACAGGACGAAGAAGGAAAGGAACGGACACACACACGGCGAGAGCGTGGAGGGCGCTTCGGATGCTTCTCGGCGCGGCTGCGGCAGCTGCAGGTGTCCGTCGGCATCCGCGGAAAGCATAAGTGACACTTGACTCTTTTTACGGCACTCAAACTATCGGGCCGAGCGGGCGGCAGCACGTGTGTCACCCCCTCCCCCACCCTCCGTGGGCTTGGGGGAGGGGGTTGATGCCTCCACGCTCGCTCGCTCATCGTATATCTAAATAATCAATTTGCTTTTGGCCATAATCGTAACCACGAGTTAGCGAGTTTATGTGGGTGCGGGACGCCCGAGCCGAGCAGGGTAACTACGTGCGCGACTCTTCGCCGTGAAGCATAAATATTACCGGGGGCGTTTGGTACACAGAGAGAGAAGGAGACGTGGAATACGTGTGCACACAACGAAAATAAGCGTTTCCTGGCCGCCTTCCCGGCTCGACCCTTTCCGCGGCGACCATTAAAAACCCGCCCGGACCCTCGCGACCCAACCCAAAGGAGAGAGAGAGAGAGACGTGAAGCAAGGATAATATAACGACTAAAAGGACAGACTGCGACGCTATTGGCTCGTGAAAATTTTGTCGCTTATTTGCTGATTGGCTGATTAAATAAAATCCCTTTCCCTATTAATCTTCGGTTTCGAGCTGATTTAATACAAAATCATTTGTAGCTTTTTATCGGGAAATTTTATATTTTTAGTGCAATGGAAATATATTAACTTAGATTGAGATTTGTTAATTTTTTTTTTTTTTTTGTACTTACGTTGTGCCTCGGTGACCAGGAATTGCACATGATGGACGCATCTTCCAGTATCCGACTCTGTAAAAAAAAATTAAGAAACTAATTTAGACGAGAGACCAATTTATGCACTTTTGTTGAAGATTCACGAGTGGAAAAACGCGTGCGTTTCTCGCCGCGGCTTCGAGCAAACTGCCACGAGGGAATTTTGGCGAAAACGCCGAGAGTGTCGATTTCCAACATCGATTTTCGCGAAAAAGCTTCGCCAATGAAAATATCACTCGCTGACCCGCGCGAAATAACGGATAATATCGCGCGAGCCGCGCGCGGTGGTGACACTCGCGACTGCCAGACACCGAGACGGTGACTGGTTGACGCCTGGCCGACAGTCCCAAAACAAGCGCGCGATCGATTTAACCGAATATCTTCGTTTTTTATTTTTTACTGTCCTTCTCTCTTTCACACTCGAAAATTCGGACTAACTCTCACGTCGCGAAAATTTTTCCGGTGGACGGAGACAATCAAATTGGCTGCTCGAAAAATAAAAAAAATAAGACCGCTACAAAAATTGCTTAAAAATCATCTGAAGCCAAAAAGATATAAAATAAATTCTGACATTGTGTGTATTTAATATCTGAAAATCCTCGACGCAAAATTTCCTTTCATTGAGGGATTCATTGAGGGACAAAAATTGTAAATGAATTTTTTTAATTGTAAATTTATGTTAGAAATTTGTGAATTAATTAAAACATTTATTAACAATATTCTTACGGCTTCTTTATGCTTATCACGTTTTTGGCTACCAAAGTCACAGGTGTCAGTCGTGCCGGACGATTGAGAAGCATGTTTTCCCCGCTCGTTTACGTATGAATTAATCAATCGGCGGTTCGCGATTGCGCGGAGAAAGTCTGGTCTAGTCTGGGGCTGTCTGGGCGCGCACTGGGTTAGGATCCACGGGAGGAGAATAAGAGGCGAGGATCGAAGATAGCTCGGCCAAAAGCTACGAGGAAATCGCTCGGCGGCGGCGGTGGCAGAATCAGCCAGCCAGCCAGTCACCCAGCCAGCCGCGATCCTGGTACAACATTCATTAGCCGCTGAATATTTCATTCAACCGAGCGCATAAAATGTATATTCGAGGAGTCGCGCATTGTAATCGTCGTAAGATTGACGGAATCGGGGCATCGTCGTCGTCGTCGTCGACGGCGTCGCGACGCCCGTTTGCCAATTAAAAGAGTTACTTTGGGAAGCTGGAGCGAAAGCGCCGCGCAAACGTCGCTCTCGTCTCTGTCATGCATGTCGTCCTCCCCCCTCCCCCCCCCCCCCTCCCCCTCCAGACTCGCCGACACCGCGAAATGGGTAATTCGCAGCGGTGTCTGACTATCATTCGTCGTCGGCGAATTTTTAGTCTGCTCGCGCGAACACTTTTGGCCTCTGCGCTTTATGACAGAAAGTTACTACAGTCATAGAATATAGAAAAAAAAAAAAAATTGAAAAAACTTTTTTTAGAGAAAAATTTGTAGGCAAGAAATAAATCGACAATATTTTATTTTCTCAGTAATAAAATAATTCCTGGTCATTATTTCTATGTCATTAATTAATGTTAATATAGTTGATATTTATTTTAGTATCGATGTATTTTGTGTCTGGTGACCGACTGATTTATTTTTTTTTTTCTCCAGTTCCGATTGCAGCTCTCGACTAGGTTCCGCCCCCCGAGTGCACATCCGCATTGTAATCGCGACCGCGCGGAACAGCAATAAAACTTTGCGGCGTCGAAGGCGGCAGAGGAAAAACCGTGACGAAGTGGAGTACACGGAAAAGTGTCTTTGCGGCCGCCGCTGCGGGGGCGGATAGACAGAGAGAGGGAGAGGAAAAAAAATGTGTTCCGTGTGAGGCTCGACAGCAGGTTACTCGCGGAACTGTTACGACCGACCACCATCGCCCCCCCCCCTCCCCCTCCCCCGTCGGGGGGAAGGGGGCTGCCCGCAAGTACCTCGTGTGCACTTCGCATTTGCGCCGCCGCTCTCGTACTATTATTTTTCTTTTTTTTCCCGAATAACCGTCGACACGTACAGAGCGTTGGCCGCCGGACTAACCGCTACTTAAAAATCGACGTTCGTAATTGCGAGCTCGTTTACGGGCGCCGCTTTATTTTTGCCGAGGCGGAAAACTGAGGCAGATGAAAATTAAATTGAAATAAGAATAATTTGGAATAAAATAAAAACGTTTTTTTGCAATAAATAAATATTTTGTTTCGAGGAGATTCAAAGGGTGGAAGGAAAGTAAAAAAATATAAAAACGCGGTTTCGATGAAAACTCGACAATGCGTGATCGATTAACCGGGATCGCGTGTGTGTTGCCTCGCGCTGTGGGCATTGATTGAATTCCGCGCGGGCAAACTCGTGTGCAGCCGCGGAGATTGCATCGAGGCGCCGTTGAAATTTTTTTCAACCCCTCCCACCTTACCCCCGAGGCTGGGCGGTAAAGCAGAGAGAGGCCGCTCTCTCGATTCGCAAATAGGAAAAATTGGGGAAAAAAGTCCAATGAAAAAAAAAGAAAAAAAAAACACGAATGAAAATACAGATGCGGATAAAAATGAGAATATTCGCGGCCATTGTGAGGCTTCGATCATGCCACCAAAAATATGGATGGAGTGTTTCATCAGAGGGAAATAAAAAAATTCGGCACCCAGCTTCGGGTACTTCTATGTTGTGTTTTTTTTTATGTAGGTCTGCGGTCGCGCAGACTGAGTGAGAATATGTAACACGCGATAAGACGATAAAATTCTCAGACCCACCGAGAATCGCGAGGCCGAACGATAAACCCACCAATATTTCGGATGCAGGTGAATATGTTAAATTCACAGACGCGGAACGGTCGTCGGAGTCCTCGGGACCAGGGAGGGGGAGGGGGGGGGGGGGGGGGGAGGAAAGAGAGAAATAGTATTGTCCCGCGAGCTCGCGGGACGGAAAAACCGCAATTTCCCGAATTGATGCCGTCGTAAAATTCCCATAGTACGTGACATTCGCTTCATCCCTTACAGCAGGGGAGAAGATAACGCGAGGAGCATCGCGTGATTGCCGACGCCATACCGTATCCTCCCCTCGACCCTTCCTCCCCCATTCCTCGACCCTCCTCCCTCTCTCCTCCTCGCCGTCTCCCTCCCTCAACCCCCCACCCCCCTCAACCCTACGCGGATGCTACAATTCTGCGCTCTTGGCACTATAACATACTCTCTGACTCTCGACCGAGCGAAAACGTTCGGCTCGACTTCCGGTTCCGGGACTATTGTTGAAAAATAAAATAAGGAAAAAAATTAGAAATATATAAATCGAATTAAATTGGTTGCAAAATAGTTATCAATGAATTATATTGAATAGGCAATTACAGCTTTTAGCTGCTTTCCGATCTACTGGATTAAAAAAAAAATGTATTCTTGTCTGATTTACAGTTCAAATTTTTCAAAAGCTCCAAGTCGCGGAAAGACGGACGAAAGAAGCGTAAAAAAAAATTCGAAACTATGGAAGAATGAAGATTAAAAAAATTCGAAACTATCGAGAAAGCCGAGTTGAAAATCTGATTAATATCGCCACCCACCCCCTGACCCCCTTCAACCCTGTATTTCTCATATTTCCCAGGAAAACTGCGTTTATTTCCATCGCTCTTATCCTCGTTTATTTTTTTTCCATCCGAGTCTCGCGGAGAGATAAAACTCAAGTTTCACGTCCGCCAACTTTAGCTGATAATTACCTAGATTTACGAAGACGGCGACTGAGTGGGAACACCGCCGCCCCTTCTCTGGCCGAGGGGGGGTCCCCCCCCCCTTCCCCTCCCCCCCTCCCATCAGGAGTTGTGCACGAGTCAAAGTGTGAAGTCGTGTTCAAAG
Organism: Itoplectis maculator; assembly: GCA_964034905.1. Taxonomy (NCBI): domain Eukaryota; kingdom Metazoa; phylum Arthropoda; class Insecta; order Hymenoptera; family Ichneumonidae; genus Itoplectis; species Itoplectis maculator. Next base: position 1,954,225 of record OZ035870.1, read on the forward strand.
TCCCCTGCACTTCGGTGCTGCCAGGCCGCTTTCCTCCTCGTCGTCGTCCTCCCCTTTGCCCCTCCCACCCCCTGTCCCCCCCCCCTTTTCCTCTCTCGTACTCATCCGCTGTACGGAGTACCCGTTAATAACAAATGAGCCGGGCTTGCGCCTCGGCGCTTTTGTTATAATCGAGGGAAACTTGCCTCTATATCGTCACTGTCAGCCCCACCTCACCATCCCTCCACCCTGGTTAACCCACCCCCAGCCCCCTCTCCCCCCTCTCCACTCTCTCTCTCTCTCTCTTGGCCCGGTTTTTATTATTCAACGGATTCGTTTAAAGAAGTTTAAACACCTGTCGGGTCTCCGCCGAGGTGTCCCGAGACTTCGCTAATATCCTCGCGCCGCGCTTTTGCCACCGGCGAATAATGTTAACCCTCTAAATCTGGGCTTATTCGCACCCTTAAAAAAATTCTGGCGAGCTGAAATTTGCATCGGTATCGTAATTTTTCGTTATCAGTTGCAAATAAAACTCAATTCTCCTCTTCGTGGACATTTTTTTATTTTTTTATTTTGCCTGTTAGTTCATTCAATGATTCTATTTTTGTAGGGATTCGAGGGCATCGCCTTTTCGTCGCAGAGACCATTGAATGTATCAGACGCAGCCGGCATAATTCAATTGCCCGACGTCCGTGGGGCGTAACGCGTTTTACATTTATATATTTCGGGGTTTGCTCTGTAGGATCAGCTTCCAGGAGAGCCGCGAGAGCCAGAAAGGTTGCTTCTGTTTCTGGGCCGCTCCTGGCGTAGACGAGGAGCTCCAGCCGCCGACCAACTAGACGGATTTACGCTGAAGTCGTGGCTCATTATTATTTCACGGGAAAAACACGAGAGAGCGAGAGACTCCTGGCGCCGAGAGCGTCGGGCCGCCTAAGAGCTACGCTAAAGGGAATTTATGAAATTTCGTAATGTAATATTCCCATTCGCAGACGCCGGACCGGGTTTTCCACGCAGCTGCTGGCCGAGGCCTTCGCCGTCCTCGCGTCTTCCGCCTGGCATCCTGGAGCTTCTCCGCTTGACGCATCCGCTGACTTCTTGGCGAATTTTTTTTTTTGCTTCCTTCGCTTTTCCCTTTTACACGGTTATAGGCAAAAATGTCGTTACGAGGATCCGGTTAACATCGTGTTAACCTCTTGGACAATATTTTCCGCTGAAAAAATGATTTTCGAAACAAAAATGTTGGTGCACATTGAAAACCGCATTTCAGGGGACTCCAAAATATGCGAGGATCAACTTTTCAACAATTTCAACCCTGACCATTTTTTTTTCGCTCTGGACTCGCGTGACCTTTTTCAGAAATCAAGGTCAAAGCTCACGCCTCCATAATTGACGCCTCGGATAATTAGTTGCTCTGGTTTTTTTTTTCCGACGCGACTTTCATCAATATTTCTGTTCCTCATTAGCTTCGACGTAAACACCGATCGGTCTCGCGTCTCGCCTCTTACTTTATTTATGACGCCTCGTTCCGTCCGCTGCGCGAGCCCCGAGTGGCTCGTGTATTCGCGTATCCGATAATGCGATCTTAATATAAAGCTCCTCTCGCGTTCGGAACGATTCTCGCGGTCCTTACGATGAGACGAACCCGAAGCTCCAGGCGCCAGACATTTAATACATTTCCTCTCGGTAACATCGTCGAGAAGAAGAATTCACCGTGAGAGTATAACGAGGTCGTTGTCAATTATGAACGCGAGAGACACGCGTCACCGAACGCAAATTCCTCGGTCTCCTCGTCCGGGGCAAAACGTCGCCCGGGCCAATCATTTTAAATCACCGTCTCCCCTGTCGTTTCGTTAATTTTTCATAAGACCCAACCACCGAGCCCGTAGCTTAAGGCTCGTTTCTATGTATGGACATCTCGCTACGAGTTCGATAAAAAAAAAGAAAAAAAAATAGGAAAAATGAAAGAAAGGATAAAAAAAAGGGCAGGAACAAAAATTGCTGTAAATAGAAGGGAAAACGTCGCAGATGGATCGTCATCGTTTTCCAAAGCCGAAGCACCTCGAAGTGTTTACAGGTGAACCCGAAAAGCCGCCACACAAATGCACATAGACACAAACAGACAGACAGACAGACAGAGCGCGGTTGTTCCGAATGGTTTCGAAATGGTTGGCGGGTCTGATATGTCTCGGTGGCTGGCGAGCGAGGCCGATGTCTCGCGAAGCGTGTAAAAATCCCGTGATTTCGTATATCCGTGTTCGTATCGAGGCCACCGACGCTCATTGGCTGCGCGGACTGTTCCGCCCCCGCGGCCCCGCCAATCAGACCAGGGATGTTCTCTCCCTTTCTCTCTCTCTCTCTCTCTTACTCTCTCCCTCTCTGTCTCTCTCGCTCTCGCCGAGTCTTCACTACCCTCATCGATCCACCAGCAGCACCATCCACCATCCACCGCCGCCGCCACCGCCGCCGCCACCGTTCGCTGTACGGCCGCGCGAACGCGATGCCTGACGGGGATGGCGGCGGCAACCCACTGTCGTGTTTCCCTATCCATCAACGACAATGGACGGCGGCCCCGGAAGCGCGAGAGAATTGGCAGGAAATCCTGAGCGTCGAATCCGAATAATAGTTTTTTGCCGGCTTGTGACACTTGGATGAGCTTAATAAGCTTGAGCTTTGTAGACATTGGGAATGAGGCATGGAAAGGTAATTCGAGTAAATGCAGTTTAGTCATTTTTCCAACTTGTGACATTTGGATACCCTTAATACGGAAATTTGTTCAAATAGGAAAGGAGGCATCGATCCCCTGGTTGAAAGTTTACGGGACTAGTCAGGCCCTGGTCAGAGCCGTGTCAACCCTTTCTAGGCCTAATCATCGCCTGGCCTGAGCCGAATGTAACAGAATGCTACAGAATTTGTACTAGGGGAGAGGTAATTCGAGAAGGTGCAGGCAATAGGCTACCTGTAAGTCAGCCTCGCTGATCGATGGCCAACTTGTCATTATAAACTGAGGGCACATTCGCTCCACCCTCTTTGAACTCAAACTGTGTTTCACCCCATATGTGTATTTTTTTATCGCAGCTTTTGTTTTGAAACGCGCATAGTTTTCAATGAGGATTGAAATGAGGCTCGAAACAAGTTGGGGATGTTGGATGTCAGCACGATCAACGGATATTCGAGGGTTGTTGAAACGTCATTTGGACTGTGGTCAGTTGAGGCTGAGGAAAAGGTTGAAGGAGAAATATGTAAGTCGGTATAAGCTGCTGAATCGATGGACAGAAGCCGACTTGTCATTACGTACCGAGGGACATTGCCGCCCCTTGTTGAACTCAACCTGCAGTTACCGCTCTACGCTGACTTTTGTTTTTTCAACCGAACTTCCAGAAACGAGGCTTCGGGTTGGGTTGGAAATATCCGCTGGTTCTCGCCGACTTAGCCTCGTGCCTTGGAAATTCGATTGGCAGTTTCGTGGATGCGCTTGAAGTGTCCCTCAACCCCCTCAAACCTAACCCTATCCTAATGTATGGTACTTGGGCTGAAAAAGAAAGCCTACAAAAGAGCTCAACCTGGCTCAACCCTCAATTTTTCCAAAGCTGCCATCACCAAAGCGACGAATCCGCAAATGCCGGACATTCCAGTGCAATCCGAACAAATCCGAGCCACAATCGAATCGATTGGTCGGAACGTCGTCATTACATGCTACCGAGCTTGGGCCGCATTACCGCCCTCTGCAATAAGCATTATCCGAGTCGGGTTCCACGCGCTTCGTTCCGCCAAAGTGGGCGAGGAGCGAGACGGAAGATAGGGCGGAAATGATAATTTAATCATAAAATCAACGTAACGACGACTCCGGTGCCGTTTGCCGTTCGTACATTGCGACTCATGTAGTCTCTGTCTCTCTCTCTCTCTCTCTCTCTCTCTCTCTCCTTCTTGTGCTGCTACGTCATAGGGTACGTCGCGGTTTCGCCACGAGGTCAAAGTCTGTTTCACGACTATCTGCAATGCTGTTTGCTGCACAGCCGACCTGCAGAAACGCCGAGACAGGGGGATATCTAATGTTCCGTCTATAGTCGTAGGAAGCCAAGTGGAGAACCTCGTCATTATGCTGCGCTCGGCAATAACCGTCTTCGCCATTTTCGTCCCCACTTCCTCGACCCCTAATGGAGAATCCACCCTTCCTTCTCATCTTCCTCCAAATCATGTTCATCCACCCTTTGCCTCGTTGGAATTTGCTGATAATTGAAACTAGGAGCTGCTCGGGCACTGGCCAAGTTCACCTTGGACTGTTTTGTCCAGGATTGCCTGACCAGGACTGGACTAGGAAGTTCCACATGTTTTTTCATTTTTTTTTTTTATTGGAGACAAACTCACCGGAAAACGTTCCAATATGGTGATCCAGTCCGCGCGGTTCCCGCAAATAAATGCAACCGACAGGATCTGCATATTTCAAGGGTTATCGTGTGCGTAGTACGCAAAGGGGACGAGCAGAGGGCGGACGGAAACCGCGTTGCGAATAATAAGCGGAATCGAATTGGCTCCCGTCGGCTCATCAATAGTTAATTGGATTTGCGGACGCTGCGTCGTCTCCCTCTCTCACTCTCTGGTCCATTCCTCTCCTTCTCTCTCTCTCTCTCACTATTCCCTCCCCCCTCCCACCGTCCACACTCCGCATCCGATGAGCCATCCGCGGCGGCCCAACCGACGGATAGCAAATCATAAACGCTGCCCATCTCTATGCAAACTGGACTCTGATTCGGCTCGTTGATTTTCATGGGTTTCGCATCGGGCATTCTGGGGAAACTTCCGGCGGATTATGCATGAATACGGTGACCCCATAGAACTATATTAATTGCCCTCCGGGTTTCCAGGAGTTCCTGATTGACCTTCCTCTCAGTTTCAGTCTTTACCCTAAAAGACTATAGTTGAGTCAAGAGCAAGAAAATAGTTTCCAGGCCTAGGAACATTTTTCAAAATCACATTCCACGTCACCCAACGATCCCCATCATCCCCCATCTTTGATATCTCCGATGTCGCCTGTTGCGAAACGTTGCACTTCATAATCAATCAGTCCAGCCGAAGAGCTTGACCCTTCCGTGACAGGGTTAATCCGGAGATTCCTGAAGAGCGCGAAGCAAGAGATACATTGACGATAGGAGACACCGGATCATCGTGCAACTCGAGTGTCGCGGGGGGGTTGAGGGAGCGAGAGAAAGGAACGAGGGTAACACGGCAGTTCAGCCAAGTGGTTTAATGCACTTTGCAGTCGAGTGCGGGGAGAGGATCGTGGATTGTAGCAGGTTGAGCAGGTTGAGCATGGCACGTGTCGGGGTTTGGTGTGCGGCGCACGTGACGCCACGTGTCCCGGACACCCGGGACGTCCAAATCGTGGCAACGCGATGCCCCCTCTTCTCCCCTTCGCCAACCTTCCCCTCAACCCTGCCCACAGTCGCCACCCCCGAAAAACCTGGTACGTTGTGTCGCTTGAGGCTTAAGGCTCGTTGTGTCTCGAGCCCACGCTTCTCTCCTATCAGGACCCCAAGATCTACGACATGGGGGGGAGGGGGCTGGAGGGGAGTGAGCCACCAGCCTATATGGGGGTTGGTTTGCTGCTCGGAACGCGAAAGTGGCGGCGATTCTTCCTTCCTGAGGGGATGAAGGGAGGTGATACACACTTTCCCGCTGCACGTATACAGGACACGCGTGTCAGAAGCGTGAGGCGTGCGTGAGCAGTATTCTCATTCCACTCTCGGCAATCCCAAAGGGGTCGCAACGCCGGCATTAAGAAAATTGAAACGTCGATTTGTCCGCAGCCTGGAGGACAGGATAATTTAATTGCGACTAGTTTTTGCAACCCCCCTCGAACCCTCTTCACCATCCTCGGGCCAAGTCAGGGAGGGGGTTCCCCGATCTGGAGGGTGACGTCTGGGATCCCACAGTGGATATCGCTTCTCAGGCGACGTCAGACGAAGCTTTTCCCATCGGCCAATGATGAAATTGTGCGAATTAACTTCGGCGCCCGGGTTTTCCAGAATCTTGATCCAATTGCCGGACATATTTTTTCGGGGCTCTCGGACAAATTGATCGGTGATTGAGAACTCGGTTGCTGACTCTGATTGTCTTCATCGACAATTGAGAACGATTTTCATCGCTGGTTTTTTTAACTGGTAATAACGACGAACCTATTTTGATTGACGTTGCCTCGTTGCGATTCCTTAAATAAATAAAAATCACGTTCGCGAAATCTCGGCCGATGTCAGTCGTCGTCGGTGTGACATTCGAGTGGACGTCGCAGTTGAGGTCATCCAGCCAATTCAGACGCGAAAAACACTTTCGCTGCTCCGTGCAGGGTGAGCAAGGGGGTAGGGGATGGGGGGGGGGAGGGCTGAGGGGTTGAGAGAAGCGGCGGCCCGAGGCAGGATCGACCCGCGAGATATTTTCATATCGAGACTGTGCTGCGGCGAATCGTCGCTGGGATTGTCAACGGTGCAGCTGAGGCATTAGAGCTCTGCGGATGAGCGAGCGAGGTGTCCGCGAATCGCACGCGAATCGCCGAGAGCGAGCGAGCGCGAAAATCCAGCCCGGGACTTCGATCCGTCGGCGCAACGAAAAACGAGAGACACGAAAAAGCGGATATTTAAAGAGTGACACACATATCCAGGCGGATATTATATATCGTGGAAAGGGAAGCGGAGTGTCGATGCCATGGGTTGATGTTTACCCTGGGCCACGCAGGCATCACGCATCCACGTGCGGTCACCACACTTTTGTGGAGAGAACGACAGTGGGACAGAGAGACAAAATAGAGGCAGAGAGAGAAACAGAAATGGGGAGAGGGAGTGAGAGGGAAATAGGGATGAGGAAAAAGCTGGTGGCACGAATGGACAGGTGCAAACCCTCGGGGCCTCTGCCCCTTCGCTGCCAACCAGCATTCACTTGTTTCAGTCGTTTCAGTCGGTTCACTCGCTCTTTCTCTTCTGCTTCTGATGTCCATCTATCTATCTTTGTCTCTCTGTCCGACTCGCGACAGTGGCAAATGCGAGGACGAGACCCATGTACAGCGAGTCGATACGGATCGGGACGCGAAACATATGGTCGTAATGATAGACTCTTGATTTTCACGTGAGGGTCGCTCCGCGTCTCGTTCGGTCGCTCTTCAACGAGCGAACACGAACGAGTTTGAAGCACGAGGCGCGAGCGACCATCGAGCCGACCGCCGACCATAGGCACTGTGATTGTTTATGCTCCGTGGCGTCTGGTCCGATGAGCGAAGCGAGCGGTGGTGAATTGGCGTCTGAATAAATGTCGAAATTTTTCATTTAGTTAAATGGAATCTTGATTTTTATCTTGTATTCGAAAGAGAACGCGGTATCTCAATTTTTCGATTTTTTCAGAATTTTAAAGTGGACTTTCAAAACCCGGAAATACCGAAAAAAAAAATGTTCGATTTAACGAAGTTTTAAGACCCTATCCGATGGGAAATTTCCCGCTGATTCCAAATATGACCGGTTTTTGCCCGAAAAATGAAAAATTTTAGGAGAAAAATGCGAAAAACGATTTTTCACTTTTCCCCAATTTTGGCACTTTACTAAAATCGGTGTAATTTTTCTTTGGATCAATGTAATCGGGATTTTCTTTTTTCATTTGAAAGAACACTCTTCAACGAAGAGAATGACGCTAGGCGGAACGCGATATCTCGATTTTTCGATTTTTTGCAGATTTTTAAAGTTGACCCTCAAAAATCGCAAATTTTTAGAAGGGGTACCCCTTGCCGTTTTTTTCGAAAAAAATCGAAAATTTTTTTTTTCGATTTAACGAAGTTTTAAAACCCTATCCGATGGGAAATTTTCCGCTGATTCCAAAAATCACGAGCATTTCCCCAAAAAATAAAAAATTCGATGAGAAAAACGCAAAAATCAATTTTTTTTTCCTGAAATCCCAGACCTGGCCGCTGAAAACTGCCGAAAAGCAGAAAATAAACCCACCCAACGCGATTCGAACGATATTACCCAACAAAACAACGAAATATCGTAATTCAAACATTCGCCGCCTCGGAAAACAAAATCGCGTGCGTGTACGGGTGAATAATTAGACAGCCCCGTCGTGTCGTCTCTTGGATCGGCTAATGGTAATAAAATTAGTGTGTAATTGGGTAGCTTCAAAATCGTAGTGACAGCGAGAGTGGAATAGGGGGGGGGGAGAGGGAGAGGGTGAACTCGTGGAGAGAAAGAGGCAGTGGAGGGTGAGGGAAAACGAAACGGGAAAGCATTTACGTTCTCGCTCGTATTTAGAACTCATTAGTTTCCACTCGGTGCGGCAGACGTCGACGCGTCGACCCTCCTGACGCTTATTGCGTTGTAACAGGTATTTCTATACATACCCCCTATATACATACATAAATATATACCCATATATCTATATATCTCAACGCCTACCGCACAGTAGCGGCAGCCACGTAACGCTGAGTATAATGTATCCATATAGCCACCCTCCCCCCTCCACCCCCCCCCCCCCCCAACCATTCCTCCCCCCCTCGAGCCCTTGTTCCCGCCCTAACCGCAGGAAAAGGGCCCAAGCGGACGCCGGGACGACCGTAAGTATTATTGTAATTATACACTTAGGTTTATTTCCTGTAGAACCAGTCGACAACCCTCGACTCGCTCGCCCGCTCGTTCTCTCGCTCGCTTCATCGGCTTATGGCATTACGTGCGTCGGAAATCGGGGGCGTACGGCGGGGGCGACCCTAATAAAAATAATAATAAGCGAGCGTTAAACCGCGGCAGCTCCGAGCGGAAGTAACGTTCCCTCGACTCGAGCCCCTCGAAACCTGCATCGTCGTCACGTGGAAACTTCTGACCCTGCGACGAGAGCCCCCCGCGACCCCCTCCCTCCCCCCTCCCCCTCCCCCAACCCCTTACGTACTATTCATATGGATACATATGACATTATTTTTTCTCCAAGGGATTTTTTATGATGTTAAAAAAATGTAAAAAAAAAAAAAGTTTCGAATATTGATTTTTGGCGAATAAAAAAAATCTCTCGTCGCCCACCAGCGAAATGATTTAATTTTGTTGAGACAGGAGAACGAGTAAATCATCAAAATTCGAGATTACATCGGCAGGAAGGAAGGAAGCGTCTTTATCGGGCGAACGGGGGGTGAAGGTGACGGGCCGAAGGGGGAGGGGGGAGGGGGGGACGTCGAGTCGTGCGTGACCGGTGGCCACGCGAGCTCCTCGCCGTCGCGGACGTCGTCCCGCGTGTCGTACGTCACTGTTTATTTTTCGAGCACCCGGAGCGCGATATATAAACTCCGGGTTTTCGCTTCGAGCCTGCGTGGCCACTTATATCCCCCCCCCCCCTCCTCGACCCTCCTCTTACAATCTGCCTCTCCCCCCTCTTCATCCATCGGCCTATTCGTCCTACGACGATTTCCCGCTCGTTCGTCCCTCAGGTTCGCGAGCACTAGATAGAGCACCGACGTTTCGGGGAGACGAGCACTAATTCGCTGCAGTCACGAGACTCGACGACGACGACGACGACGACGAGTCCCGTTCGATCTAGCCAGGAAATTGCTCGCGCCAAACTTTCGCTCTTTTGCCGTTCGGCTCGTGTCCCCCTCCTCCTCCCTCATCGGACTGTACTCGAGCGTAGTATAAGGTGGAGGGGGGCGGGGGGAGGGGGGGACAAAATATTCCGGTCCGAATCGAGTGGAATAGAGGACCGGTCAGCCGGAATAGTTTTGCGGCCAACAGACGCAGCCAAACTGTCGGGAACTTGGGACCCCTAGACAGCTTATCGATCACCCCCCCCCCCCTCCCCCTCCTCCGCACCCTCCCCCGCCTGGACTCGTCTCTCGGGTTCCAAAAGTTCGCCGCACGAGCACTGGAACCACCGGTTTCTATGGTATATTACACCCTCACCGATTACCGAGTGATTTTTTTTTATTATTATTTTTTTTCAATAAATGAGAATATATATTTTTTTATATATTTTTTTATTTACGAACTGCCGATTCTCCCAGCATCAAAATATTTCGCTCTCCCCTGAGCAGCGAGCAAAAGTCACTCTCACAAAAGTCAGCGGCACTCACCGAAGAATTCGCAGCTCGGTGACTTACGACGCGGGACATGAGTTACCGTTCGAAGAAATTGGCGAGTGACGAACGAGCGCGGGCGAATGTCTGAGCGTCACGCACTCTACCTACTGGAGCTTCGCGACCAGCGGGAAGAGAGTCGCCTGAGGGGGGAGGAAAGGAGAGCGAAAGACACGGCGACGAGATGTACACAGGGACGGGAAAGGAAGAGACATGGGGATAGGGGGGGAGGGGGGGGGCACCGATCACCGAGAGAAGCAGCTATGGGGATGCCACGGGGACCGTAGAAACACTCGCGGTCGACCCCGCACACGGGACGCTGGGGACACATAACGCTCCCCACTTACATCCAATCACTCCTGATTTATATTTACTACTCGCTTTGCCCTTATTTATCGGCCTTCACGGCGACTCGCGCGCGCGCCGGAATAGTAGCCGTTAATTTGGTGGATCAAATTGAAAATAACGGCGGGAAACGCCGCAGCGACAGCGGCGAACGAGGCGAAAAGGTGAGCGAATGAGAGTAAGAAGGAGAAAAAAAATTGACGCAGTTCTCGGGTGGAAAAAACGGACGTGGGGCTCAAAAAACAATATTTTTCGTCGATGATAATTATTACAGGAAAATGACTGATTGAAAAAAAAAATACTTTTCCATCTATAACCAATACGTCAACTATTATTAATTAATTATTATCGATAATTGACTTTTATCGCCGGCGAATAATTTTCAGTAATTTTTTTTGGCTTTATACCAATTTCTCTCCGAATTATCATCGATCACGTGGTTATTATTCTAGATCAAATTTTTATTTCTACTTCGGTACTGATGTTATCCTCTTCGAGATCGAGATTGGGCAGACGTCAACTCGAAAAAAAAAAAAACAAAAAAATAGACATGAATTCGTAGCACAGGTGCAGGTGCCCCCCCCCCCCCCTGCTCACTCCTACTGCCAGAGGGAGGGAGGGGAGGGGGGAAGAAGTGCTCGTGAGATACACAGGTGCGAGGAACGATATCGATTGTGCAATCTCGCTGTGGTCGCGAGAGCCATGTGTCGTATGCGTCGGGGGATGACTCGAATATAGTTTGCTCGCTTCAGCGCGTTGAACGAAGCGGATAGGAAGGACGACACGACTTGCACCCCTTCGTCCCGGCTGCTCAGCCCCTTCGAACTCCCTCTCACCCCCTTCCCCTTCCCCTCTCTCCTCACTCGAGCCCCGCACACTCGAGACTGTCAAACACCACTGACATTAATTATCCTTCCCGTGTATCGTGTTGCACAACACACAACACGGCGCATATGCTCGATTCCCAGATTTCCGTGCAACCGACAAGTGCAACTCCTCCCCAAGACCAAGTCGAGTCGGCCTTTAAATGCTCTTTCAAAGAAAAAAAAACCCTCCAAGTTTCAGTGACATTTGAAACTTTTTATATTTCAACTTGTCTCTTTTTTTCTGAATAAAGTTGAAATTGTTGTTATTATTGTTGGGTCACACCCGCGAGTGAAATTTTTCAGTCGGAATTTAAGGGTTGATTGAAAAAATAGTTATCGTTGTTATCCTTATCGAAAAATTGATGAAAAATGACAGCGAATCATTTTTTTCTTTTTTGGACGTAAATAGGAAATTGGTGTTATTATTTTTTTGTGGTTTGGGAGAATTGTTGACGGTTGTTACGTCAACGTCATTAAGCGCCTCTGTTGTCAGGCGAAAGTTGCTGTGAGAACGATGCAATATGATGAATGGGCGACGAGTGAGAAGTCCAATCCTTTTGGGTCACGCCGCGTGTGTACGCGGCGGTAATTTTCGTGACCCATTTGCGGACCTGGGACAGAACGCGGGCTCCGGTGTTTACTTTCAATGGTTAATGAGTCGTGGCGCGGCCGACGACTGCATTCAATTCTCTGTTGGGTTCGGACCAATCGATAATCCCGCGGGAACAGTCGACGAGTTTTCCTCCGCGTTATGGATGTTCGTTTCGGATATCGAGATTGGCGAACGAGGATAACGAATTACTTTGACGAACGATCGAAACCGACTTGGACTCTGATTGTCGCGAAAAATAATTTGCGACACAAAATCATTGTACGAAATATTATTTTACGCATAACGAAGATAAATTAATTCATCTTCCGTCGCTGAAAAATAATTTTTTGAAATTTGTTTTCACTAAAAAATGTACATACGAAAAAATTCGGATTTTTATTTAATTCAAGCAGCGTTCGGTTTGGTCGTTAGATATATTTTTCTATCAGAGGTAATTTGCAAATTTGTGAATATTTCGGTGCTGAAAATGCTCATTTATAGAAACGCTAATTGGTCGAGAAAAAAATGCTCACGTTATGGATATTTTTTGCTACCCAAGAAATTCCGGAGCGATCCTCGGTCGAAGCGTAAAATCGGGAACGATAATTCCGTCGGGTGGACGCGGAATTAATTAAAATCCAAAAAGGCCCGAGTGAGCCGGGTGACGAAGGGCAGCGAGCGCGCGTCATAAATATGTAACGGCCCGTCCGGGCTCTGTATTAATTACCACGGTTAACGAGATATTCCCGACGACGAAAGAGCGACGGATTCGTCCCAGGGAAACGAGAAAGTGACGGATCGTGGAATTTTCGCGACACGATTGCAGTGTCCCAATTTTTTTCAACTTAAAAAAACCACCCAAACATCATTCATTCGATCGATCGATCAGTTAGATCAATTTGTAAAAACACCAATTAAATATCCGCTACCTTAATTTTTTCAATTGACAAAAAATCGCAGTGGAGAATTTTTTAGCGATTTATTTTCGTTTACTCGTCGACTCAATGAAATTCATCGATCGGAAGCGTAACGACTGGTAACGGGATTGGCCGATCGTCGATCTCGAGAGGCTCTCGGGGAAAACGAAGATCCGTGTAGTACGCGCCTGTAATCTCATCTAGGCACTCAGCTCGTACCGACGCTTTTTATCCTATTACGTCACATGAATAAAGTAAAAGACTGTCGTGATGGGGCGGGAGGGGGGAGGGGGGTGGGGGGTAAGCGCGGACGGCTCTGCTACGCTTCGCTGCGCCTCGCGGGGATGACGCTCCGGCGACGGCGGTGAAGTTGATGCGTGGTCGGTAAATTTTTCAAGGACGGACGGAGGAGGATGACACAGATAAGGGAGGAAATCATGACGTTCGACTGAACGACGAGAATTTCGCCTTCCGATATTTTTCACCCTTTAAATCGGCTCTCAACATTTTTTTTTGCCTTTACTGAACCGTTTACATAATTTACAAAATGTCAACATTTTCTCTGATAATAAAAAATGATTATGATTAAGAAACGATTATCTTTCCCCGACAAACTTATTTTCCCTTTGGTGCTTTTCTTTCTAGCAAGTAGCAGATAAACTTGCAAAGTTGACGAACTCAGTGTCAACAGAAAAAAAAAAAAAAAAATCGTAAACTCTCTTCGCAATAATTTAAACGTCTCGCCGTTATTTTTATTGGTCTGTGTCACTAAAAATCTTTCACTTTGCCCTCGATGGGTCCATTAGCCCTCGCTTCAACCCTCTTCGCCTGTAATCGCTGCCTTATCTACTAATTTTTAGTGGCCCACACGACGATTCTACCTGCTCGTCCTGTCGACTGTGTTTTTCCCCCTTAACGATACTTTTGCACGAGAAAATTGCGTCGTTGCAATTCAAGCTTGCAGCGTAATTGTGAAGCTCGTGTAACTTTCTCTCTCTGTCTCTCTCTCTCTCTTTCGGATGAGGCAGGAAGAAAGGAGAAGGACACGCGGAGGGTGAAAGCTTCGTCGCCGAGCGCCACTCGATATCCACGGTACAATGTTAAAATGTGCGAAAGGCGCAGTAGAAGCGGCAGGAAGCGAGCAGACAACGCGGCCCGTCGGCCGCCCTCGCCGCCATTAAATCATCCGCGCCTCGCGAGCGGCCGAGGCACAGTTGTGCTTTTAGCGATTAGGCGGCCGCGCTATCGTCGCGCCCGGGGGTTGCGCCCCCGCTACCTGCGCCGATGGCGTGCGAGAGGGTGATAAACACCCACTTAGAATGAGCACGGGGGGCGAGAGAGAGAATGAGAGAGAGAGAGAGCTTAATGAGCCCGAGTTACATGGGAGAAATTGACGGGAATCGTTCTTCAGGAGGGGATGAAGATTCTCCACTTGGCGGCGACGATAAACAAATTTTTACGACCCTTATGCGAGCTCAGCTGGACTCTGGTTGCTCGTCTTTTAGGGGACTGTAAATTGTTTTAGCATTTTTGGAGTTGACAGTTTTTATAGAGGTGGAAGGAAATTAAGAAAAAATATGGTGTTTTTGTTGATCTGTTTTTTTTTTTTTTTTTTTTTTTGGAGGGTTATAAATAATTTGTTGGAGGTTAGGATAATGTGTTTTGGGGCAGTTGTCAGATTTCGGGATTTTTGAGACGTGGAAAAGAGTCGATTTCACGGGGCTTTTTTGTGGGGATGTTTACATCGATGGATTTGATTCAGACTGACGGAAGACGTGAACGAGAAGTGACTTAAGAGTCCGGTAAGCATGGCGGGATTATCGCGAAGAAAGGAGGCCCCTTCCATGGAAGAGAAAAAAAATAAAGCAGCGTCTTTTCCCCCAACTTTTCCCAAAGCCGCCAACCGGTGTAAAATCGTATTATCAGCTTAGCTAAATGTTCCGGGAAAAGATTTGAATAAATTCTCATCGCGCCTTCGCTCGGCTGCCGACGGCGATCGGCTTCCCGCGATTGGGAGACGGCGACGAATGAATAACATTTTCTTCCTATCGCATTTAACTGTCGTTTAGCCGATAAAAAAATCAAAACCACTCAACATTTACCAAAAACATCCCAGCTAATTTTTTTCCCTTTGAATCAAAACAAATATTACGTAACCTGATAAACATTTTTCGAAGTCTTTAAAAATCAATTGAAATAAAAATTTTCAATTGTCATGTGTAACATGTTTTAATGTAGATTCGCAATAACCCAAATGGCCAGAAAAAAAACGTTCCCTTTTTCTGACCAAATGGTCAGAAAAACAAATCCCAATCCCTGTCAGAAAAAAATAAACCTATACAAAAAATAACGATCCGATATTCATAGGTCCCTGATTTTACCATAAATGTTGATAAGACCAAATCGCTTATCGTGGGATTTAAAAAAACGAGGTACTCACAGGTGGATTTGGCATGCAGCGTCGCGGCGGCGGCGGCATAGGATCCGGCGCCGTGCGATAAGACGGCGGCGAGTATCTCCCCGATGGGAAGCACCCCGGGGCCGATATGGGTGCCCCATGAAGCCCCTTGCTCCCCATCATCTTGTCCGGCGAGTACATCATCTTCGCTGGGCAATATTCCACCCACTCCTCAATTTTACTTTCTCTCCTCTCCCCCCGAAAAAATCACAAAAACCAAAAATTCGACGAATCCAGCTCACGTCTATCGATTCACGACGAGCAAAACACTCAGTGTCGACGAGATTTGTCGCATCCGTCTGGAATTCTCACCAATCGTCCTCGTTTCCTGTCTCTCCCGACGACAAAATTCCCTCACTCGATTTTTGCACTGCCACACCCGTTTTCGATCCGCAAAAATGATCCCGAAAAACCAAAACGACCAACGGAAAAAAACAACCACCACCGAAAAAAAACGTCGAAGTCAGCGACGTCCAGGTAGCTCCAGGACTACCTGGATGTTACGTCTTTTTCTCATTATCATTTCCTCTCCCGTTGATTATTATCAATACAATCGCTTATATCTTCAATCGACGGGGGAAATAAAACTGTCTTCTCAGCTGTCACGTCCGCTGGTGTCACAATTTTCTGCTCAACCGAGGCACATCACGATCTCGCACTCTCACCCTCACTCGTCTCAACCCTCAGTCCGAAATATTATATATATGCCGATATACAATATAGAACAGTGACTATATCGAGTCCGAATTTTCCGAAGTGACTCGTGGAAAATCGCGAGCGACGAAAAATTCGTGATGGCAATTATTCTCAACCCGCGAAAGGACGTCGCGACGTCGACTGCGTCGTCCGCGAGGAGAGCTTTATCGAGAACTTTTTCCCGACGACTGTGCCGGATGAGTGCGCGACATGTTCTGCCGCGGATGAACTGTTCCACGCTCGGGGGGTGGTTAGGAGATGCAGGGAGAGAGCCGAGAGGGTGGAAAGAGACGGGGTGAGTGAGAGAGAGAGAGAGAGGGAGAAAGATGGTGGGTGTGTGGAGGGTAGCAAAGCGTTGGGGTGAACGCAGGCTGGCGAAGAACGAGGACGCCGAGAGCCAGAAGGGTGGAAGGGTGGGGGGAGGGGGAGGGAAATCGCGGCTGTGTGAGTGGACGAGAACACGAGGCGGTTGGTCGACGAACGGGGAGGGATGAACCGGTGAGCGACTCCCACCCCCCGACTGATCGGGCTGCGAGCTGCGAGAGCGACGAGAGCGAGGGAGAGGGTGAAGGGTGGGAGAGAGAGATGGAAGAGCGCAGGGGTTGTGAGGGGGCGGAGCCTGACGGGTGGCACGCTTGCGCTCTGATTTTGCAGGTCGGCCATGTTGCCACCCCCCTTGCCTCGTGCTTGGTGCTGCTGGCGCCACTGATGCTTCTGGTGGTGGTGGTGGTGGTGCTGCTGCTGATTCTGGTGGTGGTGCTGCTGCTGGTGATGCTACTGCAACCCCCTGGCTCATCGCTGGTCGCGAGACTCGCGAGACTCGTGACCGCTACCCACTTTTCTCATTCTCTCGATCTGTATTTTTTTTTTTTTTTTTTGCTGTCGGATGAGACTACAACCCTGTTAGTTTCCACATCTGGTAGGGTGTATGAAATATATGGAGACTATACTGTGTAGGACTATGTTGCAGGGAAATAATTTTTTTGCGATTTTTTTGGAGACGATTAATTATTTTTGTGATATATTATTTTTATTCGAATTGGAATTAATTCATTGTCGGCAGAGATATTCATTGCCGGCGATAAATTTAACGTTTGCCACGCACTATTATCGGTAAAAAGGATTTTAATAAATTCATCGCAGGGTCATTTTTGTCGCTCGACGAATTTATTCGGTGAGACGGCAGTTTTAGTCATCGTTTATGGTTAATGGAATTTTTAAATAAATTCTGACAAATTTTTGGTTGCGATGAACGTAATTCTGCGTTTCCTGGGATTTTCGTGGGATTGAAATGTCGTGACGGGCAACGAAACGTCGAGACGGTTGCGAGAAAAACGATGACCGCCGCCGGAGAGATATAAGCAATAGCGAACGGGGGACGGAAAAAGGAAGAATGGAGACAGACGGCGCAGGAGACGCGACGACCTTCCTATAAGAAAATTGGTTTGCGGGCGAGAAAAAGGACGAGTGGATGATAGCCGGGTTTCGGTTTTGTCGCGGATTCATGCGACGTTACAGGTTGAGATTTTTCGTGTGGCCGAATTCGCGGCTGAATTATTGAGCACTATGGAACAACTCCCCCAGCCCCCTCCCCCCTTTCCACCCTCTAACTGCTCAGCCCCGCGATTCTTTCGTCCCTTCTTCGATCGGACTATGTATCGTGGCAGTCGCTTTCGTTTCAAACGTTCACATATTTCGGTAATTGCTCCTCAAATTATTTGGCTCACTTTTTTACATCAATAAAATTATTAATTCAAAATAATTGAATCCTCATAAAAAAAAATTTAATAAAAAAATCATCCGACCACGTTGGCCATTAAAAAAAAAACCAAAACGTCATTGACGACAGAAATTTGCTCCTCAAATCATGTGCCTCACTTTTTTACATCATTTACATCATTAAAGTGTTAATTTAAAATAATTGAATCCTGATAAAAAAATAATAATTCAACCACGTTGGCCATTAAAAAAAAAACCAAAACGTCATTGACGACAGAAATTTGCCCCTCAAATCAATTGGCTCACTTTTTTACAATTATTTGCATCATTAAAGTATTAATTCAAAAAAATTCAATCCTGATTTAAAAAAAAACAATTAAAAAATAATGCAGCCACGTTGCCCATTAAAAAAAGCCAAAACGTCATTGACGACAGAAATTGTCCCAAAACGCATCAGCAGCAGCAGGAGTCGAAGCTGTTGTCACCGTCGGCTGTGTAGTCAATACGCTGCGGGGGTCCAGGTCGCGTTGGCGGTCAAAGGGGATGACGCGACGACGACGACAACGACGACGATAGCGTCAAGCCAGAAGGTCGTTTCGCCTCGGAGGCTACGTAGCCCGTAGCGTGCAGCGCCGGCTACGTTGTGGCAGGGGTGGCAAGAAGGGGGTGATGAGGGGGGAGGAGGGGGAGGTTACGGGGCGAGGTATAATACGTTGGTGTATGGAGGCAGCGTCGAGGACTCCGACGCACGGCCTCCGGGGTGGCGAGGCGCTCTCGCTCGGATCTCCTCGTTTTCCGAGGGATGCTGGCCGGAAGGTTCCCGCGGGGCCCGTGTTATCGCCTCGCCAGGATGACCAGCCCGCGTTATCAAATATTAAACCTACTTGCACTGAGCCGCTTCTCTCTCTCACTCCCTCTTCCTCTTTCCCATCCCCCCTCTCTGTCTCTCTCTCGCCCCAATCCCTAACCGCCTGGACTATCTCCTGGACTAACCTTCAACCCCCTCCCCCCCTCCCCCCTCCCGTCTCACCTCACTTCGCCGACCTCAGTCCACTTCTCTCCGACTTCCTCCTCTCGTGACTTTCCTCAAAGCTCTTGCACTGTTTTCAGAGCGAGAAAGACAAATCCTCGCACACATATATATAGAAATATATATGTGTTTTTTTTTTATATATATAAATTTGTTTGAAGTGTGTGTATATAGGTAGACACGTGTGTCTGGTTTCGTCTTACTTTATTTTTTTAGGGGTGGTTTCTCTCCACCCTCCCACGAGGATGGGGGAGGGGGGTGGGGAAAGGGGATGGGAAGAACGAGGAGCCAGCATCCCTTTCGCAATCGCTCGCGGTCGTTCACTCGCCAACCGACTCGTCCGACTCGTCCGCCGAGTAAAAATTTATCCTGGGCGGCTCGAGAAACGAGATATCTTTTCTCTGGGTTTTCTTTCGAGGTAAGCGAACCGTTTGCTGTGTGTTTTGACCTTCTCGAAAGGAATGAGGAAATTCACGCGAGAAGCGAATATTTTTTTTTGTCTTTCTAATTTATTCGTTAAAATGATTTTTGAAATTGAAGTCCGGATGGAAATGAAGGCCTGCGGCGATTTCGCTGCGTCGATCGTCTAGCTGAGCAAACAAATAAATAGGCTCGACGCATTTGTTTTGCGGAAAATCGTGCAATTAGTATTAATCGAATCAATCAATTATCGTGACGGGGAATTTATCGTTGTTGTCGAGAATTTCATAGCGACGAATCTCGCCGAGGGTTGCGGAAATTTCCAGCCCTAGAAGAAACGCACAATGGCTGAAGTAATTACAATCCCCCCGCGCGGTGATTCGATCGACTTGCACCGCCAATTGACTAGTCGAGGCGAACAAATAATTTTACCGCAACAAACGTATTTGTTTCGACGGTGAAATTAGATAATTAGTATTAATCGGGTTGATTGATTATGAGACGAGTCACCGACGTGTAACGTTTGATTTTGCATACACGAATCAACGGGGAAAATTGTTTTCGAATTTGCGGTCGATAAATAAGTCAGTGTCAATCGAGTGGAAATTTATTTAAATCTCATTATCATACGAAGAGCTGCATCGAACTTCGGTAAATACTCCATATTTCGTCCCCGATACGACGGAATTTTGATTGGATCAATTGAACTGTAGTTCCAATCAATTTTCAACAATTTCAATTTTTAATACAATCCGCAGTTTTTTTATTACGGATTTTTTTTATTATTGTTTCCTCATTTTCGCGGTGCAGCAATTGAGTAACGAGGAAATAGAAAAAAAAAATATTGCACGTTGCAGTGGCCGACAAAACGGCTGCTGTCGATCGACGTCGATGTGCATTTAAAAACTGGGCTGGAAAATATGGTAGCCGGTAACTTTTCATGGTGTATCATTAAGGCACCGGTGTACGATAATACGGTTCGTTCGGTGGCAGAGCGAGAGAATAGAAATACGAAAGTAATACTTATATATCGAATGCCAACCCTCATCCTAGAGTAGAGAAAGAGAAGGGGAAGGGAAGAGGAGGTTAGGGGGTGGTTTTTCTTTACCGTGCGGTGAAAACGCGAGTCTCGGAAAGCGACGGACGCAAAAGAGACATAATAACGCGTATTTCCAATCAAGCTAATGAGTATAATCAGCGAAACCCCGGCAGCGTTTCCGGAGACGAAGAGACAGAACGCAGCCAAGATACACCAACCCCCTCAGGGGGGTCACGATACGTGCCACGCACAGACCCTGTGTGTGCAGAAGGGGAGGGAGGGTAGGGGGGGAGGGGTTAAGGGTTGAAGGTGAAAGGGCGGCTCGCACAATATCCCTGTACACGCGGTCCCCGCAGACACAATACGCACAACACACATATGGGACGTTTCGGCTCAAATGGGCGAAGGCTCTGTAACCGACCGCCGCCCTTTTTTAATTCTCTTATATAGCTTCAAAAGGGTAAATCGCAACTAAAAAACCCTTTTTAGTTAATTCTGAAAAAAAAAAATTTTTGGCCGAACAGTTTGTCAGAAATCGTAGATCTGGCCGCCGGGCCAAAAACCGCCCAAATCGGGGTCACGAAATTTATTTTTTCAAAATATCGACTTCTAACCTACACCATCGTTCTCAAGTCGCATATTCTACCCCTGAAAAACTGGTTACAACCCTTTTTTAGTTAATTTTGAAAAAAAAAAAGTTTTGGTCGAACAATTTGTCAGAAATCGTAGATCTGGCCGCCGGGTCGAAAACCGCCCAAATCGTGGTCACGAAATTTATTTTTCCAAAATATCGACTTCTAACCTATCGACTTTCAACCAGAGGAATACCGCGTGTGAACTGAGTCGGAATGCCCTGTACATGGCGCAGACGCTCCAGGGCCCAAAGACTCGTGACGAGTGGAAAAAGAAGAGGTCGCTCCGGCTGCATTGGGGGAACACGTACTCGTCGTGTCGAACAGAACCACCTGCTCCGGGCTCGAGGAGAGACCGAGCGACCGGGTATCAGCGGCGGACACCGGCCGCGCGCGGTGTGCTCTACGCACACTGCACGGTGCGTGCGCGCCGGGCGCCCCGCGCGCGGCGTTCGCCTCGTTACGTCCGCGTCGCGCCGTCCCCGACACTTTTGCGGTCGCGGGGGGGCGTGACACGCACACACGAACAGCGCTCAACGCGCGTGGAGAGTGAAATCACCCCCCCCCCCCTCCCCCACAACCCCCTACCTTCTCCCCTCGGTGCACTTGAAAACTGTCGCGAATTTTTATATTCCCGGATTCGCGTGTACGACGTATTTTAAAATGCTCGTCCGGAAGAATTTTTCAAACTATCTGGGTTTACGATGAAAAATGTAAAATAAAAAGAAGAACAACAACGAAACGAGGCCGCACGAGTTTTTTTTTCTGCGAACTATTCAGAGTCGTTAACGTCGCGTTTCAAGGGATTCGAAAAAAAATTACGCAGAAAAAAATGGTTATTATTATTATTCTTATTATTTTTAGTATTTATATCATTTTTATTAATTTATTTCTATTGGCATAATTATTAGTTAAATTCATAATAAATGCAGCCACCCTAAATTGTTACATACGGTACGATTCATATTATCAGACTTCACCCCTGACCCGTCAATGAGTGTCCGGTGTCTATGTATCGCTTTTTTTTATTTGTTTAGGCGACAAAGAATCAGTAACTCGCTGAAGGGAATGAGCTTGCGGGGAGACTCGGAGACAGGAAGAGGGCGAGAGAGGATTCGCGCGTGAATCTTTAACGCGGACGTCACTCATTGTAACTGCGCTGATACTCGCAGCAGCAGCAGTGCCGGGGGGAGGGGAGGGGGTGGGGGTGGCCGCGCGTCTGTCACGTCGATTAGGTGAGAGACGAGAGGCAGCGACGGCGACGCCGGTGGTTCCCGGGTGTTCCCGGTGCTAAGGGCGCGATTCTCTGCAGTCACCAGAACCAGAAACTACCCCCCACCACCCCCTTCATCCCCTCTGCCCCTCCACTCTCCCTCGATGCCTGTTCGCCGGGAAACTCGCTGCCACGCGAATTCTCTATTTGCCTCTAACGTACTAACGCGAGAAAGCTCTTCCTCCCTGACAATCGTGAAACGTCGAGCGGGCGCGTCACGTCCGACTGCGCGACTCCTGCGACGCTGCTCTCTCGGTCCCGTCGCCTGCGACGCGAGCGAGCGAGCGGGCGGGAGATCGAGGGGGGGAGGGGGGTGAGAGGGGACAGACGAGTTGAGCGACGACACTTCTTTCCTTCTCGTCGTCGATTGCCCTCGAGAACGTTTATCCCTCTCCTCGCCGGCGCCTCGCTAGTCCATTCAGCATTGGAATCGATCTGAATTCGCGAGTGAAACAATTATTTAGAAAAAAAAATGTATCGTAGCGACAATAATTTTGTGGTGAACAAAAAAAAATTGGAAAATGATTTTGCATTAAAAATGAATGAGCTCAGTGACGTGATCAATAAAAATTTAATTAAAAAAATTAGTAGGTACTGCAGTGACTGGTCAGCCAGTCCAAAATCGTCACCAACCCCCCCAACCAAAAATTAATCAAACTGTCGTCGTCAACTGATTCCGCCTGAAAATCGGAGAACGCCTATTGCCGCAGTAGTCACGGCTGCGACTGTTCAGCCATCCAGCAAAACAGGCAGCAGCAGCAGCAGTCACCGCGTCAAATAACCAACGGGCTTCAACCGACCGAGACTAACGCAGACGGTCATCGAACGACCCGCAGGAAAACCCACACGGAATCCACCCCCCCCCCTCCCCCCCTCCCCTTTACCCTCCTGTGATCGTAACCGTTGACTCCGAGCGGCCAATCTCCGGCTCTGTCGCGAATCAATGATGATTGACTTACGCTTCGGCTGCTGCTGCTTTACAGTCACACAGAGAGAGAGCGAGAGAATCCTGTCTCGTTTTCCCCCGACGTTACCACTCTCAGTGGTAACAGGCCGCAGTGGTAACGGCAGCGCCTGTGGCACGCTTCGTCGATTGTAACGTCACGACGAGGACCTCGAGCCTCCAGCCTCGTGGCTGTAGTCATATCCAGCGAGTCGGGAGAGCGACCAGCAGAGAGAGGGAGAGGGAAGCCGTTTACACGTGTGTACTATACAGGCGCGTGTTTGCCGTGTTAGGTCTATTGGGTTAGGCCCCACAGGCAGCACCATCGCCAGAGAGTGCTTCCTCTGTACCATAAAGCGCCACACGATACTGTGCACCACACTCGAACCCCCCTTCAACCTCCCTCGACCCACCCCCCTCACCCCCCGTGAGATTGCGCTGTACGGGACGTAGGGGGACCAAGGGGGGAGGGGGGGTTGCGCCTCGCCTCGTTCTCTCTGTTTGATATATTGAGATTGCCAAATGAGCGCACGGTGATCGAGTATGCTTTCATTAGCGACGCTTGCGCCGCGGTCTCCGCAGCAGCGAGCTGTATTACCGGTCCCTCGGGGCGCCAAGACTCGTGTGCAAGCACATGCGGAAGGTGGGGGGGAGGGTGGAAGGGGCTGGGGGTTGATACCGAGAGAGGCCAGGTTTTTGGCTCGGCTGTTCGATGCCGCGAGGCCTCGTCGAGCCGAGGCGACTCAACGACGTAATAATGCCCACACTGAGGATCAGCAGGTCGAGGGGGATGAGGGAGATGAGGGGGAAGAGGGAAAGTGGAAAATTCGCGGTGCAGTCAGACGCGATTAGGCGAGTCGTTCAAAAACGTGGGAAGCAGCCGTTGTGACCACGTGACGGCTTCGCTGGAGATTAAGACAATTTATTTGACCTCTTTTTTTCGCAGCAGGTGGATCACGAAATTTGGCAATTAGGGGAGGTTGTTTGTCGTTTGTTAATATTGCGAACGGGTCGTAAATCGCATTAATTAGTAGTCGAGGTCTGGCTGAGTTCCGTCGATGACGCGAATAGGAATTGTCGCTGGGCGAGAGGACAATGTGGAAACTTGGGAGAGGGTTAGTGTCTTTTTTGGGGGGTTGTGTTTGAACGTAGGAGATAGAATTTAAAAAATAAAAAATATAGAAAAAAACATTGGGAAGTTGCAGGTGAAACTTCGAGGCCGAATGTTTAATGTAGGAATCTTGGTGAAAGTAGTTGGGGACAGTTATAGGTCGGCCGAGCTTGCGAACAATTATTCTTCGTCCCAACTTCCCTTCTCAATTGTAGCAGATGAAGAAGGTCATTTTCTCCGAGGCATTTACGATATTCTCGGACCAATTATCGTCAGTCGACCGGTGTCTCTTATTTGGAAACGCGAATAAGCAAAAGTAGTCACGGTCTATAACGAGTCGGACCAATATTTTCCAATCAAGGTTTTTTCTATACTTCGTTATTTTTTTATTTTTGTCGCAACTTCTATTTTATATTAATTCCATTAGTAGTTTCAGTCGGTTATAGTCCAGACGGATATTTTTCACTCCAGGGGCTTTTTTTCGTATCGACGCCTCCCCTGGTTCGTCATTGATGCCTGGGCTGGACGATGATTATCGGGGCACCTCGTTAATTAAATTTTTCGTGAATTATCGACGATCAGACGTGTACGCATATTTTTTTAAATTTAATTTCCTCCGCGTGACTGTTATCGTGGCTTTTTATTGCGTTTACCGTTTCCTGCCAGGGGAGGCTATAAAATTTCGGGGGAGTGGAGGGGCTGAACGCGTATTTCCGCTTCAAGATTGGTCTGCACTCTCCGAGCCGCGACCACTTAGCCGCCTCGTTATCAGGCTGCCAAGCGCCCTCGACTCATACACGTGTTTCGTTCTCGTCCTTCAGAAATTATGATACCAAAAAAAAGGAAGAAAAAATAGAGCCGGATCAAGCTCACGCACAACATTAACTCGAATCCCTAATTTCCACCCCTTTCCCAGTGTCCCGAGCCTCGAGAGTGACACGCGAACGCGTTTATCTTTAATGCCCGACTTCCTTTCGTCGGAAATTTCGTATACGTTCTCCCCGACCGACTCGAGAGTTTATCGCTGGTTCAATTTACACGTTTCGTCCTACGAACGAATTAGCCTAATTAGCCAGGCCGCGAGTCTCTCCGACGACCGCGGTAATTATTCGTCAATTGCCGGGCAACGATCGTCATCAATATTACTCGGCTCATCAGCCGGCATCGACGTTCAACGGTGGACTGGAATAAACTGGTTTGAGGCCGTCCGTTCAGACACTGGCCGTAACCCCTGATATTATACGGTCGCTTAGGTGACAACAGAATTTTTTAAATAATTAATAACTCCTCATAATCTTTAAAAAAAAATACAAAATTATTTTTACAAAGTCCAAACTGCGCCAGTGAAATCCAGAACTGTAATACGAAACATTCGAGGCGAAAATTACTATTTCAATTCCAGCCTCGAATCGAGACGACTGCGAAAGGGGGAAGAAAAAAAAACACCTAAGAAACCCCTGAAAGAAATGGGGGGAGGGAGGGGGTGGTTTTTCGTTGCGGAGGTCGGCCTAATTCTCGGGAAGCTTGAGGAGAAACACCGACCGAGTGGATAAGCTCTCGAGCCGAAGCAATTGAAGCTCCGGAGTCGTGAGTCTGCTGCTTCTGCTGCTGCTGTTGCTTCTTCGGGGCTGTTGGGGTGGGTTTTCCCTGCGGAACGAGAAGAAGAAGCGGTGGAGGAAATAAAAGAAAAGAGGAGGAGGAGGACGAGAAAAAAAAAGATGGCGAAGCGGAAACTTAGGGCCGCCGTTTTCCTCTGCAACATATATATGTGTATATCTATATATACACACGTGGAGTCTGGAGAAGAGGAAGAAGGCAGACGAGGAATATACATAAGGTTCTCTTTCGCGCCCTCCACGTCGTCCTACGTGCCCGTCGCACCCTCCGCACTGTACGAAACAACCGGAACCCGCTGACTGCCGTTTCCCGCACACAATCGCGGTCACGTCCTCGTCCACCTATCTCCCACCCCCTTCCCTCGCCTCTCCCTCTCCCCCTATCACTTCCTCTTCGCCCCGCAGCTTCGTAGACACCGCATACGACCCACGAATTTTCGCCCCAGCGACGATGAACCGTCATCCAAGATGGGGCAAAATGGCACATCCACCAATATGCATTTTTGCACCCTAGTGCGTAAAATCAGCTAATCAGGACCACCTCACAAAAACCCATCGTTACAATTTTCAGTATTCCAAAATAAAAAAATTCCAAAAATCAACTCCTGAGTTCCGACAGCGACGATGAATCGCGATACAAGATGAGGCAAAATGACACACCTACCAATATGCATTTTTGCACCCTAGTGCGTAAAATCAGGTAATCAGGACCACCTCACAAAAACCCAACGTCACAATTTTCGCTATTCCAAAATTTAAAAAAATGCCAAAAATCAACTCCTGAGTTCCGACAGCCCGAGAATTTTTTTTTGTATTATTATTTTTTTGGAAATCTTCCGGGAAGTGGAATATGTGAAATTTTCATGGTTCCCGCGACGCACGTAGGTGTTTCAGTGCCCGGAAGAGGTGAAGGCGCTCTTCGTTTCGGCCCCGCGAATTTTCCACGGACGAAAGCTCGAAAGTGGTGGGAAGGAGGAGAGGGGGGAGAGAGAAGAAGAGGAAGAGGAGGAAGGAGGAGGAGAAAGAAGAAGCTCTTCCATCGCGTAGGCCAACACAAGCGGATCCCCATACTTATGTCGACGCTCTGCACATAAAGTCAGGGGTGAGTCTCGAGGCAGGAGCCGCGTTCCTCGGTCTTTTCTCTTCTCCCTGCCGAGTGCCAACCCCCCCGCAACCCCCTCCCCCTCCCTCCCCCTTCGCCGCTTCCTCCCCGCGTATATTCCGGCGTCGCTACACACGCTTCAGCCGGCCGAGCGCCGAGGCTCGCCCCGCGCACAAGAATAAGAAACACGGGGGCCATACATAAACAAGGAGGTTGGGGATGCAGCAATTTAAAACGTACCCCGGAATTCCTCCCAGCGGGGCCGTAGAGCGGCCCTCTGTATTACGAATTCCCTCCCTCTCTCGCCTCAGTGAAAGAGAGAAAGAGAGAAAAAGAGAGAGAGCTCTTTCTTACCTCCCCCAACCCCTCGACTATACCCCCACCCCCTTCGTCCCCCCCCCCTCCCCCTCACCGCCCGCCCAAACGTATACACACTTATGCATCTATATGCATGCACGACCTGTACCCCGGCGCATTTATCACTCCGCGCACGGCGGAACGAAACTTGCCGCATCCTATTCTACTTTCGGGCGATCTGCGACGCGACTCTGCAGCAGCTGACTGTGGCTTCTGGTCTGACCGACGGGGGGAGGCGATTAAGACGACACAGCATTTTTTTTATTATTTCAGAATTTATTAATTTTTTAAATAGAGTTTATTTATTGCCTTTTTTAATTCAGTCGAATTTCGAAGATTAATAAAATTATATTTTCCTACACTTTTATTAACCTTCGAAATTCAACTAAACTAAAAAAAACGGGAATAAATAAACTAAATTAAAAAAATGACAATGTAAATATTTGGAATAATTGATTTAAGGCCTTCAATCCCTAAAATAATAACGAAAACTATCGCTTATTTTTTTCTTTTTAGTTTCCTGATACGAATAAAATTGAAAAATTGGCAACCGATGGCTTTTAGAAAAATTTATATTTCCGATAATAAGGAACATGGTGGGTGAAGGGGGGGGGGTGGATTGGAGGGGAGGGAGTTTCGGATGGGAGGTCGTCGGTTGATCCTCCGGCCGACAATGGCCCGGCAGGCCGGCTCCAACTCAAATAACGTTAACAATAGAGAATTTCAAGTTACCTCAACCTCGCTGCGATGCCGCCGCCGCGGCAACGCGCTCGGCGCGCTCGGAGACCGAAAGCTATTGGGTGTTTGAACGGTGGTGTCGCCTCGGGCTCCCACGTGTTTGCTGACACGAGGGAGACACGAGGCTGCGGCGAACGCTGATGAGCGACGGAGAGAGCACTGCACCTCTCTCTCCCTTTTCCGCCTCTCTGTCTATCTGTACGTGTGCTGTATATATGTGAGCTTGTGTGGGGGCAAACGACGACGTGGAGGTTGGACCACCTCTCGGCGAGAGGTCGCAGCCGAGGGAGTTCAATTGGTGGCGGCAATCCTAGTAATGTACCCGTGGGGCTGTGTCAAAGCGCGACGGAACCAGCGCCACCAGTGGCGCCACCTATACTACCTCTTTCTGTCTCTCTTTATCGCTGTCTCTTTCTCTCGACTCCTGTCTCTCTCCATTCTCCCTCTCTCTCCATTCTCCCTCTCTCTCTCTCTTCATCCATGCTTCCGTCTCTCTCTATCTTTTTCTTTGTATGTACAACGCTTCTTGTATATATGAACAGAGTCCTGTGGATAATTTTTCTGTCTCTCTTCCTCTAATTCTGTCTCTCTTTATCTTCTGTCTCTTTCTCACTGTCCTGTCTCTCTCCATCCTCCCTCTCTCTCTTCATCTCTGCTTCCGTCTCTCTCTATCTTTCTCTTTGTATGTACAACGCTTCTTGTATATATGAACCGAGTCCTGTGGAAGATTTGTCTGTCTCTGTTCCTCTAATTCTGTCTCTTTTTATCTTCTGTCTCTTTCTCTTTTTTCTGTCTTTCTTTATCCTCCCTCTGTCTCTTTCTATTTCTCTCTTTGTATGTACAACGCTCCTTGTGAATCCAGCGAGTCCTGTGGAAGGTCTTGGAAGGGTTCGCCCTGGAATTTCTACTTCTTTCCCTTGAAGAAGCGGACCCCACTTCCTTTCCCTTGAAGAGGAAATCCTCTTCCTCTTCAACCTCTTCGTCTTGCGCTGCTGCTGCTACATACGGTATTCTAAAATTTCATTCTTAATACACCGGCGAGTCTGCTGGGACTCAGGGGGAGAGGGGAAAGGTAAAGGACAGCTTGGCGAACGCGAGAGAAAGGGACGCGCGGGGCGCCTCGGCATGACTGGAGAATCAAAGATGCACCTGGAGACCATCCCCGAAGTCTACTCGCGAAGCTACCAACGTGTCTGCGTGGGCCGTGCCGTCCGGGGCTCCTCTTTTCCGGAAAACGAGACACATCTTTGCCAGATTCTTACGCTTGCTTTTGCCTTTTTTTTAGTCGCAGTCGAAAGAATAAACTGGATTTTGAGATTAAAATAGTAGATACGTTACGAAATTAATAATGTTGCTTTTTATTAGCTTTACAATTTCTCAGTTATTTGCTTAAAAATTAATTCCAGTAGCCACCGTGAAAAGGGTAACGCGGGTGAGATTCGAAGCTGCAAAAGGACAGATTTATTATTATTATTATTATTATTATTTAATTCGATAAAATTTTGCGAAATTTCGTTTGAGTAAAATAAAAATGCTCACGCATAGCAAGGACGAATGCGATATTCGCAGTCCAAATCGTGCAGCGATTTATTTTCCTCGGGAGTC
Organism: Itoplectis maculator; assembly: GCA_964034905.1. Taxonomy (NCBI): domain Eukaryota; kingdom Metazoa; phylum Arthropoda; class Insecta; order Hymenoptera; family Ichneumonidae; genus Itoplectis; species Itoplectis maculator. The sequence goes on from OZ035870.1 coordinate 1,983,747, forward strand.
AACTCAAAATCGTCGATGTCGATGTTTTCGCGAATGTGCTCAATCGAACTCGCCTTTGGGATTGGAACTATATCGTTGTCCACCTGAAAAATATTTGTTTTGATGTTACTCGTTATATTCTGACGATAAAAAATATAAATGAAAATGATTTCCTTACCAAAAATCTGAGCGCCACTTGGGCCTTCGTTTTTCCATATTTCTTCGCGATCGCCTCGACAACTGAATTATCGTAAACGCTCTTTTTTCTGGCGGTCGTCGTCGTCGACAGCGAGCTGAGATAACCGGGATTACCGAGCGGACTGTAACCCATAACCGCGATCTCGTTGACCCGGCAATAAATTCGCAGTCGCCTCTGGCTCAGCATCACGTGACACTCGTCCTGACAGACGACCGGCTTGATCGTCGCGTGCTCGAGAATCCGAAATATCTGGTTGACGTTGAAATTGCTGAGACCGATGTTCTTAGTCAGGCCGAGCTTCACGCATTCCTCCATTCCTCGCCAGGTTTCCGTGTAGTCCACCTCGCCTAATTCCCGGATTTCCGCGTTGTGCTCGTCCCAATATTTATTCGATTCTTCCTGCGAAAAAAAAAAAATAAATTGACATTTTTTTCCAAATGAAATTTCTTCATTTCATTTTTTTCAAAATGAAATAAAATATCTGCAAAAATCACTCACCGAATAATCGAAGGGCCAGTGTATCAGATATAGATCGACGTAATCGAGTCCCAGATCCTCAACCGACTGTTTGCAAGCCGGGACGACATTTTCGAATTTGTGTTTCGTGTTCCACAGCTGAAGAATAAAAATAGACAAGGAGAGGTCATTGTATTTACGATTTATAAAAAATAATGATGGGATGGAAAATAATATTTGTTACTTTGCTGACGACGAAGAGATCCTCGCGCTTGACGACGCCCTCAGCGATCTTGTCCCTTATCGCCTCGCCCACGAATCCCTCAGTCAGGTAAATCGGCGAAGTGTCGAAGAGCCGATAACCCACATCGATGGCTATTTTCACCGCGTCTTTTATTCCTTCTTTGTTGTCCTTGGAAAGAAATAAAAATTGCCCACCAAAAATGTTCCACTGATTTTTTTAGCGATTTATTATTCACTAATTCTTGCACCTTATTTTCGTAGGTTCCGAACCCGAAGGCCGGCATTTTCGTTCCGTTGTTGAGCTTCACCGTCTTTCCGATCATTTTTTTTTTTTTTTATTATTAATTTTGAAAAGAGCCACAACCGAGCGACTCGACAGCCGCGCGTACGACGGTTCACTGAAGCCTCGAAGACACCTGCGAGAGATCCAGATTCGCCCGATTCGCCCTTTACGTGAATTTACGTCGCAATATGTAAACACCGAGCGGAAACGGCGGGAGAGGATTGTGGTGGGGTTCCCGATCCGTGGAATTGGATTTTCGTCGCCGAGTTCGGGACGAGCTCGAGATATTTCGTGTTGACAAAACATCGAACAGCGACGGTCGACGTCGTTTTGTGTGTACAAAGTTCGTCGTCTGTCGCGAGCGTCGGTGGCTCGTCGAAAACTTTCTTCGAAATTCGACATAAAATTAATTTCTCGAAACGTGAAATTAACGACAAAACGAAAAATTAATTTTTTATTAACAACAAAACGTGAAATTAATTTTTTATTTACAACAGACCTGTTGAAAAAAAATGTCGACATTAATTACATTTAAACATTTCACGTGACTCTCACGACGTTTCGGGTCGCGAGAATCGTACGAAGCGCCGAAATGATCGTGAAGTAAATCTCCGAGCTGTTTCACTGCCGCTCGGACGATTCTCGTTGTTCCTCGAAGCGGCCGTATACCACGCGGCCGTTACTACTGCAAGATATAACGGAGTATCGAGTCGGCCCGCGCGCTCTTCTTCTTCCCGTACATTTTTTATGAACACACTGCCCTTCGCCGGGGCGTATATCTCGCAGAAATATGACTATTGCATTCTCGTGTAAGAAAAACAATTGCTTTATCGTTCGATTCAGTGATTCCTCGCTCGGATATCTCGACGGTCGAATCTATCGCTGCGCTTTCCAGTTTTTTTTTCTTCCTCGATTCGACGATCATTTAGAGTGATTTTTTTTTCATAAAAAATATTTATTTTTTTATTTTTGAATATGTAGATATCTTTCCGTGTTCAATTTTTTTATTCGTGCTCATCTATGGAGTGGAGGGGGATATTAAATATGAGGACTAAGATTGTACAAAAAAATATATGAAAAATAAAATAAAATTATTTCTATTCCGTCGTTAATGCCACAATCATCGAGACGTATGAGTAAATCGCCTTCAGCGTGTACTTCAGGTTCGACAAATTTAACAGATGAAATTTCCACAGTGTCAAAGTCCTCGGCATTCGACTGCGAGCGATGACGATGCTGAAGTTGGTCATCGAGCTCTTGGACACTTTGTACCAGTCGCACTGCTCGAACACCTCAGCGATGTCCTCGCAGCTCGTGGTGAGTCGTTCTCCCGCGTAGTAATACAGACACGGGGTGAGCAGGACGAAAACGAGGTTTTTCAGGACGTCGATCATGCTCTCGAATGCCATGGCTTTTATCGCGTAACCCAGTTGAGAAGCTGGAACGATAATTTTTTTATATTTACAACTCATTATATTCTAATAAAAATGTATCATTTTTTTTAAATGATTTATTATTTAAAAAAAAATTATATTTTTTTTAAATTCAACGTGAATTTTTATTATTTTAATATAATATGCTGGAACGATAATTTTTTAATATTTTCAACTCATTATATTCTAATAAAAATAGGTCATAATTTTGTTTTAAATCATTTATTATTTGAATGAAAAATTATTTTTAAAAATTCAATGTGATTTTTTTTTACCGCACAAGCAAACCAAAATTTGCATCGTCATGGAGTGCAAACCGGCGTAGAGACCCATCGAATTCTCGAGATCTGCGCTAAGATCGAGCAGCTCATTGTGTCGCTCGACGAGACGACGAAAAACCCGACGACTCTGGTTTCCCTCCTCCATCGCGAGAAATTCGCGAAATCGTATCTTGAGAATTTTGTACTGAGCCGCAAGATGCAGAGCGAAGCTCCAGTAGAGCGACGCCGTCAGGATAATCGTCAGCTGATCGACGACGTTGACGATCAGCGAGGCGACGGCGACGACGACGCCGAACTCGGGATTTTCGAACGCGCAGTTGAGTCGACGATCCGGCGAGGGAAATCGACTCGGCAAAACCAATGAACGCGCCTTCTGAGCGACCGGTAGGAGGATGAACGCGATCGTCGTGACGAATCCGAGGGAACCGCAGTCGTCGTGACGCTTCGTGATCTCGTGGTCTCCCGGATCTTCGAATGAGGACCAATCGGCGCACGTCGACTCGATCAGTCGGATCAGGTGCCTCGAGTTCGCTCGGAGAATCAGACGCAACGCAATCGCTGTGGCGAACCAGGAAGTTATGGCGAATTCGGGGTCGCCGAACTTGTAGGATGGACAATTTCCGCGAGGATCGACGAGACGAGTCAGGATATTCAGGATCTGTCGTGAAATTTAAACGAATTAATTTTTTATTTAAAAAAAGAAAGCCAATTGTTTTTATTTTTGTCGTGGAATTTAATCGAATTAAATTTTTGTTAAAAAAAAGGAAGCTGATTGTTTTTTTTTGTCGTGGAATCGAATTAAATTTTTATTTTTAAGAAGGAAACTAATTTTTTTGCGAGAATTAAAATTACGATTCTGGATTTTTTTTTAAATAATTATTTTGTCATTGGATACCTCGAAAGCGAAAAATACCGAAAAAACAATCACTGAACCCTTTTTGCCTCTGTCGAGAGGCCAAACGCCGCTGACTCGCCAGACGACTTTGTAAACGTAAAACGTGTCGCGTTTTAGTCCGAAGAAAACCATTTTTTCCGGCCAGAAATCATCACTTTTTTCGACGAGTCTTAGGAGGGTTTAAGCAATGCTACTGACTCGGACGATGTGCACTCTTCGACTGCGGAAGACGAAGTTGCATTCGCGACGTCAGTCGACGCGAACTTGTAAACGTCATTTGATCCTATCGCAGCTCGCATTGCAACCGAACGACAGATAAATACCGGGAACGTGCTGGAACAGCTGGAAAATGTTGGCTATTCCGTATCTTTGGCATTCAATAGCTGCTGATTCTATCGCGGTTTACGTCTTCGGCCTGAAAAGGAAGAAAAAGAAACGTTTATTTACGGTTATGGGTAAACGACGCGTTTACCTTGTTGCGTTATTTAAGTCCCGCATCCCAGCAATTATTGTCCTGGATAACGAGTTACATCGATATTTTTCACGTCAATATTTTAGAAAAAAAAAAAAAAAAAAAAAAAAAGCGGTCACGTATTTCTTTTAATTTTACTGCAATTTCTGCCTTTAAATTAAATGCTTAACAAATTTTCAACTTTTAATGATGTGCGCTCGATTGATTTTGAAAAAAATATTTTTTTGGTCGTTTTTTTCGTCAGAAATCCTAGACCAGACCACTGGGCCAAAAAAATTATACTTGAAAGCTCGACATTGATCATTATCATTATTCATTATTAACCCCATTACAATAATATTTGATTGACTCGAAAAAAAAAATCTAATAAAGAAGCAACAGGTCGTAAATATCGATTAATCGCACTCGTCTCGTCTCGCGGGACGACGAGTCGCCCGAAGCTCTTCGCGCGCCGGAATCATCGGTGAATCGCGCGCCGGAATTTCTCGCTATAGGAGATGAGAGTGTGAATAATTGACGATATCGGTGAGAAAAGTGGGTGTACCTCGGTGTTGTAATACACCGGTTACATTCAATATTAAGATCATGCGCCCCGCGCGAATGTATCATTGAGGCCGCTCAGCCGCCGCCGCCGCTGCACAGTCGGAGAAAGATTGCAATTCGAGAAACCGGGGGGGATGAGAAAAAAACAACGGGAAACCGGAGAAAATTGGGTTTGGCAATAACACTCGGGTGTTTTTTTCATCGCCGCCTTCGCGATAAAAGTAACTCGCGATGGGTCTCCTCGTTTTGGGGAAACAATTTCTTCGTCACTTTGAGAACCCTCCTTGCGACCCTCAGTGGCTTAATTGAAAATAGGAAAAATCATACAAAAAAAAAGAAAAAAAAATCTTGCTTAGAAAACTTGAAAATAAAAATCGCGATTTTTTTTCCAATACATTTATTTATTTTTGTCATACAAAGAGTTTCCAATATTCAGAGGCTTAATTGAAAACAGGAAAAATCATAGAAAAAAAATATTACTTAGAAAACATGAAAATAAAAATCGCAATTTTTGTTTTCCAACGCATTTTTATTTTGATTTATTTTTGTCGTAGAGTTTCCACCCCAAATTCGTTAAATTGGATAAATTTACACCCGGAACTCTGACACCCGGCGCGAATCGATAGAAGAGAGGAAACAAAATGTGTCGCGCCGAGTTTCCGTTTGTTTCCCCCCGGACGCATCGGTCGTCGATGCTTGTCCGTCGAAGCCGCGGCGATGCACTCGATGCAGTGATACGCGCGCGACGAGTCTTTTCCACGCGGCGCAACTTCGGCCGAAATCAACGAGCGGCGCACAGCTGTCGATTCCCCCGATCGCGATTCCGGCGCGCTCGCTCCTTTCATCAATTATTTAGCGCGGACCCGCGCGCGCGTACGTTAAACCGTGCGTCGTCGTCGTCGTCGACCGCCGCCGCTCCCCGCGCGCAACGAGAACTCGGACTCGACACACGCGGTCGACGTCCCGCAACTGCCCAACTATTTTCCGTCAGCCCCTCAATCGACGATATATAACACGTTTTCCGCGCTGGAATTTCCGACGATCGCTCGTACAACCAATACAACAATTACCGGAACGAAAAAAAAATTAAATAAATAAATCTCATCTTCGAGTACCCTTCAGGCATTTTTTAGAAATTTTTTTATTTCAAATAAAACACGATTAAATTATTTTCAACATTTCTACGAATCAAACTAAATTTTTAATTTCCCTGAGAATTTTTACTACAATTTTTTTTTTTTTTATAAAAAAAAGTCTTCTATCACAAAAAAAAATGTGGACCACCGCCGCGAGTGTCCCAAATCCCGCCGCGACAATTACACCCCTCAGTCCGGGGGTAAGAATAAAAATCCGACCCCAGATCCGGGCCGCTCGCGGTTCGCCCCTCGATCTCCGAATCCTGTCGGTAATTGATAAATAACTAAAGACGTAAATCCGTTGGCTGTGGCCTCCTTTTTAATTTTTCACACCCCAAGGATTGGCAGAGCCGTTGTGGGAAAAAAAGGCCGGGGGAGGGGTTGGGGGGGTTGGGGGGGGGGGGCAGTTCTCGAGGGGAGGGGGGGAGGGTTAAGTGAGGGGGTGTCCGGGTGTGCGACAGGTCGAGGAGCCAAGGAGAAGGCGAACTACCCGGGTCTCGTTTTCCTCAGGTCCGTTCACACCTCGCCCCCCCCCCCCTCCCCCTCTTCTTACCCCCTTTCGTCCCCCTTCATCGCGCTCTCGTGGGATTTAACTTTAAAAACCGTCCAACTAAATAATCCACAGTCTCGGTGGCCGTCGCCTTCGCCGTCGTCGTCGTCGCCGTAGCCCAGAGAGGCCGCTCAGGGTACCCACGCACCTCAACACAGACCAACACCGAAACAACACAGAGACAACACAGACAACACAGAGATCGACGTAGACCACCTCGAGCGTCGGTCCCGTAAAACAGTTATAAAAACACACCGGTTACTACGTTAGCGTTAATAATTTAAGGATCACGCTCGCGGTGTCCCCCCTCCCCTTTGCCCCCTCCCACCCCCCCCCCCCCTCCCCCTCCCCCAGGCCTTTTGGTCCCGCGCGTTCGCCTGTTCGCCTCGACTGGCAAAACGAGCCAGCGGTCGTAAAGGGTCCTCCGCTCGTCTCCTCTCTCCTTCTCGCCCCCCCCTCCCCCCTCCCTGATGGCGCCGCTTCCTTCCGCCATTCTGGTAGCACCCGGGAAGAATTGGTTCTTCGCGAAATGACCCGGCGCGATGTTGCTGCTGCTGCTGCGCCGCCGCCGCGCGGCAGTAAAGGTTGCAGTTAAAAGTTGGCTGCATTATCAAAAAGGCCTCTCCGGCGCATCTCTATGTGTGCGCGCTAACCCGGCCAACCTGACTGTGTAGTGTTACGTAACAACGTAACTGTAGGTCGCGCGCGCGCGCCATTGGGCCATGGGAATCGCGGGTACGGCGACCCGGAGGGGGGCGGTGGGAGGGGGGGGGGGTCTGGGGGTCGTTTTCCCGTCGGTTTCTCTGGAGAACACGAGCGCACTTGAGGCTGCGAATGGCCTGGCGCCGCGCGGGTCTCGAGGAATAGCAAGACCATTGCGTGCTTTCTGGGATGAAAAGAAAAAAGAAAGAGAAAAAGAGAGAAAAGATGAGAAGGGGGGGGGGGGGTGGGGATGCCTGGACTGGATTTTGTTAACCATGCACGAGTGATAAATGTTTCAGGGTTGACAATGGTCTTACAGTGGTTAGCACTGGGTTAACAATGGGGCCCTATAGTGGCCAACATTGGGTTAAAAATGGAACCTATAGTGGCCAACATCGCTTTAACAATGGGACCCACAGTGGCTAACATCGGGTTAACATCGGGCCTCATTGTGGCCAGTATACTGACTCTTCAGCCTCAGCTCAGTAACAATCAAATGAGAATCATCGTACGTCGAAGGAAAATGGTTAGTCTCGTCGGGTTAGCCATAAGAACGCGATGTCGGTTTCTCCGCGGAGGACGACTCGTCGCTCGATTTACTATGAAGGGCGGCGAATCGCGCGGGACAATAGTTGCGTGTCGTATGTGGTGCGTGCCTCCTGCGGCTTTTCGAGACAGAATCGTGCGGCGCGCGTGAGACTCGACGACGACGATCCGACGGGGACTATTGCAGCACACTCCGCGGCCGGTATACGATCCAATCCCGTCTCGAGGCAGAGCCACACCGGCGCAGCCCCGCACAGCAGTTGCGAGCGTTATGACCCGACCGCACGAAGATTGGACTCTCAGGCGCTCCGAGTATCGTGCGCACACACGATCCATACGGCGATGGCCCGCCGTAAAGGCCTCCGAGGGCATCGAGGGGATGAATTCGCGTTAACCGCCCCTCGTGCGACGCGTGGATGCATTTTCGATGCGTTTATGTGGCGGCGGGGGGAGGAGGGGGGGACGAAAAAATGCAATTGGTGAGATTGGCAACTGGCGACTCTGTCTTATCGGTTTGATGACCCTGACCATTCTGATTGTAAGGCCAACTAATTATAATTGGCGAGGGCTAATAATAAGCCAATTTGTTGGCCCGAGGAATTAATCTTGTTTTTTGTTTTTTTTTAAATTTTCATTCCTGACCCTAACAATTCTGATTGTAAAGCCAACGAATTAACTGGCCAGGGAAAATAATAAGCCAGTTTGTTGGCCCGAGGAATTAATCTTGTTTTTTTTTTTATTTTATTTTTTTTTTATTTGTTTCTCTGTTATATGGTGGCATCTTTACAGCTGCGTAAGACGCGAATCAACGATCGCGAAGCGACAAACAGAGTCGAGGGATGTGTGTCTCGCGTCGTCGTCGTCGTCGCGGGGGCGAGCGACGGCGAGGGCGAAGGGCGGTTGTTTGCTAACCCGTTGCCACGGCTACGACACCGGCACGCGTTTTGTGCAGCGTGGTCTAGTTCCGAGTGTGGCGCGGCGGAGTATAACCCTCGACGGTGGCTAACCCGCACCGGGCCGGAGCGCGATCGCCCGGCCGGTACGTCCGAGCAACCCCTCCCCCTCCCACCACCCCCGTGCTTACCACCCACTCCCAAACTCATCTCCGTCGACTGTATACGACGACTGTAACCCTCCGCGAATTAATTGGGTTACGATCGAGTAGCTGCAGCCAAACCCACGTTAATTTTTTTATGTTCCCTCTCCCCCCCCCCCTCCCTCACTCCTCGTCCTTAACGCTGCGTCTTATTTGCTGATTTTTTTCTGAGTCTCCGGGGAAGACACCGAATTATCCCAAAGTTGATAATTTGAGGAATCCGAATCGACTCATTGATTGACCAATTTTTATCTCATCTGAATGGACTAATGAAAAACAAATTTATTTATTTTAACAATAATTATTATTGTTCTTATTATTATTAATAATTATTATTATTGTTATTATTATTAATAATTATTATTATTGTTATTATTATTAATAATTATTATTATTGTTATTATTATTAATAATTATTATTATTGTTATTATTATTATTACTTGTAATTTCAAGATGATTTTCCTGCGTTTATTATAATCAAATGGTTGTCAGTATCAAAAGAGAAAAACTTTTCTCAGTCGATACGAAAACGTTGTGACACTATTTGCGGTGCGTCGAACGTCCGATACGACAGCCAGCGAAGCGAACTCGCATTCAGTCGATCGAGGCGACGAAAGTGCCGGACGTGTAAACCGCGCGCGTTACTTTCGCGCATTAAAGGGCCCCTCGGACCATATGACAGGGCGAGGGGAGGAGGGGGGGGGGGGGGGGCAGGAGGAGGAAGACCAGGGGACGTTAATTATTCAGCAATCCACCCAGAATTATGACCATATTCAACTCGTAACTTCGCTGGGTCTCTGTCTCGCCTCTGGTCAGCTGAGTGGCGGACAGGAGAAGCGGCCTCGGCTGCAGCCGAGGCTGAGGCGCCGAGACGAGTAACGAGGGCTTTACCCTCCCTCGCGCTCGGGAAACGTGCTGCTACGCTATCTTCTCGTTCTCTCTGTCTCTCCTTCTCTTTCCATTCTCGGCCGTGAGGAGGCCTCTCACCGTATCTCACGCGCCTCGCGTTAACTATTGACTACGAAGTCAGTCGGCTCGCGGCAGAGAAAGGAGATCTCGCGGCGCACCTCAACGGCATGTTTTACCCCTCCTCCCTCCCGCCCCTTTCTCCTTCTAACCCTACAACCTGTCCCCCCTCCCCCTCCACTAGTCCCGTGCCCGCTCGGCCGGTCCTAAAATGCCCCCGGTGGTTCCTCTCACCTTCGCTGAATTTCGCGTCGTAAATTAAATGAATTAAATATCCTAGCTTTGTAACAGTTAATTTTTTATTTTTTATATTAATAGAAAATTTTTCGATCCGGTTTTCGGCCCGGCGGCCGGATCTACGATTTCTGACAAACTGTTCGGCCAAAAAATTTTTTTTTTCAAAATCAACTAAAAAAGGGTTGTAACCAGTGTTTTCAGGGGTAGAATATGCGACTTGAGAACGATGGTATAGGTTAAAAGTCGATATTTTGAAAAAATAAATTTCGTGACCCCGATTTGGGCGGTTTTCGGCCCGGCGGCCAGATCTACGATTTCTGACAAGCAAAACGACAAATTTCCTTTTTTTTTTCAAAGTTTAGTTTAGTTAATAGAAAAAATTGGAAATAGGAGAAAAGTTGATTATAAAAATGGGAAAATAATTAAAGATATTGTGTATCGGTACGAGTTACAATAAAATAAAAGAAAAAAAAAATCTAATGCCACCGTGAAAGGTGGCAGATAACGCGTGATCGAGGAATCATCCCACGCAGGCAAAGTCCGGGGAAAAATAAAATTCCGAGTACCGCAAATGCCGCCAATCGATACCAATTACTACGGGGAGAATCCCATTTTTTTTTTCTTTTTTTTTTCGTTACTCGTCTCTTCACGCCGCGAAACGGCGGAGAGCACGTGCCCCTCGTTACCTCGCGGCATCACGTAAACCCGCTTATCTTTATTACGTACAATGGAACCTGCACCTCTCCCTCTCTTTCTCTTTCTCTCTCTCTCTCTGTCTCTGGCTCTCTGTCTCTCTGTCTCCCTCAGCAAAAGAGACTCGTGGAAAACACTGTAAATAGATTATTGCAATTTGTCGAGTAAGCGTGACGCCCACGCGACGCCTTTAGCCCCCCCTCCCACCCTAGCCCCCATTCGCAGTGTCATCGTGTATTTCCTCCAATGATTTCCATTAACCTTTAGCGAGAATTTTCGGACGGATTTATTACCCGGAAATTTTCAATCACGAATATTTCCCAATGACTTCCACTAATTGTCAGCCTGATTCCCCAATGATTTCCATTAAATATGCAGTCCGAGCGAATTTATCACCCAATTTCCACAAACAATTAATTTTTATAAGGAGTCACGATCAGATTTATTGGCCGAAAATTTTTACTAGAATTTTACAAAATCATTTTTTTTCTGGCTATTTTTTTGTGTCATAAATTTTGTTGTAAGATTGACAAACACGAATAATTTCCCAATGATTTCCACTAATTTGTCAGCCCGATTTCCCAATGATCTCCATTAATTTGCATCTCGAGCGAATTAATCGTCCAATTTCCACGAACAATTAATTTTTTAAATGAAATCATTTGTTTTCCGTGTTGCAACGTAACGGGATTCTCCGTCCGGCACGCGCGCAACTGTAATTACAGATTGCGAGGAATTAGCTCGCGGGTCACAGAGCAGCGACTCGACGTTGAAATTATCTCGCGGCCAATGCGACGGATTCGGTGCTGAGAACACGCAACACGCGCTTGTGTTTCGCTGGCCGGATTTTATACACGCGCGTTACGAAAAGTCCGCGGCGCGTGTTGGTCAATTGATCCTGGGTCGCTTTGGCCAGGCGAGTCAGCCGCGATCAATCACTCGATACTGTCATAAGGGATTAAGATTCCTCGCCGCGAGCCGCCGGTCTATCCCTATAATCGCGCGAGACCTCTGATATCGCAGCGGTCATATTAAGACACCGCGACGCGACGACAGAAACGCGTTTATTCGTCGCGCGCCCTCGAAGTGACTCAAAGTGACTTGATCCACAGCTGTGAAATATTTATACATATCTATAAAAAAATAAAATAAAACGAACAATGAGATTCGTGGTTTTATTGGTGTATGGCCTCGCGGCCCTCGCGGAATTTGGGAGCTCAGGCGATCCGATCAGGAATCACACGCCTCCGGGAAAAAGATTCTATCAGTCGCTGCCGAGATCAGGTACGTCCTGATCTTTATTTGTGAATAAAAAGAATTTTTTTTAATTAAAAAAATAGATTGTAGAATTTGAGATTTTTTTTTGTGGGATATGAGAGAAAATAATTGTGATAGCTTAATTGATTTTTGATAAATGATCGACAGAGCGCCTAGATTTTCTCGCCTTCTCATTGGGCGACGGCTACACGAAGAACGAGACGAAGCTGCAGCGCGTGGCGCCCGATTTTCCATTTCCCGACGCCCTGGGAATCGACGAGAATTTGGTGGAAAAATTTAAGGTAAGCGGAAGAGATCTCGATAACCGGAGACCGAAAATACCAGCGATTTATATCGCGAGGCTTAAGGGATTCAGATTATTGAGATACGAGATCTCAATATCTGAATTAATCTTCCATCGACGGTAGCGGAATTTACAGCAAACACATTTTAATTTATTGCTGTTATTTTTTGTTCAGTCCCTGGAAGTGCCGCAAAATTTCACGACGAATCTTTACGTCTGGATCCGAGCGCAGTTCGATTTAGATCAGCCGAAGATGCGAACGCTGATTCTCAGCCGATCGGTTTGCCTGTCGAACGGCCACTGCATCGACATCGGCGACATCGGCGGACTTTGCTGTCCATTCTAACAGTATTTTTTACACGAGTAAAACGCAGTCACAATTTTATCGGTATTTGTCTCCTAAAAGACTTTCGTAACGCTGTAATTAATAATAAAAACGAACACAATATTCCAGAATTATCGTAGTTATAATTAATTTTTAATTCTATAATAAAATCATCGAACAAAGATTTTTTTTATATTTAAGTCTCATTTTATTTTACTTCACTTTTTTACCGCTTTTAACATATATATTTTCTTTAAACAAAACTCAAGCTGTCAAATTCCTCGCTTTGAACGATCTGTGTATTTTCTACGAGGAAGTGGTAGCTGCTGTCGGCGTTTCCGGTTTTCATCTCGTGTGTCCAGTCGCCAACTTTTCCTTCGAGTCCGGTGGCAGCTGAATATCCACGACTCTGCGTCGATGAAAGCTTTTCGTTATTCTATTTTTTTCTTCTGTAGATTAATTCTCACATTCCTCGCTACACAGACATCGCTAACTTCGCACACACTTAATTATACAAATATCGCGTTCATCCGGTGTGACAATAGTTTAGAAAAATAATGAGATTTACATATTCGTGGTGTAAAATATCAATTGTTATTTTTGCCTCTTCTCTTGTTTTTGTTTTTTTTTTTTTTTTTTTCAATAGGATTTGCGACGAACAGGAGACGCGTGATTCATGCGAGATTCATTTTATGTTTTTTTCTTTTTAATAATTTTGTTATCGTCGGCTCACAATTTTTCGCTCGTTTCTCTTCGCTCCGTTTTCATCAGGCATTCGTGTCGTCGAAGCGCGCAATTTTTATTCGTAGTACAGTTAGTTACTCTTGACCCTCGGAGGGTCAGTTTACCCTCGGAGTCGCGTTTACAGTTCAATCGGGACAGAAGCGAACAGCTGGACAGTTCGGCGCAAGCACAATCGCAGAAAGCCGCGGTTTTACAAATTGCTCCTCGGAAGTGCAGCGACGAAATCGAACGGACAACGGAAGAAGCCAACGAACGAGCGTTCGTTCCGTTCGAGTCACAACCACGTTGAAAAACGAGAGGGATTGTAATTTTGATTGAAGCCTCGACGGTCGCAATGTCGACGGTCGTTTAGTCATTACAACGATGATATACAGGGATTTTTTAGGCGAACTGACAGCGATCGGCCAATCATCTCATCAGTCAACAGAGAAAAAATCATGTGGACATATTTATTCTCTAAATAATTTAGAAAAATTTTAATCAGAATTCTTGTGACTTTGCACTCCCTATTAAAAATTATTAGGGACTTTTTTTATTGCATTCAATTGGATTCGAGTGAATAAAAAAAAATGATGAGGTAGCCGATCGATGAGCGTCGCTCCGTAAAATAATCTACTTCTGTACAAGGATCATCTCATACATGATTAATATAAAGAGAGAAAAAGAAACATAATAAAAAGAATATTACAGATATTTTTGGCATCGTTTCTAAAACTTAGACGCATCCCGCTTAGTACGCGCGCGTATTATCTACGGGTGAAATCGCTCCGGGCGACGGTTTTTATGTGTTTTTTTTTTTTTTCGTTTGTTACTCTTTCGTGAGAAGAAAAATGTGTAGACGTGAATTATGTGTTCCCCGTTAATCGCGGTTCAGTCGTGTAGTTCAATTGTGTACAGTATTACAATCGTTCGATTCCGATCGTCTTGTCACGATCGGTCAGTCTCTCTCTTTTGTTTTTTTTTTTATATCTTTAGAAATATCTATTCGAGGCAACTCAAACGGTAAAAAGACTAAAAAGCTTTACACAGCGTTTTACGACGAAACTTTGCGTTCAATGTTCGTGGCGGATGCGGATTTTCCTCTCGCCAAACACAAAGTGATATGTATGTAATCTTAACGTGATGTGTGATACAAATTTCCGGTCGGGATCGGTCACCGCCATCGGTGTTTTACCAGTTTTTTTTTTATTACAAAAAAAAATCCGCTGAATAAACCTAAAAACTCTGAATTTTTTGTGACAACATTTTTTCACAGAATTTTCTAAAAAACTGGCAAAACGCCTTTTTTATTTGTCAATTAAAAAAATTGGTAAACACCTAGTATAGCACATCACCTTAATTTGTACGTTTAATGGGACGAAGTGTTGTGGCATTATTATCTATGTAACGTGAGATTTAATGGAATTTCGCTGAGTCACGTGGTGCAACCTATCGTTCTACGCATACGGGTCTATGTGTAATGGTTTGATTAAAATGAACTTTCGAGAATTCGCCTTCGAGGAGCGTCGGATTATCATTCCGAGTCGAATGAGTCACTCATTCAGAACATTCCGGTTAATCGACGTTGGTGCGGGTGTCGATAAAGTCTTCGAAATATTCGATTCAACAGTCCAATTGACACGGAAAAATAGAATATCGAATAAGGCCAACGTTTAATTAGAATTTTATAACGAGCAATTGAATTAACAGCTATTCAATTCGACCCTTGTAATTTCATTCATTTAAATAATCGATTTTCAACCAAATGTGACAACTGAAACGCAATTCCGATAACAGATCTTATTCCGAATTACCATAAATTCCCGAATAATATATTTGATTAATAATTCAGCAATCGAAATCGAATAACGGGATTTATTTTTGTGTCAATTGGACCGCCACGAAATTGTCGCAAATCCAAAACCCGCTCCACCGAAATGCCGTCGTTACTCATTCGACTCGACCGAGCCGCGAAAAACTCCTCAATGGTATCCCGATTCGATGTAGAGCGAAGAAACAGTGAGCATTCCATCGATCGCAATAGCGTTACAATCGCATAATCTCGTCAATAATTTTTGTTCACATTTTTCCATTCAATCGCGAGACATTAATGATCAACTATAGTAACTACCTAAAATCTAGTGATATGACGAATAAAAAGGCAGCTAAAAAAGCGTCTGGCACGATTGCACGAGTGGCAATTGAATCAACAACAACGAAAAACAATTCAGCATTTCACACACATCTCGCTCGCACTTTAATTGACATTACCACAGCCCGGCGCTAATTATCTCGAGTCCGTGGAATTTGCCTAAAGTTATCGACAGCTCTTCTCGTAGAAATTGTGGTTTTTTTTTCGTCCCTTCCTCATCTTCTTCATAATTTACAAATTCTACGTGATTCTTTGTAATTGACGATCCGTGAACGATGTAAGCGTGAAAAACAACGCGACTAAATGTGTGCAATTAATTCGACGTTTTTTTTTGTCCCCTTCTTCTACTTTTTCTTGTAAAACTGGTCTTTGGGATGAGAATTCGGAGCATCAGTCGGTGGAATCATATTTACGTAGAAAAGAAAAATTCGATTATCATGGAATCGGATGCTCTCGTTGCCGCGAATGTCGAAACAACGTCAACGGTGCCTAGTCGCCTCTGTACACATCTTGTCATCTTCGTTTTTTTAGTTATCTCGCGTATCTTTTACAAAACTATACACAATATCATGTGAGTCGTCGTCTATGTCCTAATGCGTATTTTACAACGTGAGTTTAGTGAGTGCTGACAGCGATATCAGGGAGATAGTTACAATACACGAGGGCATAATAAATTAAATGAGAAGTCAATATCGTAACGCACCTTCTTAAAACTAAGTAAACCACGGATGAGGGCTCGTCGCCCGATCACCAGGAAAAAGAAGTAACAAGAGGCAAGTTTCAAAACATATCTAGTAATAATCGTAACATACGCGTTGTAGAAAAAGATAATTCAATAGAGAGCACGGATGTCTAATTAGCGTAGAATAGACAAATATTATTGCTCTACGAGATGTCTTCCCCTTCGCAAGCGATTTTTCTTTTTCATTTGTTCTCTTAACAAGTAAAGCTTTTGTTGCGGTGGTTACACGTTTTTTTTTTGCATTTCGACAATGAATTTATCGTACCGGAAACGTCGTTGAGCTACACGAGACGTTCGCTATTTTTTTCTTTGCAATTTTTATCGACGCTATAGCAATTTATTTGCGATTATTTGATTAAAGTCGTCAATTAGATAAAATAGTCAAGTATAAATTATGAGAGAAGTCGGAAATATTTTTTTATAAGATTGACAATGCTGGAAGAAAAGTCGCCGGTACGATAATCTCAAAGTCTTAGGCCCAGGCGAGAACCCTTTTCGGATGCCTGCGGCTCGCAATGAAGCTCGCAAAAGTTGCCACCAAATAATTCTTAATAGCTAATCTGACACGGACAAGCTACGCATTCACTCGAAAGACATGAGATTGGCCGGTATGGGTTTTCGTTCCGTCGCTCCGCGCACCGTCGCCCGCAGCTCTTTGAACCACTGGTCCGCCAGGTCGCTCGAACCTGCTCGAAACTTGTAAACGTTCCCTGCACAAAAAAAAACATTACCATCTCAAAAAATAAATCCTGAAAATCACAATCAACAAGTCCAATACCTTTGTTAGGATCTGTCAGAATGAATGTGTCGCGGTGATACGAATTTTCGAGCGGCTCGACGATCCAGCCGAGTATCGAGACCATTTTGTAGGGTTCGCGCTTGAAGTCCGATCGATCGCATCCTTTGAAGCATTTCGGCGAGAAATAAACGATCGACGAGGCCCACAGTTGAATCCAATATCGTTGCCACGTCGATACTGCGGGTTTGCGACCGTCGCGGAGGATGACTTTGCGACGCAACGAGCCTTGCATGCTGCATCGAGGCTCCATGCTGCCTTCGAGCTCGCACGGTAATATCGGAAGAGTGCTGAAAAAAATTGTTCGATTTATTTCACCTGTAAGAAAATAAAACGAGCTACCGATTAATCATCCAGTTATCGTACCTCGTTCTGGAGAGCAAGCTGCAGTCATCATTCAAGGTGTCGGTGGGCGTACCCGGTGAGTTCTCGTCGAGATCCACGATCTGCGACGCCAAATTCGGCTCCTCGAGGACGGAATCGTCGAGCAGATGCCGCACGGTCACCTGACCGGTTTCCAGAGCCGCCGCTCCCGCTTTGCCGAATATACTGAAAAAATTGCAATCTCCAAACTCGTAATCGATTCTTCTTTTTTTTTGCGGATGCGATGCGGCGTTTTGTTTCAAGGGAACCCACTTCAGTTTTTTTTACCGAAATTTAATTTAGTGGTTTATTCGATATTCTATATTTTTTTCTGGAAATTTATTCGTGAAAATTTAAATGACGGAGGTTCCCCTGAACGACAACGTGATTTCGCAATCGTTCGACTGTAAATCATTGCTCATGCACTGCGATTGTACTGAAAACGACGGGACATGACAGCTACAGACTGGATCACCTAGAAGTTCGATGATAGACACTGAAGGCAATGGCTAGATGAAAATAATAATAGTTTGCACGAACACGAAAGGCACGATGACTACGTTTCGCCGATTCTCAGCTCGACTGGTGCATGCTGGGAATTCAAGAGAATGAATAATTCGCACTGAGAGAAAAATTCCAGGCAGCCGCTTAAAATTATTCCAACTACAATATTTATCGAAATAATCAAATATCTACGAAAAGTACGGTAATTAGATATTTTTTTCTCAGTGTCTGCAGACTCCGTGGGATGAATACGACTGTAAAGTATAGAAAAGCAAGCACTAAAAACGATAAAACGCGGATAAGCAGCGACGGTCGACATTTAATTACCTAATTACTTAAAAAAGCCAACTTCTGCGGGGGTTTTAATTATAAAAATCGTTGGTACGTTTTACGTCAGAAATTACAATGAAAAGTTTTGAACCATTTATTTCCAGCAACGAAGTTGAATAGAGGAAAGAATAACCGAGAAATATGATAGCGTAGAGTGTTTATTAAAACATATATAATCGTCTAATTAGTCTAAAAGCCGAGGGATTTGGAAAAATTAATTAAAAATCTATATTAAGGCCGTCGCTGCGAATGCGCGACGGGTAACGTCATTCATTGATTCACCGCCCGATATCAAGGTCGCCGAGTTATCGTCGTATCGTAAAGTTCAAGTCACCATCCGGACAGTCGAGATATCATTCAGCTAATTAAAAGAATCAACGAAAACAATGCTAACGAGAAGTCCTGGATTTTTTTTTTGTAAATGATGTCGCATGCAGGAGGCTCCGTTGAATCAACGACGCCTCGGATGAAATCGTGGAGGCTGGGCAGGAGTGACTATTTCACAAGCCAATCGACATTTCTCTCTTTTTTTTTTGATAGTCATAGTGATAATAGTATCCTACTACTCAAATCCCCGGGAACTCACCCAGAATTCGCCAAGCTAGACCCATATCGTCCGCCTTGTTTATGGAAGTTGCGTGGAAGACTCGTGCTACGGAATCTGACGGACCCACGATTTACAAATGGTATACATATGAAATTTTCTGTCGTCATTTTTTTTTTTCGTTGTAATCCGGTTTATAAGAATTTCCAAGGTACCGTAATTCTACATAGATTCACAGTGCTCTCGCTTCGCTTCGCAAACATCGTTAAACGGGATATGCACTTATAGTTTTTACTGCTCCGATTAAAAAAAAAGAATCGCAAAGATGAAATGTGGAGCCTTAGCGCTACGCTTCCGTTGCATCTCGCAAGCGCTGTCGAGCGGAAAATACGCTAGTTCTGATGGTCTCACAAATTACAAATGGAATGCGTATGAATTACTTTTTAATTTTTTTTTCTTTCAATATAAACAGATCAAACGGAATGCGGAAGGCGCTACGCTCTCGCAGTGAGTTGCAAATAATTCTTATGAAAAATGCTCTAAGGAATCAGATGGTCCCACGATATACAAAAATGGTGGACGTATGAAGTTTTCAACTGCTTTTTTTATTCTTCGTTGCAATTCGATCTAACGAAATGCGAGGGTAACGTGTAATTTCGATATGGGGCCTTAGCGCTACACTCTCGCCGCGTTTCGCAAACACTCTCAACAAACAAAAAAAAATGCTCTCTCTCCCTCCACCGCAACTTTTAAGAGGAGAACGGCAAAGAGAAAAATAAGGAGAATGTACGTTACTCACTTGGTGCCCAAACTTCGACACTTGCGGTGACCGGGAACGAATTTATTCGCCGCGGACGCGGCGTGCAATCGCAGGGAACCGGCGCAGCCGCGCGCCGGCGACAATGAGAGAGCCGCCACGCCCGTAACCACATCGCCGACCGACTCTTTGCTGCTGCTCGACGAAGCCACCGGCGAATTCGGCTCCAGCTTCATGGACAACCTGTGACATTTTTTACAAAAGAATTTATAATTTTCCCAATAAAAGAAGTGACCGAGCAGAATCAAATTGCTCACTTGAAGTGATCATCCTCCAGAAACTTCTGCAGCTCCTCGATGTAACGAACGCTGTTCAGATATCGCTGAACGTCCGGAAGAGGAACAATACCAGGATACTCGCTGGCTTGAAAAACAGTTACTCTCGTGAGAACGCTGTCCATTTTCAGTGTTCTCTGATGATTGTCGCTGTTCTGTAAAACGTCGTAAAAATATCGTTAGTTCGATGACTTTTCACGCTTTGGCGATAACCGCAAATAACTCGGGAGTAATTATTCTGTCGCAACGTGGACGTTCTTTTTAAGACGCTGACCTTCGAAGCCGGATGAGCCATGTCGATATACACGAGATCGGTGAGAAAGAGGCCAAGATACGGAATGCACGGCAGTTTCAGGGTGTCGATGTGCTCCCGGAGATTCATCCAGTTGTTCTTGTCGCTGAAGACCTCGGCGAGCTTGTCGAAAGTCGCTCGGTCCTTCTTCGACAGACACGCCCATGTTTTGTTCAGTCGGTATATCGAGGCGCTCTGGAGTCCTGATATTATTGCGAACAGCGAGTGAAGGTTGTTCAGATCGTAGAGTCTCTTGGCGACGCGAACGAAATGCGCCAGAGTCTCGGCCCTTTGCTTCGGCGTCGGAGAATTCAGGATTTCCTGAACCGTCCAGAAGCTCACCTGCATAATTATAAAAATGTTATCAGGTGGCTGTAAGCAGTGTCCTTGAGTCTTGAGATGAATCAATATTAGAGATAAGATTGCGCGAGAAGCGGCAAATTAATTACATGATTGAATCGTCGTGTGAAAGCGACGACATTCGGAGCGACGAGAAGCTTGTTCTTCTTGTTCCACGAGCAGCTGGAGAGCTCCTCGGGCCGAATGCCCTTAAAAGTGCTGAGATCGAGGAGCGTGAGCTGCGTCGCGAGATCCTCCGCCTGGATGCTCGTCGCGACCGTCGCCCCCGAGACTTGCGAGTTGCTGTTGCATCGCCCTGGTAGTGAATTAGATTTGCTTGCTACTGAATTTCTACAACACACACGCACAACGTAACATCCATAAGAATTTTTGCAGTCCAGAGGAAAAATCAACGACGTAAATTATAATGGTCTATTAATAATCTATTTTATCGCAAATGGGACGAGAGTCGAGAGCCGTTCCCGACGGTCGAAGAGCGCCGAGGCGCGCGCGCAACGAGCGTTTCGATTTGCGCAATTGCGAGACATCAGTATGCGTTCCACGCCGTGAAATATCTACTCATTGTTTTGGAGCGCGCGCATCGGCTGCAGGCCGATTTTTAGCACCTGTTTTGCGTTCGAGATTAATTGTTCGCGCCTTTCTACCGGACAATAGGGGCGCGGTGAAATGTTGCACCTCTAAATGGCACCATTGTACACACAGTGCGGTAAAAAAAATGTTGAGTCTAAAAGAGACCATTGTTTCGCAAATTTTATGCTAGGAAAAAACGCCCTTTGCGCGGCTGGCGAGTCGGAAACGGCATTATTTATAATAATTAAAATACTAGTTATAAGGCTAAGAAATAATAGCAATATCGTTGCATTATTTAACAATCTATAGTCAACAAATATTAGGTTTCAATAATTCTACACAGTAAACACTTAGACTAAATTACGTACTAATATAACTTGAATTATAAATTCGTTCGAGACGCAGGCATCAATGGGGATTTTTTGTTGCGTTGATAAATACATAAAAAACCAACAAACCCATAATTGTCATAGCAGCTTTGGACGCTCGGCGGCGTCAGTTCCGAGTATTTTCTGTACGCCCTACATTTCTCGCGGTGTTCCTTGCGTTCCTTGTGGCCTTGTTTATCTCCTTGGCTCATGTCACTGGACAAAGACGACCACTGAGGGAGTTAGTATCATTGGGGAAGAAAGAAAAAAAAAGACTTATCCACACACTCCAGAGAACAGATAACTTTTGGGCAAATCTCTAATCAGGCATATTCCTAAGACTGGTGCATCCATTCAGCTGTGAATTGTGACTCATTTCTCAATTTTTTCATATTATGTCTACATAAAAATGTTCATTGTCATTAATTTTTTTTTTATATGCACAATTTTTTTAATTATTCAAGCTGTTAGAAACACATTGGAATAACAATAAAAAATAATAATTTTATTCAACCTGTTACATTTTTTTTTTTTTTTTTTTTCTCCTTTTGCTCCAAATGAGTAAGATGACTTACCTTGGATATTCGCAGGGCAAAAAGAGACTGGTTTGACAGATAGCAGGATACAGAGGGGTGACGTATCTCAGCCATGAGGCTACGCTGTTTAATAGTCGCATTACATTTTCCTTGTCTCTTCTGTTCATCCAGCGCTGTGACCTGAAACATACACGCACAGTCGCACCGGTGATTCTGGCAAAACGCTTAGCAAACCTCGCAATAATCTATCGCCCGGAGCCATTACACTCAAGGATAACTGTAATTGATGACAGCAATAGAAAGTAATTGGAGTAAATTAAGCATTCCGAGGCTTCGCAGACTCGCCATCCAAGCCGCACACATCAAACCAACATCATTTAGCCTCCACTTTTTAATCCTCGACACCCACCCAAAAATTCTATTCTCTCCCACGAAACTGACCTTGTGCAAGGCCTGAAAAATATTTATAGACCACCAAACCAAAAAAATTCCTCCCCTCCAAAACCAATTTTCGTCAAAACCTAAACCTATCGCATTTTACCTGAGGTCAATTTTACACGATACAAATTTTCAAACCAGGCCAACTGTTGAAAAAGCGATTTCTCCGGACAGACTCGACCACCGTGCGACACACAAAACGAGGAATCCAAACGAGCCGCGCGACTCACCTGATTTTTCGGGCGAAACGCGAGACGTCAATCCGCGTCGTCGGTTGTTTTGTATATTTTCAGGTTACAAAACAACAAATAATCCGTGCGCGGGCGGCTGTCTCGCGGACCTCGCGGACACTGGCGGTGGTGTTCGTGGGGGGGCCGGGATCGTCGGCGGCGGCAGCGGCGGCGGGGGCGGTGGCGACGTGGGGGGACGCAGGGGGAGAGGGGGAGGGGATGGACTTGACAGATTTATCAAACGGCGCCGCGAGAGAATCCCCAGGGGCTGAGGTAACTCAGCAGCGGCGAATTCACTCGTGAAACTCGAGCGTGTGCGACCACTTTAACGGCGCCACTTCGACACTCCCACGACGACGACGACAACGACGACACTCGATGTCGACGCTTCGTCCACCTAAATCAATGATCGACGTGAAAACACACGAAACCCGCGAGACACTCGAGACGCAACACTCAAAGTCCGAGCATCGGGTGTTCTCGCTGCGCGGACGGAGTGACCAAAGACGGCCACTTGCCAGTTCCTCGCCAGCAGCTCGCTGCTGCCCCGCCAAGTGCCAAGATCGCCGCGCGCGTATCGAAACGCGAATCGTCGCTTAGAGACGTTCTACGCGATGTCGCGATATTTTTGTTGTAGTTGCAGCGGCGACGGCGGCGGCGGCAGCGACAGCCGGAAGTTCGATGCAGTGGACTTCCGGTTTGTAGATACAAGATGGCCGCCAGGCGGCGCCACCGCTGCGCGTGGCGGGTCAATCGAATTTTCCAAGATGGCGGCCGGCCGTCCCGCCATTCCGACTCGGGATTAATTCCGCAGCCGCCTCGCGAACGCCGCTCATGACCGGCTTTTCCGATGGTTCGCAGTGTTAACGAAAACGCTGGATTTGAGGATTTGACACGCTGACGGTGGGACTAAAGTTTTTCGTGATAATTGGATAGAACCGTGGCAACGATGGCGGACGGTGAGTCGAATTTTTCTGGGCTGGGAAATAAGGTTTGGCGGAATTTTCGCGCGGGTGGACGTAACCTCAAAAAACACGCGCGGAGGTTAAACCTTGTTGTGATTTAGAAAGGTGTTTGGATTTGGGTTTTCGTTTGGATTTTTTATGCTGATTTTGGTGTATTGCAGACAAAGGGGGAACCCAGGATATGTGGACGCCGTACAAGGAGCTCCAGAATCTGGTGGAGCGATATGTCACCTCCGCTCCCAGCACAAACGATCCGCAGTATCACGATTTCATGGAGGCGCTGCGCAATCACAGACAGAACTTTTTGGGTCTCATGAAGAATCCTGTGAGTGCAATACAGAGCCGTCGGTTTATTTTCAGATTAGATCAAACAATCGTCCGCAGCTGCTGATAGTAATTTATCGGACAACGAATCGACTCATCGATTGCTTCTGATTCCAGCCAAAGAACACCAAAAGTCGAGAGGAGATACAGAAGGGCATAACGGAGGGAATAACGCTGCCTGGCCTGGGTCACCACGTCCTGTCCAAGGAACTCGTAGACGAGACTCTGATTCTCTCCGATATGTACGATCTCAACGAATTCATAGCGCTGGATCTCCTCTGCACCGCTCAGCTGCAGATGCCTCATCATCCAGGCTTGACGCGCGGTCTGACTGCCGTTCTGCTCTACTACGACGGCCGTAAGGCTCTTACATCAGCGCTGCGAACTCTCGTTCAGGCGCGAATCGGTCACAGTTGGGTCCTGGACACGCCGATCACGCTGACGAAACGAATAACCGAGTACACGAATAAGATGCAGGAGGATGGGCTACTCGATCGCGTTCTCTCGCTGCTCGAGGAGATGGACCCGACGAAGGAGCAGAATTTGCTGCAGCAGAATCGCGCGCTCGGCGGCGCGAAGCATCATCACATGGTGATGCGACTTTACAACGACACGCGGCAGGATCTCGCCGACATTTTGTATCTATGGTCAGCGCAGTCGTCGCTCCCGACGCCGATAACGTTTCGGCTGATCGCGCTGCTTCAGAGTCGTCAACCGGACTCGGAGGCCGGCAACGGCGGACCCGATCGCGTCACCCTGGCGCTGATAATGGCGCTGCTGAACGCGCTGAACCTCAGCCCGCTGCACAGTCGCGAGGACGGCGAGGAGATCGTCAAGTCGATGCCTCTAATCGCCGATCGCGGCGTTCTCGAGGAAATCGTCCAGAAACTTACAACCGACAGCATCAACTGGGAGAGTTCGAAGTTGCGAGGCGTCGTGCAATTCGCGCTGGCGATCGCGATAACGACCGTAAAATCGGCGAGCAATCTGTGCCAGACGCAGAATATTACGAAGGAGGACGAGATTCTCGTCGAGGCGGCGCTCTCCAACAAAGCCTTTCACTACCTGGCCGAGACGATATTCCAGAGCGAGAATCTTCACAACGAGGAATTTTACGTTCGTTACTTTCACACGCTGATATCGGACTTCATAATGCTGATGCCGCTGAAGGTGAAGGAGCTGCGCAGTCGGGCCGACGAGTCGATGAGGTTCATCCAGGCTTATCAGCAGGAAGGCGTCGAGCCGCCTATGAACCTCGACAATCACTTCGAGTATCTGATGCTCATGGTCGCTGAGCTCTATAAAAAGGATCCCCTGAATTTGAATCTTGTGATGGATTACTGGTGTCAACACTCGGACGCCACGCACATGTCGTCGTCGATGCACGTAAACCGTTTGCCTTCGCGACAAGTCGCGCTCTTCAAATTCGTCCGTCTCGCCGGGGAAATTTTGCCAGCTGGATTATTCGTTCCTTACCTGAAGATGATCGCCTCGCTCGCGTCTTCCACGCAGGCTGCTCGGCAGGCGTTTAATTTCTTGAAGCCAAACGGTGAGACTCCCTCGGATTTTTCTGAATGTAGCTTTTTATTTATGTTTAGCGGATAATAAATAAATATTTGGAATTTCAGGATCCAGCGGCTCAACGACGATTTCCTGGGACCACTTCTTCACGTCCCTCAGCCGTTATTATTACAACCTCCGCCAGGAATTGCCGCCGAGTCACGACACGATTTACCGTCAACGTAGTCACCCGAAGGGAATAACGCCGCACGAGGTGAAAGGCCTGGAGGCCGTTCTTCTCGTCGTCCAGGTCGTCGCCAAGTACGACGAGATGTCGCGAGTCGCTATAAGCGATCATCCAGGCTGGAAGGTCCTCCCCTCGCTGATCGGTCTCGTCGGCTGCGCGATGCCGATTCCCCTGAAAGGCGTTCTCGTGCGAACTCTCGCGGCGCTCGCGAAATCCCCGGAGAGCTCCTCGACGATCTGGCAGAGTCTCGAAGCCGCGCAGATCCTCTGCACGATCCCCACGACCAGCAGTTATCAACCTCGCGGCGTGCAAACCGAGCTCGAGGAGATCGAGTCGCGAAACGAGGAATATCCATTAACCCGAGCAATGCTCGAGCTTCTGGACTCGCTGACGGATTTCCCCATTCCCCGCCTCCTCGGCGTCGGCCAACGAAACCCGGGCTTCGATCCCTACCTCCATTTCATCATAAACACCGTCTTCCTGCGTTTCAACACGCGATCCTACAAAAATCCCGCGGAGAAGTGGCAAGTCGCGAACGCCTGCCTGAAAATCTTCTACAAACTCGTGAAGCAGTACGAGCCGACGGTGGAGGACTTCGTCGGCTGCAAGGTCGAGCTCCAGGGCGGCGAGTCGACGATCGTCAATCCCGAGCCCGGCTATCATCTGATGACGCAGCTGCACTCGAATTCCGAGCTGCTTCACGTGATCCTCTACGTTCTCGACGAGGGACGACACCAGCTCGACACCTACGACACTTTTCCCGGCAAGAATCACCTCGAGGAAAGCACTCTGAACAGTCTACAGGTGTTGGAACGCGCCCTGAAAATGCAGCATCACTACATGACGCAACTCGCCGTCGCCACGTCGACGAACAAAATAATCACCGGCCTGTCGCGCCTCCTCCTCGGCGTTAATCCGCGAACCGGCAAACCTGATCACATGATCAACATCGCCACCTACATCTCGTACAACTCCTGGCTTCGTCAGCACGCTTACGTGGCCATTGGCGTTATTCAGGGAGTCGCCAGCGAACCTGGCGCCGACTCCGAACTGCTCTCGACCTTCACATCTACCGCTTCCCTCGCCCTCAGCATTCGTCACGGCTTCGTCGAGTGTCTCGACAGCGACGCGAGCCTCGAACCTGAAGACGACGTCGGCGAGCGCGCCGGCAACTGCAAGGATCGTATCCTCCTCCTCATGATGCAGAGCATCACGCGACCGGCGCCAAACCTCGCGCACTATCTCCTCGGCTTCGACATCGCGAAGGACATCAGAAAGACGGTGATTCAACAGCCAGGAATTCTGGGCTTTCCTCGCACGTGTCTCCACTCGATTCTCGGGATTCTGGAGATCTCCTTGGATCGCGGCAGGGACAAGATCACCGAGGCTTGCTATTGGTTCCTTCACACGCTCTCAGCCAATAACAAGACGTCCGTCTCGGTACTGCGATTCCTGCGCACAGCGACCAATCAGGATTTCGTGCAGCGTCACCTATCGAAGCTGCCGTTTCAGGGACAAAATCGCGCTACTGAGCTCGCTTGCATGTCGTGGCTGCTGAAGATCGCGGCCATCGAGCTGCGCGTCGCCGGCGGAATTCCGCAGTATTCGCTGGTACAACGACTCGTGGGAAATCTCAGTCAGGATCGCGAGCAGATACTGCCGTCGCAGAAGCTTCTCATGGATCTTCTGCACTACATCGACTTCCAGTTGCACCTGGAACCCGCGAAATCGTGGGAATTCTTCGATCCGTCGCAGGTGGAGATGGTGCTCGGCCGCTGCAGCGTCCCGGTCGTCCTCGCGGGCGGACCGCAGCTCATAGACATCAGGAAGCTGCATTCCCTCATCACTGAAGAGCTCACTGTGACTCAGAGCAGCGCCACTGCGACTCAACGTAAATTAATGCAACAGGAGTTGCAGTCGATACTCGCTTACGCGTTGAAGCGCAATCAGACGAAGACGCTTTCGTACGCGACGGTGAAATTCGTCGAAGGCTGGTGCCAAACGACGGAGATACTGTTCTCCATCGCGAATAATCAACAGCTTCCTGCGGCGCAGCGTCAGAGTCTTTTGCTCAATCTTTCCCACGATTTGCTGCAGAAAATGACGTCGTGCGAGGCTCTCAACGAGATTAAGACGCTGGTGTCGGGGACGGTGCTTATTCTTCTGGTGAACCTGAAGAATAGCTTCGCCATGCAGTCCAATAATGAACTGCTGCCTTCGTCGCCGTCCTATACGACTATGATGAAGATCATCCTCAGTCACATTCTTCAGTGGATACTGAATTCCGGAGCCTCGTCGCAGAAAGTTCGGACGCATCTCTACGGAGCTTTGCTCAATTTTCTCTGCGTCGTCGGACTCGAGAGGACCGAAAGAGCCAGCACAGCCGACACGACCTACGTCAGCCAACTCGACAGCTCGTTGTATAGAGCGATTCCCACTCACGAGCGTTCGCATCGCTACGCAACGATCCAGGTGATCAACAGCTTCGGCGACAAACTCATGGACATCGTTGCGCACAATTGCAGCGGCGGCCATGATGTCTGCAAGATGCTGGCGCTTTCGTGTCTCGACAAGATTTTGGAGCTCGACTGCGACAACTCGTGGATCATTTATCTCGCGAGTCGGGGATACCTGAAGCACATGATCGACAGTCTTCTGGAGTCGGACAATCTGCTGAGAACGATGCTGCAACCCGATCCGCAGACGCTGCGGCCGCTTTATCTGTACGAGGCGAAAATGGCGACCTTCTGCAGGATGGCATCGACGAGACTTGGAGCGGAGAGTCTGCTGGAGAACAAAGTTCTCAGCTGTATTTCGAGCATGTGCGTCTTCGATCAGCATCCGGACGTTCATGTGGGCTTTGAGGGCGGAGACTCGTCGTTCGTACCGTCGGTTGGACAACGTTACCAGCAGATATTCCTGCCGGCTCTGTATCTCTGCGACGCTCTTCTCACGACCCTCGGCACGGAGAATCAATCGTGCGCCATACAGGTCTGCGGATTTCTTCAGAGTCATCGGGACACTGTGGAAACGGTGCTGAGAAACGCTTTGCCAAGGGCGAATTCGCTGTTTCTCAAGGAAGTCGCTTGCCTCACCGGAGTCATCGCCAGATCGGCGAATATAGGTAGATTTATTTTCACTGACTTTGAAAATTCGGAAGTTGTCTGAAATTATTTTTCTTAATTTTTTATTTTGTCTTTCAGATATGTACAAATTAGTAGAAGATGAATTGACGAAAATGGACGGAGACGAGAACAACTTCGCCGATAATACAGGAATGCGAGAGATGCGAGCTCATCTTTACAGACTTCAGAGGTTGATAGTGACTCTGTTGCCGAAGTTCAATCCTCAACCACCGGAAATGTATTCCAACAGTCAGAGCGGCGATGCTGAGCAGCAGCATTATTTCTGTGTACAAATCGCCGCCAATATTCTTCTGTATTCTCGCAATCAGATGCAACACACGCAGATGGATCAGAAAATCCGGAATTTGCTGTTCGAGCCGCAACTGTCGGTGAAGATGGGAAATCGCGAGGGCATGAAGAGTGATTCGACGGGGGTTCCGCTTGGAGCTATAGTCGAGCAATTAGTGTCATCGACGAATCTACTGCATTCCGAGCTGCCGCACGTCGACGCGCTGATAAAGAAAGCGGCGATGGTCAGGGAGATGAGCACGACGGACCTGAAGAAGTATTTGATGGACGAGGAGCTGGAGCTGGACATTGGAAAGCAGAGAATGGTCGTCGAGCAACGATTGGGGCGTCAGGCAAAGGCCGAACGCCAGAACATTAAATACTGCTCGCTCATCGTCGAGCATAGTCTCTATATTCTCTGGAGCCACTTGGACTTTTACACCATGCAGGCGACTTCACGGCACAACAGGACACAACGTATGTTTGGTTGTTTTCGCAGCAAAAAAAATCGGTTTTTTGCGTTTTTCTCCTCGAATTTTCAATTTTTCGAGCAAATAACTGTGATTTTTGGAATCAGCGGGAAATTTCCCATCGGATAGGGTTTTTAAACTTGGCGAAATCGAAAATTTTTTTTTCGCCAAAAAATGCAAGGGGTACCCCTTCAAAAAATTTGCGATTTTTTAGGGCCATCTTTAAAATTCTGTGAAAAATGGAAAAATCGAGATATCGCGTTCCGCCTTGCGGCATTCTCTTCGTTGAAGAGTCTTCTTTTGAATGAAAAAAGAAAATCCCGAATATATTGATCCAAAGAGAAATTACACCGATTTTAGTAAAGTGCGAAAATTGGGGAAAAGTGGAAAATCGTTTTTCGCGTTTTTCTCCTCGAAGTTTTTATTTTTCGGGCAAAAAGCGGTCATATTTGGAATCAGCGGGAAATTTTCCATCGGATAGGGTTTTAAAACTTCGTTAAATCGAAAAAAAAAATTTTCGCCAAAAAAACGGCAAGGGGTACCCCTTCAAAAAATTTGCGATTTTTTAGGGCCATCTTTAAAATTCTGTGAAAAATGGAAAAATCGAGATATCGCGTTCCGCCTTGCGGCATTCTCTTCGTTGAAGAGTCTTCTTTTGAATGAAAAAAGAAAATCCCGATTATATTGATCCAAAGAGAAATTACACCGATTTTAGTAAAGTGCCAAAATTGGGAAAAAGGGAAAAATCGTTTTTCGCGTTTTTCTCCTCAAATTTTTTATTTTTCGGGCAAAACCCGGTTATATTTGGAATCAGCGGGAAATTTCCCATCGGATAGGGTTTTAAAACTTCGTTAAATCGAAATTTTTTTTTTTCGCCTGATTTAATGGTGAATATTGATATATTTTCAGTTTCGTCCGGAGGAATGGACGACAGTGTCCTCGACTGGCGAGTTACGGGCGACATGCTATCGGAATTAAAGCAGGGTCTCGTTTCGGTGCTGACGGACAGTTTCATCGCTCAGCTGCTGGACACGCAGAACGAGTACTCGATGGTCGAGCGCAGTTTCATCGAGGCCCTCGTCAGAAGGATAAAAAGACTGTTGCAGTTTATCATCGCGAAATGAGACCTCGCGACGTCATAATTAATTACGATTGAACAACGGCGCGTCGTCACTATTTTCGAGTGATGTCGAGTAGTGACGATATATTTTTTTTTAATTGCAAAAAAAAACTCCGAATTCCGGGAGGAACGTTTTCGAGGCGGAAACAACTTCTCGAGCGTCGAAAATATTGAACGATCATGCTATTAATTCTCAGATGTAACCCGAAACGAGACACTGGAGTCTTTTTCTAGCCTTCCAAAAAACGAGTTAGGCGTCCGAACGCTCTTTCCACTGCCAAATAAAAAATTGGATGCCACAGCTGCCGATCCGCGAAGCACATTTCTCGGATATATTTTTTTTAACATAATCAAAAGACCCTGGTGACCCGTTTTTGTTCCGAATTTTACAATGTTTCACTGTAGGGTTAAGCTCGAAGATGTAATATTTAATCGGCGTTGAGACGCCGCGGACTCAGTTATTTTGGGTAATGAGCAGCAGAAGAATTGAGTCAAGTTTGTAATTAAACAATTTCATTTTTCTATAAATGTACATACCAATCGTTGTTTCTTTTGTATAATCATGTCGAAGGAAAAGACTCGTTCGTTCGCAATAAACTTTCGTTTGTACCTCGGCGTCTCAACTCAGAGCAGATTGCAGGATAACCGGCCTCGCGAGAACGGCTTCGTCCCAGGGCCCATAAATATTCTCCTTGTACTTCTGCCACCTGATGTACCAGAGCGGACAGATAAGATGAACAAAGATCGTCACCGCGACGTAGACTCCCGACAAAATCGGCGAAATGATCACCAAAAGATACAGAGTACTGGACGCCAAAACGAAAGATATCGCGATTTTGCTTTCCGTCTGCGCCAACAAAAATGGCAGAAGTACGAAGCATTGAACGGACACCGTCAGCAAGGAAAACGCGTGCAGAGGCGAAGCCAACCTGGAGGCGAGCATAAGCGAACCGAAGATCGACGAAGTGATCGCCAAGGAATCAGACAGCGATACCTGAGGCGATCCGTACTTGCTGAAGATGAGATGAATGAAGAACATGAATATCGTCATCGCGTAGATGGTATCTGTACTGACGGTCTCCGTAAGAGTCTTCAGTATCGGCGAAAGGATGTAGCCAAAGGCCAGAAAAATCAGAGCCGTCCGCAGGTCCTTCGAAATCCGGTCAGGCATGTCCGGAAGATTAAGGGTATAGCAGAGATAACCGACGACCGTGAGAACGGCGCTCGACGAGAAGATCAAGTCGGGCGTCGTCCATTCCTGCTTCAACCAGATGAAGATGATGACGAAGAGGATGACGATGCTCAGCTGAATGGAGACGCTCGCGCCCAGGGCGATGGCCTTCCTCGTCGTTACATTATTAGGTTTGATGTTCTTTCGCAATTCTTCGAGGAAAGAGCTGTCCGTGTAGTTGTCCGGGAGGCCGCGGTTCTCGTAGAGGTTCTTGCGCCAGGAACCCGCGACCCGGGTGCCCGGACACTGACGATGATGCTGCGACATCGTCCCCGGGGATGGCGCCTCCTGGGGCACTGGAAGCCTCGTTACATCAGAGGATTCGTCGCGACCTGCGGAAATGACGTTTATGTTTGGAAATCGAGCAGACGATGTATTTTGAATCGACCTGTATATTTACCAAAATTCCCGCTGTAACCTCAATGATCGAGTTGGATGCTCGAAAGAGTCGAATTTCTTCGTCGCTCGATCGCCGATGCTACTCGCGGTTGCGTCGATCAATTTTAATCACACGTCGCCTGTGAGCTGACGAGCTGATAAGGAGCGTTGAGACCGCAGGTCGGCTGCTGATAATCGCGAACCCCGAAACTGATGACCGTGACGGGATCCTAACCTCGAAATCGTACGCAAAATGTCCGGGCGCTCGGCCGGCGTCGAACGCGCCAGAAATTTTTGACGCTTCGGTGAATTATCTCCAACTGCGATAAACGAACTGCGGAAAATTCGTCGAGTTACAGGTAAGTTTTTATCTCAATATTCGTGAGACTCGAATTTAGTTTTTGGAGAAATCGCGACGCTTTCGCAATGTCCGAAGTTCGGCTCCATTGTCAAAACTTTGTTTATCTTGAGAAGAATTTTTTTTAATTTTGTTATGAATTGCTGACAGAGAGACAGCCGAGAAAATGAGGAAATTCAAGAGGGCGCAGGCCCAGAATCAGGCGTCCATCGAGAAGCACCTGGAGGCGAATCCGCTGGATTCCTCCAGCGAGGAGGAAAACGAGGCGGGCAATGAGGTTCTTCAGCAGGCAGTGACGAAGGTGCTTTCGTCTTATCAGGGCGAAGGCGGCGACGCTGAGAAGTCTCTGTCGTATCTGACGGACACTTTTCAATCCGGCGGAGCCATCTGCCTGATCTGCATTTCGTCTGTCAAGAAGACAGAGCCGGTGAGTGGATAGACGTAATCATTCTTCTCGCTGAATTATCTCTCGAACTGGAAATTATATCTGCTCTGTTTCTCA
The DNA here is from genome assembly GCA_964034905.1 of Itoplectis maculator. Classification (NCBI taxonomy): domain Eukaryota; kingdom Metazoa; phylum Arthropoda; class Insecta; order Hymenoptera; family Ichneumonidae; genus Itoplectis; species Itoplectis maculator. The sequence goes on from OZ035870.1 coordinate 2,016,892, forward strand.
GATATGGAGCTGCTCGACGTGCTTTTCCTTCATGCACCTGCCCTGCATTCAGCACTGGATAAGGGACAGTCTGAGTTACAAGCAGGAGAAGGGAATAACTCCGCTGTGGGCCTGGTAAAAAAAATTCCTCACTCAATATTCTAAAATAATTAAAAATAAAATTTTCTCTAAATCGCTTTTTGATGCTTAGCCCAAAATGCCGGAAGGAGTACCAAGAGGACCAGATCCCAAAGCGCTACGTCTGCTTCTGCGGCAAAACTACCGACCCGCCTTATCAACCCTGGACGATACCGCACTCCTGCGGCGAAAAATGCTCAAAGCCGCTGCTTCCAGTCTGCGGTCACCGCTGCGTTCTCCTCTGTCACCCTGGACCATGTCCTCCGTGCCCTAAAATGGTGCGAGTCGCCTGTTTCTGCGGCAAACGCTCACCAGAGCCGCGTCGCTGCAACGCCAAGGAGTGGAGCTGCCTCGAAATTTGCTCCAAGCCACTTCCGCACTGCGATCACCGTTGCAGCGAGGAATGCCACGCGGGCGCGTGTCCTCCGTGCTCGAAGACGCTCTCAGTCCGCTGCAACTGCGGCGCCACAACCGCCGAGCGTCCTTGCAACGAGTCCAACTGGCGTTGCGAAAAGCCCTGCGGCAATCGCTTATCCTGCAACGTCCACGTGTGCGAAGGTCGCTGCCACCGTTCCGGCGAGTGCGGCGAGTGTCCTCAAGCAAAAAACCGCACCTGTCCCTGCGGAAAAAAGCGCTACGACGTCTCCTGCAAGCAAAAACAAGTCCCCACGTGCGGCGACACGTGCGGCAAGCTTCTCGACTGCGGCTCGCACTACTGCAACATGCGTTGCCACACCGATCGCTGCGGTCAGTGCCTCGAGGTCACGGTCAAGGTCTGCCGGTGTCGCAGCTACGAGAAAGAAATCGCGTGCGCCAAGGAGTTCCACTGCAACAAGAAATGCACGCAGATGCGACTTTGCGGCAAGCATCTCTGCAACAAGAAATGCTGCGACTGCCTTTTGAGGAACAACTTCAACGCTTGCGAGAAGATATGCGACAGCACTCTCAACTGCCAGAAGCACAAATGCCCGGCGCCGTGTCACAGCGGACCTTGCTACCCATGTCCGCGCACAAACGTTGTACAATGCCGATGCGGCAACAGCAAGATCACTGTTCCCTGCGGACGGATCAAGCGCATCAAGCCGCCGCACTGCAACAAGCTCTGCAAAATCCCACCGGTCTGCCATCATCCGAAGCGCGAGTCGCACAAATGCCACCATGGACCTTGTCCACCCTGCCGCAAGATTTGCGGCTTGACGCATCGAAAATGCGGACACACGTGTCCGGCGGTTTGTCACACGAAGGTGTGGGTCAAGGTCAAGGCGAACGGCGTCGCCGGGCAGGGAACCGGAGGCTTCTTCGACGCGCCGAAGGAGCGAATGCAGCTGAAGACGCTGCCGTGTCCGCCTTGCGAGGTCTCCGTGCCGGTGACCTGCCTCGGCGAGCACGAGACTCTGCCGATGCCTTGTCACAAGGCTGTCTCGAGCTCTTGTCAAAGAAAATGTGGGCAGCTTCTTGGATGCACGAATCACGATTGTGAGATGCCGTGCCACAAGGTTTTCGTACGGATGGACGGAGAGGAGGAGGATAGGAAGACGTGCACGGAGTGCGAGAGACCCTGCGCTTTGCCCAGGCCTGCGGGATGCACTCACGCTTGTCCCCGATTTTGTCACAAAGCTCCGTGCTATCCGTGCAAGCAGTTGGTTAAGATCGCGTGCCATTGTGGCATCAACTCGCTGTACAAGAGATGCGCCGAGCTGACGTCGGCCGACGGAGCGAAACGCGACGAGCTGCTGAAATGCGGCAATCAGTGTCCTAAGAACGTGAGCGATTTTTCCAGTCGATTTTTAATCACCGATTTTTTATTATTGTTCGTTAATTTTTTAATTATTGTTTCAGTATCCCTGCGGCCATCGCTGCGTGGAGAATTGCCATCCGGGCGCATGTCCGAACCCTGAGGCTTGTGCCAAGAAGGTCAAAGTCTTGTGCAAGTGCAAGAGAATCAAGAAGGAATTTCCCTGTGTGGCTGTTCGCCAGGGAAACGCGACTGTCGAGTGCGACGCCGTTTGTCGGAAGATTAAGGAAGAGCAGGAGCGACTTCGCGAGATCGAAGCGGCGCGGAAACGCAAAGAGGAGGAGGCGCGCAATCGGTTGGAGGTGGAGAAGTTCGAGAGGAAGTTCAAGCCGCGACGCAAGGGCAGAGGAAGGACGCAATCCTGCGACGATCTTGACCAGGGTCGGGGATGGGTCTTCAAAGTCGCAGTTGCTTTTGGTGTTCTCGCCGTTGCCATAACTTTCGTCGTGCTTTACACCAGGAACGAATCTAGTTTCTCTGGTAACATGAGAGGCGGCAAGCCATAAATCCGTATTCCGAAATGAATTTTAATCGACCTCGTCGAATCTGGCATTCGACGGGAGAACAATCGTGTGACACTGATGAACTTTGCTCTATTTATTTAATTAAGCTGCACAAAGAAAGACCCAAAGTCAGACACAATTAATGGACGCATAGATACCAAAGCCAGTTGTGTAGATCGTGGATACGCATTTTGTAAACCTTTTTACGGGCTTCGCGACGATTATTGGTAGGAACGTTCACATAGACCAAATAAAGAATTACAGTGATTGGAATGGAGAGTTGGGGTCAAGCGTTTTCGTAAGCGTCGCGCAGCAGAAAGAAGAACAGAGAGATGTTGAGTCCGAGGCATATCAAATGAGCTCTAGCGATTCCCGGAGGTCTGTCGGCTATGGATTTTCGTCTGAAATCTCTGATAAAATTGCCGAGAGTCAGCGACCGATGTAGATGGAAAATCGTTATTGATTAGCGTTTAAAATCGAATGGAATCTCACGTGTAGCGCCTGTTCTGATCTCTGTCGAGAGATTGCGGCCTCGCGCGGAACAAAATTGACGAAGCTGCAGTTTCTCCAGCCTCGACGGCGCCGTCAATAGTGCCGGGCCATTTTTTGGCGTACTCGCTCGCTGCGAAAAATATCCTAGGTAAAAATAAAACAATTTATAGAACGTAGTCGTGATTGCTAAATTAATATAATTTTTTTTACCTTTCCAGGGAAAGACTCATCGGATTTTTATGATGTTCCATGGAACTCGGTCTCAAGACACTCATAGGACTTCCAGCATCTCCGGTCGTCCAATCACCGACGCTGTACCCGATGTAACGAGTGGATTTTTTCGTTCTGAAGCATTTTTTCAAGGCTCCAAAAACGCTAGCTCGAGGAGTGGAGTCGTTGGTTCCGTTTGAAGTGAAACCAGCTAGAGTGCGAATTTTCTGATCCGAGGGATGAGATGCGTCGTAAGTAAATCTCAGGCTTGTGCCGCTGTCGGCTGTGGCGATTAAGCAGCCCAATGAACCGCAGGGCCAGGATGATTCTTTGTAGGTCGCGTGGAAAAATATATTTCTTCCGGGTTCGTAGAGTCTCTGAGACTCCACGAGCCACGGGGGAAGATCCATTTTCATGTCTATGAGAGCACTGGAAGGTGGCGGCACTGCGATCACTGCGTAGTCGCATCTTTATGAATTATAAATACAAATTATTAATTGGAGTCCTACTATTAACGAGCTGCTCGAAATACTTGCTTGAATTTTATCGAAGGGGTGGAAACAAATACAGCTTCGCCTGTATCTTCGACCTCGACAACAGTTTCAGAGATTCCAATTGTGCCTCCTTCTTCGATAATCTTTTCATTCAATTTTTTTAGAAAAAACTCGAAGCCTCCCTTGACGAAAAATCGTTCCTCGTCACCGAGAGACGTCGAGATTTTCTGGAAAAATCCGCCGGCACCCTGAAGCATCAGGATGAACCAGAGTGCCGATAATTTATCCAAATCGTCGATCCCACAGCACGCGTAGATCAGACTTTTGCAGAGCAATCGGGCCTGGGAGAAGCTCACGGTTTTTTGTAGAAATCTGTTCATGCTCATTTCAGCGAGTTCCTCGCTATTCTCGTCGCTCTCGTGACTCCAGTATCGTGGATCGGTGCTGAGAGCTTGAAGCTACTTAAATGGAATAAAATGAACTAAAATCCGATAGTAAAAAGTTTCGTGACCCCGATTTGGGCGGTTTTCGGCCCGGCGGCCAGATCTACGATTTCTGACAAACTGTTCGGCCAACATTTTTTTTTTTCAAAATCAAGTAAAAAAGGGTTGTAACCAGTGTTTTCAGGGGTAGAATATGCGACTTGAGAACGATGGTATAGGTTAAAAGTCGATATTTTGAAAAAATAAATTTCGTGACCCTGATTTATCCTAGCCTAGTATAATAAAAAAATCAACTGTGGCGAATTCGCGTTTGAATACCAATTTAAGGAAGTGGTAGACTTGACCGGAAACGAGAGGAGAAATATCTTCGGACAAGAGACCATGTCTTGTGAAAAATCCCAGACGTTTACCAAAGCGACCTTTCTCCATGGGAACGTCGAGTTCATTGACCAGGGTGACTATGTGCTCCTGGTAAAAACTACCATAGAAGGCTTGACTATTTTTTTCCAGAAGAACTCTGCCACCTACGGTATCTAAAAAAATATCCATTAAATGACAAAATTTCAATTGAAATATTAATTTTAGTTACCTTTGCCTTCAAGGATCAAAACCCTTAAGCCAACTCGTCTTTTAAGGATGCTGTACGCAGCTGTCAGACCAGTCAAGCCTGCTCCAACGATTACGACGTCAAAATCGTCGTTCACGCTGATATTTTCCCGCACCGAGTTCAACGTCATTACTAGTCACGAATAAAATTAATTCTACAACAAACGAATTACGTTCAATTTGAATTTAGTCTCGTTTCGCGCCATTTTCAAACGCCACAGCGGCGCCGGTCGCGCATGCGCCGACGACCGGAAATGGCGCCGACGGGACCCCAGATTTTTCGTCCTAGGGACTTTTCGAACCTTCTCCAAGATCCGCGGGGCACACGTTGCGCCACGGATGATGCGGTGCCGTTTTATTTCGTGAATTATTGTGAATTTCGACTGTAACAATTACAATCAAGTGACAAAATGTTGGTCCTCTTCGAGACCCCGGCGGGGTACGCGATTTTCAAGGTAAGCACCGCGCAACCTGCATTTTTTTTCACCCGTACCGCCAACTAACCTAAAAGTTGCACCAAACACGTGTTCGTCGCGCCTGGCGTCTTCAGCGTCCCGCGCGTTTCATCCACGTTTTTCCCGCACTGCAATGACTGAATTCCACGATTTTTTCCGTTTCAGCTCCTCGACGAGAACAAATTGGCGAAGACCGACAACCTCTATCATGACTTCGAGACGCCTGAGGCTGCCAGCAAAATGTGAGTAACTGCGGACAATCTGCTAATTTTTTCACCTATTTGGTTTTTGAGGAAAAAACGGATGAATTCATCAGAAAAATTAATAACAAAACAATTTATAATTATTGCAATTTATCTCCAGTCTCAAGCTCAAACACTTTGAGAAGTTCGCCGACACAACAGAGGCACTGGCTGCGACAACGGCAGCGGTGGAGGGCAAACTCTGCAAGACCCTGAAGAAGACGCTGAAGAAGCACTGCAGCGAGGTGCAGGAGCAGCTGGCGGTGGCGGACGCCAAGCTCGGAAACGCGATAAAGGACAAGCTGTCGTTGTCCTGCGTCAGCAACACCAACATCCAGGAGCTCATGCGATGCATCCGCAGTCAGATGGACAGCCTCCTCGCAGGTTTCCCGAAGAAGGAAATGACTGCGATGGCATTGGGTCTGGCTCACAGTCTTTCCCGCTACAAGCTCAAATTCTCGCCCGACAAGATCGACACGATGATCATTCAGGCAGTCTGCCTGCTCGACGACCTCGACAAGGAGCTCAACAATTACGTGATGCGCTGCCGCGAGTGGTACGGATGGCACTTCCCCGAGCTCGGAAAACTCATAACCGATAACGTAGCGTTCGTAAAGACCGTAAAGATAATCGGAACGCGCGAGAATACGAGCAGCTCCGATCTTTCGGATATTCTGCCGGAGGATGTGGAGGAGAAGGTGAAGGAGGCTGCGGAAATTTCCATGGGCACGGAGATATCCGAGGACGACATTCTCAACATTCAGCATCTCTGCGATCAGGTGATCGATATATCGCAGTATCGGGCACAGCTTTATGACTACCTGAAGACGCGAATGATGGCGATGGCGCCGAATCTCACGGTTCTCGTGGGCGAACTTGTGGGCGCGAGGCTCATATCGCACGCGGGTTCGCTCATCAATCTGGCGAAACATCCGGCATCGACGGTGCAAATTTTGGGTGCCGAGAAGGCGCTCTTCCGCGCGTTGAAGACGAAGCGCGACACGCCGAAGTACGGTCTGATTTATCACGCGCAGCTCGTTGGTCAGGCGTCGACGAAGAACAAGGGAAAGATGTCGAGAATGCTCGCGGCGAAGGCGTCGCTGGCGACGAGGGTGGATGCCCTCGGCGAGGAAGTGACCTTTGATTTGGGAGCCGAGCACAAGGCGAAGCTCGAGGCGCGTCTGAGGATCCTCGAGGATGGCAATCTGAGGAGGATCAGCGGCACCGGAAAGGCCAAGGCGAAGTTCGAGAAGTACCAGTCGAGCAGCGAGTTCGTTCAGTATCCGGCGGCCGCGGATTCGACCCTACCGAGCGGCGGAAAGAGGCGGCACTCGCAGGCCGAGGAGAAGAAGCCGCTCATCGAGGAATTGTCGTCGACGCCCAGCGGCAGCGACGAAGTACCGAAGAAGAAAAAGAAGAAGAGCGAGGGCGACGAATCGTTTGTGAAGGAAGAGGTGAAGTTCGAGACTCCCGAGCCCAAGAAGAAGAAGAAGAAGGTCAAGTCTGAATCGGAGGATGTGAAGGAGGAACTTCCTTCGTCTCAAGAATCCGTCGATGAATCGAAAGGTGATTTACAGGGATTTTTTTTTATTTCTAAGATGCTTTGAATTGAGGAATATGTTCTGTAAAAATATTGATTGTATTATCTAACCGAAATTTTCGTTCGCAGAGCACAAAAAGAAGAAGAAGAAGGTCAAGGACGAGCCCACTGAAGCTGATACGTCCGCAGTGAAAGTCGAAGACGAATCAGAAGAGCCTAAGAAAAAGAAGAAGAAACTTAAGTCAGAGTCGGAGGCGCCGCAAGAAGAAGCCGAAGAGGCTGTCGAGACGCCAGTGAGCGAGAAAAAGAAGAAGAAAAAGAAGAAATCGGTCTCCAACGATTAGCGATAGAGTAGAGTAGATTGATAATATTCCACATAACTTTCTATATTTAGCGCTGGATCTCCGAAAAGTTTATACGGCGTTCTTACACTTATAACGACAAGAAAGCGTTTGAGATGTCGAGTTTTTCACTGAAATAGGCCCGAGTCGTCGATATTTTTTTATCGAAATAACCGCGAATGTACCTCAGCACATTTTTCGATACGAACAACAGTTGTACATTACGTTGCTACAGTACTGTTTGCATGATTGCGCAATCCATACGGGGGAGAGAGAGAATATTTGTTATATCACATTTTTTTCTTCCTTATAGAATATTATTTCTAAAAATGTATTTTTTAAGATCAATAAAAGATCTAAGCGAATGACAAAGATGCGTCTCAAAGATTTCTCTACACCTGTTTCCCGAATATATTTTTTTTCAGGTAGAAAATTCCAAGCGTAGCGGGCAAAGAAATGGAACGAATCGATATCGAATTTTTTGGTATTCTATCATTCGATTTATTGACCACGAGGAAAAAATATATATACGTCGTTATATTAATGTAAATGAAAATGCATAGAAAATATTCGTGGTCTAGGTATATTGCCCTGTGAACGCTCATTCACAACATTCTTTTTTTATTTATTCATTTATTTTCGTTTTTTTTATTTTTTTTTGCGTTCTTCGTACGATAATTATAGTCTGTCACTTTGCGACATTAACGCAGACTTTATAGTACACATTATGTATATCAATAATATTAAATACACGCCGGGCAGCTCCCTCCGGGCCGGTCGAACAACCTTCGGCAATGATTAGCGAGTCTCTTTGCGACTCGGTTTTCGCCAAGGCGTCTGCGATCCCATTCGTTTAGCCTACTACCGCTAACTTATGTCTCGAATATCTATCTGTATATATCTCTATTCTCGCCTTTTACAATATGTAAAATATGTGGAATACAATAATCAAAGCCATTGCGATTACAAAATAAGTTTATAGAAATCATTGCACGATGAAAAAAAAATGAAAAATGTTTTCAGATGCAATTACGGATCGCGTGCGACATAAATTCTCATTACAATCTGACACTAGAGACGATGGAAGCTTCGATTATCTTGAAGTTATAATTATTTACTTTTTCCCTCCTTTCGTTAATCGCTTTCTCTATTTAATATTACACTTGTACTAATTGTCTTTCACGCACACTCGCGAAGGCAGTCATCTCTCTTAGACATTTGCACGAATCTTATTAATTTAATTACAATATACATGTGTATGTATATATATATATATTTATTTATATAATCGTCTATAGTTTGTTCTCGCGCGATACTCGTTCGGTATCCGACAGTCAGACGACTTCGCGAGTCGTAAGTAAATGCAACTTTATCAAACAATTATTTCATTCCCCCTTTTTCCTACGCTCTACAACTTAAATATACCGAAAAAAATATAAAGATGCCTTCCGAGGGTGTAAAGGCCTGTTAGACGAGGGGAAAAAACGACATCAATCCACGTCTGGATGAGAAAAAAAAACAAAGCATTACAAAGCGAAAATATACGTCCTTAAGACCTACGAAAAAGCAGAAGAAAAAACCATTCCTCAACTCCAGCAAAATTGGACACGCTCGAGGGGTCGGACGTCTCGGGATTCACGGCCACTCGGTATCGTACTGACACGGTGCTCGGTTTCTCACCAGAATGACCAAGTAATGCCGGAAACGGCTTCTATCTGCCGAGGCATCGCGATAAGTACCGTGACGAGAGACCGTGAACCTCGGGAAGGTACCAAAAACGCTTCAATAATTCTGACAATCTTTTCTTTCTCTCTTTTTTTCACTCTTTCCTTTCTCCCACAAACTCCCGTTTATTCGACGGACCCCTTCGATCCCCTGCGTTTCACGTATAAATGTTAGTGTGATAATTATAATATATATTATATTAATCTTGTATATAAATTAGTAAACTCACTTCGTAAATCGTGTTTCTACTTAAATTTGTACAAATGACTGACTTCGCAGACTACAATTACAGCTTTTGTCGTTTCGTTCTTTTTTCGAGGAAATTATTGAGACTTTTGCTTCTTCGTGTAATGTGTGACGAGGATTTTGCACAATTTTACATTGATTTGCTTGTTTGAGAAAAAATACAGCCTTCTCAGCTCGATTCTGGTCAGCCTGCAAAAATATCCGAAGGTGGACACTTTCTTTACATTTCGTTCTTGATTGTAACAGATCTCTTCGACCGATTGCAACGCCCATGAGATTTTCTTGTCGAGGCGACGGACATTCGAGTGTCTTAGGGCTGCTTTAGCGAGGAATTTTCACGACCATAGAAACGATTATCGATGCAAAATTCCAGCGTCAAGCGTTTCTATCGGTTCTTCGTGTCTCGCGAAAAACGTAGGCATTTATCTTGGCAATGTCCGTCGTCGAATGTGCTCAAAGGGCCGCAGTTATTGCACACAAGTTATTCGATATTTTGCAGGCCGCTTTCTGTCTTTCGCAAAAACTAATATTACAACTAATGTGCGCATTGTTATGATTATAATAGTGATCGAGGATGGACAATATTCGAGTACAAATTTGTTCGTGATATTTTGCAGTCTATAGGACTCAGTAATTCTTGAAAAAAGAATAAAATTTTTTTTTTCAAGATTTGCCTCGTTACTTTTTTCATCACTAAAAGAAAATCATGATTTTTCACAACTACTGAGTGTTCTTTGAACCGAAAAGTATTTTAATACATTTTTTTTTGCTCGTAGATTGCCCAATCCTGGTGGTAATAGTACTCCTTGCATACACTTAAATTCCGAGGCTCGAGTTTGTACCTCAATCTGTAAGTTAGACTTTAAATATTGTTAACTTCGATTTACAGACGAGTTAGTGATAGAGGCAGTTTAAACCGAGGTATAAGTCTGAGCCCAGGCGACGCATCTTTCGTCGCACAAAGTGTGACGAAAATATTTTGGAAAAAAAAAAAATAAGCAACTTCGATCAACATTTTCTCGCTGATCGCACGACAGTCTTTTCGCAAGCTTCGTTGCGTATATTATGCGGCGAAATTGCGCTGTACGAAGGCTACGAGAAAACGTAGAAAGAAGCCGCACCGATTCGGTCCTCCCCCTCGGGGTCAGCTGCATGCATCTTCGATTCCCAATTACACATAATTTCCGAACATTTTTATCTTCTCTCATTGACCAAAATATTCGTGCAACGAAAAAATAAAAAATAAAAAAATACCCGCATCTACCCCGACCCAAAAATCAGCGTTTTCTCGTTTCCTCCCTTCACCCACGCAACTCGCCTTATGTACATAAACGCGGTACACAATTTTCGCAAAACTTCGCTACAAAAACCCAAAAAAAAAAGATCATACGTATATATCTATAAAAAAAAAAGTCGATTCAAAACGCGCGCGGTCGCGTTTCCTCCTTCTACCGAATGCTCGTGAATAGATTGAGTCCAGACTTGTTCTCCTTTTGGCTCCTCGCTTTGCTGAAGACGTTCCAGAAGCGCAGCGTCTCGTCGCCGGCGCCGGTGACGATGGCCTCGCCGTCCGGCGACATCGCCAGGTAGAGCACGCGATACGAGTGTCCCGTGAGTTTCGCGACCTGCGTGAGACTCGGGTACTTCCACACGAGTATCTGATTCTGCGAGTAGCCGTGGGTGCTGACGAGCTCGCTGCTGTGTTTGCTCCAAGCGAGATTGCACACCTGGGAGCCGGTGTCGACGCACTGCATCGGCTGACCGGTCAGTGTGTTCCAGAAGCGAATGCATCGATCGGCTGTACCGCCGCCAGACGCTAGAAGCCCATGATGATGTGGTGACCAGGCGATGGCCTTGACCGCTGCGAGATGCTCCGTGTACGTCTGTACAGGCGACAACGAGTGAAGGTTCCAGACGTAGAGTCGATTGTCGTTTCCGCCGGAGGCCAAGTACTGATTGTCCGGCGACCATTTGAGGCCACAGACCTCCTGCCTGTGCGCGCCCAGCCTGCGCTCTCCAACAACGCAAGGCGTCCTAACGTCCCGCTGCAGAATCAGCCTATCCCTGCTGCCCGAAGAGAGAACCTCGCCGTTCCACGCGAGAGCTCCGACCCTGGCGCTGTGACCCTGCAGCTTGCTGACTTGCTTGTTCACCGCCACGTCCCACACCTGAATATACCCGCTGTGCGTTCCCACTGCCACAAGATTGCCCCTCTCGTTCCAGGCTACGGAAGTGACGCTGTTGGAGTCGCTGGACAAGTCGCAGAGTCTCGTCACCTGACTGGTGCAGGCGGACCAAAGGTAAACGCAGCTGCCGAGTCCCACGCTCAGAACGTTCTGCGACGACCAGTCTACGAGATTGAGATAAAAGTCGTCCTGCAGTTCCGGAGCGTCCAGAACCTTGAAGGGTATCCTGGAGATCTTTCTGGTGGCTTTTCGAGGCGATCGCAGGAGCTTCTGGCTCTTGGCGCTCAGGGGCGAAAGCGAGTAGGGCGAACTGTGATCCAGCAGTGTGTGATCCTTAGTGGGCGTTGCGTACTTGAAGAGATTCTTACCCTGAAGAACAGACCACATTCCGCGCTCCTCCGACTGACCCTTCACGTCCTCGATGCTTGCGCCGAGAAGCTCGTTCTTCAGGAGACTGGAGTAGGCGATACCGTCGCGACTTCCCTCGCCGTTCTCGCGGGTCTTCTTCGTCACGAGACCACCGCGATTTTCCGAGATCATGGAAAACGTGGTCTGCCAGTTGCTGCCCGAACGCGTCGGGATGAAGCGATCGAAACTGTTGTTCGACGCTTTCGTTGGCGACAGATAGGACGGAGACGCCGCCGCGTGCGTCGGACAATTCTGACTGTTCTCCAGACGCTTCGCGTCGTTGTTCGGCTTCAGCAGTCGCTTCTCGTACTCGTGGTGAAACATCTTCGGGGTGGGCGATGGACCTGTTTTTTATTTCTCTCTCACTCCTCTCTCGACTCTCGTATTTTTTTTTTGTTTTCCGGATTCTCGTGGCCGCGCTCAGCACTCTTCACATATTTATCTGATCTCTTATTTATTTATCTTCACTTCGCACTCCAAATTCTCGTTTCTCGGATTCTCGTTGCGCGCGTTTAGCACTCTTCACATATTTGGCGGACTCGGCGTTTTTTCTTTTTTTTTTCCCTTCTTCGCCTCGACACTCGGTGTCTCGTTTCTTCGGGTTCTCTCGTGGCCGCGCTGGACACTCTTCACATATTTGGCGGACGTTGCTTTTTTTTTTTTTTTTTTCTGGTTAGAGGGTTTTGGGAAACTGCGCGGCTGAGTTTAATTCACTTATGTAACATGGTGGAGGGTCCGAGGGGTTTTATCGGGTGTAAGCGGCGACAAAGAACTGGGAAACGGGCGAAGCCTCGACCCTCTTGTAGTCGTCGATGCGTTGCACTCGGCCAGTCGTCGGCCATTCGACGACACACGGGTAAATTTTTCACTCCACGGGGGCGCGTTACCCGCTCTCTCGTTCGCTCTCTGCGGTATACGTACACAGAAACGCTCGAAGGAGCGCACGTGGCGCCCTCGTCGCATTAGACAATCGATTTTCCCGAGAGTCGAGGTCGAACGAGACATTTGATTTTGAATCGTGATTGCGCTAATAGCGTTTTGCGATAGGGAAACAGACCTCCGAGAATTTATGGCTCTTTTAACGAGTAATTAAAATAGTCGGGAAAGTCGCCGGGATTTTTTTTTAATTTACGATCAATTTTTCCTGGGATTTTTCCGCAGCTTTTCACTGCAAATTCTATTCGCTGGGGGGCGAAGAAAAGTCGATAATGCAGGTCGCACTGAAATTAAGGGGGTTCGATGCACGATGAGTCATGTGGGGGGTGGAACGACCGAGATAGCTTGCAGCTGTCCTTCCGGTGAACTGTTTTGCATAATAAACGTTAGGGTTTGTCGTTTAAGAGATAAGAAAATTGATTTTTCTTCAACGGATTTATTTTACTTGCTTTACGCTATTCTATGCGACATTTAACGCTCGGTTTTATGTACAAAATGAATATTATCAACGAGATGAGATTTGCGTAGCATTACGCGCATGCAGTTTAAACTGTGAGTCGTGCGATGACTCACGGAGACGTTTTTGTGGGTTCCTTAAAAGCGTTTCACTATCGCTCAGACCTCGGACATTCCCGAGGAAAGAAGATAAAGATTTGACGGCCCGGGCCTCACTTTCTTACATTTCAAAGATAAGGCTTCGACTTTTTAAGCCTCTAAGGACCACCCACAAAATTGAAATCGAGCCTCTATTTTTTTTACACAAATATTTGTCAGGGCTTCCTAAAACGTTTTTCCAATCCAACAAACGTTATTGATCTCGACGACTCGTTTCTTCCTTACAAAGTCGTCACTGCTCCAAAACTAAATCTTCGCACCGTCAATCGTGCTCGAGTAAAAAATATACGATTTTCCGAAGATTCAACGATCGTAGCTCTTATCTACAATCTATAATACCTATCGACGTTCTATGTACAAAAGAGAGAAAAAAATCTTATCGACGATTAGAGTGAATTCAGAGCTTCTGCTTCTTGCTGGACGGACCATCGCCGTCGCCATCGTTCTGGAAGATCGTCTTCGGCTGAGTCTTCTTGTACGCAGGCGCAATCCAATAAGGATTCTCCTCAGCTTCCTTCGCGTACTTAAGAATCGCCTCTCGCGGATCCTGATCGTCTTCAATACGTTTGCTGATTCCAATATTCCTGATAACGTAGGAGCTGAGAGTTCCGCCGGAAGAAGCGACTCGTCCTCCCTGTCCGGAAGTGATCGGCAGATCAGGTCGCCTGGACTTAACAGGATCGAGTCTGTCCTTCTCGAGCTGCTTCCTCACTGACTTTGGTCTGTCCTGCCGGAACAGCGGAAGCGCGTGAGGAGTGATGATCTGCTGAGTTGACATGATCTCGATGTGATTGGCTTTGTGATGCGTCTTAACGACGCAAAGCTTGGCGCCCCTAAGACTCCTTTTATGATCATAATAAGCCTTAACCGTTCCATTGCCACATCCCACGAAAATCTGATTCAGCTTCGGATGCCAGAGCGTCTTGATGACGTGCGAATTCGTCACTTCGATCTGATTGACAAGCTCGAACGTCTTCGTGTCGTAGAAAAGGACCCTCCCTGCCTTTTGCTCCTTGGCGAGCGACTCGCCGGTGACGATCATCGAATCGTCGGGACTGAACATACAGTCGGTCGTATCGTAGCGGGAGAATAAGTTCGAAGCGCAGAAAACCGGCTTCTTGAAGGCCCTCATATCCCAAAGCTTAAGGGTATCATCGCAGCATCGCGTGGAAAGGAGATCGCCGAGGTAAGAGAAGCTCAGACTTGAAATATCAGAGCCGCTGCGATGAGCGTCGCGGAGGACCAGCGACGGATTTACGAAATTCTTGCGGTGGTCCCACATCTGCAGGGAACCGTCGATGCAGCCGCAGGCGACGACAGTGCCGTCGCGATTGTAGGCGCAAGCGGTCGGCACGGTTTTCACGCCATTTTGGGCTCGGCATTTAATTATGTGCGTGTGTCCTCGAGGACGGAATAGATTCCACAGGCGACAAGTGCTGTCCTGGGAACAGGTGAGATATTCCTCCTTGGTGAACGGATGCCAGCAGCCGCTGTTCAGGGCGGCGGTGTGACCCTTGGTGCGCGCCATGTCCGTGATGTACTGGTCGCCCTTGACGGTCTCGCATTTCTCGAAACCGTCGCGATCCAGGACTTTGGCCTGCGCCGCGCCCGAAACGACGAGAATCACGTCGCCGGTCATGGAATATTGCAGGCATTTTATCGGATGATTCTCGCAGGGTTGGAGGGTCCGGAAGCTGCGAAGGGATGAGTCCATGCCGGCGAAATCCCAGAAGGAGACGTCGTAGTCGACGGAACCGGAGGCGAGACGAGCTCCCGAGGGATCGGCCGCCACGGCGATAACGGCTTTTGTTCCGTGGGTCATCGCGACTTCGTGAGTGCAGGGAATTTTGCTCACTGGCGATTCCTCCTCGGCTTCGGAGTCACCGTCGCTCGAGTCGTCGTCGTCGTCATCGCTGCTGCCGTCGTCGTTAGCTCGCGATTTTTTCTTCACTTTTGTCGTGTCAGGAGCCGGCGGCGGCGGTGCCGGGCCGATCATTTCCTCCTCGTCCTCGTCCGCCGATTTTTCTGAGTCTTCGGTGTCTTTTTGCGAGACTTGCGGCTCGTTTTGCGAGGCTTTGGAGGATGAGGAATTTTGCGAGCTCATCGTCTTTGTGATGGTTTCCACCATCTCCTGGACGTCGAAGGACTTGGCTTTCTTGCCGAAACCGGTCATTCCCATGATTCGCTCCAGATTGCGAGTTTCCTCCTCGTCTTCTGGTTTTATCTCTGTTATCTGGCTGGTGTTTGTCTCCGCTGGCTTTTTGCCAAACGTTCCGAAGCCCGAAGTGGAGACATTATCCTCGGAGGGCGATTTCTTGGCCAGGCTGATCTTGCCGAAGGTTATCTTTTTGGAATTCATAATTTCGCTGCGAAGAAAAATTAAGAAATTAAAAATACCAATTTAATATACCGGCTAATAAATTATCGACGTAGACATAACCTCCAAATTGCTGGAAGTGTTTACAATCGTCTTCAGACGCATCCGATGGTCACGTTTTGTGACTACGGATATAAATTGTAATTCAACGCACCTGAAATCGTGAGAATCGGTTGCAAGACGTCGACGAGTCTTCGATGGGTCAATTACGATGTTTCCAGTTATTTCCAGTCGCGCGTAAACAATGTCACCGACTTTCCGTCTCTTTCCTCTCGAACCTAAAGGCGCAGCCAAAGTCGCGGCGACTGATCATGCAGACGCGCCTTAATTTCGCTTCCGCAGCCAACTTCGGGCTATTATGATGCCTGCTAATCAGCTGATCGAATCACAAAGTATTTCACACTGACAGCTTCGATTCAGCAGATAAAGTTCGCGTGTTATTGTTGTGAATTCCACAATGTTTGGATGGTGAAGACTTTTTGAAAATCAAACAACCGCACAACCACCGAAACATCGAAATTGCCATTTTTATCTTGCGAACAGGAAACAGGTGGGCTTTTTTCGTAACGTTTGGTTACGATCATGATTTCCATATTAGTCATCTTAAGGGGGTCGGAAAAAAGCAATTAACAGCTGCATAAAATGCAAAATTGTGTGGGACATTATAGAAACGTTTAACATTTTAGCGGTGATATCAACCACACCTGGTCCCAACTCAGTCGGTAACAAAAACTGTAACTGTATATTTAATAATTATTCTTTTTTTTATTTTTTATTCAGGACAATCGCAGGTTGATGAAGAATTAACAATCCCAGTGTCGACAAAAAATCAGCGCAGAATCGAAAAAATGGCCGAGACCGCGAGTCAACCGTCGACGGAGCCGGATTGTCGGTACGAGCCGCGCGACCGGACGAACAGCTCAGGAACCGCGGCGTCGACGCCCTCGTCGTCCTCGGACTACGTTACCGGCGAAGCGGACGACAGCTCCGACAGCAGAGGCACCGTGCCCTTCACCTTAAAATCCGTCGATGTCCTCCTGTCGATCTCCAAGGCCGCGTCGCCCGACGACCTTCTGGAGATGGTCGAGAAATGCAAGAAGATGGTCCTCGAGAGCGCCGAATGTTCGGAGGAGCGGAAGTGGCTGGTCAGACGGCTCATAGAGCTCCGGCTGAGGGCCCAAGAGCTCCGCGAGACCTCGGACGACAATCCGATCGAGACTCAGCTGATTCTGGGACATCATTTGGTACCGCAGAAGTATTACATCGCCACTTCCGGTCCCACTTATTGCGATCACTGCAGCGGCGCCATCTGGACGATGCTGCAGTCGTGGTACATGTGCAGAGGTATAAAATCAACGGGTGAATGCAATAATTAAGCAATACATTAATTGTCATTCTGAGGATTTAAGATGATTTTGTACTTTTCACAGATTGCAACTTCTGCTGCCATTGGAAGTGCATAAACGACATAAGGCGCGTTTGCGCTCACGTCGTCGCGAGCGAAACCGGAGGATATACGTATACGAAGGACATTTGCCCGGAAAAGGGCCTCTCGGCTCAAGGATACCGATGCGCCGAGTGCCACACGCGAATTACGTTCAGTAAGTCATCGCCGACTGTTTCGGTGCGTTTAGAATTGGTACTGAGTAATGCTACATTATTGTCTATAATTCGAATTGATCCTACAAGCTCTCTCTAAAGGATTGTCGCTGTCGTGCTTCGGCAGTCCCTTTAGACAAGCAGGTATAAATCCACAAACTAAGCTTTAACCCAGCAACCCAGCAGCAGTAACCCAGTTTTGATGTTTTTGCAAATTGATTTTTCATCGATTTCACTATTTACTTTTTCTTTCCCTGTTCGTCGTAGAATCCGCGTGGGTCGAGCCTCGACTCTGCGACTACAGCGGCTTGTTCTACTGCCAGCGATGCCACTGGAACTCCACGGCCGTGATTCCCGCGCGAGTCGTGAGAAACTGGGACATGGAGCCGCGAAAGGTCTGCCAATCGGCCGCACAACTATTGACGCTGCTCGAGGATCGTCCTGTTTTGCTTTTGGAGCAATTGAATCCCAAGCTGTTCTCTCTGATTCCCGATCTGACGCTGATCAAGGTGGAAAGCAAAATTTGTCAATTTTTATTTTTTCTTCTGGGACGTCTCAGGAAGACTTAGTGAAAAATAAATTATGAATATGTTGCAGCGATTGCGCGAAGAGCTGCAGATGCTGAAACGCTATCTGGTCTTCTGTCCGGATGCCGATTTCCAGGGTTTGCCGTGGCGCGCCGGGTTGCGCACTCATTTTATCGAGAACTCGAGCAATTATTCGATCAAGGATCTCGTGGATCTTCAGAGCGGAATTCTCATGGACGAAATTCGCTCGGCTTATGATGTGATGCGCAATCACATTACCGAAGAGTGCAAATTGTGCAGAGCTCGGTGAGATACATTAAAAAAAAACAGTGTTTTTTTTAGAAACTATTTTTACTGTTGCATCAATCTTAATAAAAAAAATTGTTAAATTTGTTAATAGGGGACACTTGTGTGAATTATGCGGCAACGACGAAGTCATCTATCCGTGGGACTCAGGCGCGATAACGTGTCAGCAATGCTCGGCCGTTCATCACCGCGCGTGTTGGGCGAAGCGCAACAATTGCTGTCCGCGATGCACGAGGATACAGCACAGACAGGCGTTGAAGTCTCAGGACACGACGGAAGACGCCGTTGAGTCGTTGGCGAGCGATTCCCACTGACGCGAGGAGGCTCAAACGTATTTATACCTCGAAACGCTTCGTCGCACCATTTTTTGTACCTGCCGACTGTACATATACATAAGATAAGACGTAACTCAATCACACCGATGGCAATAATGACCAAAGGTTTTGCATATCCTTTGGCGACGCTTTCTTATATTAAATCACGTATTGATCATTCGACTTATTTGCTCTCCGGCTCCGCGTCGACCGAAGGCGCTGGAAACTCTCGTCTCGGCCTCGAATAATCGCGCCTACTTGTATGTAAGGTACGTCACGAGTAGACCAGCCAACTGGAGCAACGATTCGTCATTAACATTTTTTTAACTGCCTCATTGAAATTTCGAACACTCACTTGCAGAAGGAACGGTCGATTGATCGTGTATATGTTGCCAGCGCTGAAAGTCAACTCGTGATTGCACAGATACATCGCCATTTCCACTCTGTCCTGGAGACAAAACATTGTTAGAATTCGACACTTTTTTTAAATTCGTTCGTTTGTAAAATCGTTTGTAAAACGCGTACCATAGTGTCGGCTGTGTCGCCGGACAGCGGCCTCGCCTTCAGCAATCTCGTTGTCGTTATATTAGCCTGAAATCAAAAGACATCAGACAGGGAATCCGAGACATTTTTTTGATTGTACATTTCTTTTTAAGTACCTCGTTGGATGTGATCCCACAATTCCAGCAAAGGCTGAAGAGCCAAACGGCGATGAATGCAACGTAATTAGGGATCACTCCGGTCACTGCGAATTTGAGGGTCACATAGAAGATCCGTTTGGCGGCTTGAAAGCACCAAACGATCACCCAAAGGCTGTACATTTCCGCGAGAGCCTCTCCAGCCTCGCACAATTTCGTGTGAAGATATCTCACGTCGTAAATTGTCACCGATCGTTGCCTGTGCATCACACTTCCGCGTTGTATCTCATTCGTCATGCGCTCGTTCAAAAATCGAAACCGCTGGTAAATCACGTGAATGAACATGCAGAACTTCATCACAATGAAGTACTGCATCAGATCGTAATAGTGTATAAGCAATGTCAAGCCGATGGAAATAGATTCTGCGTCGCTGTAAAAAATTCTCCACAACTGTCTGCCGGCTAACATGAACCAGGGAATCAGGGTCATTAGCCAGTAAATAAGTGTCTTGTCGCGTCGCGAAAAACCGAGACTCGTCACGCGTCTGTCGTAGTCGTCCATCCGATCGAAATAACGAATTGTCTTGCGTTGCTGAAAAATCGCCACGAAAGTCGCGCCGCCGAGGAGAACGACTTTCTCGAGGCTCTTCGACGATTGCTGCTGCATTTCCCTGGCGAACATTTCGGTGACGCTCGTCGTTTTGTCGTCCATGTAACCGATGTAGTAGCACATTACGAATAGCCAGGAAATCGTGTAGATCGTTTCGATGATGGAGCTTTTTTTCACTCGATCGCCGGTCACGCTGCAGCCGAATATACCGAACAATTTGGCGAGGATAAGGAAGGGTTTCAGAGTGGACAGGACTGACGATTTTTCGCTCATGTTGCACATGTTGAACCGTTGCGGACTGTTACGAACGGCGTTAAACTGAAAGCTCGGTGAACGATCAGATAATTGAGACCTACGTATCGTGGCATTTCTATCGCGATTTGACCTCTGATTGTTGGCTTCCATTACGGTCTTTTTATCGGGACGAGATCCTCGACTCTTTTGTATTAATATAAATTCGCTACATGAGAATTTGCTCGAATTATTTTCAGCAAGGTTTATTATTTCCTGTGGAAATTTTTGCAAAAAAATTATCTTTGTAACAGAGAACAGGAATTTTTTCAGTTCTGCTGCATATAAATATTTCAGCCGATAGTGAATAAAATGTGTAGCAAATTTGCACACAGACCAATCTGGACCAAAAATTAAATGTGTCTGAAGGGATCAGCAGATATTGAAAAAGGTTGAACACCTGTTGACTCACTCTAAGGTCGTCTCACAGAATTATGCAATAATCGATGAAGGATCGTTCGGTGGTTCACTTTCGTCGGTTAGCTTCTTTACCGGTTCCACTTTTGTGTGACTCGTCCTTGACTGTGCGATCGCCGATGTAAACGCTCTCCGAACGCCCCTGACCCAATCAATTTTTCCTGTATTGGGCCACTTCTACCCAAGGCTCGTTGCAATTCGTCAATGTGTAACATCTGGAGATGCAGCTGCCTCTTTCAAGTCGCAAAAAACTACAATGAAAACCACATCAACCTGTCTTCTCTTATACTGTAGAAACCAGTTTTTCACACGAGAAGATTACACAAATAATTCGAATATCGACGACTGACGAATGCAACTAACTTGCACAATGATTTTTTAGCATAATTGGAGATTGGACGACCGGTTTGCCTTCTGGAATTTCTCATCCTTTGACTCTGATCGTCAATGTGAATTTCGAAAAGTTCCTCGTGACCTTGGCATTTTAATTGCACGCAGTGTCGATGACTTGCCACTTCAATAAAAAAACGGACATCAATAATCGTGAGGATATAGAGGAAGAAGCCTTTTTATTTGCATTCTTTTTCTTTTATTGGAAATTGAGACACAGCTCATCTATCGTAAAGAAGTAAATATTGGCAGATGATGAAATGCCATCGCAGCTCGTTTCTCACTCTTCAGTTTTCTCAATACATATTCTTCATTGACATTGTATGAAGTGATGAATCGCCCGAATGGTGCTGTCTAATTTTTCTCTAATGAATAATCATTGAAGTGTCAAAGGAGTCTTTACGTCAGAAAAAATTCGTATAACATTGTAATACCTAATAAAAAAAAATTGCTAAGAAATTTCTAAAAAAAATGTTGTGCTACTATAAATAAAAAATATTACGCAGTGACTGCAGTTTTGCCACCTATATCAAAATACTTCCCGAATAGTTTACCGTTGTCGTGTGTCGCCGCAATAAACAGAAATATATGATAGGGAAAATCAGCGAGGCCATCGTGGAGCGGTCACGTTTTTTCACAAGCGGCAAAGGAATCGCAGCGGTTGAACGAGAAAAGTTGAAAAGTCGTTTCTTCCAATTGTCAGAATGGCGTCGATGGCAATTCCCGTTGACGGAAACGTGACGACGAATAAATCTGGGAAAGATGACTTTTTTACTTCAATGTCACAACCGGAATTCTCCTTCAGTCGGTGCTTCCCAACGATGCTGCAGTCGGGATTTCCCATCTGCAGGAAGAATTTTTCATCGCGAATCAAGTTTACGCACATCCGGAATTTGTGTTATTTATAAATATCAGATTCTGGCTGGATCAATAATTAAATAAATAATTCATCGACAGCTAAAATCACTGTGATTGTAATTACAAAATATTATGTCTCGCAGTTTTCCGTCAAACCGCAGCGAAAAAAAAATACAGGTGGTGAACAGGTGGCGAATGTGTATCGCGGTTTTTAATTCGCGCTCGCTCGCCTATTCCGTCTCGATTGTATAAAAGAACCAGCCCCACCTGCTTGGGGCGTCTGTGCACTCGAAGCGTCGCAGCGAAAACACGTTGTACGCGCCGTTTGTTTGTATTGCATTTGCAGAAATTACTCACGCGCGAAAAAAACAGGTAAATTGCTGGTATTGATTGATAGTAATTAAAACGTGTTTTTTCAGTCATCTCGCACGCTCATTCACTGATTGATCTTTCCTTCAGTAACAGTTAAATCAATGTCTGGCTCAAAGTAATCTTTATAAACTACAGACTCTGAAAAAAATACCGATAAAAACAGGAACATTCATCTCAAATTATTTTTGCCTTTTTAGAGAAGCAAATCTTTTAAAAAATGTAAAAACTTGATAAGTTTCTAATCGTTGAAAACCGCCAAAAAAATAATTTGCCGCAGAGCGGAGTAAAAAATTCAAAATAAATAATAGTCGATTTGAAAAAATGGTAAAAACAGGAACATTCATCTCAAATTATTTTTGCCTTTTTAGAGAATCAAATGTTACAAAAAAAAATAAGAACTTGATAGGTGTCTAATCGTTGAAAACCGCCAAAAAAATAATTTGCCGCAGAGCGGAGTAAAAAATTCAAAATAAATAATAGAGTCGATTTTTTTTTAATTTAAAACAGGGACATTTTTAATTAAACGCTTCGCGCAAATAAATCATCAATCCACCGCGATTATCCCACTACTTTCGCCGGCGTCTCGCCGGAGTCTCTCGGCTTGTTTGTAAAAAAAAAAAAAAATCATTGTGCCGGGGTTTCGACACCCGGTGCCCTGGGAACGTCGAGCGAGCGCGACGCGTTGGCTTCGGCGGGGGCCTCGCCGTGAAGTGCGAACGTTCGCCAGTCACGCATCCGCGTAAATGGCATATAGACACCTTCGAGTCCATTCGCCCTCGAGACGCCGTCGTCGCGTTACCAACGAGTCTCTCATGTCTTCGACGTCGTTTAGCAGTGTCAACGCTTCGTCGACATGTCCGGACGACGAGTGACTCTGACTTTGGTCCTGGCGCTTCTGGCGTTGAGCGGACGCGCTGACGGCGACGAAACCGGAAGCCGCGACTACACCGACAACCAGATCGACCTGGTGCCGACCCACAGAACCGGCATCGAAAAGGTTCTCCAGGGCATCGTCAGCGCCGTCTCCTCGAGCGGCGGCGGCTCCGGATCCGGTGCCGCGACGTCCGACGAATCCAGCAGCCGCGGTGGAATTTTTGGCAAATTCTTCGGCTCCATCATTCCCAAACCTGTGGAAAAAATCAAGCAATCGGTTAAAAACGCCACCGCCAAAGGCTTCGGCGAGATTCTCAATCTCGTGGAAAATCATTTCCACGCTATATTTCCAGGCAAGTTTTTTTTTTTAATTTAATTGAGATTTTATTATTTTTTATTTATAGGCTCTGAAAAATTGCTAATTTATTGGCCGGTTAAATTCCTGTGATCCGTCTGGATTTTCCCGGCTATTTTTATCCACGTCAAGTAGCCAATCATCGCGTCAGAAAAACAGCCGTGCGTTAAACAAAAATAATGTTTTTTTTTTTCCTCTAATTACAATTTTTTTTTCTCAGTACGTTATCTTTCCGCGTTAATTGCTCCATTATTATTTATTCGCATTGGGCGATTCGTGGGAAGCGCGCAAAACGATTGCGTTGTATATTCGTCACGCGACGCAATGTTAATAAAGTGTTTACGAAGGTCCCGATGACAGATACACATTGTATATGAGAAGCGAAGAAAAAAATATAATCACTGGTTGGGTCGATCGTCGGTGCGATGTAACTTGTGGAATGTTTTTCTCTCCGCATCCGCACGATTTTTTTTTCTATCCTGTGTCTCGTGACGAGCCGAATTTTTTGTATACTCACCAGGAACTCTCTGGTGCGGCGGTGGTAATATCGCCAACAACGAAGACGACGTCGGTCTCTTCGAGCGGACGGACGCCTGTTGCCGGGCCCACGACAATTGCCCAGAAAATATCAACGCCGGCCAAGCAAAAGAAATTCTCCTAAACAACGGAATCTTCACCAGGTAAAATTCACCTGTAGACGCAATGTAAAAAATTGGAAATTAAAAAAGTTCCAAAACTCCAATAATTACATTATAAAAATTTATTACAGATCCGCCTGTTTCTGCGATCACGAATTTTACGAGTGTCTGAAGAATGTAAACTCTGTGGTGTCGAATAACATTGGGTCGACGTACTTTAACATTCTGAGGCCTCAGTGCTTCGCCTACGATTATCCGGTCGACTCCTGCGCCGAGTACGGAAAGTAAGTGACCGCATTTTCACCACAAAAAAATAATTAATTCTCTCATTAATTGAAATGTCTTCTGCTCGCAGGAATAGATTTACGGAGAAGAAATGCGTCGACTACAATTTGGACTACACGCGGAATAAGACGCTCGGTTGGTTCGATAACCCTGACTACTAATTATCGCGCGGCTGTGACTTATTTGTTATACTCTGCTGTTATTGTTATACTTATTGTTGATTCTCTTGACGATGTTCGATGAAATACACGAAATATACCGCAGCCTTGTATTTTTTAATTTTTTTTATTAATTAGTTTGTTATATTTTCTTATATTATCGTTATTCGCTGGTTGCGTTATTAATTGACGAAATTACGTTGTCTATATTGGAGTAATTGTCGTTGATAGCTTGACAATGCATTGTCAAGAAATCGTCTGTCTCTCAGACCACTAAGTCTTCTAACTTCGATGACTGAACCAAATCTTTTTCCCGTGTGTCGGTTTTTGGCATTTCTCGCTTGATCACATGCGGTATGGTTTTTGGAACCATTCTGAAAAATAATCAATTTTAATGTCAGATTATAGCGTGTTAAAAAATCAATGTCTGATTAAAAAGGATTAAAACTCACGTTGTCTGATTAAAAAGGATTAATACTCACGTTATGCAGTCGATGATCGGACAGACCGATAAGCAAAGGGTGCAACCGGTGCAGTCGTCGTTGACGTGGGGAATGTGAGTCTCGGGGTCGAAAGTGATGGCCTGGTAGCCGGAATCAGCGCAGGCCATGTAGCACTTGCCACAATTGATACACATGTCCTGATTGCAAAACAAAAAATTCATAATCCAATTTATAATTTTTTCAATGCCGAAATCAACTCGATAAAAAAAAATACTCACGTCGTCTATGAGGGCAACGACTTGTTGCTTGTTGTCGAGCTCCTTGTAGGTACCGATGTGTGACAGAGCTTTGCCGATGACGTCCTTGAGCGCCGGAACCGGAGCGACGGGTTCGGGAACAGGTCGCACGGGTTTCAGCGGTTCCGCCAGGGGATTCAATCGAGCCTTCAGCTCAGCCGTTTGTCTCTCGCGCAGTAACTGATACTCGCCGAAGTAAGGAACATTCTAAAAAAAATCGGTTATCATTATCCAGTCAATATAACACTAAGTCTAATTTTTGTCTAATTGTTCAATTTTTAAAAAATGCTGACTTTTCCAAGCGCGTGTTGCAGGGAAACCGGTTTGCCCTTCTGATGCTTAAACGTCGGCGGGCTCTGTCCATCCCAGTCCTTGACCTGCTCCAGGCTCGACAGATACAGCAGAGTCTTCAGTCCCGTGACGTAGTCGTCGATGAGAGTGAAATCCTGATTCTGAATCGCGCTGCCGATCTGCACGACAGACGCCCCGCAGTGAAGGAATTGAAGGGCCACGTCGGCGGAGTCGATTCCGCCGATTCCGAGGATCGGGAAACCCGGCAATTTTCGCGCGACCGAGGAAATCGCCCGGAGGGCCTGAGGACGAGTCGCGTTGCCGGACATACCACCGTAGGTCGTAGCCTTGGCGCTGCCGACCGCGGGCCATGGGGTCCCATCGGCGTGCAGACCCATCAGACCCTGCACCGTGTTTATCGCCGAGACTCCGCTCGCACCTCCCTCGTAAGCAGCGGTCGCGATGACCACGATGTCTGTGATGTTCGGCGTCAGCTTCACGAAGAAGGGAATCTTTACTGCTGCTCGAACCCACTTTGAAATTTGCAACACTAAAGCTGGGTCCTGAACAAAAAATAAAAAAATCCATAAATTTCCTTTTGTAAATTTGTCAGGTGTGAGATTTATTTTAGGAAAAAAAATTACCTGTCCACAGGCGAGACCCATTCCCGACTCGCCCATTCCGTGCGGACATGACAAATTCAGCTCCAGTGCGTCGGCTCCAGAATCTTCGGCTCTACGAGCCAATTCCGTCCAGTCGGTTTCATTAAAGCTGCACATTATACTGGCTATGACGACCTGTGGAAGCGTAGACATTTTTATAGTGGCTGAGATGCTTTGCAGATTTTTTTTATTTATTTTTTAATTAAAAAATACCTTGGTGGGAAAGTCTCTCTTCAGTTCCTGAATGCTTCTGTACCAGTAAGCCTCGCATTTCTCGGATATGAGCTCGATGTTGAGGAAGCTTCCCTGCTCCGGTCCATAATGATGACGAGAGGTCGTTCCCTTTATTATCCTCGGCGAGACGTTCGTCACGAGATCCTACAATTTTTTTGAATTTTTTAAATAATTCACAAATCAATTTCAATGTTCAATATTGAATAGCTATTATTTTTATTTACCTTGTCCAGGCCGTAGGTCTTCGTGACGGCGAAACCCCAGCCAGCCTCGAAGGCCCTGCGAATCATCGCACTCGACGTAGCCGGCGGTGCCGAGGCCAGTCCGAAGGGATTCTCGAATTTAATTCCGCACACCTCGACGCTCAGGTCGACCTCGTCGATAGGGCTGTGAAATTTCGGCAACTGTGGCTCCTCGGGGACACTCAATCCATGTGACTCCTGAATGTATTTGTGAATGTACCAGGCGGCGGTTTTCCCGTCGTTCACCGACTCCACCGTCGTCTGCGAGACGCCGGCGAGGTCGCCGCCGCAGAAGACTCCGGGCTCCGAGGTCGTCATCGTCTCGACGTTCACGTCCGGCAGTCCCCACTTGTTCAGCTTCACCGGACTCATCGCCGTCTTCACGTCGTCGTCGTAGAGCCCTGAGCCGAAGGCTGAGATGATAAAGTTCGCCTTCAGTCGCACTATTTGATCCTCGTCCTCGATCCAATCGCCGCTGTCGTTCTGCTCGGTTCGGCAAAATTCTATGGCGACGATTTTTCCGTTTCGCTTGATCACCTTCCTCGGCGACTGGAACGGCACGAATTCGCACTTTTCTTCGCGTGCCAGATCCATCTGAAAAATTAATTAATCGATAATAAATGATCATTTATTTTGTCCCTGGAACCCAGCGAATAAATTGAATGTTTTTCCTACGATTAAACTCACCTCTTCGGGCACAGCACGAATATTGGTGAAGCCCTTCCTGAAGACAACGAACACTTTTTTGGCTCCACAGCGAAGAGCTGATGTGGCACAATCGAAGGCAGTGTCACCAGCTCCGAGAACAACGACGTTACCATAAAGCTCTGGCAAATCTGAGCCTTTGCAGGCGCACATTCCAGGCTTGCTGCCCTTGGAGACTCGAGGAAGAAAAGCCTTGGAGGTGAAGAAACCCGATTGCTCGTCCAGGTCCTGGAATATTGGGATTGTCTTTGGCTCCGGCAGACCGATTCCCAGAAACACGACTTCGTAGCCCTCAGCCTTGAGACCCTGGACCGTGAGGTCGTCCTTGGACAAAGCTCGACCCAGCACGACCTTGACACCTAAATCCTTGACGAGCTCGGCCTCGAAATTCACGACCTCGTAGGGCAGACGGTATTGCGGTATCTCGGCGGAGCTCAGGCCACCGATGTAATTTTCCTTCTCGAATATCGTCACGTCGTCGTAGCCCAGACGAGCCAGGAATGTTGCGCAGGACAGGGAAGCTGGACCGCATCCCACCAGAGCGATTTTGGTCATCGGGTGGTCCACCGTTTGGCCTGGAATTCTGGTCTGACGGATCTTCATCTGCTTGAAGATCTGAGGGAGTATCAAAAAAATAAATTTCGTGACCCCGATTTGGGCGGTTTTCGGCCTGGCGGCCAGATCTACGATTTCTGACAAACTGTTCGGCCAAAAATTTTTTTTTTCAAAATCAACTAAAAAAGGGTTGTAACCAGTGTTTTCAGGGGTAGAATATGCGACTTGAGAACGATGGTATAGGTTTAAAGTCGATATTTTGAAAAAATAAATTTCGTGACCCCGATTTGGGCGGTTTTCGGCCTGGCGGCCAGATCTACGATTTCTGACAAACTGTTCGGCCAAAAATTTTTTTTTTTTTCAAAATCAACTAAAAAAGGTTTGTAACCATAGTTTTCAGGGGTAGAATATGCGACTTGAGAACGATGGTATAGGTTTAAAGTCGATATTTTGAAAAAATAAATTTCGTGACCCCGATTTGGGCGGTTTTCGGCCTGGCGGCCAGATCTACGATTTCTGACAAACTGTTCGGCCAAAAATTTTTTTTTTTCAAAATCAACTAAAAAAGGTTTGTAACCATAGTTTTCAGGGGTAGAATATGCGACTTGAGAATGATGGTATAGGTTAAAAGTCGATATTTTGAAAAAATAAATTTCGTGACCCCGATTTGGGCGGTTTTCGGCCCGCCGGCCAGATCTACGATTTCTGACAGGGCACGCACGCCAGCGCGTGTGATTAGCCTAGGGATGAAAAAAAAATAGAATGTTCGGATCAATTGACTCACGTCAGTCGCAAAGTGTTGAAGCCCGCCGATGTTGATCGGTCCCTCTTCGCAGGCGGACAGGTTGCATCCACCGACGCAGAGGTCACTCGTCGGGCAGACCATTCCGCAGGTGAGACCGAGAGGATTGTCCGAGAGAATCGCCTTGGCTGCTCCATAGTAATTTTTATTCGAGATCGAAGTGATGAAGGACTTCACGTCGAGTTGAGTCGGACAGGATTTCTGGCAAGGAGCGTCCGCGCACTTCAGGCAACGAGCAGCTTCACGAAGGGCTCCACGTTCGCTGAGTGTCGTGTGCTTTATGTCGTCGAAGTTCTTCGTCAGTGGAGCGCAATTCTAAAATTATAAAAAAAATAATTACTATTTTATATCAATTGAAAGAAAAATTTTATTTAATTTTTTTAATAATTCGGAGCACTCACGTCGCATTTCGGCTCGGGATTTCTCTTCCAGTGAAGTTTATTCTGCTTGGTCCGCGCCGACGGAACCAAATTCGTATACGGCTTCGTTCTCGGATTGAGGAGCAGCAGATTCTGGGAAAAAAAACAGATTGACAGATTTTTCGTTATCAGTCGTCGACGCGATAATGCTTTCGGAGCAGCCGCAGGATCGATTTGTCATATCTTATCTGGCAACTCAATACCAGTCAACGATCGGAAAATTTTCGAAAAGTTCGAATTTACATTTAGAAAATGAAAATTGAGTTACAGCATTTTGAATTGCATCTATAAATAACAAAATTCACTATAAAAAAATGTTGCTCCATTAAAAAGAAAATCTCAGGTCGACCTTCGCTTCAGTAGCAATCACTGCACTCAACTCAAACGTCACGCACTATTTAACAATGCATTTTTTAATATTTTCTACCACCACTGGAAACCTTATACAAATTATTATTATAAGAATAATAATTATATTAATCGATGATTCTACACAAAACAAAATTAGTACTCACTTCGATGTCAGGCAAATGTTTGCTGTGTAAAACACTCGAATTTCCCGACATTATTGTCAACGTGTTATCACTGCTTTTCCGCACGTGCGATTACAATGACCTCGACGCGATTCGTGCACCAATTGCAGGCAAAACTATTATTCGACGATCGCTACGATCCCGATCGAAATGGCCAGTCGCGGTGATCTGTAACTGGAGCAACTGACTCCGAGTTACAGAATTACGGGCGGAGAGTAGTCTACGCGGTTTAAAGGGTCACAACGGGGAGACGATCTGGACGAGCGGTCAATCAGTTCCCCTTAACTTCTCGGAACATCTTAAGCGTCGCACTGCTGCGCCTCGTGTGTCGACGCTCGGCGCGCGCGACGAGCGAGTGGCCTGTGCCACTCGCTCCGCTCGAAAAGAGCCGGCAACTCTGTATTTTACATCATAAAACCCGCAGCTCCGATAATTTGACGCGTAGGTAAAGACCAATGATCCGTCTCGACGTATCAACGCCTCGTTTACTGCTGGCTCATCCATTTCTGGCGCCGCAAAATATTTACAGCTTTTTTTTCACAGATTAAAAATAAATCTATAATTCTATTAATAAAGGATTAAAAATTTCTATTTTAAAAAAGGAAAAAAAAGAACAATATTAAAAATATTGAATTTATATTTACATTAACTCTGATTTTTATTGAAGAAATTTTAGAAAAAAAATATATATCTGCGTTATGTCACAGCCAGTGAAAACAATTTGCGAAAGCCTTGAGCGCCAGGCGGTCATGTAAAGTTGACAGATAAGATTATAATTCGCGTGACGAAATGCAATCAAAGTACAACGAACGAGCGAAGGTTTTCAAACAACAATTCTCGACGCACAAACGATACGAGTCGATTGGATACAATGAAAGTTGTCGCAATATCGCACTCGCAGATTCTGCATCGCCTGCGTCAGTCGATAAGATTGTACATTTGGAGCGTCGACGTATTTGTGAGCTGTTTGTCTGTAATCGAGAGGACGTAGTTCGCGTTCTCTCGTTACGTGAGGACTGCGAGGGTCACCATTGGCTCGTGCAGACTCCCCTGTATAATTACGCAACGTGCGACCCTCCGTATTAGGGGACAAACATTGAAATTCCTTTAATTAGAGAGTCGCATTATCCCTACGTTACAATCGATGCGAAGCGCCTCTGCAATTTGTCAGAAAAAAAAATTCTCCTCCTGCCAAACGTGTGTTATGGGATTTGCTGGAAATTCTACAATTATAGAGGCTTATACAGACATTTAAGGCGACTGATATTGAAGCCACTAACCGAGGGTCGAATGTCGTTCCCAGGCTGCAGCCGACAGGAGGGAAAGTGCCAATTGTATCGCTCGAAATGTACAAATACGCATCTTACAGCAATCCACAGGTGTATCAGACGCTCCTACATACAGTGGAAAATGCTCCACCCTACAATTACGCAATGTATACAATTTCACTGCCCGAAAGGCGAATAAATAATAAAGTTACTGAGGCAAAACGTCCGGCAAAGTTTCTGAACTGCAATTATATTCTGCGACAAACGTGAATTGTCTTCGACCTACGTCAGCCGATTCCACTGTACTTACAATATAATAAACCTACAATTAGTTGTGTGTGTCTTCTCTTCTCAGTACGCGAAAACGTTTCCAAGATCCTAAGCTTAATAACAAAGTCACGAAACGTCTATCGAAATTGCAAACAGTCGGCAGTCTGCAGGTGACGACGGCAGAATCCACTATGTGCGATTAAATTACAAAAACGCAGTCTGAGATAAAAAAAATCTAGCAAATAAAAATGAATTCCCACGATGAGTCGTACGATCGTTTATGGCACGCGGAGCCGAATTTAAATGTTAAAATAAGCTTGACAATGCTGCGATACATAGGCAATTGGCCTCCGCGTGGACCTCTTCGGTGGCTTTACAATTTTTATACCGCGCTGAGCTTCACTCTTATCGTTTTAATCTACGTTTTCGTTCAAGCCGCGTTTTTGGTGGTCGTCTGGGGCGACATTGAGCGAATGATCGGCGGATCTTTTCTTCTGATGACGAACGTCGGTCACTGTTATAAAATGACAGCGATTCTTCTGCGTCAGGATCGAATCCAGGCGCTTCTCGACGTGATGAAGAGCGACGTCTTCAGCGCGGAGAACCGGAAGCACGAGAGGATCCATTCGTGGTACACGTGGGACGGAATTTTTCATCACCTCGCCTATCAGAGCATCGGTGGTGTCGCAGTCCTCTCCTGGGGCTTCACTCCGCTCGTCGATCTCATTTCCGGCA
The DNA here is from genome assembly GCA_964034905.1 of Itoplectis maculator. NCBI lineage: Eukaryota > Metazoa > Arthropoda > Insecta > Hymenoptera > Ichneumonidae > Itoplectis > Itoplectis maculator. The sequence goes on from OZ035870.1 coordinate 2,048,708, forward strand.
ACGCCAAACGACTCCCCATGGACAGTTGGTATCCTTACGACACTGACGAGTCTCCAGCCTTCGAAATCACCTGTGGACATCAGATCGTTGCGGTTATTCTTCTTTGCGTTCACAACGTCGCGATGGACACACTCGCCACTAATCTGATATGCGTTGCCTGCTGTCAGTTGGAAATTCTGAAAAAAAATATACAGTCAATTGACAGTGAGACGGATAGTTGTGGTTTGAAAAAAAATGAAGAGGTCTGCAGTCAGTTGAATTGCTGCATTGAACACAATAATACCATCGTCGGGTGAGAGCATATTTTTTTACTCGCACAAATGAACTGATGACCTAAACGAATTGTTTAGACTTGCTGCAGACGTCTTAAAAAACATTAAAAAAATGTAATTAATCAACAAAATTTCAGATTCGTCCAGGAGATTCAAGATATCTTCGGTGCCGCGATCATGTATCACTGTTTCGTGAATTGTGTGATAATATGCCTGACAGCGTTTCACATAACGCAGATGGGTGATTACGTGCCGGCTGAGATAATCGGCACGACAATGTTTCTCGCCGCTGTGACTTATCAGATATTCATTTTCTGCTGGCACGGCAACGAACTGGCTCTGCAAGTCAGTATTGAGAAACTCGATTGCGGATCTCGAGTTAGATGCGATAATTTAATAGAAATTCATTGATGATAACAGAGCGAGAGCGTGGCGCTCGCGGCTTACGCTGGAAATTGGTGGAAGTTCAACGAGCGTTACAAAAGCGCTTTGAGAATAGTGATGATTCGCTCGCAGAGGCCACTGATCATAAAAGCCTGTGGCGTTCTGCCAGTATCGCTTAAAACATTCATGTCTGTGAGTTGAATCGATATAAAAAAAAATCGTTCACCGATTCTTCAAATCCAGTTGATGGATTTTATTTCAAATCAATTCGAATCTCCTTTTCAGATCCTCCAAATGTCCTACTCCTTCTTCACGGTTCTTCAGGGTTCGACGGCCGTTTAGCCGACGAGTCACGGAGCTATATAGGATCTAAGCTGTGTGTACAATCCGACGTATACGACGAGCAAAGAAAGCCTAGAATATATTAAAAATGACAGATATAACTTTATTCGTTTGCGTATCTAACTCTCTCCCCTTTTATCGCGGGACAATTGCATCTCTCTCATCACAGAACGTTCGCGGAAATATGAGTAAAAAAAATAATTGTACGGCGAGGTGGGCTTGATGATTGGGCTCCAGTTTTATTTTTTCTTAGTTCCTCTTCAAAGAGCCTCGACCATGACAGCGATTCCCTGACCACCTCCGATGCAGGCAGATCCGATCGCGAATTTCCCGGCGTTTCTCCTCCTGCAAGAAAATCATCGTTTTTATTCACGAGCAATAGAAATGAAAAATCAACGCCACAATTTTATTCAAACCAATTTCAATGACAGATAGAAGCAAAATCAACTCACTTGAGCTCGTGAACGAGGTGAGCGGTGATTCTGGATCCCGAAGCACCGAGAGGATGTCCGATGGCGATGGCTCCGCCGTTAACATTGAGTTTATTGATGTCCAGGCCGAGATCCTTGGCACAAGCGAGAGTCTGTGCTCCAAAGGCTTCGTTGATCTAAAAAAAGGCATCGCAATTAAATCCTTGCTCGCAAAAAATCGCTGAGAGCCTCGGGAATTTTGCAACCGGTGCAAATGTGTACCTCAATGATTTCCATGTCGTTGAGGGTCTTGCCCGTGGCCTTGAGAAGATTTTTGATAGCCGGCGCGGGTCCGATTCCCATGATGCTCGGGTCAACGCCAACGACACTGTAGCCAACGAGACGAGCCAGAGGTTTCAGTCCCTCGGACTTGACGGCGTCCTCGCTGGCGAGAATAATCGCTCCGGCACCGTCGCAAATACCCTGAAGAAAATTCACAAATTTTACTCTAATTGAAAATTACAATTTAGATTTTTTAAGGGGAATTTGAAGCTCACAGATGCGGAACCAGCGGTAACGAGTCCGTCCTTCTGGAATATCGACGCCAGTTTCGTGAGGTCGCCGATCTTGGTCTCCGGCCGAGGATGCTCGTCCACGTCCATCGTCACCTCCTGTTTCCTGTGCTTCAGGGTCACCGGCGCGATTTCCGCCTTGAAGCGTCCACCTTCGTTTGCTACGAAAATAATTACAATTAATTTTAGTTGAACGTCCAGGAAATTTTCTTCCAGAGGAAGTTGCGAAATTTACCAGCTTTCCACAGCTGCTGACTCCTCAGGGCAAACTGATCGACTTCCTCCCTGGTGATGCCGTATTTCGCGCCCAGTTTTTCTGCCGTCATTCCCATCGGCAATCCGCAGTAGGTGTCGGACAGGCCGACCCAGAGAGCGTCCTCAAAGTCGTATTTCTGCCCGAGGGCTGTGCCGAATCGCACGTTTCGCACGACGAACGGTGTTTGGCTCATATTCTCGGCTCCACCGGTGAGGACGATCTTCGACTCGCCGACGGCGATGCTCTGAGCTCCGCTCACTACTGCCTGGAAACCTGTGCCGCAGAGTCTGTTGACTCCCAGCGCCGGCTTTTCCAACGGGATTCCACATTTCAGGAGCACGTGACGAGGCAGGAAGATTCCGTCGCTGGCGGTCAACTGTAAAAAAAATTGAAAAAGGGTTTTTTAATTTTAAGTTTTATACTATATTTAAAAAAGCAAGTTTGGGAACAGAAACACAGATTAGAGGAATTTATCAGCCGTTGAGTAAACATGTGATAAGCATAATTCTCAATTTTTTTTTACCCTATCACTTTACGTCACAGACCAAAGTGCAAGCTTAAAAAAAATCTTGCTAAATGCATAAATTAGCGAAAAAAATACTTACGCTCATGACATTGCCGAACACGACGCTGTCGATTTTTTCCGGCTTGAGTCCAGCCTCCTTAATCGCAGCGTTCGAGGCGACGACGGACAGGTCGGTCGCATTCTTGTTGACAAACTTTCCGCCCATCTTGCCGAACGGCGTCCGCTTCGCGGCGACGATGAAGATTCCTGTGAAACATTATTTTTCAAATCATTAGTTTATGGTAATGACCGAATGAAGTATTTTTGTGACACTGATGAGATGCGAAAAATATTTTCCATGTCTACGTTAGATAAGAGTTTATCGCGAGGCTAGGCATTAAAATGCAACAGGTTGGGAAGGCAGGTATTGAAAATACGATCAGCAATATATTATTTTACGGAGCTTAATTATTTTTGTTTTATGGATTAATAATGTACCTTTTGTAGTGACCGACATTGTTGTGCTCTGAATGTGGAAGAGTTAATGAAACCACGTTTGACTGGCGAATAATTGGAGAGCCGGTTGGAAAACAGCCAGGGGACCAAAGTCCACGATACCGCTGCGTCATTGGGGGGGGATTCGGTGGTAGGGATATCTCGGCGTCGGAGAGGTGGAATTTACACTTTGATACTTGCCCCCTGAATAGTGTGGACCAGCTGTACTCGTCGCACAGATCGTCTCCCAACTCGACGGTTTACACGCTCCGAATACTCAGACGTGAAATGTCCTTCACATCTGCCAATCATTATAATTGATCTCTGTGATTTTTTATAGAACGTAGTTTTGTTATTTATTAATTTTTAGAACCGTGGCGAAATTATAAGTACAAAATTTAATTGATTAGAAATTAATTGGTGAGAAGTAAAAAATAAAGAAAAAATTGTGGTTTTAATTATAGTACTTTATTTTTATTTTTATGTTTAAGTGGCCTTACCCCTTAAGATTTGGCATTTGAAAGTCTGTTTTGCATTCTAGCTCATTTCAAAGCGCGTCGACAGGCATAAATATTCCTCGGTAATGACATGACGTACACTCCTTTCCTTCTATATTTTTTTTTCCCAGAATGTTTTAGGCTTGATTTACAAAGGTAAAACATTCGAGCTTAAATTAAATTTCTTCCCTACTCTTATTCCGAACAATTTGCATTCCTCAGCTTCTCAGAGTTACTCAGTGTCAGGTACTTTTGCACTACGCGAGGACAACGAATCTGTCCCTCGCGTTCCTATTCCCTATTTCCGGCCGAAAAACTTTTTGCTCGATTTCTTCAAATCACTGACATAAGTGTCCACGATTTTACGGAAGGACTCGGTCTCCTCGTTGCTCCGGAAGGCGCAGGCCCAGACGTCGCCGGCGATCGTCCATTCCCAGACCGAGTCCTTTTTATTTTCCGGCGTGATGTGCGACCCGACGAGTCCCAGATTCGACGTTATCCGGTAGCACTTCCTGACGTCCTCTACCTCATCTCCGTTTCTGTTGCGAAAAATCACGAGCATCTCCAGCACCGACGGAGTCTCGTTTCTCGAGGCCAGTGCCACCATTCCGTTTTTGTCGTGTTCCACGGAATACGACACGTTTATCCTCCAAACGCTGCCGAGGTGAACGCAGAAAAGCTTGAAGTTCGACGCCCTGAGTCCGGTGCCGCACCAGAAGCGCGCGACCCGGAGGCTCGAATTGTCCTGAAGGTCATCGACCTTGGGTATCCGATTGTTCGCCATTCTCGCTTGGATGCTCCGAATCGCGTTCTTCAGGTCGACGATCTCGTCTTCAAGGTGAAAGGCCACTCCGTAGTAGTTCCAGTCGCCGAAGACGAAGCCTCGTTCTATCTCGCACGGCGCCAGGTCCTCTCGCCTCCTGCACATCCGACTGCGTCCGTCGTTCCGCCAGAACCAGCAGTCGTAGTCGAAAGTCTGGTGCTCCTCGATCCGCTCGTTTCTCACCGGCCAAAGGTGCTCCGTCGCCTGGAGTATCACGCGAATCTCGCCGATGTTCGGATAGAAGATTATCGACACTCGTCCAGGTCCTATAAGCTCGCACGACTCGTCGTAGTTGGCGTAAGCGAATATAGCGATCCTGACGATCTCCGCCGTCGCCTCGTGCAACACAATCTCGCCGGCTTCGTTTTTGACTCCGAAATTCTCGACGAAGGGATCGTGGAGCTTGTCGGAGGAGACTTCGGGGTTGATGTCCGTTCGGGCGACGAGCGACGGCAGTTTACATGTTGACGACGAATGCGTCATCTTGGGCGTCGAAGACTCGTCTTCGGATGATCTCGTGTCACGTGGATTCTCGAAGGTCCGCGTCATCTGCGACGCTGAAGATGCCAAACTGCTTCTGATGTTCGCCCGTCTTGGGAGAAGATGTCGTAGGTCGTCCCTGAAGTTGTAGAAATTAATTGATTAGGTGCTTGAAGAGCATTTTGCATTCGTTTCATGTGTGAAGAATACGTTTCGCATGTATCGCTGATACATGTTATTACATTTTCTACGCAAGCGAAAATTTACATAAATAATGTGGTGATAACACTTTTGACACACGTCGAGCTTACAAAGTGTAATTAATATTAGCCGCAAGTTTCTCGGTTAACGAATATAAATGGGAATTCTTACTCCGACTGTCTAGAAGGTAATCCAGTTTCGTGACTCCATCGAGGCGTCGCCTGGCTCATTTCATTCCTTCGCCGGACGAAGAGATTAACATCGAGTTTTCCGAAAAATCACGGTTTTCACCCACTAATCACGGTGATCTATAATTCTTTTTTTTTCCTATCGTTAATCAGCCGCGACAAGAGTAGGGCGGAAAATATCGCAAGCGACTCGCTTCCCGACGTTCGGGAAATTATTAACCACGCGTTTGCCACTCGATCCCATCGAACGACGTTGCGTTATCAGATAAGAGATCCTTATCCAACTGGAGAACGATCAAAGTCAGATAAGAGATCCTTATCCGACGCTAACGAGCTTAAAAAACGAGATAAGAAATCCTTGCGGTTTAACCGCATCGCCGCCGAAGATAATTCCATGACGATCCCCGAAGTGAATCCTCGGATGGATTACACTCGAGATAAAAACGTGACGCTTCTTTCCTTCTTGTTATAGTCAATTGTCACGTTTTTGTCGCTACTACTTTCTGCGATACGCCGAGCTAAAATTATCTTTCGAAAGGATTGTGATTAATATTTTAGAAAAGTTCGACAAGATTTATCGATTAGCTACTATTATCTTTATATTCGTGTACTGATAGTTGACAATGAAATAATTGCTGAATAATACAGAAGAGAAACTAGAGGACGGCTCTTGGATGCAATAAAAAAGACAGAGTGTGTGTATCATCGGCTCGCCGGTTTATCTAATTAAGTAAATAATAAATTTTGGTTTTGTTGTTCCTCAAAACTACATAAACAGCATACAATAATTCACCTCAGTCTTAAAACATAGTACGTAATGATAATTATAATAGTGAACATGCCGGCGCATGAACCGCGCGTTGCGGAGCCTATCTGTTTTCCATGACAAAAAGTCATCAAATCAAATCGTCGTGAAGAAATAAAAACAGAGAAAACAGTTGCTATAATGAAACTTTTGTTTAAGCGTTCGGTTTTCTTCTCTTTAGTGTTTCACGTCGCCGCTGTTATTCTGTTGATACAACGGCGACTAGGAAGTTTCTCGTTCGCTGATTTTGTTAAAATCTACAATAGAAACTTTTTGAAGATAAATAATTACACGTTAACGGTTTCAAATGAGGCTTGTTTTTCTTGCTTTTGGGTTTTCGTCTGGTTTTACTCGATCCTCGGATCGTAGTACGCAGCCTCGCTGATGTCCGCTTGCTTCGCGTACTCTTGACCCTGAAAAATGAAGATAAATTCTTTATCATCCGTTCGACAATTGAACAATTTTTTTTTTCATCCCAGTTCAACAAACCCAAGAAAAACAATATAATAAAGCACTTACGTCTTGGAAATTGATGTACATCTGTTGAGCTAATTGAGCGTTTTCGAAAATGGCTTTCAGGGTGCGTTTCGTCGGAGGAATGATGACTTCATCGATAGCCGTCCATACACACGAAGCATCGTTTCTCTGAAGAAACAAAAAAGTCACGAATTAGCATCCCAGGGTGAAAACAATAAAAATTATTCGCGGCAACCATTCTGACCTCCATCTTGGTTTCCATGGTGATCACAGTGTTGCTGGCAATTTCACCGGTGCACTCGACCTCGAGGACGATCTTGGCTCCATAGATCTCAGAATCGTAGAGTATTTTAAGGTATCCGGTGCCGAGGGACGTCCAGCTGGCTCCTTGAAGGGTCTGAAGCTCCGCTCTGCTGACAAACATCATCGAGTGCATGTCGTCCTCCTCGTCCTCGTCTTCCTCGTCACCTTCGTCCTCCTGCTCGTCTCCGTAACACTCAGTCAACGATTCACTGATTCTTCCTGATAAATTAGTAAAATACACATAAATTTAATGAAAAATTTCAATCATTTCAGTGATTTTGAATTTTTTTTTAAATGTTCTTTTACCTTCGCCGCTGGCTTGACGCTCGCGAATCTCCATTTTAGCCTTCTCTACGGCGTCCTTGAACTGAACGGCGAGTTCGGGATTCTTAAATTTCACAGCGAGCTCCTCGACCGCGTAGGGCTCTTCGGCGTGATTCACACCCGCCCACATCCACGCACGATCCGAGCTGTGAAGCGCTCGCAGCTCCAGATCCACGGTGACCAATTGATTGCAAACCACTTTGTGCACCTGCTCGCGACGCAACAAAAGCCGGTACGTTCCATGCTCTGCATGATACAGCAATTTCATTTCACCAGTTCCGCGCTCTTTCCACTCCTTCGTCTCCGATTCGTATCTGTACAGTTTCGCCCTGTGGCAAAACACTGAAAAAAATTCAGAAATCAAACATTACTTTAACGAAAGAAAATTTTAAAAAAGTCGAGGATGAAATTTTATATCCGCGCACCTTTTTCCTCATCCTCCTCGCCAGTCCGAACCTCGATAGTATCCGGCAGCGGTATAATGGGCTCGAAATGAGGATCATACTCCTGTCCCTCGTCCTCCTCATTCTCGTCCTCAGCTTCGTCGTCTTTGCCGTCTTTCTTAGGCGTCACGCTGGCCGAGCTCTTAGAATTATTGGCAACAGCCGCGGCAACGGGTTTCGAGCCGAAAACCGAGGCACCGGCGCCGGCGAACGAGAAGTTTGGATCTGAAATCACAAATTTAATGAACTCGTCGTTCGAGTGAACAAAAAAAAGTCTGCCCAACAATCTGTACCTTTTGTGAACGATGGCTGCTGCGGACTGCTCGCCGCAAGATCCGAAAAGGTCGCCGTATTACCGGCCGACAAGAAGCTCACAACGTCCGTCTTCTTCGTCGCCGTTTCCTGTTTAATATCGACCGACGTATCGCTCGCGTTTCCGTTTCCAGGGCTCGGTGCATTATTACCGGCCAGGCCGCCGAAGGACAATTTCGCGGAGAGCTGATTGGCTCCTCCGCCAAAAATGTTCGTCGTGTTGCCGATGGAACCAAAAGTCGGAGCATTACCAGTGGCGGTTCTGCCGAAGAGGTTGAATTTCGGAGGCGAAGATGGTGCGCCAAAAATCGGTGCGGCTTTGGGCGGCGAGGAAGGCGCCGCCGCAGTGGAGACTCCAAATCCGAAAGTCGGCTGCGACAAACTCAAAGGCGAAGACGCGCTCGTCACAGTCGGAGCCGCGGTTGTCTTCGCCGCGCCGCCGAAGATATTCTGGAACGGCGATGCCGCCGCCGACGTCGGCGTCTCCGCCGTCGCGGTTTTTTCCTCCTGCACCTTCGCCGTCGCGTTTCCACCAAACATGGACTTTCCCGTGCTCGGCGTACCGCTGAAAATCGACGTCTGACCGGTCGAGCCACCGAAATTCATCGTCCCGAAGGGCTGATGCGTCGTTCCCGCGGCGCCGAAAGTCGGCTGAGCGTTCGCGCTGCTGGGACTGCAGATGCTGAGGTTTTCCGCGGTGAAGGTGCTGGACGTGAAGGGACTGCTCTTGGCCGGCTGCTGAGCCGTCGTCGCGGGCGAGCTGAAGATCGACAGATTCGTCGTCGCTTTGTTGTCCTGACTCGAGGCGAGCGAAGGCCCGAAAACGAAGCTCGTGGGCTTCTTCTCGGCGAGCTTCGACGCATCCTCGCCAGTCGCTGCATTGCTCGACGCGAACAAACCCGGACTCGAGAACATCATCGACGGTTTCTGCGAAAAATCGCCACCAAATACCAACGACGTCGTCGTCGCGGGCGGTGCAAAGGTCGTCGTCGTCGCCGTAGCCTCAGCGCTCTTCGCAGTGGGACTCGTGAATTTCGGCGGCGCGATCTTCGGCGTCATCGGCGAGAATACTGACTTCGGGGCGTCCTTCGGTTTGTCCTCTGCGGCCGTGACCTTCGGCGCGCTCTCTCCTGGCTTCGCTTCGGCAAAAAGCGGCACATCCGGCTCGCGACAACCCAGACAACCCGGACAATCCTCCTTCTGCTTGTAGGCGTAGAAATTCTCGGGCAACTGAAGCTTCAGCGCTGCAGCCTTCTCCTCGGGCGTGACCTTGACCTCGTAGACCACCTGAATGTCCTGCAGAGACGGTGTCTTCGCGATGGACTTGCCGGACGCGTCTTCCGGTCGCTTGGCCGCCGCTGTCGTCGTCGTCGCGTCGCTCGGCGCGTTCTTCAGGTTCTCCAAAGCCTGCTCGACGGCTCGTTTGAAATCGCCGGCGATTTCGGGTGTCTTGAATCGACAAGCAAGCTGAAGACACTCGATGTCGCCTTCGCTGTAATCTGCGGCGGTCCACAGCCACGTCTTGTCGTCCTTCGGCTTGATCTCGAGATCCGCCGTAACCACGTGATTCAGGCAAAGCTTTAGCGTCTGATCGCGTCGCATAACCATCCGCAACTTCTTCGTGTCATTGTGACGCAGCAGCTTGATGTCGCCGAGGCCGCGTTCCTTCCACTCCTTATCGTTAGCATCGAACCTGAAGAGCTTGGCGCGATGCGCGTAGACGATCTCCTCGTCCTCCTCGCCGGTCTTCACCTCCACTTTGTCGGGCAGCGGAATCACCGGCGCGAAGTAAACGTCCTCGCTCTCCGCGACTTCGTCCTCCGAGGCGTCGCCGCGACCCGGTGACTTAATCGGCGACTTCGCCGACGAGAATTGAAAATCGAAGGATTTTCCGGGCGAGCCGAATGCGAATCCTGTCGTCGGTTCTGCGTTGGGCGGCGTGCTCGGTCGCTGAGGCATTCCAAAGCCGAAAGTCGCGGTGCGTGGCTGCGTCTGCGCGTCGCCGGCGGCTTTGTCGTCGGCTGAGGGCATTTTGAAGGTGAATCCGCCGGACGTTGGTTCCTTGGCGGGAATGCCGAAGGAGAAGGTGGGTGTTGAGGCGGAGGCGCTGACGCTGGCGCCGAAGATTCCGGTCTTCGGCTTCGGCGGCATCGACGGGTCCTTCGGGGCCTCGCAGGCGGCGCAGTAGCTCGTCGTCTCGGTGTTGCGCACCAGGCAACCCGCGCACTCCCAGGAACCGGCCTTGGGCTTGAACATCTCGGACAGCGGCGCCTGCTGTTGCTGCGGCGTCGATGCGGGCGTCGTCGGCGGCATTCCGAAGGTGAAACCACCGGTTGCGGGGGCGGAAGTGAGGTTGAATCCTCCGGTCTTCGGCTTAGGCGGCATTGACGGGTCCTTGGCGGTGTCGCAGGCGACGCAGTACGAATTTTCCTTGCTGTTGCGAATGTAGCAGCTCTGACACTCCCACGATTCAGGTTGCGGCTTGAATTGCGTCCAGAGGGACGATTTTTCCGTCGCCGCTGTCGCCGGGAAAGCGCTGCTCGCCGGCGGCTTCGCGCCACCCGGAGGAGGACCCTCACAAGCCAGACACTTGGCAGCCGTGGCCTCGTTTCGCGTGTAGCATCCGGCGCACTCCCAGGAACCCGTCGCCGGCTTGAACATCTCCGCCAGCGACTTCTGCGGCTCGCTCTTCGTCGTCGCATCAACGACTCGCACGGTTTTACCCTTGACGCTTATGTTACTTGCTGGGATACGATCGTCGACGATTTTCCGCTGGATACTCGCGACGATGGCGCTGAATTGCGTTGCGTGCGGCACTGTGTCGAAGAGGACGGCGAAATTCTCGGATTTTCCGGTTCCCTTGGCTGTGTCGTGAGACACCCACGTGACGACGTTGTCGGTGCCGCTGAGAGTGGCAAATTTCGTCGACGGCGAGATGCTCTGATTGCAGAAGATCTTCTGACTCTCGCCGCGGCGGATGAGGAGACGTATCTTGCCGGTCTTCGGCGCCAGGAGGATTTTCACGGTGCCGGGGCCGCGGTTCTTCCACTGAGTACTGTCGACGTGGCAGCGCATCAGGTTAGCCGTGTTCTCGTAGACGACGGCCTCGCCGTCCTCGTTTATCGTCCCCGAGATCTCTGGAGTGGTCTGCTCGGTTGCAGCTGTGGATTTGGCGTCGTTCGCCGCGGCGTTGGCAGCGATTTGCGCCGGCGACGGAGCGTGCGGACGTCTCAAAGCCGTTCGCCCGGTGTCCGCAGCTGGTGCAGCGTTCTGCGTCGCGTTGGAGCTCGGGAAGCTCGGCGTCGAGGCCGCTTGAACGAAGGAGAAGCCTCCGGTCTGCGGCGGTGCATCGGACGTAGTTTTGGTAAAGGAAAATCCGGCGAAGGGACTCGGTCTCGATGGCTCGTCGCCCTTCGACGCTCGCGGTGGTTCCGGAGACGCTGCTTTTTGAACTATGGGTTTCGAGCTGAACGAGAATCCTCCCAGAACGACCGGAGCCGCCGTCGTCGTCGTCGTCGTCGTCGGTGCGCTGCTCGTCGGCTGAGACGCCGCTGAGGTCTTCGTCGCCTCGGACTTCTGCTTTAACGGCTTCGCCGGCGACACCGGAACGCTCGCTCGCGCCTTGTCGAAGTTCTCCTTGAACGCCTGCGCCTCCTCCACGTACTTGAATTTAATGCACAGCTTCTCGAGCTTCACCTCCTCGTCGGCGTAGTCGTTCGCCACCCATATCCACGCGCGCTCGTTGTTCATCATCTGCGTGAGCTCCATGTCCGGCGTGAGATTGTGATTCGCGCATATCTTCAGCACCTGCTCGCGTCGCATCACCAGGCGCACTTTGCCTTCAGCGTTTCGCAGGAGCTTCACATTGCCGACGCCGCGCTCCTTCCACTCCTTGTCGGACCAACGGTAGAGCTTCGCGCGTGCGCAGAACAGCGAAGTCTCGTCCTCCTCGCCGGTCGTCACCTTCACCTCCGCCGGAAGCGGTATTACAGGCACGAAATCCGGTAGAGGATCGTGCTCGACCTCGGGACCGTCGCTCGAGTAATTGTGGTGAGAACCTGTCGACATAATGCTGCTGTTTTTGTTGAAGTTACGTTCCTGCTCGGCGACGGAGGCGGAAATCGTGTCGGTGATGGTTGTCGACAGCGGCGGCAGGATTACAGTCGTTGGTATCGTCGCCTGGAGCGGCATCGTGATTTGGTAGCTGTGAGGAGCCGATACCGTCGTCGCGGCGACGTTGCTCGTCGCGCCGCCGGCTCGATGCTGAGCCGGGATCGTTACGCTCAGCGTCGGCTGCACCGTCGGTACGTTCGTCGGCAGAGTGTCGGATGTAGTGATGACGACGTTGACCGGCGGCGCTCGGTTCACCGGAGCGTCCTTCGGCAGAGGCTGAGACGGAGGCGGCTGAGTGTCCTTCGCCGGAATCTCGTTGCGAGTTATGTCGAGATTTTGCAGCTGCATCGACAATTGCGGCGCTTGGAGCGGAGCCATCTGCGGCGGTTGCTGCTGCGGCGGTTGCTGTTGCTGTTGCGACTGCGGAGGCACCATGTCCGTGAGTTGGTTCAGGAGACGCGTGGTGAACATTCCCTGCATGTTCTCCGGCATTTTCGGAAGTTGCCCGAGTCCGTCCATCGGCGAACGTGGGAAAAGCGCGGGCATGGGAAATACGCTGGGCGGATAGAGGGAGGGAATGTGTTGAGCGTGGGGATCGTTGAACGGCATTGTAGGATAGTAACCCTGAAGAGCGGCCGCCTGACTGTAGACGAGGGGAGAGTAAGGATGACGCTGCTGCTGCGGGAACAGATTCGGAGGAATTTGCGGCGGCGGCGGCTGAGCCTGCGGCTGAGGAGCTGCGTAGTTCAAGTCGGAATAGTCGTCGTCGTTGAGAACGTAGAGGTCCTCGACGTCCAGTGGATTGCGACTCGCGCTGACGGAACGCGCTCGTTGCTGTTGCTGCTGCTGCTGTTGTTGCTGTTGTTGCTTGGATTGCTGCGTGTCTTTGCGCAGATCCGCGAATTGCTTCTGCAGCTCCTCGATCTTGTCGTTCATCGATTTGCTGGCCTCGACGAGAGACTTGTTCGACTCGAGGAGCGCCTTGTTCTGCTCCAGAATTGACTGCAGGAGACTGTCGTTCGAGTGCAGCAGCTGACGCAGCTGAGCGTCCAGACGCTCGGGACTCGGACGCGCCTCTTGCTGCTGCGGAGACGATGAGGAAATTTTGATTAGATAATTAAATCGGTCGGGAGATTAGATAATTAAGTCAGTCGAAAAGGCTGAATCGTCGCAGGAAAGATCGATCGATCTGCTTACCGCGCTCTTTCTCGTGAGTTCGAGGATATCTTGATGCTGAAGACGGCAGGGAGTGCTCGCCTGTTTGGGATTGCGGTGCGACGAGTTTCGCAAAGGCGTGCCGAGCATCGGGATCGTGCTGCCGAGGCCGGTGAAGGAATTTTGTATGACCGGTTGGTCGCCGCTGTGAGCCGAAGAGTAGCTATCGCCGTCGGACATTACGTCGCAGTCGTTTCTGTTGGCTGCGAAGAAAAACGAATATTGGTAGAGGATCGTAAAGCGGTAAAAAATGTGAATGGAGCGAATAACGAAACCACTTTCGCCTCGGATTTGTATTTACAGTCACCTCGCCACAGATCGGGATCGATTCTCTTGAGATCGTTCTCGATATCTGCTATGCGACTACCCAGTTCCGAGTTCAATGGATGCTTCGGGTTCATTCCGGGACTCCTCAGCCGATCGAGCGTCAGATAGTAACAGCTTCGGGCTTTCGCGAGGGTCGTCACGTGCTGCGATCGCATCGCCGAGGTGAGGCTCTCCTTTGGCAGAGTGCTCATCAATTCGTCGGCTAGACTCTTGTAAATCTAAACGAAAAAGAATAATTCGTTGTAATATAATTTTTTTAAATTGCGATATACTTTTTATTGGGAGAGAACATTTTGAAATACTCACTTCGCCTTGCATGAACGAAGCCTCGGGACATCTGAGTGCCTGAAGTGCCTCGATTGCCTGCTCGTGTTGCTTATCGCGGATGTATCTCTGAGCCAGGAGCAGTCGACCTTCTTCCAAAGCGTTCGTTAGCTCGACGTTGTTCATTTCCTTTCTGCAAACCCGAAAGAATGATATTAATCTCGCTGTAGAAATGTCCATTTCGATAAATGCTCTGATTAAAAATTAAATAATAACAATATTCAAACTTACCCTTGATAGTCGAACATTTTTGAGCTAGTTGTGCGGATCGCTTGATTGTTCAGCAATCTCTCGAGGAGCGGCACAACGGCCGACCAATACAGCTCGCATCGCGCCTCCACGAAAGGTAGATCGCTGTGATTCTTGTCTTTTTCCTTCAACAGCTTAGCCTGTGGCGATTAAACGATAAACGTTGGTATTTCTCGTTTTCCGTGATCGTTGAAAATATTTTGAGGATTATTGTTACTGACCCTGTGATGAAATATTCGCGCCAGATGCACCAGTATCGCCGGATGTAAGCCATGGTTCCCAATGCATCGAACAACCTCCAAGCCTCTCTGAAGCTCCTGCCTTATCTCACCCAAGTCCCCGGAAATACCGTCCTGTTTGCGATAGATCTTGTACGCCGACGACCACCTGCGAACGCACGTGCCATTTCGCTTTGAGACTCGATCGTCGAAAGAAAAAAGCATTCGAGTGTCGAGGAACCTTCGGCGATCCGACTACTACATTCAATTTACCCCCACGAAACGGATCAACGATGAATGTAATATTTAAAAATACAAATTCACAATCATTAATCGACGGTAACCTTTTTTTATTCATTTCATCGAATGCCGAAGTCTCCTCGAATGCGCAACGTGTTATTTCGTCGGATTTTAATCTCCGAAGGCTTAACAAAAATGATACCCACCACTTGTCTTGAGTACAGGTGCAAAGAGTATTGGTGATGTCTGCCGGCAAAGTCGGCAGTCTGTCAGGGCTCAAGAAGCCACTTCGCTGCTGTTCCTCAACAACCACAGAGGCGCACAACACTGTTGCACAATCATACGTATACAGTCATACAAAAAATACAATTCTTGGTACCGCAGAAAGTTGTTAAGAGTGTCTAAACAGTGTTCGTTACAATATAAGTGTAAAGTCATAAAGATCCTTGGTAAAGATTGCTCACAGTCGGAAAAATCAAAAGGAATGTGATAAAAGTAATAAAAAAAAATAAAATAAAAAAATAAAATAAACAAAAGTTTTGTGTAGGCAGTTCTGTTCAACGATTCGTTCCGTCTCACGTGCTTCCGGTGCATACGATTCATTCGGTGCATCGATTCACGCACAATTTGTCATTCACACGCTCGTCAACGATCTCTATATTATTTTGTTCACAATTATTCAGCGAAATGAATGTTCGAATTGTAGGTTCTAGTTTGTCTCTCACGAAATTCTGGATGTTTATGAAAGTTCGGACTCGAAAGACTTGCACGATCTGCCCAGGCGATCACTCATGAACTTTCGCACACTCACCGGCGACCTGGACGACTCGCAGGGTTTCCTTTACCAAGGCGATACGAATTTTTATTTCTCTACTATTCATTCACTGACCTGCTGCATTGAGAAAAGCGTCGATGTCCAGCTGACCGAGACTGTCGGGCGACGCTTGGCTGATATTGAACACCGACAGCTGCAGATCCGGGAATACGTGACAGTACTGATGCGGATGCGGACCGCCGTCGTCCTGGTGATTGCGATTGTTGCGCGGCTTGTTGAGAATACCGAGCCAAACGTGGTGATGCAGCGACGCCGGCCACACTTCTTCAGCGCCTGGATAAAAAAAGACATCATTGGAAATAAGAAATATGACTTATTTTTTTTTACTACAAATGAACCTGGACTCGGTCTGAGAGTCCCATCCAATCACAGCTCTGTTTGCTAACAATGCTTTCCCTTACTCATGAACTTTTTTAAAGAGGGAGATTTTCAATCGATTCGTACCTTCGTCGTAGATCCTCAGCTCCGTCGCCGAGCACAGACGAAGCGGCGGATTGGGCGCGACGTGATTAGCGAAATACGACGTAGCGATCTTCGTGAGCAGTGACTCGCGAAGATTCACGAATATTCTCTGATAGATGCGCTCGCGCCAGCCGCCGATGCAAAATTTGTCGATCTTGTCCATTAGCCTCTTGGTGTCGTTTCTCGAGTACTCCTGCAGCACGTGGCCGGCCTGGCTGCACCTGTACGAGCCCTCGCGATGCCACAGCTCGACCTGCGACTTGGTTTGGTCTTTGAGCTTCATCGCCCACGGCGCGGTCACGTCGAGGGGCGCGACGTGCATCGCCGTCAGCAGAAGCGGAGCGCACAGTCGGCCAGCGTCGCTCCAGCTTCCCTGCTCGCGTTTCGTCTTACGCAGCAAGAGACAGGCGAGATGATAGTGCAACTGGCCCCACATGTGGCTAAACATGTGCTCGGCGAAACTCGCCGTGTTCGGAAAGTTCTGAAGCTTCGCCTCGGTCAGCGCTTGATCGAAACTGCGGAAAAAAAATATCATGAATTTTCAGAGTCCCAACGAAGTTGTTGCATTTTTAAATAATTTTTTTCGAGACTCACTGGAACACTGCTTGAGCGGCTTCGAGTATCGTTTTCTTGAGGACGTGGCCCTGCTCTTTGAGCGACAGAGCCGCGTATCTCTCCAGCGACGAGACGTACAGAACCCAGAACATCGACTCGGACTGCCTGACGGCTTTGCACTTGGACAGAAGATCGCAGAGAGCCTCGTACCAGGCGACACTGTCGCGATGAGCGTGCGTGAATTCGACTTGCAGAGCATGTTTGTAGGCGTCGTCGAGTCTGCTCTTGTCGATGTAGTATTTCAGAAGTTTTACGCGCAGCTGCACGTCCGAAGGTCTCGCCGACAATTCCGCTGAGAAAACAGGAGCAGGACAATTCAGTGACTATTCTTTAAAAAACCCAACTGGGATTTTAGATATTCCTACAGAAGCCACAATTTTGTTCTCACCAGCTATCAGCGCCTCCAAGTCCTCGCCTCCGTTGTTAGGCCTATCGACTGTCAGGATCTTCTCCTTCAGCTGGAATACTGTGGGATGATGCGGGAATATCTCGTCCGCCCTGTCCACCCAATACTTCACTCTGTTGACATCCAGGCCTACGTCCATGTCGGCCAGGAGCTCGCAGACTGCAAATAAAAAAATACCAACAATTTCTAGCAAACACGATAAGCTATCCGAAGCGATTTGAGGCATTTGCCGATCGTCACCTTTTAGTACGAGAGTGTCCTGTCTCGGCTCGATCTCCAGAGACTGTTTGTACTGCGCCAGAGCCAGCTCCTTTTGACCGAGAGCCTCGTAGATCTCTCCCAGAAGCTTGTGAGGTCCCGCCTGATCGCTCTTGGCCTCCAGGTAACAACTGACATACCTCCTCGCCGACTCATAGTCTTGGACTTGAAAAAATAGTTTCGCTATGTTGTAGCACCTCAAAGTTCTCTGTAATCAGAAACAAAAATAGCGTCAATAACCCTCTCGTCGGACCTCCGTCTCCTTCGACTCTGCCCTGCGATCGATCGACCAGCTCAGAGATGGCTCCGACGTCGAGTCACGATCCAAGAAAAGCCGATTGAAAAAACATTGTCGGAATGACCTTGCAAGGTCTATTGTAGTCAGTGACGATGAGAGGGCGGAGGGGGAGGGGGAGGGGGAAGAGGATGAAAACGAGTCGATTTTTGAGATACCCGGCGAACGTTTCCGCGTGTCGCTCATCGCTGGTCGACTCGGCCGGGGCCGAGTGAACCAGTAAGAGCGATGAGCGACACGGAAAGCGCGCAAAAAGTGGCGCGATGGCGGAAAGCCGGCTCGCGGGTTATCTACGCGCGCTTCGACGGACATTCGCGCGCGCGCAAAATTAACCTCACCTCGTTCTCGTCCTTCACCTTCCTGAAGAGCTCCTGCACATGGCGCTCGACCGCCTGTTTCGTGCGAAACATGTTTTCGCGTTACCTCGACGCCGCGTTTCGCGCGTCTACCGTCCACCATCCGCGCGCGCGCGAATTATTTTCTCGAAAAATCCGCCGTCTAGTTGCACACGTTGTTGTTGCTTCTTTACACGTTTCGGCAACTCGAGAACGACTCGCGACACGACGACTCGTTTCTCCGCTTACGAAATCAACTGCAAGCGCTCGCCCTGCTCTTCGAAAAACTTACGCACACTGATACACGGCGCGCACACAGACTCGACGAGCAGAGGCTCTACTGCTGCTGTTTCGAACGGCCGACACTGCTTAGACTTCTTTTATCTCCCCTTTCCCCCTCCCCCGCCTCTCTATCCCGCCAAACGGCGGATGAGATTGATGCCGCGTCCCAGTTGTTGACCGCCAGGCGATCCGGCTGCCGCCGGGATCGACCAATGGGAGCAGCGCCTTCCGCCCCTCCACTCGGTCTTCGGCCAATCAGGAGCTGCCGTGTTCTGCGGTCGCTGACGGAGGTCGCGGCGCCATTTCCCTCGTTGGAGGTTATAACTGGAATCAGAAGAAGAGTAACGCGATTTTTTAATGGAGGACATTATTTCAGAGGGAATCTCAGAGCCGTAGTTGATTTTTCATTGATTCGATTGAGGTTAATTGCGGAATTAGTGCGCGCAGAGGAGGCACAAGTCGTGTGGTCATTCACTGGGACAGTCGACTATTCAAACGCTTCTCGCCGTTGATGTCGTCCGGGGAATCAATGGTGCCAACCTGGACGGTTTCTTGGCGGGCTCGCTCGACCCTCCGAGGCCGGCGACACGTCCTCTCGCCTAGAAGAGGTGAATCCGCATGGAAAGGAACGAGACCCTCTCGTGCACATGTAGCGGCCACATCGATGTCTCTATCCACGCTTGCTCGTTTATTTACGAGAATGTCGCGTGTCTCTCGTCCGCGGTGACGCGAGCATGATCTGGTTGTGGCTGATATTTGGAATTTTTCTGTTCTATAAATTGCCAAGACAGCTGCAGGCTTATCTGATAAATACTGTTTTTCATGGGAGCCGCAGTACTTGCTTCGCGACGAGCCGAGAGGACGAGACAAGGAGTTTTGCGCCGCGAAACGATTCCGCCGGCGAGATGCAACAGAACGTTCGGGTCTTGCGTTACAGCGAGAATTTTTTGGTTCTGGAAAAACCTTATGACATGCTGATAAACAGCAATGATAACGACAACAAGGTGCGCAATCTGACAACTGATCCGTCGTCGATCTCTGGCTTTTCGCTGATGTTGCCCAATTTTTTTTCCGCAGCACACACTGCAGATGCAGATAAGAAGCCTCTTTCCGGATCTGGCGAATCCTAAACTCGGGCACGAATTTTATTTTGTGCACAGACTGGATTTTGCCACTAGCGGAGTGATCTGCGTAGCTCTCACTAAACAGTCGGCCAGGGAGGCTTCGTCCGCCTTTGAGAAGCGACTGGCTAGGAAATATTATTTGGCATTGGTCCACGGTCATGTCACGAATGATCGAATGGTTATTGAAAAGGCTGTGGGTGAGTGGCAAATTTTCAACTGTTTTGCAACTTATCTGCAGCCGTAAAGCATAGCGCAAATCTTAAAAACAAATTGTATATATTTTAATCGTCAATTAGGCATTGATATTACTATCCAGCAATAATACTAATAATATTAGAAGTAGTAATGAAATTAATTACTTATTATATTTTAATTAAACAGGAGAAGATCCGAGGGAGAAGGACGGAAATCGTAAAATGTGCACGGACGACGATATAATGTGCGAAAAGCCGCGCGCGTGTCGCACGGCTCTTTTGGTACTCGAGCGAGGCCTCAGAAACGGAAAACCAGCGACGAAGGTGTTGCTGAGGCCCGGAACCGGAAGGCGGCATCAGCTGAGAGTTCACTGTCTTCACATAGGTCACACGATAATCGGCGATTACACCTACAGCGAGCGAAAGGATTGCGAACCTCACCGAACGTTTCTCCACTCGTTCAGACTCATAATCGACAACGAAATCGAGAGGATCGACGAGGAGACTCTCGATCCCTTCACCACATCCGATCCGCGTAATCAGTGGACGCCAGTGGATTTCGTTAGGACTATGAACGACGACGCTTTCATCGAAATAGACAAATTGCTATAAACTACATTTATTTTAATCTCATCTCCCAGTAATTTTAAAGACCTTTCACACCGGACTCATGGATCGCGAATGGTACGGATTTCCGGGGCAAATACGGCGACTCTCGCAGGTGCAAAAAACGACGCTCGCCGCTTTTCTCCAGACAAAACGAATTCGTTATCAGACTCGACCAGGTGATCCCCAACGTTGGCAAATCTCCGTTGCAGGTCTGCGCGGAATCTTTGGAATCCACCGCGGCGGAAACCTGAATCGAAAAAATTTAGATACGATTTTTTAGTAAAAAAAATTATAATTTGTTGACATAGAAATTTTTGTCACCTGGTTTATGCACACGACCGACAATTCGTAGTCCCTGCACAGATTGTGCAGACTCTGGCCAATCGACCTAAGGCTCTTTGCTCTGTTTTTCAGCTCCTGCCCATTATACTCGACCCTATAGGGCGCGGCTATCGAATCTATAACCAGAAGCCCGATTTTTTGCGAAGATACGAGGGAAGGCAATCTTTCGAACAGGCAACTTTCCAAATCGCTCTGCAACAAAAAAATCCATACTTAATTCCCGTATAAAATCCGGTGATACATTTTTTCTTACTATTGTTGAAACGTGCTCGATGAATATTTTGTCCCCCGACGCTCCGTGATTCTTCACCAGCTCCGAGGACTTCAGCAATTGCTGCAATCGCCTCGTCGGGAAAACCGACTCTGTGCAAATGTAGGCAGCAGCTGAAAATAATTTTTTAATCGTTTTAATAAATTCGTAGATATCGATTGCAATGAATATAATCATATATCTTCTATCTTATAATCATATATCTTACCAGCCCCGCAGCCGCCTTCGGTTTCCGGTATCTGCGCGGCCAAACACAGTTGCAGCGCATATTGAGTCTTTCCCGTTCCCGCGGCGCCGTAAATCTGCGTTATTCCCCTGCGAGCTATTCCTCCTCTCAACGCCTCGTCGAGAATTCGACAACCGGTCGTCAGATATTTCTCGCTCTGCAGCATACGCTCAGCGCTTTTCCATGGATCCATATTATACAGCGTTTAGTCAATCATTGAAGGACGTTTTGGCGGGAAAAATATATAGGTCAGTTCTCCGACGTCCATCGGCCATGCCGGGCGACGGGTCACTGACCGTCGTCCTTGCTGGTAGTCTGCAACTTTCGCGAAAATAATTTTTCTTATCAGTTTTTTTAACGACTAATCTTTTTAATTCCGTTTTAGGATTCGCCTCGCAATGGGACTACGATAAATTCTTCAGAAATGTGATGAAACGTTCAAAAAGCATATTTAGTAAATCTTTTCAACAGCTTTTTTCGTAATTCTTTTCTTTTCGTAAATCTTTGTCACAGCTCTCGCTATTTGGGTCGATAAGGTAGAATTTTTTTTTGAATTCCTTTTTAAGATTCGTCTTGCAATGGGACTTCAATAAATTCTTCAGAAATGTGATGAAATGTTCAAAAAGCATATTTAGTAAATCTTTTCAACAGCTTTTTTCGTAATTCTTTTCTTTTCGTAAATCTTTGTCGCAGCTCTCGCTATTTGGGTCGATAAGGTAGAATTTTTTTTTTAATTCCTTTTTAGGATTCGTCTCGCAATGGGACTTCAATAAATTCTTCAGAAATGTGATGAAACGTTTAAAAAGGATATTTCGTAAACCTTTTCAACAGCTTTTTGCGTAATTCTTTTCTTTTCCTAAATCTTTGTCACAGCTCTCGCTATTTGGGTCGATAAGGTAGAAATTCCGCTAGCGACCGCGGCGAGCGCTGCAGCGGCGGCAGCGGTGTCGTCGGCGAGTCCGCGAGTGTCCGGGGCAACCTCGGCCGTGCCGCCCGTGGCATTCAGTCCACTCAGGTTCGCCCGAGTTCGCGTCTCGTCGCTGACGAAGCGCCGGAATTTCCATCCACAGCCGAGAGAAGTCCCTCGCTCGCTCTCTCTATCTCTGTCTCTCTCTGTCTCCCGTCCCGCGGCCGCCGCTGTCTCCTCGTATGTCTCACCGTGCGACACGAATCGCCGAGTTTTTTTATAACCAGTCGTGAGAAATTTCCGTGTCGCGATGGAGGACGAGTGGGGTAAGCAGAATATGAAAGAAATTACACGCGGAATAAAATTTTGCATCCGTCGTTCCGTCGAATCTCGTCGGTATCGCGATGCGACCGCGAGATTTTTTTTCGTTCACGAAAAACCGTCGTCACGAATGTTCCGACGTTTGTTGCAGATGCTGACAATATTGAGGCGAAATTCGAACTCGCGATGCGATCGAACAAGTGGGAGGGCGAGGACGAGGAGGAGGACGTCAAGGTAATGTGACTTTTCGGCCGACGTCGACGTATCCTTGAAACGCGCTCAATGCTGCACGAAAATTGTACTGATTGGCCCGCGGCAGCCGCGGGCTTAACCTGCCAGCGAGCACATGCTCGCCATGCTGAAATCTCCGTTCCGACCTGTCGGCTAATTTATCGTTCAATTTCGCAAAACACGTTCTTCCACCTGTTTGCCCTTTTTTTTCGCAATCTCTGGATGAGGCAGTGCTCCGAGCTATTTTTATACTCCGGACGAACCAATTCTGGTCGTCCAGATTGGAGCAATATTTTTTGTTGCCGCTGAGATCGGATCGATATTTAACATATGTCGAATGTAATATTAGCCATGTGAGAAAAAAAAGTTGAACAGGTTCTAGAAAGTTCTGAGGTATTGGGAAATTGAATAGCGATGTGATATGGGAACATTTATGTTGGATCAACAGGACAGCTGGGAGGATGTTGGAGAGGAGAAGAAGGACGTGGAGAAGCCGGCTGAAGTGCCAAAGGCCAAGCCAAAGCCTAAGAAAAATTTGAACGAAAAGATCGAGGAGCGCGAGGTTTGTATTGCGAGAGAGCGGAAGAAGATGAAAAATGGAAATGAATGGGGAAGGAGAGACTAATTTTGTTTTGTTGGAAATTGCAGAGAAAGGCGAAGGAAGAGGCTGAGAGGAAAGCCAAGGAAAAGGAAGAGGCGCTGACGCCCGAGGAGAGGAGGGCCGAACTCCTGAGAAGGCAGAGGTTGCAAGAGGAGGCCGATCTCAGGCTCGCCATGGAGACTTTTGGTTTGTCCAACCTTGTAGACTTTAGTCCCCGTAAACCCGCGAAGAGCGATAAGAAATAGAGATATATACGAAAGAACAGAGAATCGAACAAATCCGCTCGCAACATTCTGTATTCTCCGAGTAATCCGCAACGTTTCTCGCCGCGGCGTAAAACGACGCCAAAGATTGCACTGACGAAATCGCATTTTCTCAATCCCTCGCCGAAGATTGTGGATTTTTTGGCCTCCAGCCGGAATTTTGCCATCGTTCCGCTGCTGGAGGGAAGATGCATGAATTTTTTTCTCACTCCAACTAAAATTAAATCGTGAGGGTCTCGGAGGAACTTTGTGACAAAATTTCTGTAAAAATCGATCGAGGGAAGACCCAGGTGAGGATTTTACGTGCAAGGCCGAGAGTTTATTTTTTATTTTCAACTGTTTGGTGATTTTTGCCGATATCTAATGAATTAACGCAAATTTTCGTAGCTAAGTTAATGAATGAATCATATTTAATTTGACTGACAAACCTAAGTTTATAAAATTATTTATTTTCGATGAAACCAAAAATTGAGTGTTGTCGAAGATTCGCCTGGAACTTTCCTTAATCATTGGACAAAAAACAAACGTGTTTCTTTGGTGTTTTATTTATAATACTAGCTTTAATTTTCTATCTCTGTAGTCACGCAATAATGTACATCGGAGGACAAAAAATTTGTGCAAAATTCCAATGTACTTAAAAAAAATGAAAATTGTACGTTCAGATTGGCCGAAAGTAGTGTCAGATTTTTTTCGTTTCGGTAAGTGATCAGGAAAATAGATTTTAACGGATACGTGCCCCGATGCGACGAGAAACGCGACAAGGCAACGGTATACGCAACTATTATACAGTATTATAAAAAGCTAAATGACGATTAAACCATTTGTACGCGAAGGAGATTGATTAGACCAACGATAACTGCCACAAGAAAGCGCCATAAGACATCTGTCTCTGGGACAGCTTTTTTTACGTAAAAAATCACGTGTATAGTTTTCGATGATCGCAGAAGCAAACATAAAAGTTAGAATGTAACTCTCGAATAAGCAACAAAAAAACATTTGTACGCGAAAGAAATTTAGCAGTCAAACGACAGCCCCGAGGAATAATAGTAGAATGCAACAAAAAAAAAATCGAATGTAACGCGAAATACGACAAAAAATTACACACAACACTGTCAGGAACCGTACCAGAGATAGATAGCATAACGTTGTACAACGCTTCAATCAATATTGTCAATTCTACTACGAAGAAAAGGAAAAAGAAAAACAAAAAACAAGTAACGAACGAAGAGAAGCAAGAAAACTAAAATTTACGAAATAATGTAATAACGTAATAAAAATGGCGATTTAACGCAAACGAACAATACTTTGTCTTCAAGTCAGTTTTTGTACTCACCTCGTACTTTGTCGTTGTTCTATATCAATCTCCCGTACTGTTCCTGACTGTAGAATCTTAGAGGATGCGAGAAAAAGATCATTTCGACGAACGAAAAATTAACGGATGGAGGAGTAGATTGTCACTAAATTCGTTTTGTACTTTACATTGAAGGCGTCACGGAGTCCACGGGCCTCGACGCGATGAGTCCCGACACCAAGGAGGAATTCGACGCTTTTTGCGACGCCCTCGCGACAAAAATCAACCTCTACAACAAGCACACCGAGTTTCCTGCATTCGCCGAGGAGCTCATAAATCGCATAGCCGTGAATCGTTAGTAGCCTTTTTTTTTGTTTCTTTCTAAGAAAGAACGAAGAAATTGATTGTTAATAATTGTAAAAATCTTTTTGCAGTATCGTCGATCAGTCTGAAAAAGGTCAAAACGACGATGGAGAATCTGGCGATAGAGAAGCAAAAGTTGGAGAAAGGCGACAAGGGAAAGAAGAAGGGAAAGGGCAAGGCGAAGCTGAAGATCGAAGGCGAGAACACCCATCTGACGGAGTACGACAGTTATAGTTACGACAACGAGTATGACGATTTTATGTAGCGGAACTTGACCGTTCTGTCATACTCTAGTCGGCTCGACGGACTTACACAGAAAGATATCGATTGATAATAACAGTTATAAAATGGCGAGGCGAACGTAAAGCGCATGTTCATTCGTTTTGTTGTCGATTTTTTTTTCTCTTTCTTACGCATTCATCGTGTAAGGCAGAATAAGCGCAACTCTGACGACGATCAATCCAATTGAATCGAGTTAAAATCAGAAGATGTACCAACCGATTGACGAATGTTTTAGAGAGTCTCGGGCGATTTTAACTTTCAACCGAGAACTTTGTCGAATTCTTTCTGCGAGCTTTCGAAGCGATAATTATATTAAAATACGAGTCAGGATTTAAGGACACTAATTAAATACGGAAAATGTGAATTTTCAGTTTAGAAAATTGAAGTTCAAATAAAATGAAATTCGTGCAGAAATGTGCGTGAGAAATTGTTCTAAACTCGAGAAATTTTATTAACATTAAACCAGTAGCTTACAAATAAAAAAAAGTGTTTGTAAAATTAGAAGAATCGTTTTACCCGTTATTCGAGTAAATTGCGAAACTGCTGCTACTAATGTTACTGAAAAACTGCTAATAGAAAACCCGCTTGAACCGCTTACATAGACGTCGCTTGCTCCAACGAAAGTTCGCAAACAGAATTCGTCCAAACGTTCGCGCTCGTGGAGCCTCATTAATGATGCCTTTGCGTGTTGCGTCACGCTCGATCGCGAGGACGTTGAAGATCCATAATCGATCGATACGACAGTGTATAAGAAGCAAGAAAAAGAAGCGAATTAACGTTGTATATCCCAGCCCCCGGTAACTCCACATAGTTTGAACTTCCTCTCAAATCTGTTACTAAACTAAAAAACGAAGCGACTAAAAAAAAACTATAAAAACGAAAAATCTTATACCGACGGTTATTATAAATATATAGCAATTACGCTGTTTCGACAAATTATAGGTGAATAAGAGCGTGTCGGTTGAGAAGGAAAAAAAAACCAAAAAATGAAAAAAAATCGTTCGTTGGTTTTCATAATACGCAATTACGATTTCTAAATAAAGTTGAATCACGATGAAAGGGGTGGCAAATTTTGTTTCCGAAAATTGCGAGGCTTGCGACGAGAGCGTTATAGTGCGATTGCGCGTTCTCATCGACGCCGGACTGTATTTTACGAGCGTTGCGCCGCGCGGCCGTGGCTTGATAGGCCGAGAGGCGCTCCGATAGGGGCTGCGAAGGGTGGAAAAGAGAGAGAGAACGGAGAAGCGAGGGTTGATGACGACTGTGCGCGAGCGCATGAGGAGGGTGGTTCGCGTTGGCGTCGTGAGACAGCGATACACAGTATAATCAGAGGAGCTGCGAGCGAGAGGGTGGCTCGAGCTTTTAGCGTGGAAATATACCGAGTCTCGTCGAGAGCTTCGAGGACGCATAAGGCTATGAATGAAGACCAAACCTTGTCACTTGGAGGTAAATATCGTCTGAGCTTAATCAGCGGATTTATCATTTTTTGAGAATTATTTCTCAAAGCCTATTGACGGAGGGGCTCGCGAGACTCGGCTCGATCCGCGCGTCGCGAAGCGCGAGACTCGACGAGCGCCTTCGACGAGCGACTCTCGGCGATTACGAGACGCCACGACGTTGTACCGCAGTGTCCTAAACAATAATGTCACACGAGTATCGATCGACACTCGTGGCATCGACGACGTAACTCGTTTTCCGCCTCTTTTATATTTTTATCTATAATTTTCTTAAGTGTAAGCAAAAGTGTATTTTTTAATTTTTAACGTGCGATTTGACGTAGATCGTAGCGGTGCTACTACTGTCAGCTATTCCGTGGCCAGGACCGACCGTCTTTAAGATATCATGCCCCCGAGATCGTGCCTCAGTCGTGCGAAGGATCGTCCAGAAGGTGAGAGCAACGCAATGCGGATCACCTTGTGCAGTGCGAATCGAGTGATTAATTTGGGTACTTTTTTATTTTTTATTCTAGCGATGGATACCAATTCTGAAAAAGTATCAGGTGGAATTGCCGCTGGAGTGCCCGTTTCACGAGAGCCGCGACATATTTCATCCGCAGCAGGCGGCGAAATTTCAACACAGAACCTCGCAGTGGACTTGCGGTCTTTGCGGCAAGTCTTTCTACGCGGAGAAACATCTAGACGCCCACTTCGATAGCAGGCACAGGAGCAACATTAATATGGTGAGTGCAATTAATAGCAGTGTCTAAATTCGAATTAAATGCAGATTTTTTATAAATTAATTATTAATATAATAAATTCCCGTTGCTTTGCAGGCCAAAGACGCGGCCTGTGTAGCCAATTACTGCGACGTAAAAAAATAAATAACGAATATAATAAATTAATAACTAATGCAATAAATACCCGTTTATTTGCGACGTGAACAAAAAGTAACGAATATAATACATTAATAACCAATGTATTGAATTCCCGTTTGATGCGACGTAAAAAAAAAGTAACGAATATAATAAATTAATAATTGTAATGAATTCCTTTTTATTTGCAGGCCGAAGACGCGGTCTGTCTGGCCAATTACTGCGACATAATGAGATGCGACGTTCTGGGCAGCGGCGACCTCGACAGTTCGCTGATAGACGATCCCGCGGGTTCACTGAACACGGACATCCAGGTCTGGCGCGAGAGCACGCAGAATCGTCGCAGCTCGTCGTTCACGTCGTGCGAGTGTCGCGAGCTCGTGCGCGTCTACACGAGCGACAAGTCCGAAATCGCACCGGTTGTCTCGTCGTACAACTCGAACAGCCAGCGGCACTGCAAACGCGGCGGCGGCGCCTTCGAGGCCGGGAACGCCGGGTCGACGAGTAGTTCCACCGGGGACACCGGTCACTCGACGGTCACCGGCTCCCCAGGCTCCGCGGGAACGACGTCCTCGTCGTCGTCGTCATCCTCCTCGTCGTCGTCGTCGTCGTCGTCGTCGCCGTCGTCCTACCGCGTCAGTCCCGACAACGAGAGCACCGCGTGCGACAATCCGGACGGCGAGGGTCACGAGGACGACGACGACGACGAGGCGAGCAACCTCGTCGAGGCGTCGCTGCCCGCAGCCGTCGACAAGCGCGAGCGGAGCAAGGAATTCGAGATCCGGAAGCTCAAGTCGAACTGCAAACCCGAGGAACTTCAGAAGCTCAAGTTGCAGTGCGAGGTCAATTTTTTTTTTCGATTTTTTTCGTTGAGGGATTTTACCAAAAATTAAGATGAGAATTTTTAATTTTTTGAAATGCAAATCGTTACAGATTCTCGTTCGCGACTGCATCGCCGGACTGTTGGCCAATCTCTCGGTCAAAGATTTTCAAGAAATCGAAGGTGGGTCACCTCGTGATTTTCTTTTTCTCGCGACTAAACCTGATTGGCAATCTTATTGATCGTCTCGATTTTCAGGTGAGCTCAACCGAGCGATCTGCTGGTACCTGAGCTGCGACAAATATTGGGAGGACTCGAGGAGGCAGCCCCGTCACACGCCGTGGTACCTGCTCATCACCTTTCTTCTCATACTGTCGACGGGAATATCCGCCTGTTACTACGTCATCTCCATGCTACTCAAGTAAATAGCTACAATTAACGCTTGTCCCTGTAACACTATTTCCTGAGAGGTGAAACAGAGGCGCCTAGCGGTGAAAAAACAATATTATTTTTCGTCGACTTTGGAGGCAACTGCGGAGTCGACGAAAAAACACATTTTTTTCCTGCGACTACCAACCGCAAAAAAAATTGTCAAGATCCATCTTCGGCGATTGCAGTTCCGGCGATGACGGTGGAATCGACAGTAACGAGGAGAACCAGGACTTCGCGGACGGCCCGGAACGAGGCTCGGGTTCGTTGCTCCACGATCCCGGCGGCGACGGTCGCATGGACGATCATCGTCGTCGAATCGAGATCGGCGAGGATCGATTGGTTGCGGCGACCGGCGAGATGCCTGATCACTACATCTACGTCGCTTATCCACCGGAACTGAAGCGTCGTCTCCTGGAGAGGTGAGTAAAAAAAAAGAGAACCAATAAATATCTCAGCTCATTGAAAAAAATTAGTCGCGCAAGTTGCTACCGTCGAAATTGCCCTGCAAACGAAATAATTCAACAGCGGCGGGGATCGTCTTTCCAGTTGCTACAACCGAACGACGCGTCTCTAAGCGTCCGCAAGCGAAAACGGTTTCCACCCGGAGGCCAGGAGGAACGAGAACCGGAGAGACGAAGAGACGAGGCGCGACGTTGGCTGTAGGCTGCGCAGCACCGAGTATCAGAGGCGAATAGACGAGGCGCGAAATTGATTGTTTCGACGCGACCACCCGCACACCACACGCATCCACGCACATCAGAGAGAAAGAAGAAAAAGTCCACAGTATATCTAGGCCGACGACGCTGCTGCGAGGATGACCACCACCCTCTCTTCGTCCCATCGGCCCCGTCGCGCAGGGGCAGTTTAATCGCGTGTGACCGATCGACCGGAGACTAACGAGCGAAGCGACAGACACGACGGAATTGCGGACGGAGGAAAGGATCGAGAAGGAAGAGACTGCGAGCGGAGGATAAAATGAGAAGACCGAGCTTGGATTATTATTTTTTTTCATCCACGTCGAGAAGCGTGGCTCTTTTTTTTTGTCTCGTTTCTTTGTTTTATTCCGACTCGCTCAGACGACAACTCAGAACCAGTAGGTCATCTTTATGGATCCGTCCGAGTCCCTCTGAGTGTCCATCACGCTCGACTGGCGCACCAGACGACGCGACGCGCCGACGCTGCTGACGCTGCTGTTGAGAACGCCCCGAGTCGGTCCGGAATCCTCGAAAGTCGTCGTCATTGGCGCCGCTGCCGCTGATGTCATCGTCGTCGTCTCCTCGTCGGGCACCTGGTGCATCTCCACAGCCTCGCCCACCGACAGATCCTCGTACGACGTCGTTGCCGAGGTTGGCCTGCGATCATCAACAACATCTTGGATATAATTCGCAGCCCCCGGAAGACACCTCGCTATCTCTGTACACACTTACACCTCCACCGGGAAAAAAATGCGGACGGGCGGATTCGTTCGGAAAGATCGTTTTCCCACGAAAATCCACTCGTCCGCGAACTTATACTTTCCGCTACACACTTTTTATCTATCTCTTTCTCCATCAATCTCTCTTCTAATTATCGATTCGAAAAAAAAACAGAACTGTATAACTGTGTTTATCTCGTACTTAATGGGCACGCAACGAAGGCAGTCGGCGCACTTCCAGTCCTTCCCGAAGAGCTCGCCCTCCTCGACGGTCTGCGGTAGCCTGTGATGCAGCGTCTCCGGCAGACGTAGCCCCGACAAGCCGCCCATCACCGACACGACGCCCAATATTACGAGCGGAAGAACAAGATTCTCACGACCCTGCGAACAGCCCCAAAACCCGGGACGGGAATTCGTATATTAAAGTCATGCGGACAACATTTGCGAATTCTCGTCCGATCGGATGTCGTAGTCCCCTCTCGGCCCCCGCCACCTTCATTTATAGAAAAAAAAAAAAAAGAAACGACAACAATCTACCTACGTATAACATCTATATCTGTACTTTTTCATAGGATCATTTGTCTTATGTACTTTAATAAATTCACGAATTCCTCAATGACGTTTTGTTGCAAAAAAAATCCATCGGGCTTACCAGATAAGTGATGAAGGGTATTATGATGAGTCCCAGGCCGCTTATGTACGCCGAGAATCCAATCGCCACGCCGCGCAGCTGCGTTGGGTAGAGTTCGCCGGCGAAAGGGTAGATTATGAGGAACGACGCTGATATCGCGGACTTTGAGAGTAGAAACAGTATCAGAGTCGTTATCACAGCGTCTGGAAATGCCGGAAAGTTTTTTTTTTATATTCAAAACTCTGCTGCTGCTCGAAATAGAAAACCGAATGCGTGTCAAGGAAATTCGGTGACCTCGGCTCTTTTCATCGACTCTCTCAGCCAGATAGTCGCCCTTTGTTCCAGGCACTTATTGTCTGAGAGAAAAAAGTGTTCCACGATACAAGCAAACGCAAAGCCTCGAATAGATGTTAAATCCTGAGTCGTCGATGAAAGGGCTGAGGCCACTCATCGAGAAGAAGCTTTAAGTACCATTTGGCAGGAGGACAGTGGCAATGCACGAGACGCCGGCGGTGACCATGCAGAGGCAGAGGGGCCATCGGCGACCCCACCTGTCCATGACGACCCAGCAGGCGAGGTAGCTTGGAATCTCTGCGAGGGATGAGAAGAGGAAGCTCAGATGTTCCTCGTTGCCGAGAGCCGGTCCATAATACGACAGACCCACGTACACCATATTATTGGCGAACCTATCAATGAAAAAATTAATTTCAATTTCTTTTTCTTCAACCAAATTTATCTCATAGGTTTTGCAAATGATTTCTCACCAATTGAGCGTTATCAGACAGGTCTTGAGTCGCATGTTAGGCGTTTTGAAGAGCGAAAGGACCCCGGGACCACTGCGAAGTCTCTCCTCCTCGCTCTTCGTCCGCGACATCGTCATGCGTTGCTTGAGCTTCTGCGTGAACGACTCCGGCAGCTCCTTCCCGTTCACCCGGGCTAGGGTCTTCAGGATCTCGTTGGCCTCGGCGAGACGTCCCTTCGCGAGGAGCCAGCGCGGCGACTCTGGAAGAAACCTGTACGTCCACGCTGAGTCAAAGACGAAACCCGGCGGCCAGACGACTGGGACATTGATTTTTTTAATATGCAACATTTTTTTGATTTTGATATGGACATTGATTTTTTTAAATATATGGGAAGAGAAATTAAGTACGGCTTTGAGTATCACGGGTGGGCTACGGACCACCAGTATAAGAAGTAGAGGAGAAACGGCGCGCTCGTTCCCACCGCCAGGGTCCTCCACTGGGGAACTAGGTACGTCACCCCCGACAGCATGCACAGGCCCATCGTGTAGAACGTGCAGGTCATCACCGTGACGAACGAACGGTAGTTCGGGCCAACCAGCTCCAAGGCTATTAAAAAAAAAAAAGGGTAAATCATTGATTAATTTTTACATACAATTTATAAGATTTTTTTAAATATAAGAAAAACGTTATTCTTACAGATGATAAATGGTATCTGATAAATCGCAGGTATGGTCAACCCTACGAGGGTCCTACAGGCAGCCCAGGTCCAGAAGCTGTTGGATATCGACGTGAGGCAGCCTCCGGCGATAAGAGTAGCCAGGCAGGTGAAGAACGACAGCCTTCGACCGATTCTGCTCCGAGGAAAAAAGAAGAAAAGCTTGGTGATTATTTGAACTTATGAAAAAAATGAAATAAAAATGTGGGTGGTTCTTACCGATCGTTTAGGGTGCCGAAGAGATAAACGCCGATGGGACCACCTGTGTTAAGGGCCACCAGGCCGATGGTTGGATAAATTGCTTTGTCGCAGACCAGATCAAACTGAAAAATATAAGAAACGTTTTTTTAGACAGATTTAGATTGAAGAAAAAATTATAAAAAAATATGAGTAAGCAACTCACGTCAATGACGATGGAAGAAATGACTTCCGAAGTGTCGTACTCCCATCCGTGGTCGCAGGGGACAACCGGCCAGGACGAATTTCCGGAAGTGATGTTCCCGGACGTCAGGTCGTTACCCATGTCCGACCAATCGACGTCATATCGAGTGCACTGGCTGTACGTCGTCTCGTTTCCGTCCTACTCTGACAAAAATTTCTTCTCATTATTTCTCGACGATTTCCACGGAACCTAACCGATCGATTCCTCGTGCAGAGCGAAGGCAAAGGGCTCGATAAAAAAAATCGACGACTACTCTCAATGTCGCAAATACACTAGCGAGTTGATTAATTTTCTTTACTCATTGCAGGAGGAGAATAAAAAAATGTTCCGGTCATCGTCGTCGCCAATCGCGTCGCCTCGGTCGAAGATCTTGGGACCGGAAGCGAGAAGAAATTCCCGCGCTCGGTCGGTAAGGAAGAACGGAATTAATAAAAAAAAAATCTCTTCTGAATTTCGGCGGTAAAATGTCTGTGGCATATTTTTTTTTTTTTTCAAGGGTCGAAGCGGAGGGAAGCGAAGCCAGGAGCAGTTTCAGCGGGAACGAATAATTCAACGGCGGTGGACAATTTTGGGTGACGACGAAAATTTTTACGAAGCTCAGCACCTGCTGATCGGTGGGAATGGCGAGACGCCGTCGTCGCGTGGCGTCGAGGCCCTCGAGGCCCGGAATCCGGCACCAGTGGGGCGGCGTCGACGCCATGAAGAGCTGATTGAACGCACAGAATCCGCAGGGCAAACACGCCGGGAGACACACCAGCCACAGCAATTTCTTCTGGTACTTCCCGAACTCGCCGACGATCGGCAATAGGTCGTCGAGATCGAACGCGTCCTGGACAATTAGCCGAAAATTCGCAAAAGAAATTCACACACATTGCCAAATTTTCCTTGCACCCTATCAAATTATTTTTTATTTTTTTAAATTTTTTCCATCTTAGTCAGAAGACCGAAAAGTAGCAGCCAAATTAAATAAAAAATAAAAAAATGTATCCCAGCTAAACGATGTAATTTTTTTTTTTTTTTCTAAAAAATCCATGAATAAGGAAACAATTTTTTTCCCCTTTCGCGATTTCACGACACTTTTATCGACTCCGCCGAAGACCCGAATCGGCGATTCGTCGCGTTCACTGACTCGCGGCTCGAAGGAAGAAATAAAAAAAGAATAAAAAAATAAGATAAATCGTTGCGGCTTCAATTGAAGGTGGACCGGAGGACGAGAATCACTCACGTCATCGTCGCTGCTCTTGTGTGCCTTATCCTTGGCCGACGGGGAAGCGCCGTTCGCGGACGACGGGTTATCATCCGGCGGATACATGATCGTCGCGACTCGGGGGCCGCTCTCTGGGCACCGGCGACACCACCGGGAGACCTTACAACGACTTCACGTGACCTGCATTAAGTCTTCGGGGGGCTCGTTGCCGCAAGCCGCAGCATATATATATATCGCTATCTCTCTCTCAGTGTCGTTTGTTGCAACGCGCGTGTCGCGCACCCCGTGGTCAAGGACGTTTCGTATCCCCGGAGCTGCGACGATTTTTCCCACCCGGTCGACAAAAAATAAATAATATTCAATTTTTCTTATAATCAATTCTCCCAATTAAAAAAAAATGATCAATTTTTGTGTCGTTGCCGTTTGAGCGAGAAAATAGAATAAAAAAGATACTCGATCGTTCCGTTTCAATTTTCCTTATAATCAATTATCCCAATTTTTTAAAAATGATCAATTTTTGTGTCGCTGCCGTTTGAGCGAGAAAATTGAATAAAAAAGATACTCGATCGTTCCGTTTCGACGGAATAAGAAGAAGACCCGACACATTCCCGGGATTGCGGCGCGAAAAAAAAAAAAAAAAACCGTGCGAGCGGCTCGCTTGGCCTGTGCACTTGAGCCCGCGATTATTGCGAGAACGGAGACCGGCAGTTGCAGGACAAATGACGCGTTGCTGCCGCTGCTACTGCTGCTGCTGCTGCCGATGCGATAGGCAAGAAGCGCGGGGCGGGTTCACGCGATTACGTTACGGGACAGTCGAACGCTCGTAATTCAATTGGGTTAAGGGTACTTAGAGGCGATTGAGGGCATTGCTGACACCGAGGTCCGCTATCGGCGATAATACAGTTGTCTTGGGGGTCCCCGTCGGATGCGACCGATACGGCCGCCAACGGTGAGAAAAACGATCGGCCGATCTCTTCACTCCCCCGCGACACCGACGATTCGGACGCCGACGATGCGAAACACGACGATCGAACGAAATGACCCACCGCAAAATATGCAGACGACAAATACAGATCGGTACAAATAAAAAATAAAAATAAAACATAAGCCGATGATTTACAGAGAAAAATAAAAAAATAAAATACACTTTTTTTTCTTTCATTGGCAAATGCGGATACAGAATGGTAATTTTCCCTGAGGCGTGATTTAAAAAAAATAATAGGTCTGGTACAGATTCTGGTCCCGTCGGCGAGGGTTGCAGGTTGTTTTTTTTTTCAGAGTATCGGAAAGTAGAATGAAAGATTAGGATTTCTTTTTTTTTCTTTTGGTCACGTGATGTGATATATAACTGTTCCATGGTAGCACCCTCATTTATTCGTTCTCTCGCGATTCTCTCGCTCTCTCGCTCGCTCGCTCGAAAAATCTCTCTCAACTGCACAGGTACATCATCATCATCATCATCATCATCATCATCATCATCATCATCATCATCGAAAAAACGATCCGTGGGGCGCACAATTCTTACATTTCAGAATTCCCAGGCATTCCTCGCATATCGAGCCCTCTCAAAGATCAATCCTCGCACAAAACTCGATCCACACAGCCCTCGCTCGCTCGGGGAACAAAAATAAAAAGAAAAATAAAATCCTCGGCAGCAACTCGTCGCGATTTCTCTCATCTTCTCCTCTCTCTCTCTTTCTCTCGCCTATCGCTCTTATTCTCTGGCACAAGAAAATATATAGTTAAAAATGTACACATGTCCGGCAATTTCAAATCGCCTCGACGACGATTTTTCATTTTTCTTTTTTCTTCTCTTTTTCACGGAGTCTCCAGGGCGGATTTCATCCCCCTTTCGCCCTGATACAACTCGAGATATATACGCAGTACAAAATTCATCTCGATGCACACGGAAAACACGCTCGTCGATTATCTCAGTCGCGACTCGGCCGAGCGGATCAAACGCCTCTTCTGTTTTTTTTATTCGCTAACAATCGACTATTTTTTTTTCGCCCCGGGCGTCAGTTTGATTCGCTGACGATCGGATAATTTATTTTATTTTATTATGTGAATGAGGAAATTACGAAATAAGGTTTGGAATTGTCCTTCGTCTCTTTCACGAGTCGCAAGATTTTTTTTTTTTTCGATTTCCGTTTAAAATAATCATTAGTAAAATTCGATGCTTGAAGATTTTTATAAAATGACAAATATCCGTCGGCAGCGAACGCCAAGTAAAAGCTATGAAACAGCCACCGAAAAATAGATTGATCGACTCGTCGATTTGGAAAACCTTTGTGGAAAATAATCCGCTCGCCGATTTAATCTTTCTCTCTGTCTTTCTTTCGCTCTCTCGCTTTCTCTCTCTCTCACTAATAATTCATCTCGCAGACCAACAAACTTCTAACACGCAGAGTCTCGCATACTCTCACCCTTCCGGCTTACTTCTCTCTCTTAACATATCACTAGCCCATTTATTCAAGGTACTTTCGTTTGAATCCACGCGCGATTGTCAAAGACACACCAGGCTGAATCGTATTATTTATAATTATAATGATAATCCTTCGAAAAAAAATAAGCAAATAAAACGTAAGACTGAAAACAGCGGCCAAGTATTTTTTTCTCTTTTTTGGTTTCTGAGGTTTGTGCTAAATAATAAGTTGTGTAGGAACGCAGGATCAATTGGACGTCCGGTTGGAAGAAGATCGGTCGGTGTTCGAATAAAAGTACTAAACATTTTTTTCGCCTCGAGCAACGGCGTAAAATTTCCCCCCAAAGGCCATGATTTTCAAGGATAAACTCGCCTCGAACGAATTTTCGTTTCCACACGAGAAAAGATATGTAATTTCAGTCGCTCGAGCCGAAAAAAGTATTTCAATGAAAAAAATAGTATTCGAACATCGCATTCCGATCGAACTGGCGCACCGGACGCGTCATTGGGGGGAGAGAACCAACGCGAGGGTTTCGGTGAAGCGCAACAACAGTACATATATCAAACTCAGTGTGTAAATTCGTGCCAGCAAAATATTCATTTGTTTTTTTCTTCCTTCATCTCATCTTCTTTTTTTTTTAATCGAATCAACAGTAACGGACATTCACTTGCGAGAAAATATAACATACACGCTCACAAACGTACATCGTCGTTCAAAATAACAAAGCGCGAAATACCCAATGGGTCTTTCGACGCCGGCTCCTCAATCTCTCAACGGCTCGCGTATTCTTTATTCAATTATTATTGTGTTTCTTTTTTATTTCTCATCACTTTATTCGAATCATACAAAATTTCTCGCATCCAATCGCGCATCTTCTGTACATCCGGCATACACACATCAGCTCACAGCTCTCTCTCTCATCGCACACATTGGATCCGGTCTCACCAATCTGCATTTCATGC
Organism: Itoplectis maculator; assembly: GCA_964034905.1. Classification (NCBI taxonomy): domain Eukaryota; kingdom Metazoa; phylum Arthropoda; class Insecta; order Hymenoptera; family Ichneumonidae; genus Itoplectis; species Itoplectis maculator. Next base: position 2,086,099 of record OZ035870.1, read on the forward strand.
ACACCCTTTCGTTCTCTCTAAAAAAAAAACGCTCTCTTACATACAAAATCCGAATTTTCATTCGTTAAACGACATTCGTTGTTGATTAATCCTACTTCCTCTTCCTTCAATCATCGTGGATTTTCACTCACACAATAATTCATTCGCGACTCTTTAACACGCTTTTTTTCCTTGACTTCTCTTTCGCTCATCTCTCTCTCTCTCTCTCACGCACAAAATCTCAACGCGTCGACGCGCATCGTCCACAGCAGAATTCTTGGCACAGCATCACAATATTCACGGGGGAGGGATGTTACTTTTTTTGTCTTTTGTCTCGGTGATCGCGTCGATCACGCGCTCGTGTTTTTTTTGCTTGGTTCTCGTTTGCATTTTTTTTTATTCCTCTCTTTCTCTCAGACACACTCATCACCGGATCTCACGGAATCGGGATTTGCTCCTCTTGCTCTCGCATTCAATTGGGGATCATCATCATCATCCACTTGCACACTTTCTTCGGCTCTCTAGTCGATCATCCAGATGACACGAGATACTCTCTCTCTTACTCTCTCTTTCGCTCTTTCGCTCGCTCTCTCTCTTTCTCTCATGGGCGGGACCGTCCTCGACACAAGCTCACGATTCCCCTAAAACGGCCGTGAAAAGCGGGAACACGTGCAGACATCATCCTCATCACCATCATCATTATCATCATCATCATCGTTCAACATCATCCGATCTCACGGTCATTATCTTGTTTTTTTTTTGTTTTTTTCTTTGTTTTTTTTTTTTTTGGAACTCACGCACATCCATCAACTCGCATCCGCACCATCCAATCTTGTTGTCTTTGTATTGTGTTCGATAGCTTTCTAGTCAAATCAATTTGCACGAGAGTACAATCGTGGGGCGATCTGTAAACAACAAAAGCCAACGGGCCAGGTGTGATTAAAGCTCGCCTAAGATTTTTTTCCTTCTTCTTTACTCGTAAACAAAATTCGTCGGGTGGATTAAAATTGTTTTTTGGGAGGGCGAAAGCTTCGGCAGATCTTCAAATAGTTTTGTAGGAAAAAATAGCGATTTCGGTACTCGGGGAAAAAAAAGAGTCCGTAAGTATTGTCGTACGCTTCGTGGGAGGGAGGCGAATAAAAACGATCGCTAGACGATTATAAAATCGACAAGTGTTATCGATTTGTCGACATTGAGAGAGCAAAGGGACGACGCCGTGGGCGTCGATAAAAGCTGCGCTGAGAGCGTCTACTGGACTGCTCAAGACAAAAAAAAAATTGCAAAAAGCTGAGGGGTCGGGCAGGCAGCCTCACGATTTTCATTTACACGGGTTGTCAACTTTAGCATACGTACAAAAAATTCGATTAATCGCTCAACCCTCGGAATCGTTATCTCTTAAAACAAATTCTTATCAAGAATTTAAACTATGTACAATGATTATGATTAGAGCAAAGTTATCGCGACTTCCGAGAGTTAAGACGTGAAGAAATAAAGGAAGTGAAAATAAAAAAGAAGGCTTTACTCACCAACTCGACGCAGCGTTGGCGGTCTTGAGCTTCCTGATCTCCTTGGTGGCCCACGTGGCGAGCGCTTTGGCTTTGTGGCTGCGAGCCCGTCGACCCTTGCTCAGAAGATCGATGAGCGGCTCGGTCTCAATGATGGGCAGCAGTTTCACGCCGAATACGGTGACGAGATCGCCGAGCAGACCGATCGACGCGGCCATCGCTTCCTCCGAGTGCTCGCGATCGATGGCGATCGAGGTGATGAAGGTGATGATGAACGGCACGTGCGGATCAACCAGAGCGACATCAGGACTCGGAGTGTCGCCGTCGCCCTTCAGACCTTGCGTAATTCCCGTATAAGCCTCGAGAACGCCGACCCGCAGCTCATTCAGATAATCAATCATGTCGAAGTCCGTGCGATCAACATCCGCCTGCGACGCCTGCGCCAGAGTCCTCAAAACGATGTCCAAATATTTCTTGAACTCAGGTCCGATGCTCAGAGCAACGTCGCCGAAGACAGACAGAATCTGCGGTTTCACCGATCGATGAACCGTATCATTCCCAAGATTCTCCAAAAGCAGCGTCATAATCTCATCGCAATAGGGCAGCATTTTGTTCTTAAGCGCGCGACAGATGTCGCCGGTGAGTCCAACGGCCGCGCAGCAGACCTGATATTCCGCATGATTCTTCAGACCGAGACAGAGGAACGGCTTGAACGCGTCCATGTACTTCAGGAAACCGTCGCCGAGGACCTCGACGAGGGTGGAAACCGCCATAAGCGCGTCCTCCTGCACGCCGCCGACTTTGCAGGAATTCGAGTTGAACATCGACAGCAGAGCGGTCATTATGGCGTCGGATATCTGCGGCGCGTCCTCGGGCGTGACCTTGCGCAGCACCGACTGCAGAGTCGCGCAGAGAAGCGACTGAAGGTCGTGGTACTGGGCGCGATCCGAGTGATTCTGGAAGTGCGTCTCCATCTGGAGAACCTGCTGGAGCCTCTCGAGTATGACCATTGTAGTCTTTTGCACGGTGACGTAGCAGTCGCGTGGTGAATTCTTCACCATCTCCATGAGAGCTTCGTAAGCGGCTGAGCGAAGATTCGCTTGGGCGCCGTCAGCGCGATCGGTAGTTTCGAGGAGACGCTGAACGATGAAGTCGAAGAATTGCGACATGCAGTAGGTCTCTGGCTGTTGGCCTTCTTCGGCTTCAGCGGCCTCGTAACTCGCTTCGGCGAGTCCCGTGAAAGCCCAGCAAACGTTCGCGGCCACGCGAGGCTCGGATTTGAGGCCGTTTACCAGCGACTCGAGCAGCGGCTTCAGGTACGTCTCGTTTATCGCTGCCTCCGGAATGATCTCGCAGATACGGCCGAAAGTCCAGGCGGCCGTGTCGCGAACGACGACGCTGCTGTCGTACATAAGCTCGATGAGCGTCTGCATCGCCTGCTCGACGAGTGGCTTTAGGGTGTTGGGATCGAGGCCACCGAGGATCGAGCCGAATGCCATCAGCGCGGCGTCGCGGTATCGCCAATCCGGGCTCTTTATGTTGTCCTTGACGAAGGGAAGGACAAACGGTACGATTCCTTCCTCGCAGCACGAGGCGAGGAGCATGAGGCAGACGCCTGCAGATTTCGAGGGATTCCAGTCGTCCTCGTCGTCGAATTCTTCTTGTTTCGTGAGCTTGCGCATTAGGACTGGGACGAGGAACTGAAGGGCGCCCTTCGCGTAGTGACGGGAGACTTTTGAGGGAGGACGGCCGCCTTCGGACGCCTCGCTTTCTTCCACCGAGAGGTCGACCTCCTCGTCCGCCACGTTTGACCAGAATTCGATGCCCTGCAACGCCACGTCGTCGATGTCCGATCTCATGGCCTCGAGGGTTATCTGGAATAATTTGCGTGATGAGTTGTAAAAATGTTTTGGTGATGTTTGAAGAAATTTGGGATTTTTTTGTGTTTTTTACTTACAGGGAAAAGTGCCGGGCCCATGTAAGGTTCCATGTGTTGGTAGTAAAGCGACATGATTTTCACAAGGCACTGAAGGGCGGCCACCCGAACCTGAGTATGCGTCGATTGAGTCGCTTCGCACACGACTTCCATTATAAAATTTCTTTCAGACTGCGGGACAATCGAACGATTCCGTTAATAATCGTAAGTAGAGGTTTATTTATCTAAAATAAAAAAAAAAATAAAAATGTCGGTACCTCGATCTCGAAATTTCCTTTGGTGAATTCCAGCGAGTTGTAGAGAGCTCGGGTGGCGGCTAATCTCACATGATTCGACGTGCTCGAGCCTTTCATGCCGTGTATGATGGCCGTGAGAATTTGATTCGACTGCGAGACGAGGACTTCGCTCTCGATTTCCTGGCATATGTAACCGATCGTCTCGAGAGTCGCCTCCTTCATCATCTCGGTGCTCTCGGGATCGGCGACGTTGCTCACGAGCAGCGGTATCAATTCGGTCCACTGACCGACCGGCAGCTCCGCGACCGCCACGTAAGCCACGCATTGCGCCGCCGAGCTTGGTCTATTGTTTTCCGTTCCTAAAGCTCCCAAGATCTGCGAAATTTTTTGTTCTCATTATTTCGTATTATTATCGTGGTCAATAATTATTTGCACATTTTTTATCCAGGGCGACGATAGTAAATTCGATACAAGGGGAAGGATCTGACTCGTTCCGATGCATCGGAGGTTGCGACTCTCTCACCGATACTCACATTTTTCTTAATATATATCCTAGTTTCTGCGGGTATGGCCAGCCATCGCTGCTGATACTGAGTCTTCAAAGACGGATCTTTGGAGGTCAGCTGATTCTTCAATTGAAGACCGGCGGCCATGCGAGCGACCGTGCTCGCCGCCAATGTGCCCAGCACACCGCTGAGTCGTTGAACGAACTCATGCTGAAATCCAGCAAAATCTCAGTTACCGACAAAAATCCTCTAAAAAAAACCCCCCTCCAAAAAAAACTTAAAAAATCTTACAAGGTTGGTGAGCGCCGCCTGCTCCAAGAAGTGTTGCGCCGCCTCGAGTTCATTTTTATCTGAAACCAGAATAATCCCATTGTCAGCGCCCGAGCCAAAAATCGCCAACTTCCTAGCCCCCAACCCAGCGCCTAGCAACAGGCTCCCAAAAATCCATTTCCCTTCCCCCATTTATCAAAAATCGAGAACCAGTGTCCCCAAATCAAAATTCTCATCAAGAACTTTCGCATCGCGGAAAAGAGATGCAAAGGAATCGTGGCGTGGCGCGTGCGGCAGGCGTGACACGCGCGCCGCGCGCTCCGCCGGTCGGCGCGGCCCGGACGACGAGAAAAAAGCCCGTAGCTTTCTCACGGCGCGCGAAGTCGGATATCCCAGTCGAAGAAAAAAAAACCACACTCACCTCCCGAGACGGTCTTCTCGAGGACCTGTATGAGCTGCACCGTCGTCTGATCCATCTGCATGGCTCGCGCGCGTTTTCGCGTCGAAGTGATCCCCCTTTGTCCTTGTGGGCGCGCGCGACGTCGTCGTCGTCGTCGTCGTCGTCGATATTACGAGGCAGTCGCGTCGTGACCGGCAACGGCGGATGTGCACATGTAGAAGACTGGGCGAACGTGAGTGAGTGAGAGAGAGAGAGAGAGAGACGGACAGTCACTGGCTACACCTCGTTGCGCTGCTGCTGCTGCTGCTGCTGCTCACTGCTGCTGCTTCTCGCTTATTCCTCGCCCGCGACTCACACACGCGCAGCACGCACAGAGATGATCCTCGCCGCCGCCGTCGTCGCAGCCGTCGTCGTCGTCGTCTCCCCACCACTCGAGCGGCTCCTCCGATATCGCGCGGCCACTTCCTGGCGAAACGGGCGAGCGAACGCGTCCTGCTCCGAAAACCGCCGATGTGTATATATATGTATATAAATTATACGTGCGTACGTATATATATATATGTACAGACGAGTCGAGTCACCTGCTCGAAAATTCGGCGACGAAAGACGATGTCGATAAAATTGCCACAAGACTCTCGCCGATTTGGCGTTTGACGCCTCTGCTACTACCCCTCTTCTCCCTCCTGCTCAGCGCTTTTCGTACCGCGCACTGATTTTTTCGCGCACGAGGATTTTTCGCTCTGTTAATGCGTTCACAGGGAAACTCTGTTCGGGCGACGCGTATCACTCGGAATTCGCGATTCTTGATTAATGGATTTTTTTTTCGGGTTTTTGGTTCGATTCTGGTTTCTGTCGCCTATCGCCGTCTCACTCGCTCCTCTTTCTTCTCGCGCTCAGAGGCGACCGTTCGGCTCACTCGAGAAATCCACCCTCCACCGGCAACCACGACAACGCGGGGGAAATGAAACAAAAAAACGTGACGAGAGACGGAGGAACCGAGTGTGCTGCTGCTGCTGCTTCGGTGTCGCCGCCGCTGCTGCTGCTGGCGCCGCCGCGATGAGCTAATCGAAGCGGCGTGGCCGACGCGCGGATGATGGTTTACCCGCCAAAGCGGCGAGACTTTGGTCTCTTTTTTTAGCAAAATTTCATCGAGATATTGAGAAAGATCGTTTCGCGATCTTTCCAACCTGTATTTTCGAGCCTGGTCGTTTTGGGATGGATAATGCGAATTGTGGAGGGTTAGGCATTCGGTGGGACTACTTTTGCTACGCGAGACGTTTCGCGAAATTCACGGGCAGCGCCGATCGCCCCGCGAATCCCGCGGGCGCCGCTTTTCAAACGGGGGACAATTTTTGGGATCTTGGCAGTGATTATAAATGTGGATTAATAATTATATTCACGATCGATGTACGGATAATTTGCTCTATTGAGCCGACACGATTTTGTTATTTTAAAATGATATTTAGATTGATTTATGGAGGCACCGAGAACGAGGGCTGCGAATTTAGATTGGCAGCACTGATTATTCGCAAGCCAATCAGCTACGAGACGCGCACGTTTGAACGTAACCGTCGTTCGATGAAAAGCCAAATGCCGAGCAATTCGCGATTTTGCTCTTATCGATTTGTCATCTATGAATCACGTGGCTCGATGATTATTTTTAGCAGATCGGATAGCAGAACAGTGAAGATGCAGAAAGGGATGAAGGTCATAAGGTTATCCTGGTGACGACGACGACGACGACGACGACGGAAGGCAGCGATTTTTTTGCACGCAGTTGGTACGATCTTTTCGCGCGCCAATTTTCAAACAGGCGGTGTAAGTAATGGCGAGCTTGTGTAATTAAAAGATTAATTGCATTTTGGATTTAATGAAAGGATGGTATCAGAATACATATACATTTAAATATATATATAGTGTGTGTGTGTGTATATATATATATATATCTCATTTTCCGGCAATAGTAACTGCCGAAGTAGGCGCCGTCCGTGCCTTATCATCTATATATCACATGTCAAATTCATATATATCTTTTCTTCTTTTCTCGTCGTCTATAAAATACAACACGGTAAAACGATTGCCATAAAATTGCGGCCACTCGCGCGGCCGGTGCACATTTGCGATTAATGTGTGCCAACGGTGGCCGAGCGCAAATTACTCGACTCGGCCTCCCGAAACTCCGTCGGCTTCAGCTATTATTTTATAGTAAGGGGTGGGCAAGGGGGGTGGGGGACATTTTTCTCCCTTTCGTTGTGTCGTTTTTTTTTTGCAGCGATAAAAGGGGCGCGCAATGCGTTATCAACGAAAAATCATTCCGTCAGTCCCATGAAAATTCCACGCATTATCAGTTTTCGTTTATTTTATATATTATTATTTCGGCATTATTATTATTATTCATTATTATTTGTTCTGTTGTTGCTTGTTGCTTGTTTTTTTTTTTCATGTCATTTCAGCTCGGTGGAAAGTAACAGAAAGTCCATAGAAACACATACATAAAAAGTAGTAGTTGCAGCAGTAGTAAATAGTACTAATTAATAGTGCGATTAGGAGTAGCGGTGATGATAATCATCGTTTTTTTTTATCATCTTGTTTTTTGTTGTTTTTTTTTTTTCTTTTTTTCTTCTCCTTTCCTTCTTCACTCTCGTCTATACGGTAACGGTGGTAAGTAGTAGTAGTAGTAGCAGTACTTTTATAATAGTAGTAGTAGTGGTAGGAGTAGTAGCACAGTACAGTAGTAGTAATAGCGGTAGAATAAGTGGTAATGGTCGTGGTTGGTGGTAACAGTAGCGCAAAATACGTATAAATAGGTTTTCTCTCTTTCTCGCGTTCCTTTAAATTCTTTTTCCTCCCGCATCATCTTTCTCGCTCTCGCATTCTCTACGTTAGTTTGATTAAAATTAATATCGTAAAATAATAGGTAACTTTATGCCGGACACCGGTCTCGGTACATCCTCGTGTACGTCGAACACAAAGATTTTTTTTTTTTTTTTCTTTTACAAATATAAATGTGTCGATGAACGTGTTCTCACGGTTTCATTTTTTATTTCTTTTTCTTTCACTTTTATCGTTTTTTAAATATCGACGTTCCTAATTTGCGTGCTCCGGTGCGCAAAATATTGGTGACCAAGACGCGATACCGTTCTCCTTAGAACACTAAAATCACATAGACGTTAATATGAGGATTTCACACTTTCGTTCAAAATTTCTTTCACTCACACTTTCTCTCTCTCTCTCTCTCTCACTTTCTCGTTTAAACGCAGGCACGCGGTCATACACAGAAGCTCGTTCAACGCTGGTCTCGTCGACAAAGTACGGTAGTTGAATCTCTTTACGTATCGAAAGGCGGCTCGACGAGGCGAGTGACTTCATCAACACTATTTTCTCCCTTACGTGTAACATACGAAGAGTTCTCTTTTTTTTTCTCAACTCGCGTTAATCGCTTCGTCGTGCTGATATGTTGCTAATTCAATGGATCTTCCTCGCCCGGAGTCAGGTTTTTCATTCTTCCTCGCTGGGAAACGAAGCAAACAAAGAAGAAGAATAAGAGGATGACGACGAGGATCGGCGAGGGTTGTTATTTTGTCGTCCTCGGTTTAGAAGGGCAAACTGCCGACGAACATCGTCTCGATGAGCGGCGGCGCCGGCACGAGATCCTCGAGCTTGAGATAGAAGATCCGCTGGAGCCCCTGAACCGAAAGGCTACGAAGCTCCGGCAATTTGCCGAGCAGCCTCGACAGGTACTGCGTCTTTCGCTGCGCCTCCGCATTATAGGTCACGTGATCGCGCAGCGACGATATTATCTTGGTCTGGAGTTGCTCGACGCGGTGCGGCTCCTTCAGGCCGTATCTCTCTATAAAAAGGAAGAAAAAAAACGCGAAATTAGCTTCAGCGATGAGAGGCACGTCGGGTATAATCGATTGGGTAGGAATCGCGTGAGCCGCTTTTGCAACGAGACGCGAGCTGCAGGTGCGTCGAAAACGTCGATAACGCTGTCTCGGATTCGACGACCGTGCAGCCGGTTAATTAATAATCCACGAAGGATTGGAAAAACGCGAGGAAGTAAACTGGAAGGAAGATATCGAAGGGGGTGTAGCAGAAGTCTCACCGGTGACGAGGGTGAGCGCGCAGAGACAGGCGAACGCGCTGATGTCGACGTCGAGGACTCGGAGAGCCTGACAAAAGTCGAGAATACCGTGGAGCCAATCGCCGAAGCTCCGTTGGCACTGGGCGCGGGCGAGGACGACGCCGTTGCAGAAGGTGAGACTCGTGTCGTCGGCTCTCGTGCGATAAGCGAGCCTCAGGACGAAGAGCTCGAGACTCGCCGATTGGAAGAGAAGCTCCTGGAATTAGACCAAGGAAAATTATAAATATTATTAATAAATAAAAAATGGATTTCAGAGATTTTTAGTTGAGTTTTGAAAAATGAAGACGAACCTGATCCTCCCTCGTGAGGTCCGAGAAGCCGGGGATTTTGTCGGCGAAGTTGCGAATGACGTCGACGGACGTCATGAGAAGATTGTAGAACTGTTGGATCTTCTCGGCCTCGCTTATCGGAAGATCCGTCGGTCCGGGCTCGCGATACTGCGAGTAATCGAGGTTCGCGAGATCGGGCGTCGTGTCGACGTGAGCGCGGACCAGAGCTGTTATCAGTGATATCGGGGGACTCGGCGGCGACTCCTGCGGCGATTTGGGCTTGGAGGGCAGACGTCCTCGTCGGCCTTTCAGCGAGTCCGTCCTGACGACCTGAATAAAAGTAACATTTTTTTTTAGCAAACTCTTAAGTGTGATAAAATAATAAAAAATAAATAAAGAAAATTCAGAAAAATGTAATGTACCTCTTTGACCATTCCGACCATCAGGCACTTCTGAAAGCGACAGAACTGACAGCGATTTCGCCGACGTTTGTCGACCGGACAGGCCTTCTCCGCCAGGCAGACGTACTTGGAGCCCTTTTGCACCGTTCGCTTGAAGAATCCCTTGCATCCCTCGCACGTGCGGACGCCGTAGTGCTGGCAAGCCGCTGTGTCGCCGCAGACGGCGCACAGTTGACTGGGACTCGGGGGCGCGCGTTCGCTTCCGCCGGGCGACGGTACAGAACCAAGATTCGCGTTCGCGCCGCCGCCTCGCGGTTTCGGCGACTCCTGATTGCTTCCACTGCTGCTCGCGATCATGAAACAAAAAAAAATTAAATTAAACTCTACTGAGCTGTATTAATAAAAATATAATTTGGTAAAAAAAAATAAATGAAAATGAAAAAATAAATTTCGTGACCCCGATTTGGGCGGTTTTCGGCCCGGCGGCCAGATCTACGATTTCTGACAAACTGTTCGACAACATTTTTTCTTTTTTAATCAATATATATATTTTTTTTTTCAACCGACTCACCTGGTGGAGTCGGATCGCTGAAGCGGCATTGGCGGTCCCCGCGATCTGCCGGAATTGGGGACGAGCACCGTGGTCGTCGGTAGCGTCTGTCTGAGCTCGCCGGCCACACCGACGCTGGAGATGACGCCGCCAACGAGATTGCCCGGTTGTCCGTACGCCGCCGGACTCATCGGCAGACTCGCGTAGCCACCGAGGTCTCCTCGCTGGTGGCCCAGGCTCACCGGAGCCGGCACGACGCTCGTCACGGCGTTCGTCGCGGAAACGGCGGTGAAGTAACCTGGTGGAGGAGGCGGCGGTGGCGGCGGTGGCGGTGGGACTGGCGCCGGGGGTGGCGAACCAGGAGGCGGCGACCTCGTCGCGCTGCCGGCGCTCGTGGAAACCGCGGGCGAAGCCGGACTCAGCGCACCAGGAGTTATCTGCATTCAATAATATTAATAATTTTAGACAGTGCCCAATTTTTACAATTTTTTAATTTTTCGTTCTTCTTACTTTTATTAATGTTTTTTATTTTTCGTTCTTCTAACTTTTATTAATTTTTTTATTCAATTTTCATCTATAACGTAATTAGCTTCAGAGAATGCCTAATTCAATTTTTTTTTTTCATATTAAAATTCTAAACGATTGTAAATAATTTGTAAATAGCAAAAATTACTGGCAACCTAATCTGTTTCAACGATGAAAAATAATCGGAGCCCAACAACTGAGGGCTGACTTACATTCTGGTGGCTGTGATTGTCGTTCTGATTTGTGTGGTGATGATGATGATGATGCTGATGCTGCTGCAGGTGATGATGCTGCTGCTGCTGCTGATGGTGATGAAGATGTTGCTGCTGCTGCTGCTGCTGGTGATGAGGATGATGATGATGGTGGGTCGGCTGGGCCTGCTGATGATGCTGGGCCTGATGATGACTGTGATAAGGAACGGTGGTGGTGAAGTCGGCGGTGTACGGCAGATCGTTGCACGGATATTGCAGCGAGTCGAAGCACTCGTCGTCCATCTTAATCCCGAGACCCAGAAGCTCCTGACGCGTGTAACGCTGCTGGTGCACCGTATAGGTCTCCTGGAAACTCGGCAATGGCGTTGGACTGCGAAAAAATAAAAAAAAGAACAGTCAGTTTTAATCAAAGAAAATTCAGAAAATGAAAATGTATTCATGTTCAGTTCCCAGATTATCTGGACCCTTTCGACAGGTGATAAGGGAAAATAGGAAAAACACCGGAAAGCCACCAATCGTCCCTTCGTCACTGACGACCCCAAAATAGAAGACGACAAAAGGTCCGACGAACAAAAAAATCGATACTAAAAGCTGCTCGGAAATAAACAAAAACCATCTGCACACATTTGACCGACTGAGTAGTCAGCCCTCGTGGCCTGCACCTTTGAAGCCCGAGATAGATGCAAAGTGATGCAGAAAAAAAAACACTACGCAACAAACACCGCCGTTAATTGACCCTTGAACGAGCACGTGGGTCGCCGGCATTATTTATATTTATATTTACATCGGTTACACCACCCTCCGATACCTTTCGCTGATAGTTCAACGAGAATTTTCAATGGAATTCAGCGCGCGGTAAAAAAGTGACTGGAAATCGATAACGATTCACAGAGTGGCTCAACGTGACCTTATCAAAATTGTAAACAGAACCAAATCATTAAAAAATTATCATTCCCAATTGAAAAAAATTCAAAATAAATTAATTTTTCAATGAATTAAAAAAGAATTAATTCTTTCACTCAGAATACAAATGATTAAATCCAAATGATTAAATGATTAAGTGATTAGACCAAAATCATCACAAAATTATCATACCCAATTTAAAAAAATTCAAAAATAATTAATTTTTTATGAAATAAACAATAATTATTTTTTCTTCCACTCAGAATAAAAATGATTTTTCCCAACTGATGATTAATTTAATTGTCATCCGAACGATTGACTTTCATTTCCAGCGAAACGTGGCAATTAAGCGGATAATTTCAAAGAGTCTTAATACCTAAGCGAATCGGTCTGCACGTCGCTGGCGGACAGCGGTCGGTGCTGATGATGCTGAAGATGATGGTGTATCGCCTGCTGCGGCTGCGCCGGTTCCTCGGCCCCCGGCACACCCTGAGGATTGCCCAACTGCAGCTCCGGAAACGGATCGAGCTCCTCGGGCAGGCTGCCCGCGTCCGCGGGATCCGTGTACGGCGCGCTCAGCAGATCCGCGAAGCTGCTACATCCGAACGGGCTCTGCGAAAAAAAAAAAAAAAAAAAATGTGAAACAATCGTCGATGTGCTATATAAAAATTTACATAAGTAGGGCCCATAACGTTAATATTGTGAGTTATATGGGACAACGGAAGCCGCGATAATAGCGAACACAACGGCGCCTCGGAGGACATCGAGGAGGGAGGGTGCGGGAGGAGGGGGGAGGGGGAGGAGCGGGAAAACCGAGGATGGCGCTGGCGGCGTTGGCTATTCAATCTGCGCTTCGAGAACGCGAGTTATCCGCCTGTCCTGGCGGCGCTGACATTTCGTTTATAGCTCCCGGGAGACGAGCGCGCGCGACGCGCGACGCTCGCTCGTCGCGCGCCGCTCCGTTTGTCACGCGATTTATGCGCGCAGCTCTCCGCGATGATGAGGAGCGTCTCCCGATTATCGGCGGCTTTTCGCAATTTGTGGCGAACGGTGTCAACGGGATTTTGGTTAATGGGCATCGGGAAGTTTTATCAATATTGTGATTATTATTATTTGAATGCATTTCTGACGTTATTATTATTGTAATTATTATGCTACTGAATTCCTGACGTTATTACTATTGTTATGATTATTCTACTGAATTTCTGACGTTATTTTTATTATTATTTCATTACTATTCAAAACTGATATGTAAAACAAAATTTCGTTACTGATGGCTAATTTTTATAATTGATATAATGTGAATTGATAACGTAAAAAAAAAACTAACCTGTGTTTGGAGCAGAAGCATACTTGACGCGACGGTGAAGGCGGTAGCCGTGGTGGTTGTCGAGGTCGTCGTGATTGCGGTGGTGCCGGTCGCCCTCTGCGAATCGTCGCAGCTCACCAGACCCGCGCCGATGACCCGGTGCTGCTGCTGCTGCTGCTGCTCGCCGACTTCGGCACGCGACGACGCCTGCTCCACGGATATCGGTGGCTGCTGCGACTGCTGCTGAGGGCTGGTCGCGTAGCTCTGCTTCCCGTTCTCGCAGTCGCTGTCGCCGCTCGGCGTGTGAAGCTGCCCTGCAACAAAGAAAAAAAAACAAGTTTCCCATGAGTCTCTGGATCCTCGAAAACTTTCTCATTTTTATTCATTCTTCATTTTCTCTATGAATCGGCAAAATAAAAAAAAATTGTAATTCCTCAAATTTAATGTTTAATCCCATCGTAAAAAATGTTTGGACAATACAATCGTATGAATAATAAATCCACAAGTGGCAGTTGTGATAATAATAATAATGGTAGTGATGACAATAATAATGATAATCATGTCAGTAATAATAATGATAATGGAGTCTATAATAATAATGATAAGGATGACGAATAAAAAAAATCGAATCGTGTTTAGCTCGATCATCGGTAACAGCTCGTTTCGCGTATTGTCAGCTCGTTGAAAGGGAGCGAAACGAGAGTCGAATCGCAGCGGGTGGTTCGACACGCCGGCCCCCGCCGTCGTCTATATCGTCAGGTCTAGTCGCACGCTATATACGTACAATATTTATAGTACTGGGAGTGAGGTCGATCCATGACGATCATATCGGCGGCGAGTGTAACGGTTTATTCGGTCGCGTCTTCTCCTTGAGGCACGTCGAGAGCTCCGACAGTTGCACGCATAAATATCTATATGTATTGCGCACGTATAGATATATATTTATGAATATATATGTGCGAGTCGAAACGAGCGAGTGGACCAAGTTGCGTCGTCCCACGGATTAAACGGCGGCTCCGGACGATCGGAGAAAGGCGAAGGGACGCGAGAAGAGCCGACAGGCTACGAAAATCTAGGCAACCTTCACTTTTACGAGTCTCTCCTCGTCTGTATATGTATATACATGAGTTTTTTTTTTCTTTTTTTTACGTGCGTTTATATCTGTTTATGTGCAGACGACGAGTCGCGTCGTATAAGTCGGATCGTCCGGTTACGCGAGGACGTCTTCGTGGACTTTTTTTTTAAATCGAACGTTCCGTCTGTCCGTCTGTCCCTGATGTCCCGTCCCGTCGGAGTCGCGTGCGAATGCAGCGATGGAGATTCGAATTTTTCGTCGGCGAACTTTCACTGCGACCCCGGAGAGGAATCGACGCTCCGGGCGCTTCTTTATTTTTTTATTTATTTTTTTTTCGGCTTCGGTTGATCTTCGTTTCCTGATTCTTCTTCGGCTTCTTTTTTTTTTAGGGAAATTTGAATCCTCGATAATTTATTTCTGAATTTTGATTCCTCGTGCGCTTCACTTTTTTTATTTTTATTTCGCTTCAGTCGAACGGCTTTGCAGCTTTTTTCCTGATTCTGGTTCTCCGCCTTCTATTTTTTTTAGAGAGATTTGAATCCTCGATAATTTATTTCTGAATTTCGGTTCCTCGAGCTCTTCACTTTTTTTTCTATTTTTTTTGCTTCAGTCGATCTTCGTTGCTTTTTTCCAGCTTCTGGTATTCTTCGTCTTCTATATGTTTTTTTACGCAAATTCGAGTCCTCTATAATTTATTTCTGGATCTTGGAACCTCTCAAATCTCGACGGCGATTTTTTAACGTCCGATCGTTTCTCGACGTCTTCTTCAGCGAACTCGCTTCGTTTCCCTTTCGTTATTTTTGCGCTGTTATTTTCGTCGAACAGTCGAATAAATCCGATGATAAGGATAACACCCTTCAGTGTGATCGGTGATGGCACGTTCGGCGACGACGACGACGTGAAACCGAGTGAGTGCGCGAGGCCGTCGTCGCGGGTCTATATAGCGGAATCCGAGCCGCCCCTATCGTACTCGAGGGAGGCATGAAAATCGCTGGCATTTAAAATAATACTACACGCTTCGTCCGACCGTCCGACAGGCCGAATCCCTCGCATCCCTCGCATCCCTCGGCGCTTCGCGCTAAGTTGCTCCTGTCCTCCTTCTCCTCCTCTTTCTCCCCCCCCCCCCCTCCTCCTGCTTCACCCCCCTTCGGATTATTACACGACCTCTCGATCGTCACCACCATAAACAGTCGACGTTGTCGACTATTATTGTGTATATTAATTCCATGATGTATATAGTGAATAGCCGTAAGGGCGACGAAGGACGAAGGACGAAGAACGAAGGCCATTAGGAGACCTGCGATAAAACGACGAGAGCCTCATGCATCGCGGATTCCTCGATCGTATCGCGCGCAGGATGCGTGAAATATTGAATGAAAAATTTATCACGCCTCGGGTTGGTTAGAAGAGACTCACCCCTCGTGATACCCCCTCCCCTCCGTGATTCTAATAATCGAGTGATTTATGCAGGGGCCGGAGGGTTGGGACTTTGAGAATTATTTTTTATCCAAGAAATTATTAAAAAATTTTAGTCTAATACAAATAAAAAATATTAATCCTGCTAAAGGCTAAGCAACGAAATGTGAGGATTTCTAGTCAGTAGAATAAACAAAAATAAAACAAAAATTTTAAACTATTTTAATTAATAGAATTTTAGCCTGATAAAAATTATTAATCCCGGTAAGACGGAAAATGAATCAGAGGAGCCAAGCGACGAAATCTGAGGATTTTTCGTCCCGGTCGATAAAACAGGGGACAGCGATTAGCAGAGCGATAAGCAAAGTGGTAGTAGCAGCAGGTAGCTCGACTCGACGATCGCCTCTGCCGACTCCCCGACAATCGAGTCCCTAATCAGATGGTCACGGCGCGTTAGCCGCGCGCGCACAATGCGCGCGGGGTTGAATTTATAATTCGGTGTGGCATCTGCAAAGGGGAAGGCGACGTCGTCCAATGGGCGCGTGTCATCTGCCGCGCTCGGAGCGCGGAGCGAACCCGCGGCCCGATGGCTGGTCGGCTCGTAGCTGGGGCGCGCAGCGAGTGACGCGAATTCACGTCGCGCGCGCGGCGGGTCCTCCGCGAGCGAGAGAGCGAGAGAGCGAGCGAGAAGCGGCGACGACCGATGCCAAGTGGATTACAACGCCGGGATAACGCGGAGCCCGCGGGGTCCCTCCCACTATAAAACCGCGGATAGGCCACGCCCCTCGCACGTGCCCGCGCACGTGTAGCTCTCGCGGGACGCGATCGGGACGCGCGAGCTCGACGCGCGGGACCCGCGACGACGAGACCACCGCCAAACATTCAGGGAGAGTGATAACAGCCCGTCCCGAATTATTGCGGACGAGTGATGACAGCTGAATATTTTGCGAGTGATAACAGCGCCGAAACCATTATTTCAATTTTTTCTTTTTTACTATTTCGAGGAACTTTTGAAAAATCGTTTGCATTCAAAAATTCATTTGTCTCACAGTTTCATTCCATTCAATTGAAAATGAATGGCACAATATTCGGATAAAAATCATTTTCATCCGAATATTGTGCCGAATATTGCGGACGAGTGATAACAGCGCTGAATATTTGGCGAGTGATAATAGCGTCGAAAACATAATTTCGATTTTTTTTTTTTTCACTATATCACTATTTCGAGAAACTTTAAAAAAATCGTTTGGCATCACCTTAAAAAATTCAATTTCTCGAAAATTTCATTCCATTCAATTAAAAATGAATGGCACAATATTCAGATGAAAAATCATTTTCATCCGAATATTGCGCCGAATATTGCGAACGACTGATAATAACGCTGAATATTTGACGACTGATAACAGCGCCAAATATTCGGTGAGTGAAAGTGGATGTTTTTTTTTTTCTATTTCGAAGAACTGAAAAATCGTTTGCGTCAGCAGCGAAAATTCACCTGCCACTGACTCGTCCCACCGCGCGAAATATCAGGCGTGACGCAATAATAATATTTCCAGATCGAAAAATCATTTCCATCTGATCGCCGGGACGACCGGGAGAAATTCGACTCGCATTTCATTCTATTCCAATCGCTCTGCGATAGCGAAACGAAAAAAAATAAAAATATCACGTCTCTCCGAGTCTCATTGTGGGTCATCCTTGGTGCTCGGCTCGGTGCGAGCGCTGCGAAGCGAGCGGAGCAGGAGAGCGCCTCACATTTCGCGCGTTGTGTGGCGCAACAAGCGGAACTGGGAGAAAATTCGATTGTTCTGCTGCTGCTGCGCGAGCGGGTGGCAACCGATCACGTAGATGCATCGATTCCAGCCTCTCGTTGCATAATCAACAAATTG
The DNA here is from genome assembly GCA_964034905.1 of Itoplectis maculator. Classification (NCBI taxonomy): domain Eukaryota; kingdom Metazoa; phylum Arthropoda; class Insecta; order Hymenoptera; family Ichneumonidae; genus Itoplectis; species Itoplectis maculator. The sequence goes on from OZ035870.1 coordinate 2,103,624, forward strand.
TAATCCTCGCGGTGTGCATATTCTGTAATTTGCCGATATCGCCGCGAGCAGAGAGAGAGAAAAAAAAATCCCCACCAGCGGTAACAGCAGCGGTAACGGCAGCGACTCGCGAAATCGTAGAATCCGAGGAGAACTCGGGAGAAGAGAGATCGCTATCTCGATTCTCCTCCTCGTCCTCTCCGAGATTCTCTGCGAGCGTTGAGCGTCGAGCGTCTCGCGCGCGCCGACCGGTTAACTAACTCGTGCACCGTCGAATCGGCAGACGTCGGTTTATGGGCAGGCAGCGGCGGCGGCGGCGACGGTGGTTTAGGTTAGGTTGGGTCGGTTAGCGGCGCGCGCATGTACAGAGCGCGGCCAGACCGATCGGCTGTGTTACCCGCCGCGCAGCGAGCGGGATATGTAGGCCTAGCGAGCCCTCTGACCCCGCGGCGTAAGTTAGTTACGATATTGTACTACCGTGAGAGCCAACCTCGCCAACCGGCATCCTCGCCGCGCGCGCGCGCTCACGTAAAGAGAGTGCGCGCCGCAGATCGCGCGGAGCACTCTGCGAGTGCTCCGCGCGATCTGCGCGACCTTATCCTGGCAGCTTCCCGATTTTTCCGCGACGGTAAAACTTTTTTGTCTGGCTTGCCGTTTTTTTGGCGAAAAAAAAAAATTCGATTTAACGAAGTTTTAAGACCCTATCCGATGGGAAACTTTCCGCTGATTCCAAATATGATCGGTTTTTGCCCGAAAAATAAAAAATTTGAGGAGAAAAACGCGAAAAACGATTTTTCACTTTTTCCCAATTTTGGCGCTTTACTAAAATCGGTGTAATTTTTCTTTGGATCGATGTAATCGGGATTTTCTTTTTGCATTCGAAAGAAGACTCTTTAACGAAGAGAATACCGCCAGGCGGAATGGGATATCTCGATTTTTCGATTTTTTGCAGATTTTTAAAGTTGATCCTCAAAAATAGCAAATTTTTAGAAGGGGTACCCCTTGCCGTTTTTTTGACGAAAAAAAAAAATTCGATTTAACGAAGTTTTAAAACCCTATCCGATGGGAAATTCCCCGCTGATTCCAAATATGACCGGTATTTGCCCGAAAAATAAAAAATTTGAGGAGAAAAACGCGAAAAACGTTTTTTGACTTTTTGCCAATTTTGGCACTTTACTAAAATCGGTGTAATTTTTCTTTGGATGAATATAATCGGGATTTTCTTTTTGGATTCGAAAGAAGACTCTTTAACGAAGAGAATACCGCCAGGCGGAACGCGATATCTCGATTTTTCGATTTTTTGCAGATTTTTTAAGTTGACCCTCAAAAATCGCAAATTTTTAGAAGGGGTACCCCTTCTATAAATTTGCGATTTTTGGCGAAAAAAAAATTTTCGATTTCGCAAAGTTTAAAAACCCTATCCGATGGGAAATTTCCTGCTGATTCCAAAAATCACGGTCATTTGCCCGAGAAATAAAAAAATCGACCAGAGAAACGCGAAAACAGAATTTTTTCGCCCCGCAAATCTAAAATCGCGATTAAAAATCCACGGGTCGAGAACTTATTCGCAATGAGCATCCGAGCCTCGTGAAAATATTACAACTCATTAGCCTCGCGAGCATTGCGCCTCGTATATAACCCATATAGCATATACAGCGTCGTCGTACTCGTCGTCAGCATCCATATTCGGTTGTTCGGATTTTATGAGCACGTCTGCCGAGTCGAGACTATCGATTAATAAAGCAGACGGCAACGAGCTGACGGCGCGCGCGGGGAGAAGAGAAAGAAAGAAAAAAAAGCGAAGAAGCCCCGAGGTAGGTCGGAGATGGGCCGAACGTCGCGGCGGCGGCGAGGAGCGAAGCTTCGGGTGTTGAATCGGTACGCGGGTCGCGTCTATAATCGTCGCGTAAAGATAGAAACGCGCGCGAGCGCGAGTTCGGCCTCGTCGCGTCGCTGCCCGGACGACGATCGACGACAGTTTTTTTTTTAAAGTGTGTCGAGTCGCCCGGCATCGAAATCTCCGCGATTTTTTCGTGCCTCTTCCATTGAAAAAAAATATATATTAAAAAAATGTTCTCTCTTCGTCATCCATGAAAAATGAATATAAATAATTTGTAGATAAAAATAAAGATAACAATCTAAATCTAAAAGTGGTTAATACCGATTCAGCAACGATTTCTGAGCAGCGGTCATATGACGGTCATATAACAGTCATATGACCATCAGTTTAGGTCATTTAAACGAATGTTACCGACAACAGGAAAAAAAATATTTTATCACTGCAATCGATAATAGAAAATAAAAAAATAATAATAATAAAAATAATATGCGAAAAATGTGACGTTTTAATTTTCACTTAAATGGAATATAAGAAATTCCAATATTGTTATGTGGACGTTGCTATGAATTTGCGCTCGGGTAAACGAACGACCCACAATCCGTGATGTGTTCGCGGGGTGGCAGATGGCAACAGCAGTCTGGCTTTAATACGAGCGAGGCGAACGCGCGTCGGGGCTGCAGCGTCGGCAGACTTACCCTCGACGAGTAACCTCGGGGTTCTGTCGTGGCCGGCGCACTTTGCTCTTTACCATTATCTCCTGGTCAACGCGTCGAGGATAAGTCGCCGAGCTAGACATAGTGCCCTCTCTCTCTCTCTCTCTCTCGTTCTCTTTCTCTCGCTCCGTGTGTATCGAGCGTCTAGGCCGGACAAATCGATAATTTCAAATGTCCTTCGTCTTTCCCTGTCTCTCTCCCTCCTCCCGTCTCCGTCTTTATCTCTCTCTCTTATTTTTCCTCCTTTCCTCTCTTTTTCTCTCTCTTTCTCTCTGCGATCGCGATAACAAAGCCGCGTGATTGACGAAAAAATACTGCCGCAGATTAACGAAGACAGCGATCGATATTTCTTCAGACAAAAGATTCGACGAAGGAATTTATTTTTACTAAAGAATCTTGTAGTGATTTTTTTTTTAATTTAATTTGTCATCGAGTTATTTAACCGAGTTACCAGCAAATCGATAAACGTCAAATTCCACACTGTTACACCGAGCGCGAGATTAGATTGTGAATTATTAATTCGACGAGCCGAATATAACGAATTATTAATGCAGACCTTACAACGACCAATTAACTCGCTCGGGATCCGCTTGACTATTCACCTATGAAAATTGGTTCGGCTAATTAATTATACTTTCCACACCCGCGAAATAATTACCGTCAACCTCAAAATCCTAAATAATTTGTTTCTCTCATTTACCACCCTTTATCATCGCACTTATGATCAATACATTCTTCAATCATCAATGACTGAATTCCCCATTTCTCATCCCAAAAACCGTAATCAATTTTCCGTTAATTACTCGAACCCGTCTAATTGAGAAATTAATATCAGACTCATAGCTGGAAAATTTGCTATTAAAACCATATGGAGACCATTGCGAGACAAAATGAGCAAAAAAAAAATTTAAAAAAAACGTTAATACGTTAATGGGACTGCGAGTCGAGAGAGCCGGACAGATGCGGAGGCGAACGAGATCCCGATCACGTGGCTGCAGCCACCCGCTGCAACCGCAGCAGCAGCAGCCGTGGCAGCCGAGTTCCAGACTCGAGCGAGGAAAGTGAGCCCGAGTACCGGTTCGTGCTCTCCAACCTGTTCTATTAGTTCTATTACTTCTATTAGTCGCATGACTACGGCCGTAACACTCGTGTCTCAACCTATGTACACACAACCCGAGTCTGCGTCTCCCTCCTTTTTTTTTCTCTCTCTCTCGACTGTTGGTATGTTCGTGCGTCTGTATATTCTGTGTTGGTTATACATATGTGGCGAAGGAGAAGAGGGGGAAGAGGGGAACGGGCGAGAGTCCCCAGGCTGAAAAGCTCAGGCGCCGAGGAAAAACAGGTTACCTGCACCGATTCCTCGAGGCTCGCGGTCAAAACACCCGCTATATGTTTTATGTATATGTTTATGTACCTTTTATGTTGCCCACGAATCGTAATAATCCCACAATGCAGATCTGTCCAGATGTTAAACATTGTCTATGGGCAGACAGAAAGGAGCGAATTTCACCGCCGGTTTCACGGGCAGCCACATGGCCGGGGTCACTTGACCCGCGCGGATTTGCAATTTTTGCCGCTTTGGAATGGGAAGACCGATCGATTCGCTCTCGGCGCCGCTGCTGACGGGATCTTCGCGGGCGTGAAGACAAATGCATTGTTTTCGATTGACTCATCGTTGATTACGACAAAGTCTGGGTCAGTTATTAGCACTGAAAACTGTGTCGCTTTTGCTGCGACAAATTTCGTCTCGACTATCCAAATTGCAATTCTTAGAGTATTTACTCTGATTCTGCAGCAGCGCGAAAGACCCTCAGCTTTAAATCGCTGTCAGACGTTCAAGCGACGATCCTGACCTTAAAAAGTTCGTTTTTCCTATCAAATTTTCTACGCCGAAAAATCCAGATCACTTTTTACCAAAAATTTCTGCAAATCGAGAAGAGACACCTGCGCAATCATAATAAAAAAAAAATTGAAAATCTGAGCTCGAACGGTCCGATGTTGCTATTGGTCTATCGAGCGCTCCCCTTTAATTCGTATATACACCGAGCAGGGGGAGGGGGTGAGAGAGGTTGAGTCGGCGGCGGCGGCGTCGGCGGCGGCGGCGGCCTTGCCACCCCTCCGCCTCTTCCCCATCCGTTTGCCCTCCTCCCTTCCCCTCCTCGCCAACCCATCCGCCGACGATATGTACACGTCCGATCGAGTTGACCCAGCTAGCGGAGTCGTCATGTGCGCCGTGCGCGCGCGCTCCTCCACCCCACCCCCCTCCGCCGCCACCCGTCGCCTCCTCGTCGCCTCCTCGTCCCTCTCGCCATCCTTCCATGTCTCACGCCACCTGGCCAACCGATGACGTCGTAGCCACCGCGGTCACAATGACGTCACGGTTGTGCCGCAGTTCCGACGATCGATGCGGGGCAGCCGCTTCGCCACCCTCGGAATCTCGGATAGACGGGAGCTTCGCGTGAGGCAGCGAGAGGGACGGAGAGGGAAGGAGAAAGGACGGAGAAAGAGCGAGAGAGACAGAGACAGAGCGAGGGAGCGAGAGAGACAGAGACAGAGGCAGCGAGAGGGACAGAGACAGCGATAGAGGCAGAGAGAGTGACAGAGAAGGAAGGAGAAAGGGCGAAGGGGCGAGAGAGACAGAAAGGGAGAAAGAGCGAGAGAGACAGAGACAGGCGACGCAGCGAGAGGGACAGAAAAGGAAGCAGATAGAGCGATGGAGTGAGAGAGACAGAGACAGAGCGACGCAGCAAAAGGAACAGAGAAGGACGGAGAAAGTGCGAAGGAGCGAGAGAGACAGAGATAGGCGACGCAGCGAGAGGGACAGAGAAGGAAGGAAAAAGAGCGAGAGAGACAGAGCGAAAGGGAGAAAGAGAAAGATAGAGAAAGCACGGCACATGCCACACGCACCACCGACTCTTCGGTCTTGTGTGCCTACGCTTTACATCAGGTGCATTATACACGGGAGAAGGGAGGGGAGGAAGGAGAGGGGGAGTTTTATATAACACGCCTTAACGCTTTACAGTGCGGAGCTTCCAATGGAGAAAGCTCGGGAGGAAATTCTACTAGTGGTGGTGCTGCTGCTCGGTTCTGCTTCCTCTTATCCCCCGTGTCCCTTTGTTCTCTCGCGCTTATGCAAAACCCGATGAGCCGTAAAGTTCACGCCGTGCGAGAAGAGATTCTCGCGTGTCGCGTGGCTGTCTCCGTCTCCGTCTCTCTCTCTCTCTCTCTCTCTCTCTCTCTCTCTCTCTCTGTGTGTTTATGCGCCGCACACGGATGTTTTTTTTTGCATGGGAAGCTCGAGGGACGGGAAGAAGAAGAGCGCGGAATGCGCCGATTGGACGGCGACGCTTTTGTCAGGTGGATTCATTCATTTGCGCGGTAATGACGTCACGACTCGATTTTTTAGGTCGGACGTATCTGGGGATTCAAAATGGCGGTTACAACGTGACGATTTGAGTGAATTCAATAGAAATTCGTTCCTAAATACTTTCCCACTCGTATTCATCACCCGTAGAGAATTTTCGTTATGTCGAAAGCGCCATCTTCGATTCAAAGATGGCGGACACAACATGACTTCTAAAAATCCCTCCAAATGCATTGATTTCTATGGGAAAAAAAATCCCACAAACCTCCAAAAATTACCGATTTCCAATTGGACAACCAGCAACCCTAAAAATTGCAGCCAAAATGGCGCAGACAAATTGGCAATTAAAATCTACAATTCGCAATAAAAAAAATGTACTCGTCGCGATTCTGACCGAAAAAAATGGAAAAAATATCGCCTGGCGAAGACTGAGTTTTGGCTGAAGATCCGAGAAATTCCTTCGACACGAGCGGCGTGTGTTAAACGGTACAAGGAGCGAGAGTCGCGCGCGGCGCGAGCGAGCGTCGGGGCAGACGGAAATAGCGAGGCGCAGAGGGAGAGAGATAGATGGAGAGCCGTCCTTGACGGTGTATGACGTCCCGGTGGTGCGGTCAATAACGGGCGGGGTGGCACTGTGACGTCAGATTGGACGTTGCCACCGAGCGCGGAGCGCGCGCAAACTCGCGCGGCTCTATGGGTGACGGCGGCAGCAGCAGCAGCAGCGGCGGCGAGCGCGGCGAGAGCGGCAACGTTGAGGTGGGTGCAGCGTCGGCGTCTGGCTCGGATGTGCGTTGCCCACGTCCAACGCGCGCGCCTCGCGCTCGAAATCCGCCCCCGCGTGACGCTCAGCTGGCTTCGCTCTCTTCGTATATCACGGATATGTCTCCCCGCGGTTTCACCGCGCGCGTCGCACCGTCTGCGTATGCTTCACGTGCATTCGGCTTTATGTCGAACGCCAGTCAGCTGCGATTTCTTCCTCGCCTCCCTCTCCCCCTCCCCTCCCCTTTCCTGTCGTCTCGTCCTCTTCATCGCGTTCGTCGCTCAGCGACTCGAAATGGAAAACGCAAGAATTTCTCTTTCTCCGCAACTCGTCGATACCAATGACACACAGTCATTGGCCACGTGCAGCAATTATCCAGGACAATAAAAATTTATTTTCACTAAAATTACACCTATGTATAATAATAGCAAATGAAAAATAAAATGAATTAAAATTGAATAAAATGGAGAACCAAATCTGATAAAATAAAATTATATTGGAAGTATAATAATGGAAAATAAAAAAATTAATTAAAATTGGATAAAATAGAGAACCATGTCTAAAAAAAATTATATTAGACGTATAATAATGGCAAATAAAAAAATTAATTAAAATTGAATAAATTAGAGAACGACGTCTAAAAAAAATTATATTAGACGTATAATAATAGCAAATAAAAAAATCATTAAAATTGAATAAAATAGAGAACGACGTCTAAAAAATAAAATGATATTCGACGTATAATAATAGCAAATAAAAAATGAATTAAAATTGTATAAAATGAAGAACCACGTATAATAAAATAAAATTCCCGATTGCCAATGACTGTGCCACCGGTTTATCGTGTCTGAGCCCAGCGATCGGTCGCTCGGTGATCTCGCACGTGCGTAACCGAGTCTCGTGACCCAGAACTAGAGAATCAAAAGTCGTCGTGCCCTCCGGGCGTCATCTGTGGCGGCGCGAGGGGGGGAGGGGGAGAGCCCCCCCTACCCTTCGCGAGAGCGAAGGAGACACTTTAACGATCGGCCGTTAACCGGGATAGCGGTCGCGGGTAACCAACTCCAACTAGAAACATGCGGTGCATATGTCTCTCGCTGCTCGGACAGACGAGATTCTCGTACGTCACTCGCGAGACTTGCGAGTTGAGTTGTTCTTCCGCTTCCTGATATGTTACCCTCCCCCCTACGCAACTTGTTGTCCGTCGCTCGCATCGCTGTGGCTCGTGTGTCTGGAGGGGAGGGGGAAGGGGGCAAGGAGGGAGAGGAAGGGGTAGAAGGAAAGGGGAGGGGAGGAAAGGAACGGAAGAGGGGAGGGGAGGAAAGGATGAGGAGGGGGTAAGGGGAGGAACGGAGAAAAATACGATTTTCTTGCGGTAATTGCGGCTGAGCCTACGAAACACGCGAGTGAGTCGCGTCGGTTTATTGACGATGAGCACCCGAAGCGAGCGAGTGAGACGGACAATCGTGTCCTGACACGTGCCCAACGTCACGTCACGTGCACCTGCAGCGTTTCCGTACCGAGCGACGGAGACGGAAAAGAATCGGTCGTTCATTACTATTTCACGTTATATTCGCTCACGCTCCGAAGCCAACGGACTCGCGTCGTCATCTACTTCTGACTTCTTTTTTTTCTTTTTCTTTTTTTTCTTCGCTTCTGTCTTTCTCTTTCTCTCGCCCGCCTCTTCCTCTTCGGTTGGCAGAGCCAACGCCGGCTCGCCGCTTCTATTTTTTCGTCTTCCCTCCGCTCCTTCCTCGTTCCAATCCAGTCGATACGTTGACGGGGATGTCTGCATTTTTTATGCCCGCCGAGCGAGCTCCGAAGCACCGAAGCTACGACGGAAGATCGTGCTTGCCGATTGTGTGTATTTTTCTTTTTTTTTTGCCTTTTTCTCCTTTCTCTTAATTCGACCGTCGGGAGAACTGAGATCGTGGAGGGATTTTTTTTTTTTTTTGCGGGTTGTATTAACTTTGATTGGACTCTGTCTGTCTGAGGTTTCGCGAGGAAAACCGAGATTGCTGGAGGGTTGAAAAAATATATATGTCGGAAATGGTTGATTTTTCGTTCTAATTAGTATTATTTTATTACCCATTTTTGAGGTAGAATTTTTAATGAATGGCGTTGAGAAAATTAATTGCAAAAGAAAACCGAGAATACTGAGGGTGGAAAAAAAATGATGGAAATAGTTGGTTTTTTGTTTTTATTATTATTATTATTTTAAATTATGATTTTATTATTCGTTTTTGAAGCGGCGTTGATTTTCTTATAATTTTTTTTTGTAAATAAAATTAATTGAAAAGTCGATCGGAATTGTTTTCGTTATGCAAGTGACATCAGGGTGGACGGACCATTACAGCGTCTCGAGTTGGCGACGACGACGACGACGAGAGAGCGAAAAGTATCGGTCACGTGAGTCCGCGTTCTTCGGGCACGACAGGCCAAAGGCAGTCGCGGTACGCGCTTAAGCCGCGCGCGTATATTTTTAGTAGCGCCCGGCAAAACAATGCAGTTGGCCCGTAGGAAGCTCTGCGGAAGCGTTTCGCGCCGGCCGGCGCGACGTCCAAAGACGCTCTCGCTGACCGCGCGGGTCGCCGCGCCAAAGCTCTCTCGCTGTCCGAGCGACCGAGAGCGACGTCTCACATCCGGACGACTCTGATGTCCGACGAGTGTCTTACTCATCGAGGTAAGAAAAGGCAGCGGTGAGACGATTTTAGATCATCTCGAAAATAAATTATATCGCTTCTTGATGGATCGTAATTTGTGGAATTTTTTAAATTTATTTTGTCCGAATTAATTTTTTTTTTTTTTAATTAATTTATCTCTTCTGAATAAATTTATTTTTTCTGGATTAATTTATTTATTTTGATTAAATGAATTGTTTCTCAATAAATTTATTTCTTCCTATTAAAAATCCCTCCAGTTGAGAAAACATTTAATATGTGAAATTCAACGGCGTAATTTAATGACGTTATTTGAATAAGACTGACAAATACGTCATTCCAATGGGAATCTCAGCCCACGCTGCTTCGCAGCTGTCTTGAAACCCCAGCGAAATCCAATTCCGTGCGTCCCTTTAAATTTCATTCAAACCCCCTCAACAGCCGCGACCAGATTCAACCGCACTGAAAATCCCGAAGCTCGTGCCAATGACTGTACCCCAGCAGCGCTTCGACTCCTCGAGACACACAATCGTCGTTCCACGTCGGCCCGTCTGATATAGTAAACGCGTAACCCGCGGGGAATAAGAAACACGTGGCAGCGGATGACGACGGTTGCGTTGCCAACGTCGTCATTGTTGCGTCGTCGTCGTCACCGTCGTCGACGTCGTTCGATCTCATTCATGCGCCTTCCGAAGCTCGCCAAGTTGGTTAACCCCTCGCGGTTTATTTCTCGTCGGGTCTTACGTGTCGTCCGAAAATGTCGCTCGGCGGATTTCCGAGACGATGACGACGACGACGACGACGCGCAATATGTATATATATGTGTTATATTGTCGGTCAATATATTGAGGCGGTTTCGTCGCGTCATCGCTCGGCTATTGCGCTCGGCCCGGGAAAATAGTCGTATCGACTTTTCTCTACGTACTTTTCTCTATATTCCTTCTCTCTCGTTCTCTTTTTCTCTATTTCTTCGCTTCCTCTTTTTCTCTCTTTCTCCCAATCGAGGACTACGGCTGATATTTCAGAGCTCCGAGCTCTACAACCTGTCGATGCCGAGTGCGGACAGCAGCAACAGCAGTAGTCACGTCTATAGGTGTACAGCCATGAAAATTCATCCTTAAATACTTCCATTGCCTATGGAGAATATTTGCAACCTCGACAGGCGTCATCTTCGATTCCAACATGGCGGATACAACATGACGCCTGAAAATCCCACCAAACTCCCACATGGAAATATTTATATGTGAAATATATTTTTATATGCAACATATATGTTGCATATCGAACTTTTTGGCGATATATAATTTACGTATAAATACTTCTATGTGAATGGGCAGATTTTGATGCAAAAAAAAATTCCCGAAGCCGGCGGAAATTCCCGATTTCCAAACTGAACATCCAACGACCCCCAAATACGCGCCCAAAATGGCGGAGACAAGTGGGTACTGTTTCTCTATGTTCCTTCTCACTCTTTTCTCTCTCTTTCTCTTTTCCTCTCTTTCTTCGCTTCCTCTCTTTCTCTCCTTCTCCCAATCGAGGACTACGGCTGATATTTCAGAGCTCCGAGCTCTACAACCTGTCGATGCCGAGTGCGGACAGCAGCAGCGACGGCAGCAGCGGCAGCAACAGCAGTAGTCGCGTCTATAGGTGCACAGCCACCTTTCTTTCTCTCGGCGCTCGCGCCGAGCCCCGGCGCGTCACTATCTGCGCGGCCGGTGGCGTAAAGAAATTCCTACTAGCTACTATCGGGCGCGCTGCCAGACTATATTTATCTCCGGGCTCCGCACACCGAACCGGTTACACCTGTAAAGACGCGGGAGACGCGCGCGCGTTTCCCGTAGCCGAGGCATCGACGCTCGATCGAGGCCGATGCTTTCGCGACTTACTCTCCTCCCATCTGTCTCTCTCTCTCGCTCTCTCGGCTCTTTCTGGTCGTATAATCTTTTTCCTTCTTTTTTTTTTATCGATCTCGCTTGCCACATCGGAAATCTCGGTCCCACCCCCGGCGCGTCATCTGCACTCGGCTCGACTTTCGAGGACGACTCCGAGGCTTCGAGTCTCGTCACTTTGAGACTGGAGAAGAATTTATTTTTTTATTTGGTCTATCAATTTTTTTGAAATTTTAAAGGATTTTTTTTGAGGATTTTTTTATAATTGAAATTTAAAAAAATGTAATCTGATAAGCGTGACCGGAAGTCAACGCCGATTGATTAGAAATATTCATTCAGCTGCGGATGACTCGTTTTTTAATGACCAATTAGAATATTTACGACGCCACGAAGAGTGTCGAGGCGACCCGCACGAGACTAAAATGCGCCGCTGATTACGAATCGACGGCCGCGAGCGCGAGAAAGCCAATAAAATTTTTCCAAACGGCTGCGTTACGCAAGCGGCGGTAAATTTTCACTGGTGATAAACGCCACGGGGGTCTCCGGTGAATTTAATGACTTTCCGCTTAACGCGTTGCGATTAATCAGTGATAAAAAAATTGTCAACCCTGAATCAAAACGATTATCTGCGCATGTTAATTATTCGCGGATCGACGAATCGGTTCGAGAAACGGTCGATCGTCCCCCGCGTCGATCGCCGCCGAGTGAGCTGCGGTCTGTGCAGCGAGGGGACTATCTACTTGCATCGTCTGGCCGGCAGTGGAAACGGCGCTCGCGCCACCGGCAGCCACCGCCGTCGTCGTCGTCGTCGTTTTGTACCATTTTACCCACCACCATCGCCACCACCGCCGCAGTCGTCGTGTCCGCGTATCCATCGAGCAATAATTTATGTAGCTATGTGCGTACGCGCACGTGTATCCAGCATCCACGGTACCGTGTGCGATACGGGAACATAACGGTAATACACCTCTCACCGGTCGTGATCCTTGCGACGCCGCGACGCGATATTAAAAAGCTCGGCAATTATCGAACCGTTTTTCCTGGCGATAAACGCGAGGCTGTTAACGTTACACTTTTCTTTTCTGTTTCCTGTTGCTTCGCTCTTGAATTGCCGTGGATCGCAGACACGATTAAACTGACACCCCAAGCGACAACCATGCGAATCGTATTTTGGACACTCGATACGAATCATTGATTTTAAATAATTTGCTTCATTATCAATAACACAGTAAATTTATTTAAAAAAATAAAAATTAACTTTTCCATTGAACAATTCACTGAAAAAATAATCGTCAGGACTGAGCTTTTCTGTAAACCCAAAAAAAATCCTTATACATCAACATTTAATTTTATTTTCCATTTAAAAATACCTTTAGAAAAAAATATCTAAAAAAATTAGCAATGAATCGAAACGATTTTTTCGCCCAAAAAAAAAATCGCTCATAGAGTAACCAAAATACGAAGCCGATCGTCCGCCCCGCGAGCTCGACTTACACTTGGTCCATGAGTGGTCGTCGGGCCGATGTGGATTGACGCGATGCTCCGTGGACTCGAGATTCCGATGATGATCGTGATTGTTATTGGTGTCGGCCTGCGGTCCGCCGCCGCCGACACCGCCGACGCCGCCTCCGCCGCCGCCGGCGGCCGCAGCAGCAGCAGCAGCAGCCGCAGCAGCAGCCGCCTGCAATTGCGAGTACGGGCTCGCGGGTCCGCCGACGTGAGCGGCGACGCTGCACTCGCGACGATCGCGCTCGACCACGCGATCCTCGAGGCTCACGGAGCCGCGGACATTAGCCGCCGGACACGCCGGTTGCACCGTTGTTTTCGTCCCTGCCGAGTCCCCGGCAGTACGCATAATAAATCGCAGTCACTCTCGCACTCAATTATCTTCCCCTACGTCCTTTACCCCTTCCCCTCTTCTCTTAAAAAAAAAGTCTCCAAATTTCCGCCTCTTCCGATCAGCACAATATTTTTTTTCCGTCGCCTACAGCCGAACCGGCGGCGTCATTGTCCCAGTCTCAAGGTCACGCGAAAAATTCCCCAGACCCGAATGAGGATGCATGAAAGAAAAATAGTCGCAGGGATGTTTCCACTACACTAAAAGCGACACAGCGTCTCAGTGCATCGAAAAAAAAAAATAGGAATAACAACAACAACAATGACAACAGCAATGACGTCAACGGCGCCTCGCGACACACAACCGACCTGCTGGACTGTTGCGGCAGTTGGGTCCCTTGAGGGCGAAGCTTCGGTTCCGTAGGATTCTGTTGGGACGCGCGGCGAGGCCGGGACGCTCCGGGAAGAGCAGTCCCTCGTTGCAAAGCTCGGAGCGCGGGACTCGCATACGGCTCCCGTTCCTCTCTACGTTTTTTTTTTTTTAAATATTATATTTTTTCTCTCAGTCCTCAGATCTCAGTCCTCTTCTCCGGCACTTTTATCTCTTATCTCACTCAGTGTCTTTCGTCTCTTCTTTTTTTATTTTTTTTTCTGGTTCTAAACAGTAACCAAGTTGATTTCCTTTAAAGACGATTTTTTATTTTTTTTTCTCAGTCCTGTTGCTCCGATTGTCACTTTTATCTCTTATCTCACTTAGTGTCTTTTATGTATTTTTTTTTATTTATTTTTTTCTGGTTCTAAACAGTAGCAAAGTCGATTTTCGTTGCCTTTGCTGAGACTGCGACGATCGTCGCGTCGATTCATCTGACAGCGACGACGACACCAGCAGCAGTTTTCCTCGTTTCCGCGCCAACGTCGCTCGACTTCGTCGTCGCGTCGATCGCAAATGATTTCCCGCTCTTGTCGCGCAGCCCCTGCGATCCGTCAAACATGATATCCCTCGATTAGTTCTCGTTCGGCGGGGACTCGAAGCGGAGACATTGGGAAGCGACAACAACGTGACAACGAACAACGTGGGTTGGTGCTTGGTGATTGGTGGTTGATTGTGGTGCTTGGGACGTGCGCGCGCGAAAACTCTCGTGCTCTCTGTGCGTCCACTGAGTCTCTCTCTGTCGCCGCGTGCAACGTGCTTGGCCGGCGTTTATTTACTCCGCGACTCGTGTGACTCCCCCGCGTGCATCATCATCATCCACACGTGCGACAACTTTTTTTTTCCTCACGACTGTTCCTCTACTTACACGAGTGCAAAGCGTCGACAGTTTGTCAGCACGACGAAAATCCCAGGCTTCTTATTTCCCGAATTTTCCCAGCAGCGAAAAGTCACTTGACACGATTTTTTAAAATACAATTTAATTCAATCGAATTTTCTCCTCTTCTTTATTTAATCAATATTTAATTAAATTAATATTTATTTAATCTACCGGTTTTTTTTTCCCGGATTTATTTAATCTCGACTCGGAAAAATTAAATTTAAAAAGGACAATCTTCTCCAAAAGTCGTAGCGAGAAATTAATAAATCGCTTGTAATAAAGCGAATAATTCAGTGAGAGCTGATCGGCAGTTGTCTGCAGAGGTAAAAGCGCGCGGCTCGCGAATCGCGTCTCAGGAGACGCTCTCTCTCCGCGGGTTTGGGGCGATGCACACGTAAGGCCGGCCGCCGCGTAACTGAGTCCGGATCGCGGCCCGTTCGCCGCTATATTAAAACCGTACTGTGTGTAGCGGCAGGCGGCGCGCGCGCCAGCGGCGACGGCGACGGTGACGTCATCGTGTACGTCATAGAGAGCCGGGTGAGCCGAGCGCGCGCGCGCCGATCGATGGACCATGCGGCGGCTCCGGTCGCCGCTGCTGCTGCTGCCTGCTGCCTCAGCGGCTGAGGCGGCTCGGCCACGCGCTGCAAGTCCTGTATACATTGAACCCGCTATAGGTTGACTGGCGGCGCTGCTGAAGCTGCTGTCGTCTAACACAGCCACCCTCCGCCCGTCCGCGGCATCGGTGACGTCGTTACGGTGACGTCATAAGCTCTCCCCCCTCTCCCTCCTCCCGACGCCTCCTTCCTGCTCGGATCGCTCGGAGGGAGAGCCACCCTCCTCCGCACGCGGCGGCCGCCGCACGAGCTTCGCGCCGCCGGTGGGCATCGAGCCAGAGTTGATATATGTATATAGGTATATAGAGACCTGGTGCGGGATGTATAGATATATAGATGCTCTGCCCCGACCCCCTTCCCTTCCCCCAGAGTTGCTTTGCTGCGCGATTTGCTTTTCTTGTGGATATCGAGCAATGTGTTGAGCTTTCTGCTGCTGGTGATGATATTGATGATGTGGATGATGATGTTGGTGATGATGTTGGTGCTGATGCTGCTGGCTCAGTGCTGCTTTAATGTTATTTGCGTTGGCCAGGTAATTCGATATTTTCGACGCGAAGAGGGGAGAGAAAATTGTGCGGACGGTTCGCACTGACTAAGAAAATTGGAAGGTTTTTTTTGAGGGTAAGGATGTTGAGGTAGGCTTCAATTGGTCAGCATTTCGATATTCGGCGCGAAGGGAGGAAGGAAAGAGAAAATTGTGAGGACGGTTATACTGACCGGGAAATAGGGACAATATTTTTTTTTTTTTTTTTTTGAGGATAAGGCGTAGATGTTGGGGTAGGTCAGAATTGGTCCCAATTCGATAGGCCTCATTTCGATATTCGAAGACAAGGCAAAGAAAAAATTGTGCGAACAGTTAGTACTGATCGGGAATTTGGAGCGATTTTTTTTTTCGGAGCCGAGGCGTAGATGTTGGGGTAGGTCACCCAGTTGTGTTCGCGCGGAGCGATCGACGAGCTGATTGCGTATATAGAGCGGACACGTGTTTCGGGCAACGCGCGACGAGTTACACATCAACAGACTCGATGTCCCTTCGGGGGTCGGTTGGGTTCATCACTGCGAGTCCGTCGAGCACCCTTCAAACTTTGCAGTCCTCTCGCGTCAAAGTCGGGGAAAAATCCGATCGACCGCCCGTCGACCGAGCGAACGAGACACACCGCGCGAGTTCCTCTTTAATTATCCGCTCGCCACGCGATGAGACATTAAAGCCGTGAAATATGCGCCGCGCGTATAACATTTGCGCGTAACATTTTCCACAAACGTGAACACCGCGACATTTACCGTTCGTGCTTTTATCTTTTTTTTTTTTGTTTATCAATTGTTCGGAGCTTCGTGCAACGGTCGCTGCTTCTTTTTTCTTTCTCTTCATGTCTTGATTAAAAAAAAAATTAACACCAAAAGAATAACCACAGATCGTTCGAAAAAATCCATCACAATTTTTCGAACAGGAGTTTCGTGCAAAAATTCGCGTCCGCAAAAATTAGCATTTCCGGTTATTAACGAGCTGACGAAAAAAAAAAAATAATAAAGACGCGATCGCCTCGGTTTCCGAAAACCCGTCGGTCCTCAAGGCTGCGACGCGGATTCGCGACTATTCCACTGCGCACGTTTTTCGCACTTCTATATATAGATATACATTCATATACATAACCCACAGCCACGTGTATCTTCCAGTGTCTCGTGAGAAACCCGAGCGCCGAGCAAAACAAAAAAAAAAGGACACCTAGCCGTCGGCGGGGAGAGTCTCGCGATCTCCGCCTCCTCCGAATTCGGCTCTCGGCCCGACGAAAAATCGAGGGCATCGAGACTCGTCGTCTTCGCTGCCGTCGTCGTCGTCACGTGGGGTTCATGACTATCCGGCGTCGTGTGCACACGTGGATTTTCATTCATTCATTCATACGATCAGGGCCGTCGTGGGGGGGGGGGGGGCAAAGGGGGGAGGGGAGGTAGACCCACCGCGTACCCACAAACACGCGCCAACTTTGCACTCTTTACGCTCGCACATACCCAACATATATACATTCGTGTTCGTGTTGTGTGTATATATATATATATACACACACAACACATATTCAGAATGCACAATGCCTGTCGAATGTCGCCTATAATCCCCGCATCACTCGTTCCGCGGCGGCGCGTTACACACCGCATTACACACACCACACATACTATATATACATACTATACATATATCCACATAAACATACAGTAGACGCATCGTGATGCACACGTGCGCGGTTGAGAGACTTTTGCGGGCGAGAAGCGATGCAAAGGGAGCATATACCTACTTATATATACATATGTACGTGTATACAAGTATATAAGTAGTATAATGCTCGACTGCTCGTGTCGATGCGGAGGCGGAAGAGAACTGGGGAATAGGAAGGAAGGAAGGGAGGGAGGGTCGGGGAAAGAGGGGGGAGAAGAGGGGGAAGGCTGAGGGTAGACATGGAAAGGTGAGGAGGGAGGGAGAGGAGGGGTGGAGGGGGGGGAGGCAGAGGGTAGAGAGGACGATAGGGACCGGAGGGACGATAAGGGGAGGGGGGAGAGGGGGAGCATTACGGTTCGTGCCTCGCGGGTGTTCCTCCCCTTCCTCCTTCCTCCTTTCTTCCTTTCTTCCTTCCTTCCTTCCGTCCGTCCTTCCGCTCTCCAATCGTGCCGCACGGGGGGAGAAAACCGGAGCAGCGGTAGCAGCCGACGCGTTGAGGCGTTAAACGCGCGCGCCAACACCGAGGGCGATTTATCGCCCTCGTCGACCATTGGCCAGTCGTTGGTGCGACTCCACTCTGCTGCCGATGCACGTGGCACGTGGCAGGCAGGCCACCCGCAAGCTCTTTGACGAGCGCTCGCTCGCATCGCTGCCGGTTTAATGGCTTAGGTCATGGTGCGACGATGCTCTCACGCTCTCGTAAGTTTTCTCGATGAATGGGATTATATCAGAGACTGGGAGAGACGGTAGCATTCTCCGCGGGTTGCGAACGCGCGTCGCACTAGGCGACTGCTCTTCCACCCCTTGAGCTGCTACCCCTTTTCCTCTCCTCCCTTTGACTGGAGTTCCTACTCCCCTCGAGTCCCCCTCCTTCCTCCTCTGAGATGAGTTGAGCTGGTTCGCTGAGCCAGCGAAGCCTGTAAACATAGACCAACCCCCGCACACGACTCTGGTACCTGTTGCGTTTGATGGAGGATTTGGAGGATTTGGTGGAGGGTTTTTGAGAAGAAGGTGGAACAGAAGGGCGAAAGGAGGTTGGAAGGGGAGGCCGATTTTTTAAAAATTTTTTTTATTCATGACGGTTTAAAAATGATTGAAGATAGAAAAATGGGGATTAGGGGGGATGTTGAGGATGTTGAAGATTTGGAAAAAAAAAATTCCGGTAGTCGAGTCGGTGCGAAATTCCAAGCGCGTTGCACTCGCGTCGCTCGAGGCTCACCAGCAGCAGCAGCAAGTCGCGTAATTTATCGCCGGCGACACGCGGCAGCAGTCCGACACGCCTTAAAGCCGACGTGACACACGCATTCTCTGTCAACTCAGTCATTCTTAATTTTTTTTTATTAATGAATAAAAAATTAGATTTCTCCCTTCGGAGATACGAAAATGTAAGATCAGAATTTTCGTTCCGGTGTGAAACGGAATTTCCAATTTGAAAAAAAGAAGGTCCGCGATATCGCGTGACAGTGTCGTTCTATTTTTATCCCGCGTATTACCCGAAGGGCCCATCCAAATTGGGATCAACCTGCGAGAGGAAGAAGTAGAAATTTTTGATAAACGACGAGGAGCGAGAGCGTCGTTTTCCCTTTCCCTCTCTATCTCCGTCTCGCTCTTCGCGCGAGAGTCGGAGTGAGAGAGAGAGAAAGGGAAAAAAGAAAGAGATTCTCGGTCGTGAGAGGCTCGGTGCCCCCGAGGCTTTTTCGAAGGTCTTCGGAAACGGATTCCTTTAGAAAGTGGCGCAACTCAAGTCGCCGGCCGTCGCTACTGCTGCATTCGAGCGAGCGAGGAACGTGGAAGCACCGTTGTCCGTTGTCCGTCGTCGTCGACGTCGTCGCCGCAGTCCGTCCGTCGTAGTCGTCGTAGCGCAGTCGAGGTGAACCGCCACCGCCGAATCGAATGTCTCTTTCCCGCGCTAACGAGCACGCTGCCCTTGATCTCCGCGTGCGCGGCGCATGCGCAGCGTCGCAGCGCGCGAGTTATATGCGTTTTTCGATCCGCAGTCATTGACTACGATTTATTGAGCAATCTCGGCGCAATCCTGGGTTCCGAATTCCTGTAACTCTTTTTTTGTCTTCTAATTTGAAATCTTACATTTACTTTTTTATTCAATTAAATACATTTTTTATTTGATTAAAAAAAAGAAATTAGTCGTTCTGCTTGTCAGAAATCGTAGATCTCGCCGCTCGGCCGAAAACCGCCCAAATCGGGGTCTCGATTTTTTTTTTTTCAAAATATCGACTTTTAGCTTATACCATCGTTCTCAAGTCGCATATTCTACCCCTGAAAACACTGGTTACAACCCTTTTTTAGTTGATTTTGAAAAAAAAAATTTTGGCCGAACAATTTGTCAGAAATCGTAGATCTGGCCGCCGGGCCGAAAACCGCCCAAATCGGGATCACGAAATTTATTTTTTCAAAATATCGACTTTTAACCTATACCATCGTTCTCAAGTCGCATATTCTACCCCTGAAAACACCGGTTACAACCCTTTTTTAGTTGATTTTGAAAAAAAAAAAATTTTTTAGCCGAACAGTTTGTCAGAAATCGTAGATCTGGTCGCCGGGCCGAAAGCCCAAATCGGGGCCATCAAATTTTTTTTCTCAAAATATCTATTACAAAAGCTATTAATTGTCTTTTCTTCAACATTTTGTCCCCAAAAAACGATAAATAAAAAATCCCCATAAACAAAAGTCACCCGAGTGACGAGCCTAAAGTCCGCGTTAAACTCGTTGCCATGGGAACGCGGGAATATCCATGGGAGCCGCGCACATAATAGAGCCCGAGTATTCGCGCGACGAGGGTGGCCAAAAGCCCCGGCATCGGCATCGGCGTCAGCAGCGGAGTTGTTGCGTAAGAGCCGCGCGAGCGGCTGAGCGTGTATAGCGAAGAGCGCGCGAGAAGGAAAGTTCGGAGGAAAGGCGCGCAGACTTCTCGTGGCGCGCGAGCATTCGCGCTCGTTCGTAAATCGTATATGCTGCCCCCCCCCCCCCCCCATCGCCCCTATCCGCCTCCCTCTCCCCCCTCTCGCTCGCCCTCAGCTCTGCTGCTCTGCAGGCAGGCAGCGGCGAAGGAGCAGCAGGTAGGCGCGTAAGAAACTCATAGTCGGACGCACGCGGCTCTCGCGGTGATAGCGCTCTTTGTCCCTGTAACATAACTGTACACTAATATAGTGAACCTCGAGCGGGAGAAAGACGAGCGAGAGAGATCGACAACTCAGCGGACGCGACTCTCTCGATCCCAGGCGAAAACCCCCTCAGCCAATGCTGTTGTCATTATTATTATTGTTGTTGCTGACGATACTACTACTACTGTTACCGGGAGACTCGGAGGTCGACCTCGCGCGAGCAGCGATTCAACTTCGCGAAACCCGTATGGCTTATTAATGCAGCCGGTCGCCCGTTTGGACCGCGGCGATCGTTGCGAGCGACGAGTTTCGCAGCGGTGACGCGTCTGTCACCCTGACGCGCGCGTTACGTGAGACACGAGGGATATTTTTGTCGCATTTTTTTTTTTTTAATTGGGTTTCATTTATAGATGAAATTTTGGTGGAAATTTAAGGAGTTTGGGAATAGTGAAAGTGTCAACAATTTTTTCTGATTATAATCATTATTCTGAAACAAACAAAATGGGACATTTTTGCGAGATTTTTTTTTTTTTCTATTACGATGAGACACATTATAAATTAGGATGAGACAATTTATAGATGAGACTTGGGTGAAAATTGAAGGATTTTGAGAATAGTGAAAGTGTCGGAAATTCTGATCAAAATTACTATTATTATTATTATTATTAAAAAGTTTATTCGAGAAAAAAAATTGACTCGACTCATTCCAGTCTCGGTCCAAAAAAGTATTGAGTATATATTTAATTCCCGATGTGTATTTTTAGCCGCGAGACGCGACGACTTCCAAATATAAATTTAATTAACAATTAACGTGTCTTCCTCTCGCGACGATTCAACGAAAGTGAAGCTTCGGGTCGCTTGCGAGTCGCACTCGGTGCAACGAGAGAGATTATGAAAAGAGGCAACGATTTTAATCGTTTAATTAGCCGGACGAGCGGGTCGACCGGTGTCGCGCGGCGGAGGCAGCAGCGACGGCAGCTGCGGACCACGTACGAGCACGTGATAAGCGGCCGGAGCGATCGAGCGTCGAGGCTTCGGCCGTTCGGGGCTACCTGGGCTGGTGCTGGCTATACCTGCGCGCGGGATCACGAGAGAAAGTCGCATCGTCACAACAGGTCGCGACGCGCGCGAGGTGTTATTCGCCTCCGTCGGAGATGCGGGACGCTAACGGGCGCGGATCGACGGCGCGGCGACGGCCGCCAAAACCAGGACGAACCGGGGGAGAGATTGTCGTCATCGTTACACGCACGCGAGATGCGATTCCGTGCCTCAAGGTCCAGGAAGAAATCGGCGAGCGCGAGGACGAACGCGAAGATGGGACGATCGTTACACTTGCCGCGCGGCTCCGATCGATCGATCGAGTGTGGAAAGTGACGAAATATTTATCGCGCCGCGTCGAACATGGCGAATTGGGTCGATGAATACTTTTTTTTTGGCGAAAATTTTTTTTTTCGATTTAACGAAGTTTTAAAACGCTATCCGATGGCAAATTTCCCGCTGATTCCAAATATGACCGGTTTTTGCCCGAAAAATAAAAAAATCGAGGAGAAAAACGCGAAAAACGATTTTTCACTTTTTCCCAATTTTGGCACTTTACTAAAATCGGTGTAATTTTTCTTTGGATCAATATAATCGGGATTTTCTTTTTCATTCGAAAGAAGACTCTTCAACGAAGAGAATGCCGCCAGGCGGAACGCGATATCTCGATTTTTCGATTTTTCGCAGATTTTTAAAGTTCACCCTCAAAAATCGCAAATTTTTAGAAGGGGTACCCCTTGCGTTTTTTTCGAAAAAAAGTCGAAAAAAAAATTTTCGATTTCACAAAGTTTAAAAACGCTATCCGATGGCAAATTTCCCGCTGATTCCAAATATGACCGTTTTTTGCCTAAAAAATAAAAAATTCGAGGAGAAAAACGCGAAAAACGATTTTTCACTTTTTCCTAATTTTGGCACTTTACTAAAATCGGTGTAATTTTTCTTTGGATCAATATAATCAGGATTTTCTTTTTGCATTCGAAAGATAACTCTTCAACGAAGAGAATGCCGCCAGGCGGAACGCGATATCTCGATTTTTCGATTTTTTGCAGATTTTTAAAGTTCACCCTCAAAAATCGCAAATTTTTAGAAGGGGTACCCCTTGCGTTTTTTTCGAAAAAAAGTCGAAAAAAAAATTTTCGATTTCACAAAGTTTAAAAACGCTATCCGATGGGAAATTTCCCGCTGATTCCAAAAATCACGGTTATTTCCCCGAAAAATAAAAAATTCATGGAGGAAAACGCGAAAAATGATTTTTTTTTTACTAAAATTAGCAAAAAATTAAATTCGCGTATAGCAGTGCGATTGGATAATGGAGCTGTGCGGATTTTCCGCGCCGGCGAGTCAGCGACGCGTCGCGAAGCATTAATTATATCCCGGGTGCCCCACAGGAAGCCCACGGGGAGTCGGTGCAGCGAGGCGACTGGAAGCTCGCGGCGGCAGCGCCGCCGCCGCGATATTCCCGATAGTTCGGAAAACGATGGGCGATTAGCGCCGCGTGTGAAAGGGAAAGCCAGCGCTCTCGGCCGTGCGACTACAGCGACGGCGAAGCTGCGCCGCGCGGAGGCTGCGGGAGGACGATCGGCCCGCGCTTCGACGTCCCCCTCCCCCCCTCCTGCCTCCCCGCCCCCTGCGACTCTCTCCTTCGGACGTAACTCCGCGACGATTCGTCTCCTTCGCGTCGTCTCCTCTCCCATTCTCCTCTCCGCCTTCCAACGCGAAGACAAGAAAAAAAAAAAGAAACACGCGCGTAGGTCGCAGTGAGCCTCACGGCTGAATTATTTAGCCGCTGGCGTTTAGATGGTCACCCAATGTGACAAATATTTAATTTTCTGAGTTATACCTATTAATTAGTTTACTATAAATATTTCTGTTTTTTTATTTATTTTTTTCTATAAATACATATAAATATTAAATAACCAATAATAATAATAAATATTTTCTATAAATACTATAAATATTTGTCAACCAATGTGACAAATATTTAATTTTCTGAGTTATACCTATTAATTAGTTTACTATAGATATTTCTGTGTTTTTTTTATTTATTTTTTTCTATAAATACATATAAATATTAAATAACCAATAATAACAATAAATATTTTTTATAAATACATATAAATATTAAGTAACCAATAATAATAAGAAATATTTTCTATAAATACTATAAATATTTGTCAACCAATGTGACAAAAATTAAATTTTCCGGCCTATACCTATCAATTATTTTACTGTAGATGTTACAGTTTTATTTTTTATTTTTATTAGCGAATTATAACGCTTCGATAAAATTAAGCTGAACGATACCAAATTGCTAAAAAAAATCCCAGTCTACAAAAATTGACCTCGCGAACTCGCATCACCTCTCCGCTTCCCGCAACCAAATATCCCCACACCCACACACAGAGACCCACAGTCATCGGGGCAATCATCGCCGCGGCCGCGAGTTCACGAATCGATTGCACTCGTCGCGCGGCGAGGGCAAATCCGTTGGCTGCGCGCTGCAGCTTCCAGCGTATAGATCCCGCGGCTGGAATTTCCGGGACGAAACGCGCGCGGCGCGCCGCGCTTGAGGTCGGATGGATATCAGATACGGACTTTCTCCGATAGTTTTTCGTCGTCGTACAGTCGTAGCGCTGCTGTCGTCGTCGTCGTCGCTGCTCGCAAGACAGATAGCCATATGTATACATATACATATCTACATAAGTCCGATACATATATGTATATATAGATGTACTCGTCGACCGGGCCCGCGGAGAGTACAAGCGCACCTTGTGCCTCTGCTCCGGGATCGCAGCGAGTCTACGAAGGGGAAGAGGAGGGGGAGGGGGGAGAGGGTGCAGAAGGTGTACATACGATGCGCGACCTTTCGTCGAGGCGCGCAGCGGCACAACGCGAATGGGTTGCACCTACAAGAGACACCAGAGGGGCCACAGCGCGTGCGCATGCGCGCTGAGCTTCGAGCGAGTCAATGCGCACGAGCGCATTGACTCGCCGTGCGCATTGGCCAACAGCGCCCGTCGCGCATCCCGATCGCCGCGACACGCGATGAGTTCGACGAGCCACGTTCGATGTCCAAGAAGGACTCTTCTATTTACGCGTAAACGATAGATAGAAGGAGATTGATTTTAATTAAATCAACGATCGGGTTATAATCGGTCGGTGGGTCATTCAATCGTTCGTCCTGTCATAACTAATAGACCGCCGAAAGCCACTGTCCTATTTTTGGGGGATAACCAGGGTATCATTTAATCCGGGCAAACAAATATTCGGGGCTATTCCCATCTTATCGGTAGTTGCCCCCTCCCCCTCCTCTCCAACCCCCTTCCCCTTCCACCTCGCAGAGCCATCGTGCGAATTTGGCTTCGGAAATCAATGAACGAAACTGTGACTCGAAATCGTTGACCCAACCTCGGGAAATAATCACTGGCATTAAAATCATTGAAAACTTATTTATTGATAAAGCTAACATCCCAGAGTCTTGCGAAAATAATACTGAATTTATAAAACCTCATTGAATACATCCAATTATTGCAATCTCCCACGAAAACAAAATTCCGCTCATCATTTCCATCAACAGCCAATAACTCTGCACGAATAAAAAAAAAAAAAAAAAAAAAAAAAACCCCGCGCATATATTCGCGCCGGCGGCTACAGCCAATCTCCTGACATGCATTTTTGTTCCCTCGGTGAACCTAGAACCGTCGATAATGAGAGGTTCAATCGGTGCATACAATGTTTACTCAATTCCCTGAGCGCGACAGAGACGAGGCTATAGTCAGGATCGACGGAGAGGACACACACCACGCGCTCTCACTACGTGTCACTGAGCGCGCGGGCGCCGCGCAAGCGCAGCGGAGTAGTATCCTGTTGGCCGAGGTCTCTCCGCGATTTTCTCGCGGAGAGACCCCAGCAGCGAGCTGTGCATATCCCATCTACGTGCCGGCCTAGACGAAGAAGCCACGTAGCGATACACAACACACACACATATATACATTCCCATCGAACACACAGCGGCGCAAAGACACTATAAGTAGCTGCCAAGGAGCAAGGAGTCTGCCTTGCCTGTATCTCTCCATTCTCTCCTACGTTCCTCCAATCCTTTCTCTCCCTCTCACACCCTCCGTCTCACTCTATATTTCTCTATCTCTCCGACAGCGGCAGCAGAGTCGCGCGGCGGTCCCATGCGGCGGCTGTGCACAGCGAGGTGAAGGGCCAGGAGAGGAGTGGGAGTGGGTGAGCCGACCTCTGACCCCGTGGGCGCGGGGACCTTGCCGTGAGTGGTGCCTAGTGCGCCGCGCGGTTGCGCATAGAGCGCGCGAATAGGCAGCGCAAGGCGAGAGATACAGGTATAGTGGCGACTGCATCACACACAGGTATAGGTTAGGTGCGCGATGGCAGAGCCGTAACGGCTATAACGCTCGATAGGCAGCAGCAGCAGTAACAGCAGCAGCAGCAGCGCGCACGACCGAGTGAAGCGGCATAAACTAGCGTGCTCTCGCTGACTCGCCCGCCTTTCACTTCGAAGACGCGGGGAGAGACAGAGAGAGAGAATAGTGGAGGGTAGGGAAGGGGGGGGGGGGGGGTGTCTTTTCCTAGAGGCAGCAGCGACGCGTCTCAACTCGTCGCGTACCGCGGGGTGGGGATCGCCTATTGGTCCTCGTGTTTGCCGCTGCTGCGAGTAGCCTCTGCACTATTATCATATTATAGCAAATCTGTGTGTGGCGCGGCGTGCGATCTGCCGCGGGGCCAATTTTATTCCCACCGTCTCTCTTCACCTCGCCAGTCGCCTTCGTTATGTACCAAAGCCTAACGCTCGGGTTCGTCGTTGGTTCGCACAGCCACCTTCGGCCACGACATATCGTTCTCTGTCTTTCACCCGAAGCGCTGGTCGACGACGACGACGGCGGCGGCGGCGGCGGCCTCAGCCGGGGACGCGAGGGCCGCGACGTACGATGAATTCCGTTAATTACGACTGCGCCGAGAGGCATCGGCGGGAGATTCAAGCGCGGGGGTTTTTTTTGCATGGTTTTTGCCGGTTGGGACGACGACGACGCGATTACGTTGCGCAGCGCCAGGTGGAGGAGATGTGGGAGCCGCAGGGTAGGTGAGGGGAGGGGAGGGGAGGGGAGGGGGGAGTGGAAGGGTCGCGGGCTTGAGAAATCTTCCGGGTGCGGTCAGAGTTCGTCGAGCTTCGCGGTGAGACCGATTTGTAGAAGTTGGAGGAGAGGGGGAATTTTAGTTGCATGGATTTGATCGTTTAGTTTTTTTTTTAACCCTCAAATGCGGGACTCAAGCTTACATCATTTAAACACGAAGAGTTAATGAAAATAAAAAATCCATAGGTGCATTTTCAAAAAGTGAAAAATGCCCTTAAGACCCGTTTTAATTACCCGCAGTAGTCGTGAATAGTAAATCACTCTGGTAATTTGTAAGTCGGAGCCTATCCGCGAGTCCATTTAGTGATGAGGCAAGTTATTCGTAATTAAAGCGTCGTACGAGCGAAATTGCGATTAATCTTCGATGTCTAACCTCGATGCGGCTAATTATGCATGTAACGTTTAGATGGAAACAGCCCGAGACACCGGGGGACTCGAATATTCAAACGTCGCGCGGTCAGTAACTGGTACATCGTCAGCCGATTCGCGTGAAAGTGATTTTTCCCCCCCTCCCCGCGTTCGTCCACCGACGCGTTAATTTGCTCGTGACAAGTTCGCAAGTGATTTTATCGGCAATCACCAGATCCGCAATAACTTTTATCACGCCGCGGCGGTGATTGTAAATAAAATCGCGCGCGTTATTGAGATAGCCGAGTGACAATTAATCGTGAAAATCGTCGCTGGCGCCTGCGATTATTATTCACGCGCTGCATCATTCAGCTGCTCGAAGTCGATTACAGCCTCCGACGAATAATTGAAATTCACCTTCGATAATCCGAACGCGTATCGTAAAACCCGACAGACATGGATACTGCGAGTCGAGATTTTCCTTCGGTGAAACTGTATCTATCGCCAGATACAATACTCATGTTCCACACAATGAAAACTCAGCGATAAAATTAGCCCAACCCGCCGACTGTATTTTCGGTCGAAATAATTCGCCATTCCCACGTGCATCAACCATAATACCCACAAATCCCGTGAACGTAAACATTCCGAGCGTGGCCGGTCAGTAACTGGTACATCGAGAGCCGGACGGCCTCCTCCTGGCGGATTCGCGGCGTGTATAGCCGACTGCGAGAGAAAATAACAAGGAAAAGAGCTTACCAACGAAAGACAATGGGAGCGTGGGCGCAGCATCGCGAACCCTAACCCTCGGCGCTGATCCCATATCCCGTTCTCTTCATCCACCTTGTTCTCTTCTGTTCGTCCTCCTCCCCTCCCCCCCTCCCCTCCTTCCCCGGTCTTTACCCCCTCCCCGCCGCCGCTGCCAGCTGACGCCGCCGCAGCGTATAGAACGTAAGATACCTACGACCGCTACGACCGCCACGACCGTTGCGGCTCTCAGCGTCTCCTCCCGGAACAGTCGCTTCGTCTCTCCTCGTGTCTCGGGTCTTCGGGGCCTCGCCGAACGCTCGAGAGCGAGCGCATATCCAGCATAGATGGATATATATGTATGTGTATATGTATATAGGTAACACACAGCATGCCCGTTGGCCTAGCCTGTTGCATATTGCCTATTGCCTCGCCACACTTCACTTCACCTCCTCTAACCTGCACCTTTCAGATATCTCGCGCGCGGCGAGCGCGCTGCTCGCTCGTTGTGAAACGCAAAAAAGCGCGCGGCGACTCGCGAGCGGCGGCGGCGACGGCCCCCGCACTCGCACTCCCGACCTCCTTGCGTCTCTCGGCAACCTGCAACGTGGTTCGCCTCCGACTTCGCGGAATTTATGCACTGTTGCACTGAGAAAAATTTCAGGGGATAACAATGTCAAATGTAGTGTGTTTTAGTGTATAAATAGTCACGGGCACCATCATTTGGCAGCCGGTTTAATTATTTTGTTGCGGGAACCATAAAAGCATTGTTGTCGTCTCACACTGAGAAAAATTACAAGTTGCGGTTACTAATCATTGGTTCGATCTACCAAAATATTGGTTCCAGGTACTAAAATATTGGTAGCTCTGACAACGATTGGTAAGCACAACTATTCATTTTTTGCAGTGCAGACCACCATACATTTTTCTGATTGTGGTCTCTCAAGGATTTTTTATTTTTATTTGCCGGCGAATTTTAGTTTCAGGGAAAGGAATTGACTCAACTGTCGGTAAATGAGGAAAGTGCAAGGATTTTTTTGTATTTTTGGATAATACAAAAAAAATATGTTATCGACTGATAGGAGCGTAATTTTTATATGAGCTCTCGTTCTTCGCCGCGTTCGTGAATTATTCCGGTGACACACAGAGAGAACGAATGGACTTGAATGATTTTATTTCCGCGGAATGAATCGCGTCAGCCGCGCGTTCGTCTTCATTAACGGCGATCCGCGGATCTTCGGAAGGTGCAGAAATAAAAATCTGACTGACTGAAAATCGGATTTTTTTTTTTCTCGACCACCGAAACCATTACTATAGATTATTTACTACAACGCAGGGGTGGATGCGCGAATTTATAGTATGATCGATAATAATTATCGGCCAGCTCGTCGTGAAAATCGGTTTCTTATATTTTCGGTGGCTCCGCGCGAATATCCCGAAAAACGCGAGAGATCGGCGGATTGAATTGAATGACGTGCCTCATTGAGGCCGCCGGTGATTGGTCGCCTCGAGTGACTTGGAAACACGAAGCGTCGACGGTAAAAATATAATCCTGTCGATCAACCCCAAAGAGATATATTTTGGCGTTTGACAAAAAATAAACGACCGAATCTTCCCTTGCGCCGTTTGACCCCTTCTGTGCAGCGCGACGGGAGCCACAACAATGCCGCGACGAGTGTACGGATACGAGCGACAATCAGGTGCGTCGTGCTCGAAGAACTCGAGGGATGTCGCAACACGCGCGCGGCGACACACCGACGATCGACGAAATGTGTAACGTCGGTAAATTAGATTCCGACAGCGAAAAGAAAGAGTCGAGGGCGCCGCAGAACAATCCGTTAGTCACGACGAGCGCCGTGGATTACTGCATCTAGTATCGGGTCAAAGCGCGCATGCCGGATCATCAATTGAAAGTAGAAGAAGAAGAAGAAAGGCCTCGCGCGAAGTGTTCCGCGCTGTCATCGGCTGTAGAACCCGCCTCGTCGCCTCTCGCGATCGCGCGCGCGCGCGCGCGCCGACGGCGATGAGAGAAATAATGGTACACGGGGCCCGAGACATTACCGAGCACACCCATTCTTAGAAGAAAGCCCGAGGCATCGAATTATGAAAAAAAAAATGAGAGAAAGAAAGAAACATGGGAAGAAAAAAAAATCGAGAAAGAATCCTAGGGATAGATACGACGCTGTGCTTAGATGTACAGGGCACTTCAGAATAAATTGCCTGTAGTCACTTTTTTTATATAGGGTAGACGTACCGTTTTTGGCCGCCGATTGTGGCCATAACAATCAAAGGAATAAAACATAATATTAAATTGCATAAAAAAAATCATCGAGCTTCCAGTGAATTGATATGAATTTTTCGAAAAATTAACAGATCTGGGGAAAAAAGTATTTGAAGAATAAAATAATAAAAATGGCCACTATACCGATTGTGGCCATTTTTATTATTTTATTCCAGTGAATTGATATGAATTTTTCGAAAAATTAACAGATGTGGGGAAAAAAGTATTTGAAGAATAAAATAATAAAAATGGCCACAATCGGTATAGTGGCCACTAAAGGTACGTCTACCCTATTATAAGACTGACCGTGAAACTAGAGTCAGTCTCACCACACGAATCCACAATTTTCCAGCTGAATTTCCAATCGATTGATTGAGCCTCGACTTATATATACACGTCCGCGATTATCCCTGGTATTTGACCTGATCAGCCGGTTGCGTTATTCCAGCGCGAGATGCGCCGACTCGTCTCGGCCGACCCAGTAAAACGCTCTCGAGCCAACCCCGCGGACTCCTCCTGCATTCCAACCGAGCATTCTCCTCATATTTCATATTTCAGAAACCTCAATATTTCCATCGCCGAGATACCAATCCTTCGAATCAAGAAACATCTCCCCTCTTACATCGATTAATAAAAAAAAGTACAATATACCAAAAACTTTGAAACTCTCTGTAAGCTCGTGGGAGGACCGAGAAGCCGGGATGCGCGCACCGAGAGGACCGAGGATGATCGCGATAAAGAAACAATCGAACGGCGTTACCGCCCTGGTGTCTATCTCGCGGTGGGCAGCACACTCTCGCAGATAGACAGAGAGAAATGGGGGCCGCGACGGAGACGGATATACCGACGGACAAAACAGAGAGGGATAGAGCCCTAGTAGAAAGAGGTGGAGGAGCGAGAGAAGGAAAGAATGCGAGAGGAGAGTGTCTACGGCCGCGCGCGTTGCGACACCCCGAGCGAGACACCGGCTGTGGTGGCCTGGGCTCGTTCGTACAGCGCATGCGGCACGTGAGATAACGCGCGCAAATCCTAACACGCCGAGGTTGAACTGTAGGGCCCGGCCTCCGGGGGTGCGTGCCGTGCACAGTTATTTCGTCATGGAGACCGCGAGATCTCGTGGCGAATCGCCGAGCAGGAGGCGGAGGTGCACGGAGCACGAGGAGGAGGTGGAGGAGGAGGAGGAGGAGGACGTCGTGCAGGCGAGTTCTGCGCTCCCGCGACTAATGCCTCCTCCTCGTCGTACACGGAGCGCCTTACGCTGCTATTCCCGCCGAGCGGAGTTTGAGAAAGAAACCGGCGAGCAGAGCCGCAGCCGCCGCTCGGAGAGCGTAAGATCGAGCAAAGGTCGCCGATGCTGTGAGCTTCGCGGCGAAAGATCGTCTTCCGCGCAAAGAGGTCACCAGAAGACTCGTCGACGAGGAGGAGCGACGCTAGAGAGACGTTCGAGAGACGTTCGAAGAGACGTTCACCGGCGCAACGCTCTACGTATCGGCTGTGCATCGCGCATATCGATTCCCCCCGTTCGTGTTACCTTCTTCTTCGTCCTCTCGAGAAGCCGTCGACGTCGCCTAAGCGCGCGTGGCGGAATTGCCGACTGCTGCTCCGTTGATTCGTTGCACAATGCGAGTCGAGAGCTTGAATTTTGAGCCTGAAATCGCTGAAATTCACGAAGAGAACGTACGCGGCTGGAGCAGAAAGAGAAATGATTTTAGAAATGAAAAATTGAGGACGAGCCAAGGTCTCTTTTTTTACTATCTCATCTCAATGCAAAAGGCACTGAGATGAGGAAAGAGAATGGTACGAAAAGTAATGTCCGATAATTAATTTTCGTGTATTTGAAATAAGACATTTCGTCGGTAAATATATTTCGCCGCAGGCTTCGAGTGTAACGGACGATCGAATAACGTACGCGGATTGTAGATTAAACGGAGCTTTTATCGTTATTTTATCCATACACACACACACACATACACACACCTTACATTTACGACTAGTTCTCTAGAAAAGACACGAATTGCGTGAGTTTGTACAACTGATCGGCGGTGAGACTGGCGTGCGCGGTGTCCGCCTGTTCCTTGTCGCTTTTCGATGGTCGCACGGTCATCTCGTCGAGGCTCCAGCCTCGCTCGACGACGAGCTGACGCGCCTGATCCAGCGGCAGTCCCGTCATCATGCTCACCACCGACAATTCGACCGACGAGTACGCCTCCGAAATTAGCGACATCGCTCGCTCACGAACGCTTTCTGGAAAAAATTAGTTCCTCTGTATTCCTGCAATTTTATCGACGTTTATATCAATGAATAGATGAATTAAAATCGCACCTTTTAAGGCACTCATGATATTGCTGACACTATCGCTCCACTCAGTGTTCAGCGCTTCGTGCACCGCTGGCCAATCGCGCTTCCACATTCGCTGGCCCACTCGCCATATCTTCATCAGCTCGACATTGCCAGTTTTGACACTGGCCGGTATTCTTTTCCACAGAAACTTTGCGTTGCATCTGAGGATAAAATGTATATTCGTCAGGAATCGTTACAGTCTCAGCAAAATGAAGAACAGGGTTTCGTCGATGTAACTTACAGGTCGTTTTGATAGAGGTAAATCGCCAGTAGCTGTGTGTACGTCTCAGCCGGTGGATGACCTGAGGGTGCCTGGACGATAATCAAAATAATTGAATCCAGAAAAGTACCGATTTATTCATATGAGTAAAACTTTGCATTAAAAAATTCGCAGATGAATGAGTTCCTAACCTCGAAAAAAAATTCGCAAAATTTAGTCTACTCACTTCCAATTCGGCCTTCTCCAGCTCGCCGAGGAGCTTCTCGACCTCGTTCAGATCCATAACGACACTTTTCGCCTTATCGAAAGATTCGCGAGATCAATTCGCGCCGATGGAAATCATGAGATTGAGGTTGGCAGCCGCTCGCGTATTAACTCGGCGCTCGCGAGATCAACAAAGCGGGTGGAACAACACAAAAAAAACGATATCGGTCGACCGAGGTTAGGGTAGGCGACGATTTATCGGCGGATCCGCGAATCCTCGATAGGCACGGCCGCCCATTGGCAATGGGCGGAGGCGCCCCCATTCGATGGGCACTTTGCGATGGGTACATCGAAACTGGCGGAAGATACGGTAGATTTGAAAGAAATATCAATAAAAATATATTATAGTCTAAAAATGAATTTTGCTATAACATTACAATCGTGTGAAAACACTAAACGTGGCAACTTTGTATAAAATTTCCTAAAGAATCAGCTTTCTAAAGGGGAGGAGCTGAAAAAACTTGTTTTACAATAATCACCACTGCTCCCAGCAATTCCCCATACATAAACATATTTGCGTAAATCCACGGAGGCGCTAAGTAATTTCCCATTCATTGAATGTAATTTTTCAAGACTAAATTTAGAAATGAGAAATTTATCGGACGATGTTGGAGGTAAGTCTCAGAGTGAATGTTCAACGGTTCTGTATTATTTGGTCAATAATTTAATACATATTACACTCATAAATTTCTAACAGTGTATCAATAGTAGTCGTGAGGACAGGGGACAAGACGATTAAATGCACTTGAATGATAATAGATGAATTCGCGAGCTAAAGTTCGTTTTTTTATTGCATGTGCTGACGTCTACGAGCGGCTCTCTGCTTGTCGAAGCGCAATTCCATTTCCTCGAGGACTCGGGGTGTGTAGCGTACCACCAGTTTCACGGAATTTTGCGCGTGTTTCAACAGTTCCACGGCTTTCTCGTGATTCTCACCCTCGACGCACTGCAAATAGAAAGAAAAATGTGAAACGTTGATTCTCGATTCGAATTTTTCTTCGATCCATCTATTATGCAAACTATACTGACCACTCCATTGACCGAGAGCAGCTGATCACCGCGTTTCAGGCCACCGTGTCGGTCGGCAACGCCACCAGGAATGATCCTCGATATGTAAATCGGCGAATTCTGTTCCTTTCCACCCATCACATTGAAACCCAGACCCTCCTCCGTCTTGGGCAGTTCCACCACTCTGGGATGGGCGTGACCTTCGCTGGCTGCGAAAGCAGCGACCGTGGCTTTTGCTGTCGCCGAAGCTCGCACATCCTGGGATCCCTTTAATCGACAAATACATGAAAATTAATTCATCAGTGCCGGCTATTTTCAAGTTTGTAAATTTTCAAATTAGTATATGTATAGTTATTCTAATCACCTGAATATCAACAGTTTCATACACATGTTCGTATACTTCTCGCACAGCATTGAGGAAATCACTTTGGAGTACTTTTTGGAGCGTCGCCAATTTCGTATTTGGTATTTCCCCACCTGGAATTGTGCATCAAAGATTCCTTCATTA
Organism: Itoplectis maculator; assembly: GCA_964034905.1. NCBI lineage: Eukaryota > Metazoa > Arthropoda > Insecta > Hymenoptera > Ichneumonidae > Itoplectis > Itoplectis maculator. Next base: position 2,137,827 of record OZ035870.1, read on the forward strand.
GAGATGAATTAAATCATCACAGAACATAAAAGAATCAAAACATAAAAAAAAAATTATAAATACATAATTACAATAATCTGTCTTAAAAAAAAAACAATGTGGGTGGAGATTTCTTTTCAGCACTCACCTTTCTGCAATTTGTCCAAAAGTTCTATAGATCGTTTAACATCTAAAAATAAGATAGGATTATTAAATAATTATCGAGAAAAAAAGTCACGGCGTTGTTTTTATCGGCATTAGAAGAGCAGAAGAATCTCGGCCGACCTCTCGCCAAATTTAGAGGCTCTCCCACCGACGCCATTGTTATTCCGATCAATACCGGATGATTAATCTGGTAAACACGGAGGACTCGCTGATTTTGCGTCCGCAAAGCAGCAGAACCGTGGAATAATTTCCTCCTCCTTGAGAATTTTATTCGCAATCGAACTTCGGATTTTTCTCGCGTAGCACTGGCTCCAAAACGAAGGCGAGTGACAGAGCAGCGAGTGCGTCTTTGCACACTGTTTCCCTTGAAATTCCGTCAAAAATCACCCAAGCTAAGGTATTGGGAACAATACACTCGCGCCATCTATTCCAGAACGATCTACGCGCGTCGGTGTAGATCGCTGTTGCCGCGGCCGTCGATAATAAATTCAAATCGCGTTTTTCACAATAATCCAACGCATTATTATTGCCAGTAACAAAATACAGCTTTACAATTATAATTTTTATTTTAAAGATAATGTTGATTTGTAATTTATGATAAGGGGTAAAAGTGGAAAGAGAGAATTGGGGATTACGAGGCGACTTCCTCGGTGGCCCCTTCGAATTCCAGCTTCACTTGACACTCCTCAGGTAGTCCCTCCACGTCCACCTCCGACTCCGGCGCGTTGAGCATATTCAGGGTAACTTCTGCGGATTTTCCCATCAGTCCCTGATTCCCTGCAGCGACGACTTGCTGTTGCTGCTGTTGCTTCTGAACCTGCTGAGCCACCGCCGCCTGTTGATTCCTAATCGGGACGCCTGCCTCTTCAAAAGCCTTTTTTTTCAACGTCGTTCGTATTTGAGATCTAAAAAAAGCGCAGCGAGAGATTCGTGGAGCGTTAGTCGGTTGCTGTATGTTCGTCTGACGCAGAAATTGAGGGCCATTTCGAGTAGAAAAGGGAAATGATGAATATAAAAGAAAAATCAAAATTCCAAGCTTAATCGCTTGGACAACTTACACCGTTCTTCCCTTGATGTGATCGCTTATTTTGTTCAAGTCTTCGCTGAACGTCTTTACCGAGTGCCGCAGCATCTCAATTTCCTCGTCAGTCCATTTACTGCGAAATCGTCAGAATTAACGGCTCCGGTCTCATCCAACACTTTGTCTTTTGCAAAATACGATTTTCGGCAAATTTTGGTCGAAAATTAAAAAATAAACCATCGCGGGCGATTGAGCTACCGCGCAAATTTTGGCGCCAACTGCGTCCGGCCATTTGATTCGTCGATCGAAATGGTTATGCACAAATTGCCGACGCTACAAACGTAAATTCGCCTGACAACCAAATCCAGACACGCGATTGCTAAATCAGTCTTCAGGAACGAAAACCCCAAATCTGTCCGCAAAATTTCATCGATCCGGCGATTTAATTCGATAAAAAAAATTGACTCACCCTGCCGGCGAGTCGGCCGTCGGATGCAGCTGCATCGTCAGCTCTCCGAGTTTGTTGAACGCCGCGCCAGCCGCGGTGAATATTTCGCCGACCTGAAACAAACGTTTCACCAATCAAAACCACAATTAGCCAATTTCCTCCGTTTTCGCCACAAAATCAAAATCGCAAATATAAACAAACTCGCTGTCAGATAAACAAAAAGCGTAACCTAACCTTTCTTCCGCTTCCAGGCTCCATGATTAAACTCGCGTTTGTTTGCCCGATCGGTAACTCATTCTGCGCCGGCGCAGAAAAGTTGTTGTGTTATTATAATTATTATTATTGTGGAACCGATGGCCGAAACCTACCAAAACCTAAATCGTTCTAAGACTTAGTGTGCATCGCCTAAATTCGGCTAACTAATATTAAATCCGAAATATCAAAACTCTTAAATAAAAATTGTAATTTCAATATTTCTTGGTTCGTGTTTTGAGTTAAATATGCAAATGACCGTCGTAGTTTCGTGGCGCTCGTTCGTTCGTTCGTCTGATTGGACGTTGGCTACGGATCCCAACTCAGCGTAAATTTGTCCAATGTTCATTCGTCCGTGGACAAGAGTCTCGAGGCGGGGGTGGGGCCTTCGTACTGCGCATGATTCAACTTCGTAGGGCCTTTACTGCGCATGCGCAATACAATAGGTTCCACCCCCGCCAAGAGACCTAATTACGGGCGCATTTTCATGAAAACTCGGCACTGTGAAAGCGGACGACGATGACGTCACTAGCTTGCAGCGGACGCGTTCAGACGCGTTTACGTAGGCGGCGTGGTGGGGGGTTAGAATCGCGAAAACGCCCGATCGTAGTCGAAGATACCGGCCGGCAAGAGAGAGCTTCCCTCGATACACTTCGGAGACTCTTGCGCGTGCCTGCGACGTACCGCGCGTACACAGCCAGCTCTAGTATACTCTACCTACTTACAGTGTACAGAACGTACAAAAAAAAAAGTGCACTACAAAGGTCCAGACTGCTCTGACTAATCCGGTTCTAGAGCGTGGATCCACCATCGGCACAGACGCCGCGGAATAAAATAACTCTCGCGCGTCTTTATCGCTTCCCCACCTCTGAAAAATACCGTCGGGACCGAAAGCCCACAGTGCACAAACAGCGCTCGCAGCTATTTCGTCGCGCGAATCCGTGTTTCCCCGCAGTGTCCGGAAAATTAGTCTCTCGATAATTTATTTCAAATAAAACCGAGTGCTCGAAGGGTTGCTATGACAATGGCTACGGAAACGGAAAACAACGCGAGCCCGGCCACGGAGAAGGACGCGAAGAACGTGAAGGAGATAAAGGACGCCCTGAAAGACGATGACACCCAGCCTGACAACAAGCAGCGTCAGGAAGAGGCCAGTGCCACGGCCGTCGAGAAAGACGAGGCGGCGGAGAAAAAATCCACCGAGAACATGAACGACGCCGCCGGCGCTGCTGCCGCCGCTGCCGTCTCCGCCCCAGCCGCCGATGCCGCGGCGCCCGCAAAATCCCTCGCCGTACACAAACCGAGCTTCGAGAAGGATATCGTGTATCTATATCAGTTCTCGCGCACTCCGCTCGTACCATCGATCTCGCCCTATTGTCTCAAAGTCGAGACATGGCTCAGACTCAACGACGTCAAGTACGAGGTGAGGATGATGACCTTTGTTTCCACAGCTCGTTTTCCAGAAATTCGAGCAAAATTTTTTTATTTCAATTTAATGTAAAAAAATATTTTCTACGAAAAAAAAAATGAGTGAAACCAGAGGAGATGAGGGGTTTATGGCTCAAGCGGTGGATAAAGGTCGTAGGGTTTCACCCATAGTTAAGCATGCTTATGGGCTTTTTTTTATTGCATTTCTCGGCGGTTGGTGGCGTCGGTCTTCGGAGCGGATGCGATTATATGTGCGCTTCGCCCCTTCTTTTATTTTTGTACTTCTCGCCGAAGCGCCGAAGCGCGACGCTCGCGACCCGCACTCGTTACAAGCTCGGCCGTTCCGATTTTATCAGGAATATAGTATCGATTTCGCGTTACTTTTGCAATATACTTCCGTGTCTCAATATGGGGCTCGCTGTGGCGGATTCCCATCGATTTCACGAATTGCATTCCATTTTCCCTTCCTGGCTCCGAAAAAGCGGTACACGGCGACATCTGCCGACACGACGAGAGGCGCTCCCCCTCCGGATTTAATCCTCTTCGTGGCGTCGCAACGCCGGGAATCCGGGCGATTATACGTACACTCCTTGTCTCGGAGGCTTTTAAGGGGCAGCGTCCCTTCCCCCCCCCACTGCTCGAACTATTGAAACCTATCTTTTTCTCAATCTATACGTCGTATTGGACTTGAGTTTGAGAGACTCTGCGAATGTAGAAGCGGAAATAGGCGAAGATTTTGAAGCTGCGATGCTCGAAGCTGTTTCTGAGGGAGAATCGCTGTATTGAATGTAAGGTTAAGGTGCGAGAGAGACAGCCCTACAAGCGATTAACGTTGGTCAACGAACCCGACGGCACAGAATCACTGCGCCTTTTCAGGATGTCGCAAATATGCGAACATTTCCATCGCGTTTTTGGCGAAAATTTTTTTTTCGATTTAACGAAGTTTAAAAACCCTATCCGATGGCAAATTTTCCGCTGATTCCAAATATGACCGGTTTTTGCCCGAAAAATAAAAAATTTGTGGAGAAAAACGCGAAAAACGATTTTTCAATTTTTCCCAATTTGGGCACTTTACTAAATTGGGTGTAATTTTCCTTTGGATCGATATAATCGGGATTTTCTTTTTGCATTCGAAAGAAGACTTTTCAACGAAGAGAATGCCGCCAGGCGGAACGCGATATCTCGATTTTTCGATTTTTTGCAGATTTTTAAAGTTCACCCTCAAAAATCGCAAATTTTTAGAAGGGGTACCCCTTGCGTTTTTTTCGAAAAAAAGTCGAAAAAAAAATTTTCGATTTTGCAAAGTTTAAAAACCCTATCCGATGGGAAATTTTCCGCTGATTCCAAAAATCACGGTTATTTGCCCGAAAAATAAAAAATTCGTGGAAAAAAACGCGAAAAATGATTTTTCACTTTCTTCGAATTTCAGCACTTCACCAAAATCCATGTAAATTTTTTTTGGATCAATGAAATCTGGATTTTCTTTTTGCATTCGAAAGATAACTCTTCAAGGAAGAAAATGCCGCCAGGCAGGACACGATATCTCGATTTTTCAATTTTTCACAAATTTTTTAAGTCAAACCATCAAAAATCGTAAATTCTGCGTCGAAAATTAAAAAATTCGATGTAAAAACATTGATTTCTCTTCCCCGAATCAAATATAATAATATCAGCAACACTTAGCTTCGCCTCATAAACGTTCGTAAACGCTCGACGCGACTCGTGCGCCGTATTGAAAAATGTAATACTCTACAAATGTCCGGCCTTATCTATAGCGGTTCATACTTAACATTAATGCCGTTACGCCGTGGCATACAAACCGTGCAATATAAGTTGCAATGATTTCCATACATAGAGAAAAGTATGGCACGTTAAGTATGATCTCTTTATTCGTATATGTATAGCATCCATAAGTATATGCTGGTCACGATAGCATAGAGTCTAAGCTGACCAAGACCAACACCTTGATGACTTGCTTTGCCTCCGCTCTTCCTCACGCATTCCAACGCGTCGCGTCCGTACTGACCCCGCCCTAAGTAGCAGCCTCTCATTCTGCATTGCTGCATACTTCAGCAATTACATTAGTCAATTAGGCCTCGTTAAGGCGAAGACGGAACGAACATTTCTCAAGAATTCACATTAATAAAGATGCTTTATTTCCAATTTATCTATTTACCCAGACACGCTTCTACCAATTCTACGGAATTTTTGCGATCCGGGACTTTTCCTACTCTTAGCGCTTCGAGAACATCAAAACGTTGCATACTTGTAACATTCATTTCAATAATCAGAAGAAAAATATTATTGAATTTTTCAGAATGTCGATCACAAGATGAAATTCCGTTCGAAAAAGGGAAATCTGCCGTTCATCGAGCTCAACGGCGAAGAGATCAGCGACAGCAAAGTCATCATTCGCGACTTGAGTCAGAAGTTCGGCAAGGATTTGGATGCCGGCCTGACAACGGAGCAGCGAAGCGTTTCCCACGCGATGATCTCGATGATCGAGAATCACCTCGCCTGGGTGATCACCTGTTGGCGCACAAAGAACATGGATCTCGTTTTCAAGGGATACAAAGTGAACTTGCAGCATGCTTTGGGTACTCGAATCCCCGAGCGGCTTCTGAATTTCTTCTTTAAATTCACGTTCGGCCGAAAGGTAAGCCGCTTACAAAATTTGAAATTTCTCATGTCACAATTGAATGTATCATGTAAAAAAATGCTTCATGCACATGAAATTCAATTGTTGCTTATTTTCAGGGTGTCAAAAAAGTGAAAGCTCAAGGAATGGGAACTCACACTCCGGAGGAAGTTAACCAATTCGGTTGCGACGATCTGAAGGTGCTCTGTGATATGCTCGCTGATAAACCGTTCTTCTTTGGCGATGAACCGACCAATGTAAGTTATTATTCCATAATAATTATCCATAAGTACTATTTTTTAATATTTCAGCGCTACCCAGGATATTGTACCTTCAGGAGGTAGTCTTTAACACCCCACATTTGATTGGGCGTGTTAATTGGACCTGGAATAAGAGCATTTCTTTAATTTGTTCGCATCTATTTGTCTTATCATTACAGTTGGACGTAGCGGCGTTTGCTCACCTCGCCCAAATTTTGTACATCGAGAAGGAAACACCGTATTCTCTGCGCGATTATATGCAGGAAAATTGCCCGAATCTGGTTGGCCATTGCTCGCGAATGAAGGAGCGATGCTTCCCCGACTGGGAAGAAATGTGCACGAGTCTCGAGATGAACACGCATTTACCGAAGAGCGAGAAGAACGGCGGTGCGAAGGAGGCAAGCAAGGAGGACACCAAGGAGGCGAAAGAGTCGAAGGAGGAAAAAGAGGGCGACAAGGAGAAAGCCGAGAAGGAAGAAAAGGAGGCCGAGAAGGACAAGGAAGCGGATGAGAATATGGAGAAGGAAAAGGAGGGAAAATAAGCTGGAGATTTATGTACGACGACCCCCCAATTGTTTCTTCGTACTGGACTCGGAAAGGACTTTACCAATCCGCTTCCCCCCTTTGTCATCATCGATACCTTTTTCATCAAATGATCATACACTTTAATTTGCGAAAAATCAGTGAAAAAGGAAGAGAGGAAGGAAATTCGAGAGAATTAATATGCCAATTGTTAGGAAAATATCATAATCTAGCTCAGAATAGCATACAATGTAACAACGAAGAATTTCACATTTGAAATTAGTTTTCTTCGTTATAGGAATGTTGATTGATGTTTTATTAGTGCTTTCGTCTCTTTTATTCCAGATTTCTCGAACATTTTGCAACTTGATTGGAAGCTTTAGTCCAGTTTACTTTACCATTTTACACGATAACGGAAATATCTAAACGGTAATAATCTGTATTTGTCAAATTTAGACGTAGCGGAAATGACGTTGAAACTGAAGCAAGCGTTCGTCAAAAGATGCGATTTCTTTTGTATTTTTTAACAACGTTGCGGATGTTTCAAAAAACATTGTTTATTTTTTATTTATTCTACGTGGAGAAGTGATTCATTGGAGTTATGATACGACAAGTTCACAGAGATTAGGAATCTCGTAAAGTTCGAATAAAATTGAAATTCGAAAATTTGATAGATATTGGAAATTCAAAAACGTATAAAATCTTGAAAGATTTCAGATTTTATAATCTCTGACTTTAGAAATTGAAGTACCTACGAATTTGTTAAGAATGTTGATGGCACGGAATTTAATAAGATTTTTTACCAGCCTGAAAAAAAAAGATGCTGCTGACATAATCATTGTTTCATACATTTAGATACCGTTTTTGTATATATGAAAGAAAAGATACGTGCAAACTCACATCGCGTCATCTGCGATCTCACGAAATCATCATTTTGTTCATTTCTGCTAGAGAGAAGGAAAAACAGGAGGGAAAAAAGGGCTTTTGCATTCCCATAATGGTGCGATGGTTATTGGTGGAAAAAAAAATGGACGAGCGTTGTCGATGAATATCTTGAGTCCTGTTCTATCGATCCACCGCGCTGTCTGGGGCTATTCCATAAGTCATTAGATCCATAAGTATGCAATATATACATTGCAATTGGGTTGCCGCGGGCGTAAGGGACATACATAAAAAAAATATATACATTTTTCGTGTGTATTCACATTCCACATAGATGTCAGATTCGTGCAAAAGTACGAAGTAATACGCAGCAGCATAAGAAAGGCAATTCAAAAGAACAATTTACGGTGTTTTAGTGTTTTTACGTCTTGCGCGCCTACGAAAACGAATCGGGAAATTTTCATCGGTAATGTCCCAAACACGATCTCAATTATTTTTTCTTATGTTCGTGAAACGTTGACAATTGAAACGAAAATAAAATTCATCGCACAATTCGTGTTGCGGTGGGCCGTGGTCATTTACTGGGACCGGGACCAAATTCACGCTTTAAAACATTTTGCTTATATCTAATTTTTTATGAAACTTTGACGCCGAAGCGCCCGAATCGACTTTCGAAAGAAAAAAATGACGGCATAATTTCAATTTTTTTTTTTTTTTTATAAATATTAAGATGGAACACTTTCAGACGAAGAAAGCTATTTTCAAGAGCAATTTTTTAAATTATCGTGATTGCTGATTCGCCAAAAACGCGAGTCTGGATGTGCAAAGATCATGTTAGTCTGCAATGGCACTCTCTACCTACAATAGTTGACATACATACTGACGCAATAAGTTGGGATAATAGGCGTGCGGCGATTGTCGGAGAAGGAGAACATAGAAAGATTGTTCAATCTTTTATTGTACCGTGTTTTTTTTTATATTTTTTTATTTGTATTTTTATAACATTTTTGTTTATATCCTTCTATTGTGTCGCAAGAACGAGAAGAAAATGATTCGAGGGAGGAGGGGGCGCAATGATCGTTTTTTAGTAATAACTAATTAGTAACGACGAGTAGCAATTTCCATGACGACTAAAGAATAATAATGTGATTAATTTACGATAATCGAGCTCCGGCCGAGGCCAGAATTGATAAATTGCAAGAAAATAAATGAAACATAGTAAATGCCTCCCTAATCCATTAGCTCTTTGACTCGAGTAATAGAAAAATCGTGACGTATATTATCGAAAAAAAATAAAATTGTGATAACGGACAAAGATGACATTTCACGTTCATACTAACTCAGAATTTCAAAAACGTCTCGTAAAAAAAAATCTTGTCATCTCATTGTGAAAGACGATGAATTCATTGTCATTGATATATAAGTCATCACTATGGAAGTGAAAGCCTAAGAATTCTTCACCATCATTTATTTGACTGCGGGATTTCACGGTAAAATCCTGCTATACACTCGACATTTTGCGAAAGCTCATGATATTATTACCAAATTTAATTAAAGTAGGAAAGACAAAATAAAAACCACGTCACTGTGAAATCCGATCATTGTAACGAATAGTTTTGTGTATTTGTAAATCGCCAACGTGTGGTCATCCTAACAAGCATTTAGTCAATGCGTGTAGCCACCGAAATTTTTTATATATTTTAATAATTTACATCATACGTTATTATTATTATTATTATTTTTATTATTCAAATACGCCATACGTAAGTTTATACGTGCATTTTATACACGAGAAATTACCCGATACCGTAAATATATATACACAAATGCTAGTAACGAAGGAAAAAGACGAAGTAATAGTAAATAAAGGAAATTAGTGTTTGTGAGTCATGAACAAATATTTAAAAAATAAAATTTTCCGACAGTAATGAAACAAATGTAGAACGTGCATTTTTTTGTTACGAAATAAAAGCGATACGAATTAAAAGACATTTTTAATTCGGGGAAATAAAATGAAACTTGCCGGTTCATAGGGAATGTGCAAGTAGAGTTCGAGTTGAGTAGGATATTAATATTAATAATAACAATGTTATTATTAATAATATTCAATCTGCAATCGAATATTCGATAAGTCAAACTAGTTCACGAATTCACGAGTTATTCCGAATTTCAAACTTCGCACAATCCTCTGTAACTTTTTGTTGTACCAATTAATTAACTGTATAAGTAAAACAAATATTAGGCACACACGCGAATACGAAATTCTCGGGCATATTGCCAGAATGAAAAGTTCAATGGGAATTGATGTTTTTTATAGTCTATGTAAATCACAATCTACGGACGTGAAAATAATAAACATAAAAAACAAGCAACCCTAAATCCGCGAGAGCCTGAGATGTAAACCCAATTTACAAGATTGTCGAAACACACGAAAAATTAAAAGAAAAATGGAAAACAGAGGAATCGAAAAAAAAAAAATGTATAAAATAAGTTTTTAGAAAGTATTAGTACAAGTGGACTGTTTGTATACTTAGGACGATGCATGTGTCAAGCATTTGCGATTACGATACTAATTATTATGGAAACAATTGTATTAACCGTGTCTTGTATTTAAAAATGTAATTGAATATGACGTAAACCGTTTAGCTGAAAGGTATCATGAAATATGGAAAAAAGCATTACTAATCATATTTTGTTCGTGACGCTTGGTTTCTCTGTTTTCAGCATTTACAACAAAGTCAAAAAATCCCTTCTATCAAAATTTAATTTGCTCACTTCGTCCGTAGTATTTTTTCGATTTCTCTTTTAATTCGATTTCTTCTGTAATTTCATGTAAACGCATACGTATATACAGAAATACATACATTATAGCTTAGTAGATAGTCGACAATTTGGTACTGTATGAACAATGGCGAGAACGAAGCGAAAAGTCAAGCCATAAAGTATAAGCGGATACATTTTTTTTAAAGCAAATACTATAAATAAATCAGGTTGATAAAAATGATATTAAAGGTTCTCGATTTATGCTCGGCGTTATACATCTCACTGTCATTATATTACATTCTATCAACGATATATAAACGTACGAATGAATAAAATGTGTTTTTGAAGAAAATTATATTCGCCACAGCATTTTTGGAGTTTTCCTGAGGCCTAAACAAAATATGTACATACGAAAAGACAATGAGTCTCGATGCATATGTTTTAAATCCCCCGCTTTTTCCGGAAACATCCGATGCTGTCCGAGCGCCGGCGCCTGCAGCCGGAAGCTACCGAAGCCGGTCGTCCATTAGGCACATCCGAATTCCGACGAAAGTTGAGACATGACAGTGGGCGGCGCTAGCGGAGGACTGAGGAGTGCCAGAGACTCCCGATATGTCATCGGACTCTACTGACACAAGGGACAATTCCGATGTATAGCAATATCACTTGTGAACCCTCGGACGGCAATAAACTGACCAAATTATTTATTTCACCAAAAGGAACCGGCTTCCTCGTCGAATAAAACCCCGATTGACAAACGAGAGGCCTCCGCCAATAACTTTTGAGCGCGAGAAAACTGGTGAGTCGTTCGTCAGACATTCGATTGTTGAACTCATTGAATCTTTTGAAAACAGCTGGCTGTCTCTAACATGATTACCAGACGATGAAAAAAAAAAAAGCAATTACATTAATCGTCGCACTGTTGTCACGCTATCTGCTCTTTTAACGCTCGAAACTCCAAAAAACGTTTAAAAAACCAAAACCGGAAAAAAAGCAGAATAAAAAATGTAGACCTTAACTAACAATAATAATAATATCTGTGTTTCAGGTATCAACGGAACCGGAAGACTTAGCAAAATTGTGGGGGAAAAAAATCATGGACTATAGGTGATGAGTGTGATCTGTTTGCACACAAGCGAACATTTTTCTACAAGCAATAATATAAAAGGAAGGCCCTGTGTAACAGAGCCGAAAGCCGATACTGAAGCAGAGGCGTCCTCAAACGTTACAAAAATATCGACCGACGAGCTGGCTCTATTAGCAAAGCTGGAAGAAGCAAATAGGTGAGCGCTCTGTCGTTATGCGTTAATACTACTTATCGGTAAATCGTCAACCTTCCGTGCACTTGCGTCTTTGCTGCCTGGCATATAGGCGGGGCAGACACATTTAGTTTGACATAACCTTCTGATGAGATTTTTCTTTTCAGACGCAATGAATTAGATGCGAAATCATCGAATTCGTTGCATAGTAACCATAGCAGAAAAGGATCGGACACATCTCAAGTGTCACTGGCGTCGGGGGACAGCAACGGAGGTGGCGATGCTGCTGGAACCCGACGCCACGATACAACCGATGACGAAGAGATTAGATGGAAACTCTGGGGAGAGATCGTCGTTGACTGGGAAAATAATTGGAAAAAGAGAAAAGACGTTATTAAGGAGTTAGTTCGACAGGGAATCCCTCATCATTTTAGGTAAGTGGACTCAACGTAAAGATCTTTTTTCTTTCTTTAATTTCATTCAAGTATGAAAGGTGATGTTTTACATGGTACAACTTTCAGAGGGATAGTATGGCAGCTACTTTGCGGGGCGCATCAGTCGCCCGTAAAAAAACAATTCGCGGATTACATAAAAGCTACATCGGCGTGCGAGAGAATAATTCGGCGGGACATAGCGCGAACCTACCCTGAGCACGATTTTTTTAAGGAAAAGGATGGACTGGGCCAGGAAAGTTTATTTAACGTTATGAAAGCTTACAGTCTTTACGATCGGGAAGTGGGATATTGCCAAGGATCTGGATTTATTGTTGGATTATTACTTATGCAGGTCAGCTTGATATCAATTATTGTGCGGTGTACTGAAAGTTATTTTAAATACTAAAAAGTATAAATATATTTGCAGCAAATGCCAGAGGAGGAAGCGTTTGCGGTTCTCGTTGCTCTGATGCAGGATTACCGTCTACGAGATATGTTCAAGCCTAGTATGGCGGAATTGGGCGTTTGCATGTATCAGCTCGAGCATTTGGTAGCAGACACGCATAACGAGCTCTACGGACATTTTACAGCCCAAAGTTTTCATACTTCGATGTACGCCTCATCCTGGTTTCTCACCCTGTTCACCACTGCGTTAAGTCTTCCGATAGCTTGTCGAATTTTCGATGTATTTCTTTCCGAGGGTATGGAAATCATTTTTAAAGTCGCTCTGGCGATGCTCGAGTTGGGTAAGGAGGACCTGCTCAGTTTGGACATGGAAGGAATGCTTAAGGTGAGCATCACCAAAGTGTTTTTGAACCTCGGTACAATTTTCTCAAACATTGATGATTTATTCCTGTAAATTTCAGTTTTTCCAAAAAGATCTGCCGGGAAGAGCAGAAGCTAATTCCGAGAGGTTGATGAATCTCGCGTACGGTATGAAAATCAATCCCAAACGTATGAAAAAATTAGAAAAAGATTACACGGTTTTGAAGATGAAGGAACAGGAGGAAATGGTCGAACTGCGACGATTGAGGGCCGAGAATCGTTTGCTTAGACAACGAACGGAATTGTTGGAAGCTGAATCGGCGGAGTTAGCGGACAGGCTGGTCAGGGGTCAGGTGTCGCGAGCTGAGGAAGAGGAAACGGCGTTTGTCGTGCAAAGGGAGTTAACAGCGCTGCGTCACACTCATTTGGAAACGAGTCATCAGCTTGAGCAAGCTCACGAGGATCTGCGCTCGCTGTCGATTCTGTTGGAGGAAAATCTGTCGTCCAAGCAATCTTCCATCGATGAAATGGTTCTGAAGCAAGAAGCTCTGTCTCAGAAGGAGGAAATGGTTCAGTGCTTGCAAGAGGAATTGGTGAGGGTGCGTTTGCACGAGGCGGAGAACGACGCGACCATCAGGGATCTCAGGGCTCGAATTCAAGAGCTTGAACAGGATAAGAAGACGCTGAGGGAATACAAGCCGGACAACTCGGTTGCTCGTCTGCAGGAGGAACTTATTGCAATTAAACTTAGAGAGGCCGAAGCCAACTTATCGCTGAAGGTAACGATATATGGGTTTCACTTTTATATGGATTTTAATTTCAGCTGAACGTATCTGAAATTTATTAAGTAATCATTTAATTTAATTCGTAGGATCTGAAACAACGGGTCGCGGAATTAAGTGCTGCCTGGCAGCGACACTTACAGGAGCATCGTTCGAACCAACCGGCTCAGGCAGCCGACAGCACGCCGAAAAAGTTATTATTCTGGGAAAATCGAGGTCACGAGAATCAAAAACTCGAAGAAGACCTTATGTCGACGAGAATGCGAGAGATGGTGGCGCTCAGCGAGGCCAAAGAGCTGCGGCTCAAAGTAATGGAGCTCGAGACGCAGGTTCAGGTGACGACCAACCAGTTGCGTAGACAGGACGAGGGCGAGAAAGCGTTGAGGGAGGAACTCGAGTTGACACTGGCGCGCGAGAAAGAAATGTCGAGCAAGCTGCGCGAGCAACAGCACAAGTATTCCGATTTGGAGTCCAAGATGAAGGACGAGACGATGATGGCTCGGATCAGAGATGCCGAGCATGCTCAACAAGTAGCCGAGTTGACGCAAAAAATATCATTGCTAGAACTAAAGGTAAGTCAGGTGTTATTAGCAAGATCCTCTGTATTGTTAATTTCGTGACCCCAATTTGGACGGTTTTCGGCCCGGCGGCCAGATCTATGATTTCTGACAAACTGTTCGGCCAAAAATTTTTTTTTTCAAAATCAACTTAAAAAGGGTTGTAACCAGTGTTTTCAGGGGTAGAATATGCGACTTGAGAACGATGGTATAGGTAAAAATTCGATATTTTGAAAAAATAAATTTCGTGACCCCGATTTGGGCGGTTTTCGGCCCGGCGGCCAGATCTACGATTTCTGACAAATTGTTCGGCCAAAATTTTTTTTTTTCAAAATCAACTAAAAAAGGGTTGTAACCAGTGTTTTCAGGGGTAGAATATGCGACTTGAGATCGATGGTATAGGTGAAAATTCGATATTTTGAAAAAATAAATTTCGTGACCCCGATTTGGGCGGTTTTCGGCCCGGCGGCCAGATCTACGATTTCTGACAAACTGTTCGGCCAAAAAAATTTTTTTTTTCAAGATCAACTAAAAAAGGGTTGTAACCAGTGTTTTCAGGGGCAGAATATGCGACTTGAGAGCGATGGTATAGGTGAAAATTCGATATTTTGAAAAAATAAATTTCGTGACCCCGATTTTAAAACTTTACAAGAGCGCAGCAGCGCAAAAGTATCTCGGGCACGCGCGCCAGCGCGTGTGATTAGCCTAGTTATTTTAAATTGCTGTTTATTTTTCAGAACGAAGAAATGCATGCCGAAGGCGAGCTGAGAAGTAACCTCGACGATAGCGAAAGAGTACGCGAGCTGCAGGACAAAGTCGCTGAATTAAAGGCCGAGGTGAGAATTTTCGATTTGTCTTCACAATCTTTACGTCGAAAGAGTAGCGAATAACATGGCGTCGGCGACCGACAGTCGAGCAAAGAATAAAAATTCATCTATTCTCTAAGTGTGCGTGCAAATGAGGGATAACAAAACTTATCGCATCTGTTAAAATGAGTTGGTCACTAAAAAAATGTCACCCACATATCATTCTTACTATATGCAATTTTATAGTTCCCTACGCCGATCACCAGTCCGGAAACAGAGCCTTGGCGCTGGCTCGAGTAAGTTTATACAAACGATATGAACGATCAGGATCAGTTTTGACCGTACGGTTCGTGGTTTTTTAATCGTCAACGCTCGAATTGACGTAGTTATGCCGATCTGTAGGGATTTTTTTTTTCGAATGCTTGCGCTATGAACCCTTGAATTGCCATGAGTTGATATTATGAAATTTGCGACAAACAACCAGATTGTTGTGCGTTGTTTACTGTGTTTCCGTTGAGAACGTGTTGACTAGTTTTGGAACGAAGTAAAACGTATAAATGAAGAAATAGAAAGGAAGAAATAACGCAGGATACAAATTCTTGTGTCTTTTTTTGGTACCCAAGACTTTTTTTAGTTACTAGCTTCAAGCAGTGGAATCCATGCTAATCAGCATGTATATAACAATATTTGTAATAATTGCGCATGAGTCGAAACAACTTGGTACAAAATGCATGGTTTTTTTTTCTCTAAGTAAGCATGGGTTGGGCATGACAGTGAAGCTCAGCGAAAGTCTTCTTCGACTACCTACACTGAGAAAAAAAATTCTCATAAATAGAAAAAATCATAAACTGACTGTAGCAGTTGGTAATATGGTCTCCGATCGTAACCGGTTAATTTTGCCCCGATTTGCGCGTCGACAGTTGAGCGTTAGGCAGTGTGATCTTTGGCAATCGTTAACTTCGTTTGATTCTACAGTTGCTTATTTTTTTAAGTTTTACATCAATCACCCTCCCCATCATCTATCCTTTATGCTTCACATTTGCCCGTGAATTAAATTTTTATTTACACAGAGTCAGCATTTGTTGCACTTAATTCGTGATCACCATCCTAATCTTTCATAAGTAAAAGACAACCATAAGTCGATCGTCGGAGAATATTATCGGTTGTCGCCGGTGAGGATTAAGATGGTGCTGTGAAAACGTACCGCATATTATTATTAATACTTATGCTTACCCGCAGGTCATGAGGCTGGAGAGTAGAAAAGACAGAAGAAACGGTCAGCGCGGTCAAACGTCGAGAAGTATCAGCATAGACAACGAAAGTGAGCTGGACGAAAAGGATTTGAGTATATATCTTCACGATCAGATTAACAGTACGACGACCACGACGACGAACGCCTCGTCCCAATCCCCTAGGGTATAAAACCATTGCCCCCGGCATTTATATCGTAGCTACTACTGCTGTATTATATGTCTTGTACGAGGACAACAACCACAACATCAACAGAATACCACAATACTCTAATATAAAATGCACTTACACACTAGAAATGTAAGAAACCACATGTAGACTGTAATCAGACTCACATCTCTCATTCATATAGTACGTATATACGAATAAAACGTTTGAATGTATGACACCTTCTTCATGCTCCTGATTATAATCTAAAACGGATAAAATAAATGTGCCAGGGATTAATCTACAATTAATCTATCAATTAATCTTTCTCTCTGCTGTGTCTGTTTGAATTTCCCGCGCTCAGATTCGCGGAAGTGGCGCCTGCGCGGCGCGCGCCCCCAGTTCGCGTATCAGAAATCAGAATCCGGTACCGAAAGGCGAAAAAAGAAGAATCCCCATACTCATGTCTGCATAACTCTAACCTCAACGACTATTTGGTACATCCCGTTTTGTTGACGAGAAGTCAATTTTATGGGAAGCGTTACTGCATACAGTTCGTCGTTACGCGCAGCTGCGATTTATCAACACGTTAATCAAGCTCTTCGAACGTGATTGAAGGATAAAAAACAACGATGGACGAACACGACGAACCGATGGATGTGGACACTTCGATCAACGATGATAGCGCGACGGGTCTTAGTCGCGATGACACCACTGACATTTCTAAAAACCAACCTCTTGTGAGTTGAAACTGTATTAGATATTTTTGATCAACTAAGATTTCTTATCAGAAAATAAAACATAAAATAATGACTTCTTATTTTACTAATTGCGCAGGTGTCGGACCCAAGTCACAAGAGTCGAGGAAATTCTCTCGTAACTGGCGTCGATGTATTCGATGTCGAGACGCAAGCAAAAATGGAGGAACGTGCAAAGCGTTTTGGGTTAGAGAATCTGAGCAAGATGGATACTAAGGAGAACAGTATTCTGTACTCAAGGTTTGCGATACAATTCTTTTTTTTATGACCCTTTAATGGACCCAATCGATTGATCATTTATATTTTTATTTTATTTTTTTTGTAGCATGGGCATCATGGACGACCTTGAAAACGCAAAACATATAAGATTAAACGCTCTACACATGAGAGGAACGAAAGATATGAGCACTAAAGATGTCTTTAAATATTTTGAGGACTATAGTCCCACTTCCATCGAGTGGATAAACGATGTTTCATGTAAGACAATTTAAATATTTTTTTATGATTATAAAAGAGGATTGATGGAGTAATTGAAATATAAAATGATCTCAGGTAATGTCGTTTGGGTCGATAACATATCGGCAGCCAGAGCCCTTTTGAAATTATCAAAGAAAATAGTTGGGCTCGGCGAGAATGTAGCGGCGGACAAGAATCCGAAATGGGAGGCAAGTAGTTTTGATGACGAGAACAAGCTAACCAATGACGATTGTATCATTGAAAGTGTCGGAGATGACGGATCCACAGGTGGAGGATGCAAAAATAAGATAGACGATGATAATGCGATAAGCCTCGGGGATATCGACTGCCCGCTGCCACCGGGGCTCTGGCGAAAGGGCGTCGATTATCCAAAGTCCAAGATCATTCTTTTAAGGTTCGCCACGAGATCCGACAAGAAACAGCCGAACGCTGAAAAAATGAGCGATTATTACAAGAAATATGGGAATCCGAATTTTGGCGGTAAATGCGCCTTCTACAATTTTTTTTCGTATCAATGCAAATATTAAAAAATGTCTTCTTAAACGAGGAAACGCAACTTTTCTTCAGGTATAAAAGGACTCTTGACGGAATCACGGAAGCGCCAGTACAAGCAAGTCCGTCAGCCGAGAAAATCTGACGAAAATGGTTTCGCGGGTGAAGAGCACGACAGAAAGCGTTCGAAAAATCCGTGGGGCGCGCTATCGGAAACTTGGGGACAGAACGATTCGGTAGAAGACACTTTTCTACGGGCAGAACTCACCACTGAACAAAAAAGTAGCGTCAAGGAGCGACTAGGTTTCAAGAATCATGCGAGAGAAGCCGTCGTTGGCGCGGCTGTGCCTCCGCATGTGGAAGAGGAATCCGCCAGCGATTCCAACAGCGAAAGCAGCGACGAAGAATGGTGCAAAAGAAGCAAAGTTCTGCGAATGCGGATGCATGCCGACGACGAGGAAGAAAAGATGTTGAAGAAGCGGATAAAGCAACGTACAGAGGAGGTTGGTATTCAACTATTGAAAACGAATACTAATTTTCCTATTGAATAAAATAAACATCCCCACCTGTCCACAGATGTACGCGAGTATGCAGAGCAAAAGTAACGATTTGCGGAACCGCTTGCGTAATCCAAAAGGAAATACGGTTCATCGCGATGCTATTCAAGTCGTGGTGACAAATACTTCCGATCGATGCAGAGAATCGCGGTCGCGATCGTTGACTCCCGAGGTACGAATCAATATTGTAATCACTATAAAAATTAGTAGCCACAAAAATTAGCCCCAACCGTGCGACATTTTTTTAGGATCAAGATGAAGTCGTTGAGGCAGTACAAGAAGATGACGAAAAAGAGGAACTCGAGGAAGGCGAATGGATCGAAGCGAGCGAACAAGCCGAGGAGTCGACTGAGGAAAAAGACGCGAAGGAGGAAAGTGACGATAGCGACATATCGGAGAAAGAAATTCAAGGCCCAAAGGGCAGCGTTATCAAAGTCGTGCCGCGAGCTAAACCGCGTGTGGCATCCACTGTCTGGGCGAGACTCAATAATACAGTACCGGACGTTGAATCGAATGATAGGTAATCTCCTTTGATTATCGGTTTTGCGTAAAGATCGAATAATGTTAATTGGAATAACACTTAATGTGTTGATTTTTACAGATTGTCGTCCAAAGGCGATTTGAGAGCAATATTGAAGGGCGACCTGAGGTCACGATTGGGTTATCAGAAACGAGGTCGATCGCCACTGAGGATAGAAGTGAAAAATGACAAATACGCAGAGGATACCAGCGACACTGATTGACTTTGTAACGATTTGCGAGATTACTCAGCGATTATTTGCACGAATGGAAACGAAGATGGGCTAAACCGCAAAACTGTTTAGCTAAAGCTACTCAGTAATCGATGCGGTGTAACGACACTAACGATATACATACATATATATACACATACATGCATTATACTTTCACAAATAAATAAAACAAATCTTCGTAAAAATCATAGCATTGCTTATTATCCTTTTCCAATCGTTTATTCATCTTAAGACTTTGTATTCACATAAAAAAGCAAACATGAATATGAACCTGATCCCACTAATGGAGACTTGTATCGCAAGTAAATTATTACTCCATTTGTAAATCTTGAATCTGTAATAAAAAATAATGTAATTAATATATATATATATATTTAAGAAATTGCTATGGTAAACATTTTTTGTATGCTTACATCTTGTACTTTTTGCATTTCCTGGGTAAGAAGATTGTCAAGGATCTCTTGGAACCTCTGTCGCAGCTTCAGATTCTCAATATTCGCGATCTCGATTTCCTGCTGCTGTCTGCGCTGCCGCAATTCGGCCAATTCAGCGTGAAGCGTATCTAACCGGGTTTGCACTGAATCTGCGAGATAAAAAATAAAAATATCAGATACGATTTGAAATGTGTAAATGGAAATAAAAATTATTTGAAGAGAACTACCTCGAGGTGCTGATGACGATTGCGACTCATTGTAGCTGTCGGGTATCATATATTCCGAGTGGAAGTTCTCGAGTTTCGTCAGTTTCGTAGGACTGTTGCTTTCTATTTTCGGTCCATCGCTGGTGTTGCTGTTCTCGGGGTGGAACATTTCTTTGCTGAATTCGGTGACGAGTTCCGTACACGTTACCGTTTCCTGAACATTTCGCTCCGTGTATCTGACTTGCATGGAATTCGAGTCGGAAACGCGGCTCTCGGCCGACAAACGACTGGTGTCGTCGAGTTCAACATTTATATTTTGATCTTCATCGTCGTCTTCGCTGTCGCTCACCGCTTCACCGAATATATCGTGTTCAGCTGTAAATACGATAATATTAAATCGATAATATTGAATCGATAATATCTAATCGATAGTAAATAATCAATTTAATTCGCTGACTCACCAACGTCGATGCTCTGAGAGGCACTGCTGTGCATGATGTCTCTCTTTCCTTTGACAACGCCAGAATTGGAAACTTTGTTGGGTTTAGTGATGTCTTCATCCTCACATATGACTTCCCATTTGACATTAACGGCGTCATTGTCGCCCCTTAGCAGCCTCTTTACCTCTTTTTCGATTTCTGGCGCCTCGACGTATTTCTTTTTCAAGGTTTTTCTAAATCTTCGCCGTCTCACGTTCTTCGCCGGAGGTGTGATTCCGTGAGGCCACAAAAACTTCTTGTCCACCTTGTTAGGATCCTTTTTCTTTTGGCGCACTGGCGAATCTTCGTCAGTGGTCGTTTGGTCATCCTCTTCTTTGCATATCACCATCTGAAAATAAACTTACAATCTTTCATACTTTTAAATAATAAATTCATGTAAATATGAGAAGAATAAAAATACCTGGCAAATATCTGCAGTTTTGTAGAAACTTTTGTTGTCAATCGTTTTGAGTGACTCCACAATCGTAGGAAGATCAACGACTTTAGCGTGAAGCAACCAATGATCGAATCTTACTTCTCCGTAGCGCATATCCGACTCCAGTTTAATACTCAGTCTATCTTTCAACGGCAATCCCGAGCGGAGAACATCTCTCAAAATTCTAGCGGGTTCCTACATAAATAAAAACAAATGTATTTAAATTTTCGTTTTGTAAACAAAAAATAGTCTCTAGGTTAGGAAGTAGTATTATCAGCCTAATTGAATGTACTTGTGGCAGTCGCAAGATAAATTGACTTTCTAGCTCGGCTTGTCGGTCTGCTTGTTGTTTGGCATCCGCCCCTGCGCTCCCTCCGAGCCTGTTCATCATTTTGTTCCGATCCAGTTTTCCTGATGATATTGTTATCCTTTCGTTTATCTACTTCTTCTTTGCCTCGGAGCCTTTCGCCGTCGAATTCGCGTCATTCACGCATGACCGAAAATGACGTCACATGACGGTCACATGACGGTCACGTTACAGCTTCAAATCACTGGCGACGAGCGACGAGCGGCAGCAGCAGCTCAACGAAAAGCTCACGCTCATTCAGTGTGATTCAGTGGCTCATTCATCTAGCGTAGCCCCAGTTGAGTTGCAGACGTTTGGACTTTGTTTGAAATTCGTTATAACCTAGAAAAAATCGAGCGGTATTAAAAATGTCGAGTCCGGCTTATAAGAAGGTGACGCACTGTATTTTCGACATGGACGGTCTGCTGCTGGGTAAGTTATTCATATTGTCTGTTTTATCGTTGAATTTTTATGTCGATCGCTCGACACGCGCATATGTCGCGACGACGATTTTTCGCGATCGTAGGAACGTTCGTTGGTACGATCGCGACACGGATAATCGCATCGACGCGAGGATCGTCAATGCGAAATGTCACTGACAATGCGAATTGTCAATGACAATTGTCAATTTGTTTGCGCACCCCCTTAAAACGCTTGATCGCCCAAACCACGAGACTTTCCATTCTGATGTGTCAAAGTGTATTTTTTTTTTTTTTTTTTGGTAAGTTTCCAAACGTCATTCATTCGCGCCAATGACACAGACGAATCTTACGCAATTGCCGCACGCGTCCTGTCCGATTGGTCTATTAATGACGACGACGATGTCTAGCACGGCAGACGGTTGGATGATGCAACGTGACTCGTGACTGTGACAGCGATTTGAATTTTTAATAGACGCCTTGGCGCTTTCTGTTTCCACGTAGCTTCTAATAAATCATTCGTCACCCCCGAATAATCATCAGTTTTTTTGAGAACTCAGTGGGATTTTTTATTTTTATATGGCGAGTTGCTACGGATTTGAGCGATACTATTGAAATAGTTATATGGATATTAAGGGGTCTCTCTACTTTGACATTTTTAAGAATACAAATTAATACAAATAGAGTTTTTTAACATGCATCTAAAGTAGGGAGAACCTTTAAGAAAAAATATAGACAAATGATCAAATGTACTTAGGCACAAAGGAAAATTGTACTACAAGTATTGTGATAAACAAATAAATGATACCCAAAATGAAATAATCGTCCGTGGTTTGGTCGATCGTCATGACGCAGTTACGAGGATTTTTGACAGATACGGAGCGACTTTATACCATGGCTTATAATCGTATATCTAATAAGTATGGAAAGGAATTCACTTGGGAATTGAAAGCGAAAACAATGGGTATGCAGTGGCAGGAGAGCGCGGACGCTATAATAAAAGCGTTAGAGCTGCCAATGACTGGGCAGCAATTGACAGAGGAGCTGGTTCCCATCTACGCCGAGCTCTTTCCGCAAGCTTCGCTCTTGCCAGGTATTTGTGAATTTTATTCAAGATTAATCCGACCGTTTTCTCTATTTTTTTCTGCAGATTCCGAAAGCGTGTACAAAAAAATATATTCTAAGATAGTGTCAAAGTTTGGACATACGTACGAGGGAGATTTGGTCTACCAGGTGCTCGGCCGTCCGGAGTTTGTAGGCGCCGAACTTATAATAAATCACTATAAGATACCATTGTCTATCGCCGAGTTTCAAGAGCAATACCATCAAATGCAGCACGAAATGTTCACTGATGTTAAATACATGCCAGGTTGAGAACAACAACTTTCCCTCTTATGCATTGTGGCTTTAACAAACTTTTCTTTTTCTTTATCTTTACTTTGTATATATATATTAGAGAATAATTAGTCAATACATTCGCCTTCCATTGCTTCAGACACTCGCTGAATGAATTTTTTATCTTTATTTTTTATTTTTCACATAAATGGTCTTGCGGCTGTTTAGACTCTTGTCAAATTCAACTAAATGTCGTCGGACGTCGTTTCTCCTTTGCAAACATTTTTTTTCCAAGTACTCCAAAATGTTGATTAGTATTTGTCATGTGCCGAGTCTGTTTGAAGGATAATAATTGAACATACAAATACATAGATCAAAGAACTTTGCCTATGTCGGTTGAAACGACGTCTTTAGCTTCTGAAATTTTTGCGAATTGTTAAATCGTAGAGTTTTTATCGTGCCCATTCTTGTGATTAACGGCCTGAAATAGAAGCACCGGCCGCGCACCGCTACAGATACGGCACAACTATTTGTCTTTCGATGGTAACAATAAATCCTAAACACGACGATCAAACTGTCGCATTCATTTAGCGAATCGCATACGAGGCATTCCACGATACTTCAGCCACCAAAATTTTCAACATTTTATCATCACCGTGGAAATGAAGCGTGAAGATGAAATACTAATGCGTTAAAAAAATTCTCACGCGTTAGTATTTCATCTTCACGCAATTTCACGGTGATGATAAAATTTTGGAAACTTTTGGTTGGGTTTTGGTATCGTGGAATGCCCGATACATCATAACAATTGTAAATAAGTGTATTATCGTTTTAAAAGGCATGACAAGGCGATGGGTTGCAGTTGGTTTATAGGATCTCAGAGTTGTTCTAACAATGGAATGTGAATAGCGGCTAATGGCTTATACGATTTGATCGCGCGACATTCATCCGTGAGTCACGCTCTTGAATTATTTCCAAACGATGTCTAATGAAAATTCTCCGCGGATCGAATTAGCGCGTTAACGACAACTTGACGAGCCGCTCGCGAAGGGCGCGGATTGCGTTGTGCTCCGAGTTACGGTCGAGTTACTAATTGATAAAGCAAGTATCTTCGTGATGAATTCGTCCGATTGGCCATGGCAATGGGTGGTTGATTCTCAAGCAGGTTTTTGTTGGAAACATCGTGAAATCGTACATCTCCTATCATTGCACTCGAAACAACAAAACACCTTTACACAAATTGCATCATCGATAGAGCGGCACTGATATCCTCAATGTTTCTACCATCGATGTGACGCTTATTTACCGGCGATTTTTCAACGTCCGTCTTGTTGCTTTGCCATCGGCGAAACAGGTGCTGAGAGAATTTTGCGACACTTCAAAGAGAACAATGTGCCGATTGCGCTGGCCACTAGCTCGACGGATGCGAGTTACGAGCTCAAAACCGCCAAGTCCAAGGATGTGTTTGCGCTGTTCCATCATCGAGTGCTCGGCGGCTCCGATCCGTCCGTGAAGAGGGGAAAACCGAGCCCGGACATATTTTGGGTCGCGGCCGAGCGATTCGACGACAAACCTGATCCATCGACGGTTCGTTGAGATTGAAAAAAAAGGCTCTGCAGCTTAAAGGTTTACATGGGTTTATATATTTATGTAAAAATTCTTCAACATTGCAGTGTCTAGTGTTTGAGGATGCTCCGAACGGCGTTGAAGCGGCCCTAAACGCGGGCATGCAAGTTGTGATGGTGCCCGACGCGAATCTACCGAAAAGCTACACCGAAAAGGCGACCATGGTGATCAACAGTCTTCTTGACTTCAAACCCGAGCTGTTCGGGCTTCCACCATTCAAAAATTAGAGACAATCCACATAGACGGAAATTGAAACAAAAAAAAAAAAAGAAAAAAGTTTAATCGGAATTATATGTCGGAAGCGTCGCGAGAGCATCGTATAGAGTTTGGTGCCTCGCGCGAGAGCCGAGATGACTGCACAAACAGGCAGACACGTACTATTTAATTTTCAGTTTACACGAGTAATTGTCCTATATTTTGATAAATAGTTGTATCTACGAGTCGCGCTGCATTTTGCTGTACACCAAAAACCGAGATGACACCAGTGCAATTTGCTGGTAAAATGTTGAATAAAGAGACGCAACAATACACGAATATTTGTCTACTTCTTTGGTATATTTTAGGCAGTCAATATTTTTAATCCTTCCAATTTTTTGTCAGTCCTTCAACAGTGCAATCCGCTAATAAGGAAAAAAAGTTGAAACTTGAATAACTTGTTAAGCTATTTTATTTATTTATTTATATTGAAGCACTAATTCAATTATCATACATCACAATGAGCTGCGCCTTCTTTTATTTTATGGCTTTGAGGAGGCCAGTTGCTGAATCTTTCCTACAATGTCCTCGGACTTTAGGTTCGCCAGGGGCACACACGTTTCTTTGCCGAACTCTGAAATATTGAAAATTAAAGTCGTCAATGAAAATTCATTGTAAATCGATAAGAAATGTTTTTATTTCAACATAAAGGGGTCTATCTACTTTGAAATAAAAAAAAAAAAACAATTTTTTTTTGTGCATTTTTTGATAGTTTATATATTTAGTAATTTTCCAATGGAAAATGTTACAAATTATTTATGTGGCAAATTCATAAAGCATCTTTTAAGGAAGACAATTTTTTTTTTTTTTTCATGCATCCAAAGTACTGCGAGAAAAGCATAATAATAAATTTTTGTCTTCCTCGGAAGCGACTTGTGATGTAATAATACATACCATATCGTGCGTAGAGCTTCGGCTCGATCGATGAACATTCTCGTATCAACACTGGGAATTTCGGATTATTTAATTTCAGCGGGACGTACTGTTTTTCTATGAAGTCTCTGAAAATGAAAAAATAAAATATTTTATATGTATTTTGAAAATGATGAGCTAACCTAGAAATATATGTGCGCGACGAATGTCGCGAGCTCCTCGCGTTAAGGAAGCTCACGAAATTAATGCGACGATATTGGATTTATCGTAAATAATACGTGAAATGATTTACCTGACGCCTTGACTGGATTTTGACGTCTGACACAAGAGAATTCGCAATTCCTTTATATGTGAGCCGAATTTAATCGCAGCCATCTTGACAGACTTCTGCTAGCCGTGTGACTTTACCGACCGTCGGTAGAGCGCAAAATGCGGCGCGCAGCGGTTTATCATCGATTACGAGACGATTCGAATTTATGATGTTGAAGTTTGCATCGTTGGAATGCAACGAAAATTTGAGCAAAGTTTACGAGGCAAAATACATGGTGAAAATTTAACGGAAAAATGTTAAAAATTTCAACATTTTTTTTTCCTTCGTTCAAGTTTGATATCTATTTATGTACTAACGGAAAATTGTTGGTTTTTTAATTTTCATGTAACGCCTTCAGGAAAGAGCGGCGTTCAATTGTTTCGGCCGTCCAAAATCAAAACCTCGATTCAAAATTTACCGTTAAAATGTTTTGAAATTACGACAAAATCCAAAAATGTATCTCCCGATTGGAAGCAAAATTCACGGAAACTACTAAATTTGAAGTAATTCACGCTCGTCGAAAAGTTATGACACTACCGCCGAGCTTCAGTCCCGATTTCCCGTCGTTTGTTCAGGATCCCAAAGAAAATGTGGTTAAAGTCTACTGGTATCATCGGGATTTTACCCAAAGCCGATATCCTCCCGGTCAAAGCAGTAAATCCCTCAAAATTAATTACAAAATTATTATTTAATTACACAATTATTTTACACAGCTAATAATAACAATTATTATTTTTGTAATTTTATAACCAAAAGTCAGCGAGGCGTGTACCCTCATATGTCTTCTCGTTGCTCAACGAATATGCCAATCAAAGCTGACTATTCGGGATGTTAAACGATGTCCGAAACTGGATATCTTAATAGCCGAGGCTATCATCGAGGGCAACAAGACTCACGCGTGGATTGTGAAGAACAGGCTGACTCCTCATCTCTACCTGAACACCAACGAAGCTCTCACATTTGTGGGTAGCACATTGAAAGAATGGGTACCAGTTTTTTTTCCCTCGTAGCTTCTGACAATTTAAGGAGTCTCTCTACTTTGGATGCCTGAAAAAAACGCTGTTTTATTGCTTCAAATTTGTCACAATTTACGGATTTTCATTGAAAACTACAGAAATTTCGGGTGTACCAGGAGAACATAGAAGAGGCACTGTACGACAATATTTTGGGCTTCTTGGACGAGTGGTATAGACAACCCAAGGCAGAAACCCTTTTCATGCTTCTCATCGCCTGCGGACGAACTGTTCTCTTCATATTTCAACAGCAAAGCCGCAAAGTACATAAATGTTGATTTACCAATGTTTCCTCTGTGTATTTACTTTGTTTCATTAATTTTGACAGGTCACCCTGTTCGACTCTCACGATCACAGCACTCCTGAAAACTTTGGCCGTGGATTGGTCGTTGCCCAGGTACAAAGCTTCACGAATATTTGTTCGGTGATACGTCAAAATAACTCGATGCAAAAATAGCACACGTCAAAATGATCCAACGTTAAAATAACACACGACAAAATAACTGATTTCATGTATTACAGACGACAATGGACAAACTGCAGCATCTGTGCAACTGGTACATCAAGGCTGTCCTATACAATTGCTTCCAGGTTCAAGCGAATCAGTACGAATTGGCTTTTTTATACGAAAATTGTCCACCCTCCTGTTGCTCCAACAAAAATATTCCCTGCAATTGCGGCTGTCGCAACGGTTGATCGCCGCGCAATGTCCAACTTTTCGACGAACGTGAACAATAAATGACTCGAGACAAAATTTCTTTCCGGAGTTAATGTAGAGATTTTTCGTCTTTTTTTATTTGAACCAGCAAAAATTAAACTATATAATATATAGATTTAAAATTATGACACATTTATTTACATTATATACAAACATTTCTAAATATGGTAAACTTCTACGCCCTTGCACAATGCTGAAACTCGTTGCACCTCAGAATTCGGTCATCTTGGGAGCTCTTTTTTTTTCACTCGCTTTAGCATTGCGCAACTTCTCGCTCCGAGGATATTTTCTTCTTCGCTTATCAATCTTAGTCGCGGAATCTGAGGTTCTAATTTTTCATTAATTTTTTTTCCTGTTTCATAACAAAATATACGTCCATCGAAAATATTTTGTTAGTGGACACTGATAATTGAATTTACTCTATTATTATGCTTTTTTTGTTGTTCGTTCAAAGTGCACAGGAGATAACATTATTTAGTTAATAAGTACGCTTTCTTGCAAGCGGATTTTCTTGTGTCTCTTCTCATTGTGCTATTTAAAAAAAAAACACTTGACGCCGCTTCGACATTTGAGATATTCGTCGACGTTCAAGTTAAATTTATCTAAGCAAACTACGTTATACTTAAACTCCTATGTCGAACAATTAACGCCAGGCTGCATCTCCAAAGTCCGGAACATTAATGAATTTTCGTTATTAAGGTAGTATGAGCACATTGATTGACGATTTGTTTGTAATCTTTCCCGCACCTTCCCTATACTTGATTTTTTTCCGTTTTTATCAGATCGAGAACTGTTCGTAACTCTCTCAAAATCCTTCGAACTTACGCGGAGTCAGTCAATGCTCTCATACTATCTTAATTATCTTCGCGCGTGTAATGTGCCTCCCTTTTTATGCGCAAAGTCCGCGTTATATCCGTAAAACCAACGTGACGCAAGATTAATGCCGAGTGTGAAACATAAGCGACGCAAACGAGAAAAAAAAAACCTATTAAAAATGGTAATGAAACTCAAAAAAAAGTACGCTTGTAAAAAAACTTAATTTATTTTGCCTATTTTCTTTATCATGAATCACAGAGTTACACAACACGTAAATATCAGTTATTCTGCGACGCGAGGTAATCACGAGAAGTTTTCGTGACTCACTGTATCACGAATGAAAAACAAAAATGGAAGTAAAAATTAAGCGAAAAAAGAAAAGAAAAAAAATCCGACGGTGCCGAGCAGCATCGCCACGTTGTTGTTGTTTTTTTAATTAAGTTACGTTTCATTCGTGTTGTTTGGTTGTACATATTTTACAAGTGTAGTAGTGTGTGAGCGTGTCATATACGTAGAGGGGGCTCATATTATAATAACGATCTTTTTCTTTCAACAACATAATCACTAGCAATATCTATCTACACAAGTTCTTTCTTCATCTATAAATAATGTGTTTTTTTTAATAGCTTTTCAAGCCGCGAAAAATTTCCAAAAGAACACGAACCGTGGGTTTCGATTTTAGTTTTTTCTCTCCCTTCTCTCTCTCTTTCTCTCTCTCGTAAAACGTTTGCAAATACCTTGGGTAAGTTGAGCAACGCTGTTTTAGTTTGTGTATGATGAAATTTCGGACGTTCCCCTCGTGCACAGTCATCGTCAAGTCGAAGAGGCGCAACCAACGAAATTTCCATAGCGGGGAAAAAGAAATATCTTGTTACGTTGAAGTTTGCATCAACGGAAAGCAATAAAATAAAAAATAATAATCATTCTAATGAACCCAAAGGATCGTATTGGTTATAAAAAGTTATTAGAACGATTGATCGTAATAATGACTTTTTAGAATCGTTAGCATTTTTTTAGTTTTTTTTTTCTTTTCGTTGCATTTCAACGATGCAAACTTCAACAGCATAATTTCTTTTGGTTTTTCATTTTTATTTGCCACCGATTCGATCGACAGCAGCTTCGATTAATTCGCGAATAGAATATTTCTTCGAGAAAGTTGAGCTCTCTTCGTTAAACTGTAAATGACCGTGCGCGCCGAGGGTTGCGGCTCGCCGCGCATGCGCGCGCTCTATGCGCACAATCTCGATTATTAATATCACTTGAAGAATACAAACGATCTTTTTAGCAACGCAATAAATAATGTTATTGTAACGGTGAGGATAGATCGGCGCGAGAAAGATGTTATAGAGACTGACGAACCCGTGGCTGGGCCCACTCGACGAAATCGTCGATTAACACGGGCCAAGCTCCTTCCTCGTCGTAATTACTCATGTCTGGATTGATCATCAGGGCAAAATCTAGCAACAAATTCCACGTGTCTTTCGGAATCGATCTTTTGTGGTGTTCCTGAAAAATTGTCGTTCGTCAGAGAGATTTATTCGTATGTAAGAAATAGGAAAGAGTTGGTGTTAAATTTAAGATAGTCCTCCCGCCTTGCATATGAAGTTATGCGGCATCAGACCTTAATGGCAACTACCTGCAAGAATTGGCACCACAGCTGAAGAAACTTGAATTTGTCGTCCAAGACAATGTTCCAGTAAGCTATAGCCATGTCGAGATCCAGACCCTTTTGCCCAGCGTTCTTCGCATAATTGAATGTGAAGTGATAAAAGTCTTTGAACTTTTGGGAATCTCTCAGCTCGCCCTCCAAATAATTTAATCTTGCTTTCAGCTTATCTACACTGTCAACTCTGAACATACGAAAATATTTAAAAAACCATTAAACATTGAAATGTCTAAATATATTTATAATCAGAGTTGTAAATACCCATCATTTTACTTACCCCAAGTCAACCATCCCAGTCATGAACTCGTCTTTAGTGAATTCGCACTGAGTCTCAGCTCGAAACTTCCAGGCTATTATTAAAACTAATTTGCTCTCTGGGCTGAGTCCCAAGTCATCGAGGAATTTCATAATTCCATCGGCTGTTATTTTGTCAGGTTCATTTGGATCTGAGAATAGAAAAAAGAAAACAAAAATGAATCCAGTCGTCATAAGTGAACGAAAATAAAAAAAAAAATTCATAATTATTCTCACGATTCTAAAAAGTTATTACGACGATTAATCGTTATAATAATATTTTATATCCTGTACGATCTTCTAGGTTCATTCGAATATTTTTTTTCTTGTAATTTTTGTTGCATCGCAATGACGCAAACTTCAACATAATGGGTCTCGTACCTTGATAGCGGCCAAACAGCACGTCCAATTTTTTCTTGTCGGTAGAGTTCTTAGGTTCTCTGTAATATGCGTCAGGATTTTGAAAGTAGTTGTCGCTTGCGAGGTCCAGTTTCCAATCGTTCTGCGTCAAGCAATATATCGCCGTTTGTTCTCCCGTTTGTGTGAATGTTATGAATTTCTTAACTTTGTCTCTTTGCGAGAATTTCAGTTTATGCTACAAAAAACACATGTTAAATGGAAGACATGTTACGTTGAGCAGAGACGATATCCCTTGTTGTTCGTGAGCCTACCCTGCTTAACTAAAGGAACCCATTCATCCCTATTGAAACCGATAGAATCCGATTGATCTTGAATCGGAAAGAATATGCTCGATACAAGACAAGTTTTCTCTCCGATTGAAAGTGAATAAGAAATAACGCGATTGAATCAGCAACTCAACTAAAAGGGATTGTACTGTCATCGCCCGATTAAAAAATGAATTCAATCGGTATCGTCGCATTAAGTAATCAATAAATTTGAATCAGTTTTTTGTCCAAGATATTTCCAATTCAACAACGGTTTTCCTATACAAAATATCAATATCTGTTTTAATCGGTAAATTCTAACTTGAGGATTCTATCAAGTTTGATCGGAAGACTCCATTTATATAGCGAACCATTCGATCGACACTAGCGGAATGAATTGGAACGATTCTGGCGGTTTGCCTATCTATCTATCGGAATAGCTGCTGTGAATCGGAAATTCCTTGGACAAAAAACATATCATTCCCATTGCTTTATTTTTATCGGTTTCAATGAGATTTTCTAAGCAGGGTATGCTTGTATTTATTAGGGACAATCCAAAAGAGAGAGAGAGAAAGAGTGTGTGTGTATGTATCTATGTGTGTGTAAGAGAGGGAGACAGAGATAGCGAAAGTGCTTGAGCCAATAGTCAGATGATGACAGGAACCTGGAATAATCGGATGGGAAAAAAAACAGCGGTGTCCTCGAAGACCGTCGTAGACTCGAACCGCGTGTCGCGGCCGACGGAAAATCGCAGGCGGATCGAAGGCCCGCGGACGATAGGTTAATTTTGGTTAACGTCAGGAAAGAAATAGTAAAAAGAGAAAAAGTGTCGAATGAGATGGGCATCGGACGAAAAACAGCTGATTTGTCGAACTCGCTAGTGCATTCAGCGAGGAACGCGTTACGTCCGTCGCGACTCGTATTGACACTTACCATTTTAATAACAATTTTAGGCCCCCGAAAGCCAAAATATTATTCCCCTTACACTACACTTGACATGAATATGCGCATGTTCCGTAGCGGGAGTACAACACCAGCACTGATGACCAACACGCGTCAACGGCGCCGCAGCGAACACATCGCCAGGCGGCGGCGCGAAATACGTACGCGGCGGCGACGGCGGCGACATCGAGAACCGCGGTTGCCAAATGCGCGGGCAGAAAATTCTCGCGCGTTTCGCAATTCGAGGCAGCTATCCCCTCCCCGACCCTCTACACGCCTCCACCTCGATTTTTTTAAAGCTATTTTCTTGGGAATTACTCGACAGATAAGGCTCAAATTTAATGACAATATGTGGAAATACGGCAGAATTGGGTTCAGCTTCCGGCTTCTCGAAAATTTGTAGCCGTTCGTTCGGGAGTATAAAAAAACGAAAAAGTGAGGTTAGGGACCGCTCCTCCCGCTTCGAAATTTTTAAAGTTATTTTCTTCGAAACGATAAATCGGATCGCGACTAAATTTGGAAAGCATTTAGGAAATGATGGCAGAATGAGGCTAAGCTTCCGGCTTCTCGAAAATTTGTAGCGCGTCATTGTTTCTAGTTTTATAAAATAATTGTAATGATTTTAACACATCATGATTTATCTTTGCGTATATTTATTTTTTAATGTATAGACTAAATCTACGGATAATTAATTAATGTATATAAGTAAGATATATCAACAGGAACAATTGGCAGGAATAAACATAATTGATAGTTTCAAAAATGTGGCTAAGTTAGCTGGGTTTAGAAAATCTTAAGATTTTCAATTGTTGCGTTTTGGTGGTTGACAAGGCAGGGTAAATTTATTGCTGAAACACTGTCGAGTTTCGTGACCATCTCAAGCTGGCGCATTAACCGAATCGTTTGTCCCACAGTTCCTTGATAGTGGTCCTGAAATTAAGAAAAAATAATAAAATGTAAAAAAAAATTATCAGAATAATCAAGGAATATTTAGCATCCACAGGGAAACTCACTTGCGACACTCGCAGATGCCGCCGTTGCAGGTACCACCGGCTTTTCCCATGCTGAGACAGTTGGCGGCGCACGCAGAATCCCCGACTACACCGCCGAAGGACAAAAGGTCACACGTGACCCTGCGAAAGCGAAGATGTTCGTCGGCTTCGTCCGCCGCCTGAGCCTCGACGGCACCGCCTTCTTCCTCCCATTCTATCATTGCAAACATAAAAAATAATACAAATATAAACATAAACATACAAATAAAAAGTAGCAAGCAACTGCACATTTACAAATAGGACTTATTAACTATGCATAGTGAATATGTATAGTGACAAGCAAAGATTGCATATTTCTCTCCGCAATTCAGAAGTTAAAAGATTTTGTGTTTCCTTATCGTAAATTCGATTTCGTCAATTCAAAATATAAAATAAAATGATGTACCTTCTGCGGGTGCAGCTATAGACGAAGCTACGGCGATGAGGAGCAAAAGAGCGACGAGTGCAGACTTTGCCATTGCGAGCGAAAAGTTTTTTCTTTTTTTTTTTTAAAGTAAACTTCTGTTGAAGTGTTTGTAGGGCGAAGACGAATGTTGGACTATGCAGGAGGTACTCGGTCGTCGCGTTATATACCCTGCAGCATGTGCATTGGTGGTATTGACAGTCCGAACAGTCTACTCAGCTTATTCGGAAAGTGAATCCCCGGGACGCTGTGTGCTATATGACGATCTTGTGGTTTTTCCCCGCGGTCGCTTTGTAGCGTCCAGTGACAATAAACTTCGCACTCTATCGATTAAGGATGTAGGAGCGCGACGTATTCAATTAGCATAAATTCGAGAAAAGTGCGAGAGAATTGCGAACACTTCTCGATGGTCTAAAAATCTGAAAAAATGCATGCACACTAAAGGTATTGAAAAAATTAATTTTGCATAATAATAATTGCAAAATGTTATTAACAATTTAATGAAACAAAAAATTGTTGAACAAATATTCCCATTACCCAAGTTTTTTTTTCGATCAAAATGGGACATAATACGAACGAACATAATATTAATGGAAAATTAAAAGGCGCGAAAATAATTCTTCGACTCTAGAAATCCGCGCCTTTTTCGACCTTTATGTCGTCTCTTTCCATTCGATCCTTTTGTTTCACGAGCTCCTCGTATCTCGCCAACGATTTACGGTTACGACTGACAACATCTTTGCGTTTCTGTCTTAAAGTCGCGCGAAGCGCTGCGTTCGCCGCCTGCAACGAAAAATGTACGTTTAAAAATAGTCAACAGATGCATAAAACTACGGATACATTTTTGTTTAATCATTTGATTAGTGCAGAGGTGTATAATATCTTTGACTGTGCCTTTTGCTGCTTTATGCATGTAGTGAGATTCCTGAATTCCGCTTCGAGCGATTCTACGCTCTGTCCGACTGTACCAATATCGGCGAGGACGGCGTCTCGTTCGTTGTTTATCCGGTGAATCGCGTCGCTGAGCCGCTGCCGATATTCGTCATCGGACGACGTATCGTCGTCCATTGTGTCGAGCAGCGCAATAATTGCGTCGCCGGCTTCGCGGATTTCCGCCATTCGCGCACGAGCGTCGTTCGCGTAGTCGTTCAATTTGCCGCTGGAGATGGCGATTTTCTCGCGCTCGCCAACCAATCGCGCCAGAGTCGCGACGGCCTTCTCGCAGATTCGCAGATTCTCGATGATCGCAGCTTTCCAATTCTCCCTCTCTTGATTGACCTGTCGTATCGTCTGGTTTATCGACAGAATCTTTGCAGCCACGGCCACGGGATTGTCCAGAGTTCCTGTTTTTCAACATCAAATTCATCATTGCGATCGATCGAAAAGTATCGAGTTCGCGCGGTTTTCCGCATATAACGCTAAAAAAGTGAACTTACCTCCGCAGTCGC
Source organism: Itoplectis maculator (assembly GCA_964034905.1). Classification (NCBI taxonomy): domain Eukaryota; kingdom Metazoa; phylum Arthropoda; class Insecta; order Hymenoptera; family Ichneumonidae; genus Itoplectis; species Itoplectis maculator. Next base: position 2,172,958 of record OZ035870.1, read on the forward strand.
TCGGACTCTTCAGAGTCTTCGTCAGATCGTCGAATCGAGACTTCATCATTTTTGTCCGACGAGTTGACGATTTTTAGCAGCGGTTTTGTTGCTTCGGATGACGACGATCCACTGCCGGATTTGCGATGCTTTCGATGCTCAGTTGTTTCGGAAATGGCAAATGGCGTCTCGCGCGGTTCATCAGTCAACGACTTCCCCCCTCTAACTGACCGTCGACGAATGAGGTGGACGAACACACAAAATTGTACCACTCAGACGTATATAAATAATTATACAATTATAAACATGCATGTTTTTTTTAATCAACGTTTAAAACCGTTTTTTACAGGATACGACGGACAAGACGCAATTGAAAATTGTAACATTATCGAGCACTTATCTTAGATTGCGTCACGTTTTTTATGATTTTTATGAAAAAGTTATTTATGATTACACGTGCACTGAAAAAAATTAATAGTTGTGATGACCAATCGTTGGTCAGAGCTACCAATATTTTAGTAACTGCAACCAATAGATCGAACCAATGATTGGTAATCACAACTACTAATTTTTCTCAGTGTGATCTCATATGTGGTTAGTTTTTCGTTGACAAATGTGTATAAAGTAAAACAAGCTCGAGAACGTCCATAATCGTCACTTTTTGTCGTTGACATTTCTCATCGTCAGCGGTGTGTTCCGGCGTTTCGCCGTTGCGGCTTCGCGAAATCGCGCGATTACCGTCATATCTTTCTCCAGGGTATCCAGACCAGCTTTGTTCTGGCTCTGTAAGAATAATTATTCGTTCATCGAATTTGGGTGCGTAAAAAGCCAAGCAAAACTTCGAAATGAACGCTTATAAATTTGCATCTCAGAGAAAACGAATATAAATAAAATGAAAAAAAACTCACGAGAAGGCCCTGCAAAATATTCTCCGTCTCGGCGATTCTGCGGGACAGTTCGGCTTTGTGCTCGGCTCGCAGCGGTTTCTCCTCCAATTCGGCGAGTCGCTTGATGGCCGCCTGAATCTTTTCCTCGAATTCGGCGGCCAAATTGATGTCGTCGACGTCGGCCATCAGGTAAATAGCCTCGCGAGCCTCTTTCAGCTTGCGACGCGCGTACTCGGCGTGATCGTCGTACAGCAATATTTTTTCACGCGCCGTTATCAGGCAGAACATCGACTTGAAGAGAACGTCGCGATTGTTCATTTTACCGACGATCTGCATTTGACAAGCGGCAAAGTCCTCGTCGATGTGCTTTAGTTTATTAACATCATTGCACCCTGACATCGCAGCCCCTCGATTCTCTCGCGATTCTGCGATGTACAATAATAACAATAATTATCATTATCATTGTTATTAATTTAATCATTAATTTATTTCTTCAGAAAAATATGCTTACCTTCTAATCCGGATTCCTTTCTCAATGCCGCGGACCTCGATTTATCCATCGTTCAGTGTCCAAAAAAATTCCTCAGTGCTGACAGTGACACAATAATGATTGGTGCGCGCAACCTCTTTGAATTGGAATCAAAACAAATGTGACGAATACGCGAGGATACGATCGCTTCCACATTAGTGTCAATACTGCCCTCGTTGAGCAGGACTCGTGTACTATCGTCTATCAGGACAGTAGACAACGATAAAGCAGATTCGCGAATAACGCGAGAACAGAATATATTTATAAATGCGGTAAGGCTACAAAAAAACGCAAATTTAATTACTTTTCTTTTGACGTTTCTTTTAGATTTCATTCAACGTATTTTTTATGGTATATTGCGTTAATCATATTTTGCCTGGAATATTTTGAAATACGCGGGAAGAACACGACGCCGATCGCATTCATTTAGTTTACTCGAGGAGAGAATGAGCGACATTGTTTTGAATATGTCTCAGTCATCCGCCAGGAAGCAGCCTTTGTGTGCTTTGACTGTAGATTTGGCTTTAGCTTTGACTACAGCTTCGACCCTAGCCAGATCTATAGTCCAATCACACGACGGCTGATCACTGGTACATGGTCAATTACTGGGTCATCGACCGTCTATGGCGCTAAGCGAGATCGAAGAGGCCGTTAGCGATCCCGATTTCGGACAGTTCGGAGACAATGTGAAATAAGGAAATTGCAGCTCGCGACGAGAATATCGATCTGATGGAGACGCACGTCAACGAATTCGATCAAAACACGAAAAATTAAAATCAAAATGAAAGTTAGTCGATGCGGTTACTGTACTATTGTTAAAGAGAAATTACGTTAATATTAAAAGGTGAAAAAAGGCGGTGCAGCGCCCGTCCCTTTTTAGAATCAGGGAATCGGTAATACAGAAAAATATTCATTCCAATGACCTTGAGCCCCGAATACGCCAACTGATTTGTTATCGTTATTTATTTGTTTCACCTATTGTTTTCCCGTTTTCTCATTGTTTGCGTAATTAAGAAATAAGATTATACGTGAAAATGTCAAGATTTACCTTTCGACCCTCGGCGCTTTGTCTCAGACCTCGAATTCGGTCTTCTGCTTATTCTTCCCATTTCTCGCTTCGAAAACGCTGTGAAAAGCACATCAACGGCTTGACAGCTCGTGAACGCGCGTCGGACACTTGAAACGCGATCAAAACAAACATGGCCGAACCGGCGTGTCGGTTGGTGCGAATTCTGCGCGAGATTCTTACCCGTAACTTCAGGTTCATGGTCATAGGGATTCTGCTGGAAATGCTTAGTTATTAATAATTCAAAGCAGTTACTCCTCCAATAATAATCGTTGTGTTTCGAAATGGTAATAGTAATAACCAATAAAGTCGTAGTAAATAAAATGTAATATCAATAAATAACAAACAATAATGAAAATTTACGATAGTGATCTATAACGGTAAAAAAAATAGTGATTATAAAAAACGCTATGAAATTTCTATTAGAATAGAGAAAAAGAAAGATTGGGTAGAGGCAATCGCGTTGACCATTCGAAACGCGTTGCGAGGAAAAATCCTGTTGAACCGCTCGAAGCCGATAAGCGCGATTCCTTCGCTCGGACGTTCTCGCCCGGCGGACTCGTGAATCTCCGCCGCCCGTCGCGAAGTTCCGCCGTTCGGCCGCGAGATGTCGGCAGAAATAAATAGAGAAAATAGAGAAAAAGAAAGATTGGGTAGCGGCAATCGCGTTGACCATTCGAAACGCGTTGCGAGGGAAAATCCTGTCAAACCGCTCGAAGCCGATAAGCGCGATTCCTTCGCTCGGACGTTCTCGCCCGGCGGACTCGTGAATCTCCGCCGCCCTTCGCGAAGTTCCGCCGTTCGGCCGCAAGATGGCGGCAGCAATGGCGCATCGGGCGCGCCGGACTCGGTACGCGGCGGCTGCAACGCACTCGCCGCTTCGCCATTGTGCACCGTGTGATTCCTGCCGAAAGTTGGTGTTTTTGTGACGAGTGAGGAATTGATCCGGTATTCACGATTGTGCCCAGAGGAGCCTCCGGCCCGAACGACCAAAGTGAGTAGAATCTCGAATTTACCATCGACGCCATTCGCTTCGTCCCCGGCGACGTTTACTCGTACGTCGGCGATATAACGCGAGAAAAATCGGTAATACGCGCCGCGTGCAGAGGAGTCAAGCGTAGCTCGCACGGCGAGAGTCGAAACGTCGACGCTTTTGGGGGTTAGTTTTCCACTCTCCGTCTCTCTCTCTCGCTCGCTCCGTCCGTCTCTCTCGCTGTCGCGGCGTCTCCGTTGGACGCGCGTCGGTCTCTTGGCGTCTCCTCGATGCGCGCGTGGGTTACGCGCCTCTTGTCTATTCGACTCGCCGCGACGCATCGACGTTTTTCCGGCATTTCGCATGTTTCCGTTTTTTTTTCTGTCTTTCTTTTTTATCCCCCTCGTTCGACCTTCCGTCGTTTCGCAACGCGACCTCGAGCAACCGGAGCGTCGACGACGCGGCAAAACGTTCGGAGACGTTGGCTCTCGGGCGAGGCGGACGCGATGCCGCCGAGGAACCGGCTTGGGCTGCGAGGTTAGGGAAATCGTAGGAAAAAAACGTTTTTTTTTTTCGGCTTCGACAGACGTTTTTTCGTTTTTCGCCAACGGATTCCACACATTTTTCCGGCGCTTCCGCAGCAATGCGATTGGCGTTGGTTTGGGTTGTACGGATTTTAAGGATAAATTTGGAAATTTCACGTGTAACGCTAAGTAGTCACGAAGCCGGAGGGGAATCGATCGTCCTGCGCGTCGAGAATTAGGTACTGCGTGTGTGTGTGTGTGTATATATGTGTATATGTGTATGTGTATGTGTGTGTGTGTCTCTCTCTTTCTCTCTCGCTTCTGTGTCCCCGCGGCAAACAGGCGCGATGCTTTCGCAGGGAGAGAGACGACTCGAGCCTAGTCGAGAAACCGGCGACTTCTATCGCGAAACGAGTTGCGTACCCGTCGCCCGTTATCTCCGTCAGAGTTGCTCGAGATAAGAACTGTTTCGCGTTTTTTATTTCCAAGTCACGTCGATGCTTCGGGCGAGCGTGAAATGCCGCAGCTGAAAAGCAGAGGCGTGAAGGGAGGGGGAGGTCTCGAAGTGTCGCTTCGAGGGTGGTTGTACCAGTGGGTGACTGGCATTGTGAATTTCACCTACAGACGCCAAATGCGATTCGCTGAATATATTTTTATCTGTTGACGAGAGGACGAATAAAGGCATTTTTACGTATAAATATAATCATTTTAAACACTTTTTTATCGGATTTTTTGTAAACACTATTGTTTTCGAGTGGTCAACCACTGGGGCTGCGATTGAAAAATCGATTTTCCGAGGTTTCTTAGCCTCGCAAATTTATTCTTTTTTTTTAGTTTTTTTTTTTTTTTTTTTTTTTTCGCTTCGAGTGTCGCTTCGAGGGTGGTTGTACCAGTGGGTGACTGGCTTTGTGAATTTCATCTACAGCCATCAAATACGATTCACTGAATATATTTTTATCTGTTGAGAGGATGAATAAATAAAGACATTTTTACGTATGAATATAATAATTTTGAGCACTTTTTTATCGGATTTTTTGTAAATACTATTGTTTTCGAGTGGTCACCCACTGGGGCTGCGATTGAAAAATCGATTTTCCGAGGTTTCTTAGCCTCGCAAATTTATTCTTTTTTTTTCTTTTTTTTTTTTTTTTCGAGGCACGTGCGACGCCTCGAAAATTCCACGAGCGGTGGCCCGAGGCGATATCTAAGCGGGGTTATGTTTGTATTCTTTCTATATTTAAAGTGTCTCGCGATGGATGAGACTGGCGAGGCGCTGTCCTCGCGGCCGCGTGTCGCCGGCCAGTGTCCCCGGTCGCGCTCGAACGATAGGCGCGCGATTAATCAACCCCGCGGATGTGAGATCTCGTTGTATCCCCGGTACGAACGATGCTCGCCTCCGCGACTGCCAATTAGCGCCCTCGTAAATCGAGCTATTGAGACGAGCACGTGAAATTTGGTGCATTGCGGCTCGATAATATCGCGCGTTGAAGACTGGAATTCCTCCGTCTTCAATAGACTTCAATAATTCTTCTATATTTCACTCATATTACAGTTGGAAAAAAAAAATAAAAAAAATAAAAAATAAAAAAATAAAACGGTATCACTTTAAACGCAATAACGAACTGCATTTTTTTGATACGAGATTGCAATTTTCAACGACCAATTTTTCTCAGTCTTAGTTTTAACGCTTCGAAATTTATTTTACTCGTACTCATAATAAAAATACTCGACCGAGCCAGGTGGTCTTAGTTAGCGGAAAAATTCGAAGAAAATAGCGAGTGGGCATTTCGATAGTAAGAATTTATGGCTTAATCCCCGACCCAATGGACACAGTCCTCTTGAGGCTTTGCGAGCGGTCGGAAAGATTTTTCGTCCCGTTGTTCCTGGAAGTCGTTAAGGTCCTTCGCAAACGCTCGATCCACCGTGTAAGAAAGAATAAAAGGTCGAAAGATCGGATGAATTTCCCGGCGGCATTTTTTGTTCGGAAATAATTTTCAACTCAAGAAAGCGAAGACTGAAAAACGCGAACGCGTCTTTCCGTCTCTGTCTCGCGTGTAGCATCCTCTCCGCCCCTAACCGACATCCCTCGATGCTCCGGGGTGGCCATTTGCCTGGTCGACGTCGTCGTCGTCGTCGCCAGCGCGTCGTCCCTCTACGTAGCACAACAAAGCGTAACCACGACGACTCTGGTATCGAGTCCCAGCCTTCGGTTGCCATCACAAAACTTTCAACTTGTTATAGAGGCTACAGAGTTTGGTCCGCGCGGTTATCCTAACATTCTAAACATGCTCAAACGCACACATTAACTATTAAGGGGTTTCGCAACTGCACATGAAAATTCAATAAAAAATTGCATTAAAAAAAATAAATTTAAAACGAAAAAAAAATGTAAGGAGACTAATAATCATGGATGCGTTAATTGAATAAATAGCATTCTGTAATAATTTGCAAACTCCCTTAAACTAAAGAAAAAGTTTGAGCTATTTTTGGTGGGCGACCTAAAAAAATAAAAATAGTAAATTGTCTGTTTTAAATTTTGTTGTAGCTTTTTTTTATTTTTCTTTCTTCAGATTATGCAAAATATTAAAGTGAAAAATTGGATATCATTCTTTTTGTGAATAATTGAACGATTCTCGTTATCGTAAGACTGCTGTTAGTGGACATGTACTGCATGTAAATTGACGGTGCAATGTGCATGCGCGCAGATAACGCTTGATAAGCCAGAAGGGTAAAGATTGAGAGATCATCGGGTCGTTCGATCTCCAACCGCGGCTATTTCTTTTTTTCCTCCCAAGAAAAGTAGGAAGCCATCGACCAACTCAAAAGCACGTGCGGCTACTCGACTGTGTTATTTTCCTTTTATTTCCATTGTTCCTCGGACCTGTTGAGCCTGACGCTATTTCTTATCTCAATATCTCTTTTCTTCGCAATCTCTCGCTGCGGAACGTAACTCTATCGTGTCGCAGGTAGCAATGGTTATCACAGTTTTGCATAATATGTGGGTCGATGCACACACCGCAGGCTGTGTGCTGCTCTTGTACGCGTTGATGCTAATGCGTTGAGAAACTTCGAGAGTGCCACGAACAGGCATCGTAAAATCGACACTCGAGTTATGTCCTACTTTATTCCATACATTTGCAAAAATTTGCAAGTACCGATTAACAAATTTTTGCATTTCGAAGAAAGAACATTTCTCATCTATGCAAACACTTTGTGCTTTATGATATGTTCGTTCCCACGAAATTAAATTTTCCTGAATTTGATCATGTTTCAATGATTTTTTTTTAATGCTGTAAACATGACGAAATCAAAGTGAGAAGGCGAATAAAAATAGCCGGGGCAACCGGGTCTTGTTTCCGTATAAAGAGGAGAAGCTGACGTCATGAAAGGGCGGCTGGTACTCAGTTCATCGAGCGACTGACGATCATTCTCAATCAATACTTCGACCATCCGCTATAAAAGTATAATGAACCAACCCGCTCAGCTAAACCGCTCAGGAATACTAACCCTGAATCTTGCCTCAAAAAAAAAAAAAAAAAATACCACAGATCAGCTGTTTTTAGCCCAGAACACTTATTCTCTCGTTTCATTTTTCTGAACCAACAAAAATCGCTCTTAAAATCATAATTCAGCTCCAAAGTGAAAACACGATGGCGCGTTAACCGGCAAATCATTCGCGCACTTGTTTCGCGAAGGTTTCGGCTTCCCTGTTGGCCCATCCAACGCTGCCACTCGTTACTCTCCACAGCAACGGCCGGCGAATCCCGTGCGGCGAAAAAAAGTCAAACTAGCAGTCGTAAAGAGTGACATTAAAAAAAAAAAAAACGAGAAAAAAAGAAAAAAAAAACAACGCAATGCCGTAAAAGTCGAACTCTCGGGACTAGCCATACGATGTAGTGCAGTTTACGGTACACGCGGTGTACATAGATATATATAGGAACCGGGTGGCCAGTTTCGAGGGAGGAAAGGGAATGAGGATAATGGCGAGCGAGGACAAATTGTTGCTACCGGTGGATGTCGACCTGGCATTGCCCAGAGGTGGCTCTCGTTACGAGGCTAACACAGCGACGGCGGCGGGAACGCGACGAGAAGCCAAAGAGAGAGAGAAACAGAGACAGAGAGAAACAGACAACAGAGAGAAACAGAGAAACAGCGGAGAAATTGACGCGGTGAGAACATGTACACACGAACGTGGGACAAACATTATTCGGTCTCTCTCTCTCGTCGCCCGGTTTGTTCTGTCCGTGTCACGGCCACCTGGAAGCGGTCAAGTCGGGAAATGCCCTCTCCCCTTGACGCCTGCCCTGCTTCGCGCGTCTCAAATTTCGTTGGGTAACGCGCAATGCGCACACCGCCACATTTGCAACTCGAAAACGGGACAATTGACGACGAAAAGTTTAACCGAGGCGACAGACACGACTGTTGAAAGCAGCGGAGGGTGCCCACGACTTGTGGATGTGGAAAACGCAACTGCGGTGTTTATTCCCTGATATACGTTGCGCAGATTCAACTATTTTAGTTGTAAATTTGAGTTGCTTTTTAGCTAAAACAAAATTACAGGTTTCGTTACCGACTGTTATCAGCTGGACTTGTGTCAGATCGGTAATCGGCCTTGTTCACGAAAATTACCGACGCGGCAATTGTATTTCTCGAATTCAATTCATTGACCCAAAAAATTGCTAGATTTGAAAAAAATTGAACTAGTAAAATTCTGACTAAAAAAATACCCGAAAAAAATTGAAAGAAAATGACGAAACTAAGACTTTACCGTCACTAGCATCGAAAATGTCAAAATAAACTGTTCACCCTACCGTCATTTTCTTGTCATTCAACGGCGACCCTCTAATCACAGTAATTTCTCATAAACATTTTCTCATAAACAATATTTTCGCGGAAAAAAATTATCTTTTCTCACGCTGAACAAAGAAAATAAAAAATCCCCGTAAACGACCCTCACGTCACAATTATATCAATTTTTCAAGCGCCGAGACGAGTTCGCGCTCGATAAACGTCAATGAATCCGGAGAAACGTGAACAAGGTCGCGGGTGTTGCACAAACGGCGCGGAATTGCGACAGCAGCCGCGCGCGTCGTTCCTCCGCATCGGCCGTGCGCTCACTCTTGATCTCGATTCGCTGTTTGCGTGCCGCGCTGGAATGACTTATGAGTCGCGAGCTCGGTATATTAATTGAATCATTGTAAAGCAGTCGTCGGTTCTTTCACTCGCGCTCGTCAACGCGCCAGAGACTTCCACATGGCCGAGGTTGCTCCCACGCCTTCCATCCGTTTTGCGTTCCGCGCGATAGTCGGCCAATCGTTCGCTTATCTCCGGTCGACTGCAACGACGATAGCAGCGATAACAGCCGAAGGGTCTATTTCTGAGCATTTGGTATAGTTCGCTACCTAGGTTTTCATATTCCCGCTTCTCTTATAGAAAATTTGTACCGTTACATTCAGCCCGAACCAGCCACTGATCAGGCTCGGGCAAGGATGACTCGGGCCTGACCAGGGCGTGACCAGCGCCGATTGCAATGCCGTACATTTTGTGCCAGAGTCCAAAAATGTTGTGTTACGATATCCAAAAAAACATTTGTTATTGGATGCCAATGTTACATTGAGAAAACGGGGATCGGGTGACAAACAATAAATACTATACTCACTTGAAATATGCTATTAGCTTGAAAATAAGTGTTGAAAGAAAGACGATTTTTCCTACGCGTGTGCTAATAAATACTTTTTTCTACGCGTGTTATAATAATTACGAAAAAAATCTGAACAGGTTCTACTAAATTGTTATGCTGGTCAGCACCAAGCACACTAATTCTGGGACTAATCACCACACCCTAAGACCCTCGTTTTCTCTGTGCTATGTTAAAAAAAAAGCGTTCGTTCTTGAGCCATCTATTGGTCCTATAAGAGTTAGACGTCCTATTCAAAAGTGTAATTTTAGAGTCCTATGAGCGTGAATTTTCATCCGATGTTATCAGGGTATTCTCGCTCGATTGGTATATATTTATAGTTCGAAAATTCGACGGCTTCGAGGGTGACCGCGTGTTTGTTCGCTCGGTGGGTTTGCTCCCTTCGCTCCCGCTCGAGACTCCCGACCCGTAGTCCTTGGCTCTCGGGCGCTCTCCGCGTGTTCGCCACACTTGTTCACACACGCCAACTTAACTTTTATACGCGGCTACCACTATGGCTATGGCTGTCGCTGCTGCTGCCGCTGTTGCTGCATCGTGGAATGCAGTCGGAGAGTCGTGCGGTATTCGCCGCCGCATCGAGTGTGTACCGAGCGTTTCTCGCGGGCCGCTGCTGCGGATTCTGCTGCCGCCTCTCCGTATGCATCGCGCAACTCTGTACACGCAACTTGCGAACGCGCGAGCGACGCCCGGTCAAGCCGGCTCGTTGGCCCGGCCAACGTTGCGCGACACCTGTGGTTATTAACCGGTACAGTTATAGTCAAATGGTAAATATCTCGACGGCTGAGCAGCGCAACGAGACTTGCGCACCCGCATTCCGCGCGGCTCGAAGTGCCGGCCAAATATTGGCGATTGACGTTGGAGTCATCGGGTGACGAACGGGACGAGCGTGACGCACTTCCTTGTTACGGGATTTCCGTTTCTGACGTTCAGCGAGGATTTGCGGCTCTGATTGTTCTGGCCAGAATTTTCTATGTTGTAATTTTAGCATTTGTGGATCTGATTTCCGGTCGAAATGTGCCGTCGTGGCCTATTTTTTTTGCACTGAGAAAAGAGTTTGTCGACTGTAAAGCAATCCTTTTTTTGTAAGCAAAATGAATACGTATTAGGTATTAACAAATTTGGTTTTAGTCAATCGAGACTCAACTGACCCAAATGAAGATTAAATCAGAGAATGTAAATTTAAATCATGTGTCTCAATTCGTATATAACAATAACAAGCAAGTAAACATTTATTTCGCCGCATTTACATTTATTTACCGCAAGTAAACATTTATTTTTGTTGCCTCAATCACTGAAACATTTGTCAGCAGTCAACGCAAACTCTGTTTCGCCAGCGGAGACACCGGCTTTTGACCTTCACTGTCACTCACAAGTCATGTTGCAAACACAAAGTGTTCGCGACGAGAAGGTTAAGTTGAGAATTTCATATTAAAGAATCGAGAGGAATTCCCAGTGATGGACGAGAGTGGAAGAAGATGAAAAAAAAAAAAAAAAAAAAAAAAAAAAAAAATTGTCCATGCACTGCGCAGTCGGCGCAGCTGATGATGTCGACAGTAGTGCGACAACAGCGCGCGGCGCGGATTGACCACGTTTCTGCGGCTCGAATCTGTGTTCGTGGCCTCATCTCGTTACCACGGGCAACCCGCGCGCGCGCGCTACGCCACATCGCAACCGACTCGCCGCAATATTACGAGCTATCTCGAGAATCTTTATTACACCGGGGGCGAGATTAGCCCGGAATAGTTGCGTTCGTATCTTCACGACTTGTGTAGCCGAGGTACATTCTCCGCTGCTTGCTGCCGCCGCTGCTGCACCTCATGAATCTCGTGGGATTCACGACGTTTGAACTCTTCGTATTCTTCTGCTCTGCCCGGAATAACAATTTGTGGCTTTATCGTTATTCGCATTGTGACAACATTGCAACGATTTTTCAACTGTGCCTCGGAAAGCGTAAAACACAAAGTACAAAACTATTCTTCTACTTTAAGAAAAGTGACTTGTTCTATTTTTCACCGGGAAATAAAACCAACTAATTTTGTTGTTTTTCAGGACTTTTTAAAATTTATAGATGATTCAAGATTGTAAAAATTTAGGTCACTCAAGTTTTTTTTGCCAATCTTTTGCCAAACTTGGGATTTTGAAACAATGTCGGAATAGAATCATTGACGTTAAAATCATTGAATATAATTATTATAACGATTATGTTGGAAATAATTGATTTGATTAAAACGCAATTACGATAATGTTAGTGATTCGCGGATTTGTGATTCATAGACATTTTCGCGCTTGGTGCAATGCAACGCGATAATAATCATACGAGGCGAATAATCTTTTGCCAAACTTCGGATTTTTTTTAAATGTCTGAAAAGAATCATTGACGTTAATAACAAAATCATTGAATATAATTATTATAACGATTATGTTGGGAATAATTGATTTGATTAAAACGCAATTACGGTAATGTTAGTGATTCGCGGATTTGTGATTCATAGACATTTTCGCGCTTGGTGCAATGCAACGCGATGATAATCGCATACGAGGCGAATAATTGCGGTTGCACGAACACGCGTGTCCCACCGGCGGCGCGGAGAGCCCCGATAAATCGATGCACCGAACGAGCTTGTTGAGAAAATCTCGAGGTCAACGCTGCACCTTCCCCGTCGTCGTACTTTCGTTGTGTATCTAAACACTACGCATAATCAGCATCGGCATCGAGAGCCTCTCACTCGGCCGCAGTATTACTGTATATTAATGTAGTGCGCCGCGCAGCATTGTATGTATATCTATATCCATATATAGATATATATAGGCTGGCAGCAACTTTGCGATTCTCGCTCCGCGGGCTTTGTTTACGTAATCGCGTCCCAGCCTCTCCAGCGATATGCGATCCGCGATGCTCGTACACTCGGTGCCTCTCGGCTCTTGTGGCGTACGAGTCCCCCTCCCCCCTCCCCTCCCCCACATCCCCGTTTACTCGCCGCTGGAGTCGCAAAATTCAATAAATATTTCAGCGAACTCGGAATGGAAGAAATAAAACAATTTCGTTTTTCTAATTACAGTTAGATGGATTTTTGTCAAGAGGGTCATCAATTTTTTTTCCTTGCCTACAGGAAAAAAGCTGCATTCTGTTTTCAGTTCGAATAAACAAAAGCGGAGAGAGATGGAAAGAGTAGCGACTCGAAATCAATTTTTTTGGCATTTTTTACCACCGATTTTTTTTTTTTAGTTGACGCTGAAGTCGCAAAATTCAATAAATATTTCAGCGAACTCGAAATGGAAGAAATACAACAATTGTTTTTTTTTTCTTATTACAGTTCGATGGATTTTTGTCAAGAGGGTCATCGATTTTTTTTTCCTTGGCTACAGGGAAAAAGCTGCATTCTGTTTTCAGTTCGAATAAACAAAAGCGGAGAGAGATGGAAAGAGTAGCGACTCGAAATCAATTTTTTTGACATTTTTTACCACCGATTTTTTTTTTTTCAGTTGGCGCCCTCCAATTTTTTTTTCTTGTCGCAAAATTCATGTCATTTTGCACAGTTTCGCTCGTTTCAAAATACTATTCACAACCGTCAAGTTTGAGCGTAATCACACGATGGCAAATTTCCCTTCCGCGGGTCATCTGCATATCTGCCGTCAGGCACGTACGAACGTCGGCAACATAATACTCGTTGCAAACGCAGCTCTCTGCGCCGCAGCAGCAGCCTTCGCAATTAAATTCCTCGGGATCGAGAGAGCCGCGCGGCGCTCTATCCCACGCCGCGGGAACTCGCGGAAAAATGTGACTCGCGATACACCGCGCAGCTCGAAGGTATCGGTGTTACGCAGCTATGTTTTGCATCTGTATAAACGCGCGGTTGGTGAACGCAAGGTGCAAATCTCCGCGCGTCGATAAATCACTTTCGAGCATCTCCCCCTCCCCTACGTCTTATCGTCGATTCGTACGTGCATTCGTACGAATTTATCATCGCTCCTGAGCAAACATCGAATTTGTCTTGATAGCGTGTAAACCGTCCGGCGAGGAGCAAGAAGAATATCACAGAGACGCTCGAAAAATCTCGATTGCACGCGAACTCGGCGAATCTTCCCGCCGGCCGCGATTAATCACCTCCCTCGATGCATAATATATAGGCCCCGAGAAATTGCCCCGTGAGAAATTTATCGACAATTTTTTTTTCACCCCCTCCTCCCTTTGTGTTTTCACGGTGATTTAATTAAGCGTGAAATTGAAAGGTTAACGGTGCTTTCCGAGTCAGGGTTCGGTAAAATTTTTCATCCGCGCGATTCGCGAATTCGGATTTATCGTTTAATCTTCCCGCTATTAGATCGTCGCTTTTTTTTTATCCGGACCGAGGAATGGAATCGCGTTTTTTTTTCTCCGAGATGAAAAATCCGACGTGAAATTCGAGAAAAATTGACTGCCGAGGATTCATCAAATTTTCCCGAATTGTGGGTCGCGAAATGGGAATTATATTTATTTCTATGATTCGAGAAATGGAGACACACGAATTGATAAAATAATTACACATATTCGTACCAATTGTGAGAATGAAAAATAGCAAATATCGAATTATTCGTCGAACTGATAAATATTAAATAAATATATGATGGAATTTTCATATTCCATAAATATTTATTGCTTTGGAAAATGATTATTTATTTTCAATGACCCTATTTAATGATCAATATCGCATAATATTCTTGTTTATCGGTTTTACATCACGTTCCATTGCCAATAGATTCATGGAACGAGACAAGTGTCCCAATAAGGCAGATCAAGAATATGTTTGACGTGGGCGTCGTCCGCCCTTTTTCTCCGACTGAGCTGCAGTGTCTCGTGGATCTCGTAACACACGAGTTTAACCGTTAAATGCAAAACGCTCGGCGAGGACGAGTGAAAAATTAACGGTTCGCCAGTGACGTTACCGTCGGCGGCCTCGAACGACGACATTGGCCGGCCTTGCCACTGACACATCCTTTCCCGGTTTGCTCTTTCGACCGACGACTCTCTTAATCTCAATGAACGCCTTCTCAGTCTCGCACATCGCTTGCTGGTCATCTCACCTGTTGGAAGAATTCGCGCTCGCTTTCACTCTCACAACGACGGCGACCACTCTCACTTTTTCCGACCATCTTATCCTTTGTATTGCTGCAACACGATATCCACTTTTTTATTACGAGATGAAAAAAATGCAAAAAGAAAATTCGTTGATTTTTCGGGAATTCAATTAAATTATGGGTTACAAGATACCAAGGATTTTTATATTCGACGGGAATTGATAGATGAACGTAAAGGGCACATTTGTGGCCATTTTTTAGTGCTGTGCAAAGTTGATAATCATCTTAATTCATTTTTTTATCATAAGAATTTAATTTTAATGGTTTCCTGCATTATAAAAATACCTAAAATTAGGTTATAAATATCTACATCTTTTTATTATAATCTATAATAAAAATCTATCTATATATTATAGGTCATAGCGATTTGACGTAAGCGGAGAGTGGACCGCGAATCCGATGGCGCTCGAGGTCGCTTAGGATGAGAATTTCATTTCAATACCAGTGAATCCGGTCGTGAGAAAGTCGGAATGTTTTATTTTTATTTTTCGCAAATCATCGTAGCGGTGCTGCTTTCATGTTCCCCGCGGTCCCGTGAGTTTCCTTCCACCGATGACGTAAAATCAGGAGAACAGATGACTTAGGAAGAAAATTACAAATAAAAATAATACAAAAAGCATCGAGTAAAAAGGGAAAACCGCGAGCGGAATTAGCTCGCAATATCCGATGCAGCTCTTTGCAATTCTAGAGTTGGTACGTACCTCCCGGTGCCTGCGAGGCGGCAGTCATTATCGGCTATTACTACTTCTTTCGTATATATATCTTCATTTGTGCCGGATATTATCATAGCGCGAGGGGAAAATGACGAGCTGAATATAGATACAAGTAATAAAGATTTAGTTCGTTTTTGTAGACATGTTGAATCACCGCAAATCAATCGGCTGACCACGTGTGGAAATGACTCGCCCAGACACTCCAACTTAAAAAATCGTTTTTCGTGTTTTTCTTCTCAAATTTTCGATTTTTCAGGCAAACCACGGTCGTTTTTGGAATCAGCGGGAAATTTGCCATCGGATAGGGTTTTTAAACTTGGCGGAATCGAAGATTTTTTTTTCGCAAAAAAACGCAAGGGGTACCCCTTCAAAAAATTTGCGATTTTTAAGGGTCAACTTTAAAAATTTACAAAAAATTGAAAAATCAATACAACGCGTTCCGTTTGGCGGCATTCTCTTCGGTGAAGAGTCTTCTTTCAAATGCAAAAAGAAAATCCCGATTATATTGATCCAAAGAAAAATTACCCGAATTTTAGTAAAATGCCAAAATTGGGAAAAAGTGAAAAATCGTTTTTCGCATTTTTCTCCTCAAATTTTTTATTTTCCGGGCAAAAACCGGTCATATTTGGAATCAGCGGGAAATTTCCCATCGGATAGGCTTTTAAAACTTCGTCAAATCAAATTTTTTTTTTCGCCGAAAATCGTAAGGTTCTTCCCTACGCTGACTAACCACCAACCGCGCGTGTCATTGTTCCTAATTATTTATAAAAACGAAATAAGCAAAAAAATGCGATGTAATGAACGGGCCTCGACGCCTTCGCGCGGTAGCATATGACGTAGGTTCAGGTTTAGGGGTCGTGCAAAGTTCTCCCCCGGTTTTCTCGATTCGTTCGAGCCCCGGAAAGCTCTGATGGTTCTCGAGCGAGCGGCACATATAAGACAGAGATCCGCGAGCCTGAATTATTGAGGATGGCGTGCAGCTCGCGGCGAACGACTCGTCGCGGCGCGGGCGGCGTACGTATCGCTGGTGTACAGCCTACCCCGCCCCCCCCCCCCCCCCCCGGTGGGGGGGCTTCGCCTCCCTTTTGCCTCCGCTGCCACTGCTACTGCTACTTTGCTGCTGCTGCTGCTGCTGCTGCCAGCACGAGAGGCTTTACCCAACACCACCACCACTACCACCACCCATACCTGTAATACCGCGACAGGTCGCCTCTCTGTCTGCTCGCGAGCTGACCCGTCTCGTCCGGCCGGCGTCCGGCACCCTCTTCTCCGCTGGTCGCGCCCCCACCGCTCAACCAATCCCCTGCAACCCTCCTCTCACTGCGACGCTGCTGCACGGTACAATGCGCATATATCTGCTATTCTACGATTTTTGTTTTCAACGGAATATGAAAACAATAAAAAGAATGAAAGTCACTTTGAAATTTAGAATTAGTTTCAACGTATTTTTATCTGTTGGAGAATAATTTATTTTTTTCGGGGATTTTACAATATCAATTTACAATCAAAGGAATATGATTACATTGTAAATATAATTAGCAGATCATTATTTTTTATTTGGTTCCTGGAAGTAAATCATTTTTTTCGCAGCAGTGATTAAATGACATTCAATAGATTTCTCAGACAGACATTTTTCTTGGAAACAGAGAACGTGGAATCGAAAAGGGAAGGAACGGATAGCGGGCTAATATGGTTCGTTGGATTTTCTGTAATATTACATCACTAGGATTACTGAACCGAAGAGCACGTTGTGAAAGAAGGGAATAAGGGGGGTTGGGGGTAGTAACCCTGGTTACAGGATTCCAGGTCATCTCGCTAGTATCACAACTAATTGAGACGCTCGTTAAACCCGGAAAGTGCGGAGGACGAGAGTATATTTACGTGGGTCGACGAAAGACACAGAGAAACGGAAGGTCTACTCGTATTATTAACGTGCTCATTAAATTTTTCGCTCGTCTTCTTCGTCTCTTATTCTAATACGCTACTCCTCAACGTTTCTTCCTACGTACGCAGGCATCGCTGTACTTCACTTGCGTCACCGGTTAGGTCTAATCGATATTGCGGTTATGCAATATTTTATTTTTGTCATCAGACAAAAATTATTCCGACTTTCTCGAAAAATTTACAACATTTTTTACTTTTTCCGTTTTTTATTTTAGCTTTTTGGATTAATAAATTTATTATTTCCATGAAGCTTCATCGAAATTATTAGTATTAATAACGGTCGACAAAAATGTAATTTTGAGTCAAAGGACATTATTCAGTTTTAAAAAAAATGTACAAAAATGTACAAAATGTTACATTTTTTCCTATTTCCGTTTTCTGTTTTTGTTTTCTGAATTAATAAACGAAATTATTTACATGGAGTTTCATGAAAATTTTTAGTATCATATGATTGGCGATTTTCATAATAGAGTTAATAACAGCTATGCATAATTTTAAGCGAAAGCAAATTATTCGTATGATAAATTTATATCAATAATTGGACGGCTGACACGTTTACGGCAACTTGCCCGGTGCATCTCGCCCCTTCTTTGGCAAGAATCGCGCGACAGCAGCAGCGCGGTTCAAGTCACGGAATCGTCGAAGCTCCCTCGTCACTGCGTCGCGCTTTATAAGCCGAAGAGACGAACCGACGAGACCCAACGGCCCAGACAGACGGCTGCGATTCTTCGTGCCCGCCCAAAACGGGGCCCTCGCTGGCTCCTGGCTCTCGACTACGTGTCGTGAATTCGTGATG
Organism: Itoplectis maculator; assembly: GCA_964034905.1. Classification (NCBI taxonomy): domain Eukaryota; kingdom Metazoa; phylum Arthropoda; class Insecta; order Hymenoptera; family Ichneumonidae; genus Itoplectis; species Itoplectis maculator. The sequence continues at coordinate 2,191,182 of OZ035870.1, forward strand.
AACGCGAAATTTCACTGAGGGTGATCGTCGCGAAAGTCAACTTTATTCATTCAGCTCATACGTCAAGTTGCTTCATTCTCTCTATAAAGCAAAAAAAAAGTTTACATTAATTTTTAACATTTCGCTTATTTTTCTATAATGAAATCGTCAAATTGACAAATTAGGTTTTCTTAATCACTATATTTTGCATGGTTTTTACTTTTTCCTTGAAGTGTCTTGAAACACAAATTTCGAATTACACCGTAAAAACCATGTGTAACGTTCGACCCCAGCCGTCTCATCGGTCGCGCTAAAATAGAAAAGAGTCCTCGGATCGATATAATCGCACGTCTATTGTAGATGCGCCATAATGCTCGCGCGGGTAACATGCGATACGTGTCCTTTCGAAGCGACAGAAGTATATTTCCATCCGAATCAACGCTCCAATTTGTTGTCTCCGTAATGCGAAGAGGAGTCTTATGAAATAAAAAAATCGATGTAATCGCAGTCGTTCCATTGTAACAGCGCTTTTTATATGTACATATATACATAGATCCATCTACACGTCGTTCGCGGCGCGTCCTTTTCACTCTCGCTTCCCGTGCAACTTGCGTATGCAGAAGCTAGTGTAGAGCGAAAATAAATGAATTCGTCATCGAGGTCGTGATTATTGTGCTTTACTTCGAGAAACTTCGCTATAAATCGCAAAGTACGACTCTCGTGTTCGTTAAATTTTAATAAAACTTCGCGTCGGCACATTTTCCGAATCAACGTTCCAGTTCGGCCAAAAAATTTTTTTTTTTCAAAATCAACTAAAAAAGGGTTTTAACCAGTGTTTTCAGGGGTAGAATATGCGACTTGAGAACGATGGTATAGGTTAAAAGTCGATATTTTGAAAAAATAAATTTCGTGACCCCGATTTGGGCGGTTTTTGGCCCGGCGGCCAGATCTACGATTTTTGACAAACTGATGGGCCAAAAATTTTTTTTTTCAAAATCAACTAAAAAAGGGTCGTAACCAGTGTTTTCAGGGGTAGAATATGCGACTTGAGAACGATGGTATAGGTTAAAAGTCGATATTTTGAAAAAATAAATTTCGTGACCCCGATTTGGGCAGTTTTCGGCCCGGCGGCCAGATCTACGATTTTTGACAAACTGTTCGGCCAACATTTTTTTTTTTTCAAAATCAACTAAAAAAGGGTTGTAACCAGTATTTTCAGGGGTACAATATGCGACTTGAGAACGATGGTATAGGTTAAAAGTCGATATTTTGAAAAAATAAATTTCGTGACCTCGATTTGGGCGGTTTTCGGCCCGGCGGCCAGATCTACGATTTTTGACAAACTGTTCGGCCAAAAAATTTTTTTTTCAAAATCAACTAAAAAAGGGTCGTAACCAGTGTTTTCAGGGGTAGAATATGCGACTTGAGAACTATGGTATAGGTTAAAAGTCGATATTTTGAAAAAATAAATTTCGTGACCTCGATTTGGGCGGTTTTCGGTCCGACGGCCAGATCTACGATTTCTGACAAACTGTTCGGCCAAAAAATTTTTTTTTTTCAAAATCAAGGGATTCTTAGTTGCGATTTACCCTTTTAAAGCTTTATAAAAGCGCAGCAGCGCAAAAGTATCTCGGGCACGCGCGCTAGCGCGTGTGATTAGCCTAGTGTACATATATTTTTCCATACACAAATATATACATAGATCCATCTACGCGTCCTTCACGGCGCGTCCATTTCACTCTCGCTTCCCGTGCAACTCGTGTAAAGCGAAAATAAATGAATTCGTCATCGAGGTCGTGATTATTGTACAGCACGTCGAGAAACTTCTCTGTAAATCGCACGTGCTTCGTTCGCAATGTGCGTGTGTCATATATCAAGGCCCCCTTCAAACTCTCCTTCTCGTTGAATTTTAACAAAACTTCGCGTCGCAGCACACTCGACGTGTGCGCCGTACGGCAAAGGCGGGTATAGGCGGGTATCAGGTATATCAGGCGCATATAGGGAAGCTCGCGATTGCCCCGAGCCGCCGCGGCTTGCACACGTTCTTTTCCCATATGCAATTGCCGGGGAGAATTCTCCTTTGACCCGACGCCACATATACGACGCGGAGCGTATATTACATGTAATAAGAGCGCTATGCAGTCGCCGTTGCGGGGCCACGTAATATCTAGTCTTTCAACTTCATGCCGACAATCGCCGGTGTATAGCTTAATGCCGCCGCCGGTAGTTATGCTTCCTCGTCGTTTTCGTTTATTGCTGTTATACGAGAGACGCGCTCGCTATGAATTCAACCACGAGTTTTATTTTTTATTATTTTTATTTCACTTCCACCTGTATCACTCAGATGTTTGTCATAATTAAACAGATTTTTGCTGCTACTTGAGAGCACTTTCTGTGCTTTTTTTCTAGTTACTTTAGCAGTTTAGTTTTTTTTTTCATACAAATTCAGAATGTATGTGAATCGTTTATTGCTCGCAAATTTCCTCGTCTCTATTTCTCTTTTAATACATCGTCTCGGTTCTTCACGCCTAAAAATGCAAACGTTTATATTTTTTTTTAACTTTGAATCCCAAGTAAACTCGAAAAAATGGTTATCCAAGGCGGTATCTTTGACTTTACTTAAAAAAAAAAAAAACCAAGAAAAGTCCTTTGCAATTCGATACTTTTGATCTTTTCAAACGCAATTTTTACTTTTCATCTATTCCATAAAAAATGAATTCATTACGAGTCAACTGACGTTCAGATATGTAATTCTACTTTAAAAAAAAAAAGGTAGGAGATCGATTTCACGGTGTTGCTTTCCCCCGACACATCGGTTGCATATATTAAATATAGATCGGCCTTTGCCGTAGGTTCTGGATTTCTGCGTCGTGTGAGTCGTCGTCCGATATGAAGTTTCTGCGTCCTATAGATAGGCGCGCGCATATATCGTATATATGTTGTTCGCGGGGGTCCGAGCGCCTGAGGGGGGCGGGGGTGGGAGGGTGGGAGGGGGTGGATGAAAGTAGCCAGGCACTTGGTCGGAAGGGGGAGGGGGGTGCACCGCAGAGGTGACCACCCTCCAGGTGGGTCGGATAGTGGGTGGCTATCAAATATGCCAGGACAGATGCGTCGTCCCCACAGTAGTTTGCGATTCTTCCCTCGGCTGTTTCCCGGCGCACCGCTTATACATCCGCCACAGCAGCAGCAGTAGCTTCAGCAGCAGCAGCAATAGTAACAGAACTTGCAACACCGCCACTTTTCCATTCCTTCCTTCACCCTCGCGGAATACACCGCGACGCACTAGCTTTCTTCCTTCCCTTCTGTCCCTCACTCTTGTTCTCCAGAACTCACTGTCTATCCATAGCAGCTCTCCTCCTCCTCCTTCTCTCTCCCTCTCCGTCATTCTCCTATCTCCCTGCTCTGCTTTTCATACCAACGACGTCTCTTTCCCCTCTCCACGGTCTCCTTCTCCTTCTCCTTTCCTCGTCCATTTTTTTTTCTGTCTCTCTTTCCCTTGAACAGCGTCGTCGCCATGTAATTACAGAGAGCGAAGAACTCTGTTGTACAGCTGCGAGCTACAACTTTCCGTATTTCGTTGTCGTCCCACACCGCACCCTCCCGGTGCACGAACTTTGCACCGCAGCAGCGACCCTATTTTATTTTTCCTTCTTTTTTTTTTCTTTAATTTTATTTTTTTTTTCGCGAATCGCAAGACCAGACAACCAGGTCTACTCGTGAATTTTACGAATTTTATGCACACTTTTTTCGTTTTATTTCTTCCTTATTTCTTATTTTCTTTTTTTTTACGTCTCTTTTGATATTGCGGATGAAGCGACCGGGAGAGCGTCCCGAGGGTTTCCAGGAGCTTCAACATCCGGCGGGAGACGCCGGTCCGTGTGCTCTGGCTTCGGTTCTCGATGCGCGCGAGCTTTTCGGAAGGCAACCCCCTTCCTCTCTTTCGTGGAATTGTTTGTCTACAGCTATGCCAAGCTATATAAGTTTTAATATTATCTACATCTATATATGGAGTGAAAACAAAAAATGTAAACCGTAAGGTAATAAACAAATTCAATGTTATCAAGTAAACGGCGAGTACAAAGCCCTAAAATGAAATTGTCGAGTGGATCGCAAACTTTGCTCGCCTATCGCAAAGTCCGTCGCGGGTTTGAGGGTAGAGGAGGTCGCGGGCAGTGAGAAAGAAGAAAAAAAAGTAGGAGGACAGTGGATCGTGGGGTATCAATATTTTACGTGGACACGTTCGGCCATGCATCGATCGACGCTTTAACTGCATAATTAATGGCCGTACGCCGCCCGATCTGCCGGTACTTCGCCAAGTCTTTCACTTTGATCGTACACCACACGTATGCTTATATATACATACATATATATATTGTCTACATGTACCTGCCAGCTTTGTCTGTATTCTCAATTCCTGTCTATTCTCCTCTCGTGAAACGAGAGATAACGAGAAATAAACGAAAGAACGGATGGGCTTCGAGCACAAAAGGTGAACCACGTAAGACGAAGAGAAAGAAAAAGCAAGATAGGAAGTAGAAAGAGCCGGGGAGGTCAGACGGCCAATACGAATAGAGCTCGATCCCTCCGATCGACTCTAAGGCAGTTCACCAATAAACACATAAGTAACTTAACCCTGCGTTTCTTTTTTTACTCAATCACGAGACTCTTTTTGCGCATCAGTTGAGATTAAAGTTCGAAAGCAGCAAAAACAGAAATTCAGTTGACATGTTCTTATCTCTAATGCTTTCTAATCATGATGCGTATAATATTTTACTTAATTTTTTTATTTTGGAAAAATGTCGCAAAGTTCGCGTCGAAAAATCAATAATTTTTGGAGCACAGCTTTATTAATAATTTTGATAACATACGAAGAAGCATATTTTCGCGAGGAATTGAAGTGGGAATCGAATCAATTTTTCGGAAAAATATTAACGGCGGTGAAAACCGACAATCGACGCGACTCGTCGTTCGTTGACGAATAATTGATCGTCGATAAATCACCGACTTCTGTCGCGAGATCATTATTATTTTCCCGCGTCAAGTTATGATATCGCGTCAAACGATCGTTCAGATGGTTTCCCGCGCCTTCCACGTGTGTCACGAGTTGCGACTGCGTCCGTCGACTCGTTAATTCCCCGTGAACACACCGATGAACAGATAGCCAGCAGCTCCGATACTTTATAGCAGCGATTAGCTGCCGTGCGAGCTTAATGTCTCATTAAAGTATCGTTAAACTTAACAATTATCGTCTATTAAAAAAACGATAACGTTTGCAACGGTTATACAGCGCCGTTTGCTTGCGGAAATGGATTAATCGGATATTGCGTCAGAGGGCGGATGTTGTTTCTAGTTACGTCGCTCGGCTGACTTGCGTTGCCGCACACAGATGGATTCGTCGGCGAATGCGAAGCCACTGAAAGTGCAAGAAGACGAAGAGGAGGAATAAGAAGAAATAGAAGAAGAAGAAGAGGAGGAGGAAGAAAACAGACGCCAAATTTAGCGAAGTGGAGAATCAAGGAAGAGGGAGATAGGAGAGTGTGGGTGGCCCGGTTCGCGGGTTCGATTATCCGGAATCGATCGATTCGGCAGCGGCTGCTACTCGCGACCTCAAAGGCCTTGCGCAGCCGTCTCTTCTTCCCCGAATGCGAGCGAATTGTCGGAATCCCCAACGGTGAAATATACACGAATCGCGGCGGTAGCCGCACGTCGAATCCTGGGATATCGGTAATCAACCCCTCCCCCCCCCCTCTATCGAATCCTCCCCGAGACCCCCGAATGAATGAATAGCCCTCGGCTGACTTCAGGTCTTGCTAAACGCGAGATGCGAAAAAAAAATCAAGAGAATCCGCTAAGTCGAGGGAAGCGAGCGATCAACCGAAGGAACATCCGGTCTCGAGTTAGCCGACCTTTCAGACGCCGGCAAACACCGAGAATCACCGATGCGCATCTTACACATCCATTTTCAAGAGATATGCCAGAGACATTTTTTTAATTTTCTTTTTAAAAGCAATTGGACCGAAGTGACGCATTGAAAGTTGATCATCTTTTTTTCTGGTTAAATTTGCAGTTTGGATGCTATTTTAACCTACATTTTCTGCTTTAGCTTTCGATTGCTGAACTTATGGACATTTTTTGAGTATCTGTCGTAGTTTTTAGGGAATTCTTACAAATTACAGGAAAAATGAAAAAAATCTGAAGCTTTTACTTCAACTTTGCGAAAACTGCTTTGACGACATCGTCAGAACCAAAATATGAAATATGTTGGTCAAATATCAGGTTCTGATTTTCCCCCACGACAAAAAAAATATATATATCCCACCTGTGAACCTGCAAACCCGAAGGAATCTATTCCAACAGAGTCATCAAGATCGCGGTATCCGACAAGAAATCGCAGTGTATGGCGAGGGTCGATGCACAGGACCCGGTCCCCGGATGTCTGTTCATCGTCGCCGCGCGGCGATTGCCCGGGAGGAATTAACACGTCAGTGGATACGGTCGGTGTTGTATCAGACGCGTATCGCGTGGAGCGCGAAAGAAAGGGTTAAGCTCGGGAGACACAGAAGTGAATGCGAGGGAAAGAGAAAGAGAGAGAGAGAAAGTGACATGGCGGAAGGAGAGGGGGTATTTCAACCCCGTGGGGGGTTAGAATGTGGCCACATTCGCAGTGACTCGGCTGTGGAAGGGCACGATGCTATATTAATTGAATCGAGTCAAGTGTGTGAGTGTTGTGGGCTCGAGGAATACGAATAGCCACGAGGGGTACGCGAGGTACGCGTGGCGAGTGAGGTAGGGGGAGGGGGGGGGGAGTGAGGGGGGAGAGTCGGGTTGAAGAGGAGGTGGAAGTGGATATTGCTATAGCGCACAAAAGTAGAATAATATCGACCAAGTTGGTTATTGTTGATGCGAACGGTAACCAAGGGTGACAAGAGCGCCCTCGGCCAATGGCGGCCCTCGCGGTGTCCGTAGGCCGGCCAATCGGCGGCTCGCGAGCTGCCGGTTTTTTGATTGGGCGATCCTCGGGGATAAGAGACGAGTTCGAGGCCACTTGGAACCACAAACGGGCGCGCGACACTGCGCGAAGTGGTGAAACCCTCCGGGAGAGAGACCCGAGAGACCCTACGCCAAGTTCTTCGACCACTGTCCGTCTGTCCGCTCGACCCACGACTTGATTCTTTCGCACTTGGAGATACCAGCCGCGAACCTCGCCTCGAGTCTCCTTCACGTTCAGTAGACTCCTTCGTCTTCCCGGACTAAGATATTGCCTATAGTAATATTTTCTTTTTTTTGTTTTGATTTTTTAAATCGAATTTGGGCTGTGCGCGGTTTTTTTCGTTTCGTTTCCTCGAGCACATTCGGAACGACGTCGGCGAGAACGTGGACGACGACTACGACGACGACGACTTCGCTCTGCTTGACAAATCGGCGAGCATCATTGTAAGATTGCGATCGTTTTCAGCACCTTTACACGTTTTTGCAACTACGGCACTTTATTGGCTTGAAATGGGACACTTGCCTCCGCAACGCTGAATTTCTCCATTCGGTGTTTTAGGGTTACGTTTTTTTTTAATACTTTTATTTCAACTCATTCGTATTTCGAATAAATCATATTCGATTTTAAAAGGATCCGAGGTCAAGTTTTTTTGTTGGTGTTGTAAGTCGCATATTTTCGTTGCGTCTAAAAATTGATAACGGTTCATTCAATTAATTTTGAAATTTTTATTTTGAAATATTATTTTTATTACAAAGGATAAATTTACACGCTGCATATTTTCAAACTTGCTAATTAAGGTTACATTATTTCGCCTCCCTATTTGCATAGGGTAAAAAAAATCACGGCTTCTCCGGTAGAGCAGATTGTAAAAACTTTCCTTTGTACTCGTGGGTAGCCGTCGAAAACACGAGTTTCGCCCAGATTTGCTTTACATTTCGCACTTTCCGCGATTTTCCCGAGGACCCGACACGCTTCGGGCCACACGAGAAAGAGTCGCTGGCTTTGCTGGTTAGCCTGCGGTAATTTCGTCGAAGAAAGCGCGCGCGCCGCTATCCAACGAGCGTTTAGTTCCGTCCGGTCGTTAACGGATCGTTAGATTTTTTCCTGAATCGCGTTTTACCCCCCCCACCCTTCGCGCTCGTTCCTCACTGGTTTGGCGTTGGCTGAGCCCACCGACGATAACCGGGCGAATAAGCGAATAAGCGAATAAGCTGCCGGTGCGCGCGGCGTTTTACTGTTTTCTCCTGTTTTAGCACGCTATTAGTAAGTAGTACAGGCAGCCGAGTCCCTCGGCAGCAACCTCGACGCGCGTCTCTCTCATCTCAGTGTCGACCTCTCGCGTGTACCGAACACATACGGTTTAAACGGATAATTTATTCTTTGGTTACCGGGAAAAACGCAGCGAGCGGTTACTTTACACGTTAAACAACGAAACGACGCGTATTATATTGTCGGGAGAATAGACACACGTAGAAACGGAACCGGAGGGAGCGATAACGGTACCGCCAACACCTTTGGAATTTCTCTGCGCACACACGATCACTTTTTCTCGGGAATTCGAATCTTTTGTTGCTTAGACGTTTTTTTTCGCGGTAATATTGTCATTCACTTTGAAGAGAACCGTCGAAGTTTTTTTTTTTGGAAAATGTAGTTTCCGGTCAGATTCAACTCTCTATTCTTTTTTACTCTTCATAACGTTTTGTGGTAATTTTCGTCTCGATTGGTAAAATTGTCTTGGGCCATTTTTGACGAAATCAGCCAGGATTTTTTTTTCTTTTTATTAGAGGGAAATAATTTGCATAAAATTTCGCTGAAATTGTACCGAATCTCTCAGGCTTAATATTTTCCGAAACGTTTTCTTTTTCTGAATTAATTTTCCCATTCTTACAATTAACCGAGGAAAAAAATTACGTTCCGCACTCGCGCGTAGTAACTTCTGTTTTATTTTAGAATAAAACATTTGCCCGAATTAGCATTTATGCTTGCTCGCTCCGATCGTTTCTTCTTTTCCGCGAAGAGGTCGTTTAATCTGATCTTTTGTTATTTTATTCTATTTTGAAAAATCTTTTATTCGCAACATTTGAGCTCCGGATTGTATCGTACGGCTCTCGCGTTTACAAGAAAGAATATCTAATTTAACGTTAGGAGCTTTGGAGTGCGAATCTCATCCGCGAGGAGAGCGTTACAAGTAGGCAGCTGAGCGGGGGTGGAGCGGGGGGTCAGGGAGATCCGAAGCTGTAAAGTGGATTACATCGTATTCCGAGGTTTAACGTGCTCTCTCCGTCCGTCTCTCTTTTCCTCTCGCCTCTTCTCCTCCGTCTGGCGTAAAGCGCATATTTTACAGCGGATTTTCGAGCCCTCAGTCCAGCTTTCAGTTGTCTCGCCTCCACAATGATCTATGTATACGTTGCGCGTTCGCAAAACGCTTTGGAGATAAAAATATTTCATCATCGCGAGTCAACCCAACGTCGTTCGCTTAGCCGTCGACATTCTTCACACTTACCGAAGGAACAAAAATATTGAAAATCATTGATTCTTCGACTGCTCTGTGTTTTGTTTCTCGGCCCATATACTATTTTTTTACTTCGGAACAGCAGATAATAGATAAATATGGATTTCATTTGTACATCAGAAAATAGATAAATATGGATTTCATTTGTACACTCTAGCAATGGTGGATAGATAGCTAAATTTAATTGTTCAGAAAACTAGTAATTCTCTGCGAGCCACAGAATCATTTTTATAGACAATTAAAATGCGTAATAGCTTTAGTTGTGGTTATTTATAGTGACAATAAAATTCTAATTAATCGTCACTTAATATAGAAGTGACTGTAATTGATAAAGTTATCAGTATGAATATTATTAAGGCGGAAAACCTTTTTTTTACTACACTAAGAATTTTTTCCAAGTGTCAACTTACTAAAACATTTTCGTTCTCTTTCTTTTTCAGATAGCCAAAAATCGGCGCTTCACGTTCGACGGAAGCGAGCCATCCCCCTTCCCCCGCCCCAAAGCTGTACTTATCCGCAAAGCGGTAAGTGGATTTACATAAATTTTACTTCTGGCCAACCGTATTTGCAATACTTGCCGACTTGCACCGAGCTCTTTACTCTCGAGGTCTCTCGGTAGGTGGGTAGGTCAGTGGGTTGTCGTGCAAGAACAAAGTCGCAAAGAAGTCAGAAGAAAAGAGAGGCAAAAGAAAAAAAAAGTTGAAAAAAAGGAAGTTTGACTTTTACCGTACTCGCGGTTTCTGTGAACGACCACAGCTAGTCGCTTAAACTAAAAATTCTCACAATAAGGCACTTGGCCTCGAGTCCTCGTGACTTATGACTTTTTAGATGCTCACAGCGGGCTAACACTATTTGCTTTGACCACAGCTTTTACTCTATGCACTCCGAGCTGGGTGACTACGCATTGTTCCGGGACAATACTCATCGTGTGGACTCTTGAAACCCGCGCAAAGTCATTCATAAAATTTAATTACCGACGGATATTCGTGCGGGGCGATAGGAAACTCGGTCGGTAACAAATGCTGTAATCTGAGTTTCAGACCACAAAAGGCAACATATTCGTCTCTTTGTTTGACATAAGAAGATTTATCCTAATATTTGTTAGGCATCCGTTTTCCACTTCTTGACATTGTTTTAAAATCCTCTGATGGTAAAACAGTTACCGTCCAAAATATTTTTACGGGGATAAATTACATATATTATTTTCATTCCATTTTGACAACTCGCAAGTCACTTTTAGGGTCGTTCATTTAGAAATGATCCACGGAGCATTAGCGTTTTTTACGTTTAAAATCTTTAGATGAATTTATCGTTGAGATTATAACAGTGATGAAAGATGATCAAAACCAGCCACAATAGTCCGTTAAGTGTAGAGATAAAAGTATCACTACAGTCTATAGAAAAAAAAGGTATACGCGGTCGCGTGGTAAATATGTGCATCGCGGTTTGTTAACGCAATGGTCTAGCTTAGCCGGTGGAGTAAAAGCAAAAAAGAAAAAGAACGAAACGAGAACGCAGTGTCTTCCGCGTTGGCGCATTAGTAAAGGCGCGGCAGAGAACACAGAGCGTCGGAAGCATCGCGCACAGCACCAGAAGGAGTTTCGCGAGGCGTGACTGCGAATTCACAAGCCGCGCTCTTCCGAGCCGTGAAATCAGAGTCTCTTTCCTACCTTTTGCATACAGTTTTTTTTCCTTTTTTTATCAAAGAGGATGAAATATCCTGATGAAAATTACAATGGACGGGGAAAATGCGTCGCGTCTTCCGCTCCCAAGTGACAAACTTTTCGCGATAAATTCGACACGTGAAAAGAGAATCAAATTTTAAGGAGCAAAATATATTTGCAGCGTACGCATTTTTTTATCCTCGAAAAATATGTTAGAAAAATTGCATCGAATAAAAAAAGTGCAATTTTCAATCACTGTTCGTTTGCGAAAAATCGAAACGGAACGAGCAATCTCTCTGCCTCCGCGCAAAATTCTAGCTCGAGGCGTTCTCGAGTTACAGGAGTTTCAAAAGTTTCAAGTGGAAGAGGTTAAAACATAAAAAGATAAAATTGCCATAAAATCCAACCCCCTTAACCGATTTTCACAAAGTTTAGCGCGCGGCAACGCTGAACGTTAACTTTTGTCTGTAGAAAATGTAAGCTGCATCGGTCAAAGTTGATGTACCTAGTAATGGAAACGTAATTTTTTGAATAGTTCAAAATCTCATTAAATCTGAACTTATTTATGGATTCAGTTCCAATTGAATACCAAACCGTCCTACTACTTTACTACCGTCCTTCTTTATTCTCTTTGTTGACAAGTATTAAAATCGAAATAAAAACCCATTTTTCTCCATGTCACCTTTAACCATCCGAAGAGTCTTCACGCGAAAAGCTCGAACCCAAACAAAAATGTCATAAAAAAACAAACCCCGAAAAAAAAAAAAAAAAAACGCAAGGGCTACATTTGCTCAAATACGCGATTATACACATAAAAATAGGATATCAGAAACTCGGTGAATCCGAAAAGTGTATCCGGTGTGTAAAATCGAAATAAAAACCCATTTTTCTCGATGTCACCTTTAACCATCCAAAAAGTCTTCACGCGAAAAGCTCAAACAAAAATGTCATCAAAAAAACAATGAATGATGAATGAAAAACAATGAAAAACAATGAAAAAAACCCCCAAAAAAAAAAAGAAAAAAAACGCAAGGGCCAAATTTGCACATATAGGCGATTATACACATGGAAATAGGATATCAGAAACTCGGTGTCGGAGAGGCTGTTGGTGGCTGAGAAAATCCGAGAGGGGTCGCGCGCGCATGCGCGTCATCCCCTCGTCCACCACCAGCGTCGCCGGCAGCAGCAGCAGCGGCGGCGGTGGCGACGGCGGCGGCGGCAGCGGCGGAGAGACCTCGAGGGTGAATTCCGCGAAGCGGTTCAGTATCCACCCGACCATCAGCTGATCGATATACTCGTCGGCACGCCAGGCGTACCCGCCGCGTCGCGTCACGCACGTCACGCATCGCCACCGAGTGATCCATCGCTTTTTACCTCACTCTCTCTCTCCCTCTCTTTCTCTTTCTCTCTCTCTCAACCCTTATTTCATCTACCCCTCCGCCTTTCCTCCATTCTCCTCTTTGCCGTCGAGCCGATGGAGCTGCTCGAGTTTGCGTGACCGTCGGCTTTCTCTCTCCCCTTCCGTCTCTTTCTCTTTTTCATATATATATTTTTTTTATCGTTCCATCCTTCTCTCCAGAGTCCTTTGCTCGGTGGATTAAAAAATAATCATCGTCGTAGTAATTCAGTGACCTCCGTCCAGGATTTGGCTAAAAGTGTGAATACCGGTATTCGAGAAAAAAATAATTTGTATTGTTAGTTTAAATTTAAAAAAGAAAATGGTTCTGAATTTTTGAAAAAATTCGTGCAAGTGTAGTGGTGCACATCGCGAACCTCCGAAGAAGGCGGCGGTTGTCCCCTCCCCCGCCACTCGAGTGGACGCGTCCCCCGAGCCGAGGAGAAGAGAGGCGCCAGGTATGTTCTTACTCTTCGAGACCCTCGCGAACGTCTCCTCGAGGCAACCCAGTTTCCTCGCTCTTCCCAATTTCGCCCTTTCTTTTATATTTCGTACTCTCTTGCTCTCTTTCTCTCTTTCACTCTTTACTCTCGAGACTTTTCTTACCCACACTCCATTCGAGCACCACCGGCGAGTGTCCTGATTGCTCGTACATCGTGCAAAAAAATGTGCTGTACTCTGGGTTATGCGGATGTGTATTTCATTGAGGAGTTCATTGAGCCTATTCTTCCTTATCCTGACGAGAGTACTTTTAAATAATTATAAAAAAAAGAGTAAAGAAATTTGCAATTAACTAGATAGTAATTAATGTTTTTTTTTGTGCCGTGAGTTGATTTGTAGTTATCCAAAAAATGGATCGTCTGCCTCGTCAAAAATTGGCGAATGAGTCATGAGAATTGTAGGTTTCAATTTTTTTTGTTCATTGTGATCCAAGTTGTCACCAAATTTCATGACTTTTCTACAAATCTGCTTTCATTCTGCGAGGCAGACATAAAAAATTATTTACAAAAGGGACAGTATTACAAATTTGACTGATGAGCATCAATCACTTTATCCCCGCGTCCGATTATCAGTGTCCTAAAATCAGCATTTTGATGGATCGCCGGAAAATCCAGCAGAAATCCAATTTTCGTCGTGTTAACAAATCTACTCGAACTTCCGTGAACATGTTTATAATCCCTGTAATCTGTTGGCAATTATAACTATTGATAACGAGGTAATGCCTCGTGGCGTCGGTTTTTGAAGATGAGGCGAAAATTGCTGCGCAGGAGAATTCCGATTAGGAGCTTATTCAGCGGGTTTGGATTTGCTTGTTTGTGTCTCCGTCGAAGTTTGAGGCACAAGCTTGGCGAATTATTATGTCTGGACGAGTGAGTCGGAGAAGGGGAGGGAGAGAGACAGAGACAGAGGGAGAGGGGGAGACTCACTAGTCGTATAGCTACCGCTCTTGTTTTCTCCCCTTCTCGACGTTCTCTCGTTGTACGTGCGTCACCGCAGTGCGGTACTCCGGTCACGCATTGTCCACCGCTGTTGCTCTGCTTCTCCGCGTCGCGCGCGTCTTCGTCTCGTCGTCGTCGCCTCGCTGTCGCCCCTCGTCGACGAGCTCGTAATGCTCGGGAGAATCGATGCGCGAGATACGAAACTACTCTCCGTTGGGACAACACACAATGCACATCAGTCTGATGACCCCTCGGCAATAATCCGCGAATCGCATTCCCTCTCGCACGGCGAAGGCCAGGTAACGATCGCGTCGACGACGTCCATTCAAATAGCTATTTACCCATTAATCCGCGACAATTGTAATTTTTGTCAATAGTCCCATAAAAAAAAAACTTTATAAAAAAAAAAAACCACAAAAAAACTCGTCTCGGAATCTTCGCTATTTCCATAATTTCCTTGCAACCAAATCCCAAAACTGTTCCTGAAACTTCAAACTACAAGCGAAAAAAGTGTCAACTTAGAAATTGGCATTTCTCGGTGTTAATAATTCCCCCTCTTTCCCTCCGCGGTTAAAAATCGTTGTGTACACAATTTTTGTCACAATTTTTGTGTACACAATTTTTGTCACCGAAAAAATCTCGTTCGAAAAACTACCATAAAAAAAAACTAACTTTCGTCTCGGAATCTCCACTCACTATTTCCATAATATCCCCGCAACCGAATCCCGAAACTGTCTCTCAAACTTACAAGCGAAAAATTTGCCGGAATTATCATTTCTCCGTGTCGTTAATAATCCCCTCCTTCCGCGGTTAAAAATCGTTGTGTACACAGAATGCGTTTCCCAAGAGTCGGCCGCACGCATCGGTGCTGTGCACAAACGAGCTCGCGACTCTCGGCAGGCTGGGCGAGTAGTGCAGCAGGCATTCACACCGCGGCTTTCTGCCTCTCCTCTCGGCCATTCTGTCTCCTCTTTTTCTCTTTCCCTCTCGCTCCGTGCGCATATATATATTCCGAAGGGGAGTGGGGAGGGGGGACGGCGGACGACGAGATGCTCGGTAAGCTTCGGGGCAAGGAAGGTGGCGAGTGTTCGCAAGAGAGGAGAGGGGAGGGGGGGGGGGGGTACGCGTGGAGGAAGCGTAGAAGGAGGAGGTAGAGGAGAAGGAGAAGCAGAAGCAGAAGGAGGAGGAGGAGGAGGAGAAGCAGGAGGAGGAGGAGGAGGAGAAGCAAAAGGAGGAGGAGGAGGAGAAGCAGGAGGAGGAGGAGGAGGAGGAGGAAGAAACGCGCGCGGTGGCTCTCGCACTGAGCTGGATGAAGGCGAGGTTCCCTCGCAAACTTACACTCCGTCTTCCTTCGCGTCGGACTTGGACGCGCGGCGCCGCTGCTGCTGCTGCTGCCTGTTATTCCGTTCGACTCGGCGAGAGTCTCAAGTTCACGCAGCAGTTTCACTCGGCCGCGCCACGACTCCGCCCGCTGAGCACAGGTGCCGGATTCGCTCTATTCATCCACCGAATTCTCGGCGAACTCGTCGTCCCCCCTCCGGCAAAACAAAGGTCAACACCTCAGTTGTTCTCAATTAATTTCGCGACTAGACGGACTCCGAGCGTCCCGCGCAGTGACGGATATCGAGTGAGAAAAAAAATTGAAGTGCCCAGTGTCGCCGGTGTGGAAGAAGCTCGAGCCAAGGAGATACTATTTATTTTGAGGCGCATATGATGATTATAACGAAAGTGCGGTGGTTGAGGCGACGACGACGACGCTCGACGAATCAGTGATACTTTTTTAAACGCTGCTTTTTTCGAGTTATTTCCTCGGCTGTGATTCGGAATAAACTGTTGAGGAGAATGTAGGCAGGTCGATGATGATGATGATGATAGCTATTTATTTGCTAATGGGTCGTTTGATTTGTGGGAATTCTTGGTGAGGTTTATTTTTCTGTGGATTTGTAGAGGAATCTTTACGACCTTCGGTCAAGTTCCTCAATTCCTACTCAACTTGGTTGCCAAATGATTCGGTTATTTGAATAATTAAATCACGATGAACAATTTATTACTCGTCAATTGCATCGACTTTTTCTTTCAATAAAATAAAGCAATATACATTTTATTTTCGTGTTTGTCAAACGCCGACAATCAAGAATTCATTTTTCCTAAATTATATTGTCCAAAATCTAAGTTTCGAGTCACCAAAAAAAGTTGAACATACTTTTGTTTACGCGGAAACTTTTTTTTTTTCTCCCGGACCGCGTCGAGCACGTTGTACAAAAATTCGAACATTCTTTTGTACATCAATTCACATTCACAATAATCTATCCCACATTATCGACTACCAAGTCGCCAGCTCGAAAATCGTCTTCTAGAAAATCTAGAACGGGTGACGCGTGGAAACGTCCTTAAGTCGTGTTGTGTGTTTTTTTTTCTCCCGGACCACGTCCAGAGCACGTAGCACGTACCGCACGGCGTGCACACCGAGACGCTTCGCTCCACACGTTCAATTGCGCCGGATGCGCAGTGACCTACCGCACGTAACACTGTAGTACTGCGTGGCGGACGCGCGCGCGGAGAGCGAGATGCACACACGTTCGCCCGGCGCGTCGAGTCCGCGGTTGCACGCTCTTCTGCCTCGCGCGCGCGCGCGCTTTCTCGCTTCTCTCCCCGCCACTGGCGAACGTTTCGCGGTCTCTTCTCTCGAGTCCCGCGTCGAGCAGAACTTCCGAGAGACGCGGCAAAGCGGAGCCGTTCGGAGCGCGTGGGTGCGAGACGATTCGTACACCTGTCAGGTTTAATGTTATATATGATACCGTAATATCGCATGTAAATTACGCGGCACCGACGACGTCGCTGAGACGAGTGCGACGATATCGCCCGGCTTTAATGATCGGCTAATAACCGCAGCGTTTGTCGAAGGAAACACGCGGATTCTGCGATCCAAAAGGGGTTAATTATTTTAGTCTGGAATCCGTAAACCTTTTCAGTGCCGCCGCACTGAATTTATTATTGACGTGTTTGATTGTCGATGTCAGTTTTTGAAAATTTGAAAAAATGTCATTAAAAACGAGGATATATTGAGAAACGTTAACTGGAAAGAAAGGATAATACTTCTTTTGCTTTTTTTTATTCGGTGACTTTTTTTTCTAGACTAAAGTCACGTGACCCCGTTGATAGAAATTGTAATAAAATTCTGTTGCGACAGTAGAACACAAAACAGGAGGAAAAAAAATTATGTCTTCATCTTTCGAGAAGCAAAACAAGTTTTTCACTGCGAATTATTTTGTTTTCACGTCGTCAGCCGTTTTTACATTAGTCGGAAAGTTTTTTTTAACTCCCAAGATTGCGACTGGTATTTACATTAATCTACAGACATATTTGCGTCATCGGGTATTTTGAAGGGAAGCGGAAAAAAAAATTGACGGAAAATGGATGAATTGCACGGAGTATGTTTTCACTGCGAATCATTTTGTTTTCAGCCGCTTTGACATTAGACGGAAAGTTTTTTTTTAACTCCCAAGATTGACGGAAAAAGGATGAATTGCACGGATGAATTGTATGTTGCACGTGCCGAAACGCGAGAAGTCGGCCGTGTTCGTTGAGTAAACAATGGCGCGGAGTCGGCAGTCCAGATGGACTGCCGACTCCGCGCGCAGGGAAACGCGAGTAGCAGTAGACGGAGGCAGAGTAGATAGCACAGAGCAACACTCCGAGAGCTCGAGTCGTTCGTCGCCGTCGTCG
This sequence comes from Itoplectis maculator, assembly GCA_964034905.1. Lineage (NCBI taxonomy): Eukaryota > Metazoa > Arthropoda > Insecta > Hymenoptera > Ichneumonidae > Itoplectis > Itoplectis maculator. The sequence continues at coordinate 2,208,889 of OZ035870.1, forward strand.
TCGTCGTCGGCGGCGGCTTTTAAAGCCAGTGCACAGGCTCGAGGCGACGCCCGGCGTCGGGACGCTTTCGTTTTCGTTCAATTGCAATGATTTATCGCTTCTTCAATTTTACCGGGGGCACAGAGGCCTCTCGCACCGCCAGCGCTCGCGCCGACTCTATTCTCAGAGCTCTTGAGCAGACGAACCAGCTGTGCATCGATCATTGGCCTCACATTATATTCGCCGCTTGTGATAACTGCACGCGCATAACAAGCTACGCCACATGCGGCTCAAAGCACACTCTCTGGTCTCTCAAATCGTTCGGATTTTCCCAGACAAACCGTTTTTTATTTTAGATACATTGAATTGGGTCGATAACGTCGAAGATTTCTTTATTGGTTTCGATTATTTAAAAAAAAACGACTTTTAAAATTTTCTTCTTCAAGTTGTGGCTTATTAGAAACTTCGCTGAAATTCAGGCAGATTTGTGTGAAGAAAACATTTTAATTTCTTAGTGGTTTTTCTAAATTAGAAAACCTTTTTACTTTTTTGAATGAGTAAATAGGTTTTTCCTTCTTTGGCTTTTTTATTTCTATTTAATTCCGAAAATGTGGAAAATCTGAGATTAATAATTATTGTAATGGATAAAACCGACACTGGTGGTCTTAAATAAAATATATTTTAATGTGAATTGTCCTTAATCTGTTTTAGGACGTACAGCCAGTCCATCCCGGAGGTTAGAGAAACACGAGCACCATTACTGGTAAGTGTCTTGTTTTGTTGGGCTCGCCGCGTTGCATCGAGACCGCGCGCGCGTTGTGCCTGCTTTGCACACGCTACCGGCGTATTTTATGCCAAATAAGCCGACATAGGCATCGGGTTTAGCGCTCGTCTCGCAACCCGAGAATGCGAGAGTTTTCACTTCCGACGAATTTCCTACTCGTGTTGCGCGAATAAATAAAATGAATCATAAAAAAAAATTGCGCGTCGAGCTGTAACAGTAATTCACTTCTGTTCCTCGAATTGAAGGCATCGAGACAACTAAATCTTTCCCATTCGCGGAGAAAAAGGAAAAAAATGCTTCGCCTATGAGAGAACGTAATTTTCATAATTGTGCAACAAATTCTTCTTCTCGTCTAATCGTCTCGATCGGTTTGTAAGAATAATAATTATAACAATAATCGAAGCACGCGATTAAACAGTAATTCACTTCTGTTCCTCGAATTTAAGGCATCGAGACAACTAAATCTTTCCCATTCGCGCGGAAAAAGGAAAAAAAAAAATGCTTCGCCTATGAGCGAACGTAATTTTCATAATTGTGCAACAAATTCTTCTTCTCGTCTAATCGTCTCGATCGGTTTGTAAGAATAATAATAATAATAACCAATAATCGAAGCACGCGATTAGAGTCCGAGAAGCACGTGGCGGAATATTTGCCCGAGCGAAAATGCGGTTTTTCCAGTTTTCCGTACCGACCTCTCGAGCCGCTCCATAAATAAACATAAATAAATGAATAACCGTCGTTTCCGACACTGCGGACGAGCCGAGAACCCGTTTTTGCTCCTTATTACGTGATATCTCGCCTGTGTAATATAGATATATCGTTTTTTTTTTCCGCGCACGCCTCTGACGCCACTATATCTCCTCTGCCTCGCGTAACATCGAGTTTAGAAGTTTGTGCCACATATCAGTCGGAAAGTCGAACACATGCATTTCGCGTTTTTGCCGCGGATCGATGCACGAATCTTTTTCTGGCAACGCGCGTGAGTCACAGTTATGAATTTCATTGCTCAATAAAAGTCAGCGCAGCGATATTCAACTTTCTTGCATTCGCGTATATTCCGTTCGTTCTGTGGCAAAAACAAACTTTCGATTTTGTAATCGTTGAACGACACGAAGAAAAAAACGTTACAAAAACGATCTCCTATATCCGTTGATAAGTCATTACGTTTTTTTTGTGTCTTATTTTATATTCAGAATAATATCACCACCTCATCACAAAAAACTAAGAACTCGTATCTTATCTTTTTTATTTGTTATCAACGCGATGGCAGAGATATAGAGACATGAGCACGTGTTTATTTTGGTTGTTGGATAAGAACTCAATGAAAATCGAGATGACCGTGCGATCGAATCGCAGTTGAAGGGAAGTCAAGCCAAGAAGGTTGGCAGGACAATGAAGTGGGGCGTCGTAGGACTCAGCTCTATAGATGCCTGTGGTCGCAGTAAGGCGTTCGAGATTGTTGGTGTATTCGCGAAGGAAAAAAGTGAGAGTGCTTCGATCTTGCCAGCGAGAGGGCAAGCGAGCGAGCGAGGGCGGAACGGGGTGAAGTGGTTTGACTGGTGCAATAGGACGTTACTCCCAGAGCTCTCTTCCTATGCTGCCTCTTCTCCTTCGCGTCCGCAGAATCGCCTCGCGTTGCAGCGTAGCGCAAGGGCAGCGGCCTAGACTCCTATTATATACTATATGTTATACACAAGTTGCATCAAAATTGAAAATCATCGACTTCTGGCTTATTACTTACTTAAAATATGTCAATAGAAAGTGGAAAATAGTAAATTAGAGGTAAATATATTTTGACAAAAGAAATTCAAGTATCGTAGAATAAAGTATTCCAGAAATTTGACAATTTTGTTTTTAACAAGTCGCTTTTTTTAAATCAAAAAATTAATTATGTAATCTAAACATCGTAAACCCGGAATGAAAATTTCTCGTTTAAGAGCAAAAGTTTTTCCTTTCATTCCACATGTTTACATCGTTGAAACAAATGTTGTAATCTGGAACGAAATCGCGTTTGAATAATAGAACATTATTTTTTCAATTAAAAAAAACTGACTTTCACTTTAATCGAACGGAAGAATTTTTGCGAAAGCATTAATTTGAAAATCTCGAAATAATTTACAATTTCTGACGCGCCCTGTATATGTGGAGTGGACTTGAAAAAAAAAATGTTTATTATTCTCCGTGACATAGCTTAGATCCCGGTGCGCTATATAGCAATCGTTTGTTGGAGTTTGTGGACAAGAAGAGAAATGTAGCTGCGGGGCGTCGGGTGTGTCGAATGAATGAAACGCGTCTTCGCATGTCTCAGCGAAGGAAGACGGAGAGAGTGGCGGAGATGCTTCGTGTATAGATATACGAAATTCGCTTGGCTCGTGCCAAACGGATTTCCCTCTCGCTCGCGCGCGCGCGGCTGTTTCGTCTTCTCGCCGTCCCGTCTCATCTTCCGGTTATCGCGAGTGATTCTATTCTAAGAGCGAGTTCTCGAGCGGAAGAAATACGGCCAATGGAAAATTGTCTTCTGCGTAGATTTCGCGTTTCGTACACCGCACAATCCTGCCTCATAATCGATTAATATCACAATTTCGCAATTTCACAATTTCACTTTGCAACAATCTTCGCTCTTCACAATCGCAATCAATTATTACGAGAAACAAATTTTTTACGAGAAAAAAATAAATTTAAAAATTAAAAATAATAATTAAAAAAAAATTAAATTACGCAAAAAATTCCCTTCCCTATAAAAATTTACGCTAAAAATTCCCTATTTACGTTTCGACGCAAATTCGACGAAGAAAACAGATCGCGATAATTTATGGAAAATTATTTTCCTCTACAAACTGTCAGGAAGACGAACGATGGGGTCGTCTCTCGTCCGACATTTTAATTACAAATTGTTATGAAAATTGCCGCGGGCGTTAGGGGGGAGGGGAAGAAGGGGGCTAACGGTGGGTTAATGGTTTTCGGTATTGTCATCGGGTTTCACGGCTGCCGAAGATAAGTGTGTACGTAGGTAGAGTTTCCGGAATGGGTTCGGGATATAGACGCGGGGTGAACGATGGTGCCAATGTTGGCGATGAGGAGGAAGAGGAGGCGGCGTTGGTGTTGCGTCCGTTCGGACGATCAATACCTTCGACTCCACTCAACTGCTCTCGCCTATCCAATGGCTACATAACTCGCGACATGGCATTCCCCATGCTCCCCCTCCCTCCTTCCCCCATGAAACGCGGCTGCTTCGTAGCCGCAACGACTTTTCCTTATCGCTTTCCTAGAGCCCATAGTCGCTTACGAGTTCCACTCGCTCTCTGCGCCGACCGACTCGGTCGTCTCTCCTGGTTCTCAACCCCGGAGACCTAAATTCCCCGTAGCGAACTCCGGAGCGGTCGATATTCCCATAAAAGAGGCCTCCGGCTCGTCGTCGCGAATTGTTTTGTCGGTTTCCCACAATTATTATGTCCATTGCGTGTCACCGCAAGAAGGTGAAACCCACCGCCGCTGGGCAGATGACTCTATCGTCGTTCTTCCCTCGGCTTCTTCGGGTTAGCCGCAAAATTCACTCGGCGCAACGTTGACAGAGTACAGAGGGATAAACTGCGCGAGAGGTTTTGCGGTGGGCGGAGAGAAGCGCGCGTTTCTTGACCTCGGATCATCAACCGGTGTCATCGGCCTTCTCGAAGCGATAGCGTCGCCACGTTGAGTCTGGTCGACTCTTCGTGCAGGAGGCTAATCGCCATCGGAAAACTATGAGATTCAGTGCGAATTGTCCGCAAGTCCAGATGTAAGTCGCGTGTTGGTCCAATTGTGGTAATCCGATTGAAATTAACGTTGTACTCATAAAAATCACAATTTTAGGCATATCTCGCTTGAATTATAGTCTATCTATAAAGACTAGCAAAAATCGAGGGTCGATTGACATTTGCTGGCTACATTGTAACTAGCTTCTCTCCAAAAAATTCAGATTAGAAAAACTGGCATCATAATTTCAACACGGACTGCGATCAAATCATATTTGCTTGATTCTAATGTATCCAGTAGTTAAATTTTACGTTCTCGAAGAAAAAGGGACTTGGCACTGATTGATGTCCACCAACAAATTAGTCATTGATAAAAGACGGGCGGACGGACGGACGGGCTTCCGTCCAAATGCAAATACAAATTCCAATTCCAAAATCCAAATTTTCCTGTGGCAAATACATTTTTTCGGATCAACAAAACGATTTGAACCGAACCGAGTAATTTTCTAACTCAACCGAATAACGTCAAACCCAACGAAATAATCGTTGACGTGTTCAACGGCCCGGTGAGCCCGTTGAACCAATTATTTTTCTCCGTGTACAGAGTTTCATAATTAAATGACCCTCATTGTTGTCATCCCCTGCAGCGCGCATTGTCGCGGCCCATGGGTAAATCCCGCGGCGCGCTTCGGATCTCTTGTCTCGATATTCCATACCCGTGACGCAACGCGCCTCAAACGTACGACAAAGACGCGGTGTGCCTGAGGACGACGTGCTTTCCCTTCAATGGCCAATAGCCCGTGAAGCGAATAAGAGCTGTTAGCCGCTGAGATAAAGAGCGAAGGAGACCGAGAGATAAATGGAGAATTGCTCGGAGGGGGGGAGGAGAGGAAGAAGAAGCGGAACAGTCGAGGTAAAGGGGTTCGGGTCGCGAGGAAAAACCATGAAACTCGTCTCCTCGCTCAGCCCTCAGCGGCGGCCTCCCATCGTCTCCCTCGGACTTCTTCCTGCACTTCCTCCCAAGTCGAGCGATCCGGAATTTATGGAGCTTGTAAAACGACCATGGGTAATGGTTATAGTCCTCCTACACGTCCCTCACCGCACTTGCCCTTCACTGTCCTCGATAGGATACACTTCCCCTGCGTTGGCCGAGTGTTCCTCTCGTCTCCCTCAGGAATTCAACGACTCTCCCGTTTCTTTCGCGGCGCGAGACACTTCCGCGTATTGCGGTCGGGATATTAAAATTAAGGACGCTGATGTCACCTCCGACGATTCCGGGGATTCGGAGTCGCGAAATCACTGCTCGACGTGAAAGGGACTTTTGACAAATTGAATAAATTTACTCGCCCGGAGACCCTCGAAGCGGTGTATTAAATATCGCCCGCGCTGTCGGAGGATGAATATGAAAAGTCGTTTCGCAGGACGGCTGCTTTCAATGGTGAAAAACATTCAAGAGTGTTTTGAGGATTTTCGTTGAGGATTTTCTGAACGATGATGAATTATCGCGAGCGCGGGTCGATATTATTCGTGGCATGTGAAGAGTTTCTTTCTGTAAAAAAGTACTCGGAATAATATTCCCACGGAATTTTGAATTTCTGGTTTTGCAACCTATTAAAACGAATTTGGAATCAGCCAGTTGTATTCGTCATTTTTAATTTCTCGTTTCAGTCCCATTCCTAGCACCAAAGTCCTAAAAAATCGTCGTCCCACAAAACTTGCATTCAATTTTCAACACCCAGATTCAAAGGATTTCAGAGCCTCTTTAATCAACCAATTTGGAAAATCAGTCTGTTATATCCGCCATCTTTGAGCAGTCGCATTTCCAACTCCCGATTTTAGACCCATATCCAGTACCAAAGCCAAAAAAAAAATCGGTCCCACAAAACTTGCATTCAATTTCCAAAACCCAGATTCAAAGGATTCCAGTCGTTCGAATGACAAGGAATCCTAACTACTTCACCGCCTCTTCAATCAACCTCCCGATATCCCGTCAGAATCGATCGCGGAATCCACCGAAATTCCGTGTGCAAAAAAAAAAAGTTGCGGACGTGCTCGAAAAATACTCGGCGCTGATGCTCGCGGCGCGTAAAAGTTGTATTCTCCGGTCGGGTATCGTCGATAACTCAGCGCTCGTTTGCCGGGCATAGGGAAGCGATCGCAATCTCTGTTCTCTGATGGGAATTTCGATGGATCGTCGCGCCGTTGGCTCACGATGGCCGATGTGCTGGCCGCCAGTAGGACGAGGAGCCGAGTCCAACGGCCTAGGCCGATATCGATCGTCCGGCGTTGTGTGTTTCCTGTGCTGCTTCGAACTCTCTGTCTTTCTCCCTCGACACCCACGCAATATATATACACGTATATTATATACATATATAAATCGAGAGACCAAACTCTGACGGTTGTTGCTCTCGGTTTGCTTGATTCACGATCCCACCGCGACTTGTCGCCCTTAATTGCTATACCACATGGACTGGTGAGCTCGGTCTCCGGTCTACCTGGGACAGCCGAGAACGCGTGGTAAACTACCCCCCCCCCCTCCTGCACCCTTCACCTCTCGCGTTTCCATCCCCTTCCGATCCGCCACCAGCAGCGACTCGATTCCACCCACAGCGAGAGCAACACACACTGCGCAATACAATTTCTCCCCGACGCATCATATCTCCACTGGATTTCCATGCACACCCGCATGCTAATTCACCCGCCGATACGACCGACATTTACGGCGCGGCCAAATTGCCAATGTGATCCGCGCGAGTAAAATGTCAATCCGCAAAATATTCCGCGCGTTTCTCGTAATCAGGTAACGTTAGACGCGGCGAATCGATTGTTTGTGCGAAAAATGTTCTAGAAATGAAACTGATGTTCAAAGCCTAAACAGCGAAAAAAATACGGATCGCAAGAAAAAGGGTTGGATTACTTAAAAAAAAAAAATTCCAGTCAAAAAATGATTCATCGCCGATGAAAAAAATTGATTCGAATCCTAACAATGTCCACGTGTCGCTCCTCGGCAATTTCCTCGTATCCGACTCGTTCGCCACTGGCGTGTCCGGTGTGTTCCCGTATATTTTTCACAAGACTAAAACGCCAATTTATCGCATTTCCTGCGTCACGAGCGCGCGTTCCACTGCACAGTGTCCACAAAGTCCTTGGTCTGTTGGCGCGGGTCATTATCAACGAGGCAGTCACAAAATGCTTTCAGGCCTCGCTGCGAGCTTATCTCAGCGAGATCAGTTAAATATTATCCGCACGCGTGTGTGTTATTCCTATGCGTCTGTGGCCAGCACAACATATACATAACTAGATAGATATAGATAGAGCAATCGGAGCGCACACGTTAAAGCACATTTTCTCTCGTCTCTCTCTCTCTCTTTCGCTCGTCGATGGCAGACACGAACGGACTCAGTGGCGCCGCACGCCACACGTTGCGACTCCAGACTTACCGGCGACCCTTTTTCCCCTCCCCCCTTACCTCCCCTCCCCCTTACCTCCCCCCTACCCTCCGTGCCCTTCCCAGCGTCGCCGCAGCCTTCGACAACGACACTCCCGCAGGTGCTTCTACTCTGTCATTTCGTTTATTCTATCTCGACGAGCCACCTCGAAAGCTCGCAAACTCACGCACCGGCCACTGCTACATAACCCGGCGATTATTTTCCGCACGTATCGGTGAACCCGTCCGGTGTGTTGTATCCATTCCCCAGACACACGGGAAAACAGAGTCGACGGCGAAGCTCGCCTCGCGTTTCGACCTCCCCTCCCCCTCCCCCTCCCCTGCCTCTCGTAACCTCGTGCACTGGGAAGGGGAAGAAGAGGGCGACGCTGTCACGCTACCCCCCATTTTACGTTTTTTTGCTTCTCATCATCCCCTAGTAGAGTTCTCGTTACTCGGTTTACAATGTATTTTTTACTGCCTTCAACATGTTTAGTGCCTATTCGCAACGTTACGTTATTCGATTTCCTCCTTTCTTTCTAGCTCGAAGCACCTTTTTAGGAATATGGGACTGGGACAAATGGCCTCGAGGGAGGGGTGGGGGGTGAAAATTGGATCAATGGCGCTTTTCGATTTATTGGAGTTCGTTCGGTTGATTGGAGTGGCTCGCGAGGAAAAGTGGAGGTTTTTGAAAGGAAACGAGATGAAAGGAATCTTTCAAGTTTTTAGCGAAAATAGTTATATTTGATGAAAGCTCGAGGTTTATTTTTTATTCAATTCTTGATTGAGGTTTTTCTGTAAGTAATTTTTGAGATATGAAATGAGAATTATTGAGAAAAAAAATGAAGAAATGTTTTTTGTAAATTCTCACTGATAGTAAAATTGATAAGAAAAAGTAATGATAACAATTAAAGCGAACAATTTATATTGAGTTACAAAAAATGTGATATCCAACGGAAATGTGTAATATTATATTCCGTTTCAATGAAAGTAATGAAAATTCGCTCGTGATGTTCGAAATTTGATTTTTGTTTAACGTCAGTCGAACGGTTTTTTTCAAGATGACTGTCGCGGTTGCGGTTATCGAGCCAAAGACCTCTTAAGTGAGATTAGAACGGAACCAGCAACCCTCTCTGGTGTTTCCCGAGGCAGACCCTTTAATTACTGGGGGTCTCCATACGATTTAACGTGCAAATTGCAATTACCGCGAAACAACGGGTCGACCCTTTTGTCCGTGTCTCCCTCTTTCCCTCTGATTTGCCGGTTGTTTCCGTTCTATAGCGCATATTGCATTACGAGTGCGTGTATTCATCGAAAAAAAAATGCCTACCAACTACGAGGCAAAAATTCTGGATTTAATTTTCCTCGAATTTATCCGTCCCTCGTGGGTGTACTCGTCATTTTCCTGCCTGACGCAGGTGCGCAGGCTGCCTTCACTTGCGGAAAAGAAAAGCAGAGAAATGGCAAAGCGCAAAAGAGAGGGAGAAAAAAAAAAGAATCGGGGCAGAGAGGAAGCGAATGAAAAAGAGCGAAAAGAATTTACTGGCTACGTTGGAGGCAACAAATTATGAACGTCGCGTGCGTCCGCGATATCGTGGCTCGCGGCTCGATAAATCGATAGCGAGCTTCCGCTCGCCGCTTCGCGTGTTTTTCTCACAACCCTCCCCTTCTTTTCCCGTACGGCTCGCGTTTTTCCCCCGTCAGCCATTACTTCTTTTTTTTTCATTTTTTCCCTCGGCGGGTCAAGTTTTTTGCGCAAAAAAAAATTATGAGCATAACGCAAAAAAATGCCTATAACTATGGACGTAAATTCGCTTTTGAATTTATTAATTATTTCGTAATCAATTTATCGTTCAATTACTTATAAATATTTATTTTTATTTATCTCAGAGAGTAAAGGGAAAAATGGGAGAAAAAAAAGCAACGACTCGTCCCACTTTGTTCAAGGCTCACAGCATTCTGCAAATCGCCGGTCGAATGAGTCGATCGGAGCGAACGAAAGAAACATCGTCGGTCGAGTCCTTTTATCTTCGGGAGAATGCAATCCGGGGACCTTTGCTTGTCGAATGTTTTGCGCATTTTCCCTTTTTTTCGTTTTTGAGGACTCGCCGATGGATGCTCCTCTGGTTAGCCGACGAGCAGCGTCACGCCCTGCTATCCCGGGAGTTCGCTGTCGCGCGCGCCAGGAACGTCAATTAAAACTAATTGTTCGGCTTAATTTCTTTTTTAATTCCCCTCGTCGTCCGCATCTCCTCGTCGCGAGTATAACAGCAGCGACGGACGCCTCCGCGCTTTGCTGCGGAGCAAACGACCCAGTTTTGCAACAATTTGCCGGCATGTACACGGTACACGGGTATTTTAATATATATGTATATATATATACGTGTGTATATATAAATATATACGTATATACTCGGCGTACATGTATACAAACAGGCGGCGAGCGCGTCGAAAGGTTGTACGCCCGGCGGTGTAATTAAAACTTGAGTTTGGCAAATCCTCTCTGTTAGCTAAACAAAGTATGTTTGTAATGCGATCCGGTGACTCGGCTGTTTGACAACTTTATCGGTAAACACGTTTCCGTTTTTCGCGTAATAACCCAAGCAGCACCCGAGCGTTTATTAACTATCCTGTTTTCATTGGACATTAACACTACTTTCGGGGCAGTCCAATAAGAGCCGAGCAAGCGAGCTGGAATAATTAATCGCGACAACGTTTAATAATTCACCGGATTTTATATGTTGTTACAATCAGTCGCTTACTGATAAAGAGAGGATTCGTTCCCGGTGATAAATAAAATATTTTCAACCGAAGCAACGTTACTGTATACTCATCTGCTGATGCGCAAAAATGCACTTTGATTTTCACTGAATAATAGCCGGAAAAAAACGTTACCAAATAAGTTTCCAATACAATTAATTCGCGCAAGAATTAACAAATGGACGGTGGAAAATATTGTATTATTATGTTCTCGAACACAGACGGAATAATGATGATAGCTATTGATCTGTGAATTATCGAGTATTTCGTGAAACAGTTCGCTTTTGTCCAGAGTCAAATGTCCATCGACAAGCTATCACTTTATCGGCTTTAATCTCGATATGAATTAATCAAAAGCCTCGCGGAAATTATCCCATGAAATTCAAACAATGTCAAACGACAATGAAATTCTCACCGTTTGGGAAATGACGGTGTCCGTGGCTTTGCATTTTAACGCTGGACTCGTTGAAATCGGTAAATATATAGTCTATTACTGTGTACAGCGCAACGAAGTGTGAATTTTCGGGGCGGGTGAGTAGGAGGGGGGGGGGGGGGGGGGGGGTGGTCAGTGTAGTTACTGGTGGAGGCTGGTAAAAACGTTGTCAAACAGACGGTAACCAGACTGCCGTATGGTCCGATGATCCGTTTGCAGGATTCGGTGCGACCGCAGCCGAGAGCGAAGCCAGCAAACGAGCTATCGAACTCGACCAATCACCTTTGACGTACACCACCCCTCCTCTCTTCCCTGGCAAATGCTTTCATTAACTTTTTACGCTACGTCGATGTTAAATTGAAATACACAGAAAAATAAATAAATAAAAATATCGTTTACACAAAGATGAAGATGAAGTGTTGATAGATGTGACTCATGTTTTTCCTTCTCGTTTGATTTCAGAAATAATGAAGAGAGAGGCTGACGCCGGCGCTATGGCAGGTTGCGGGGGGCCTCAGAGTCCCCACAAACGCTACCGCCAAGGCGACGATGAACTTCGACTTCTCATCCCGAGCAAGGTACGTAAATTTGCTAAAATGATGTCAATTTTTCGGCTGGGGTCAACTGGACCCCAAAACCAAGGGTGAACGAATGAATCATTTCGAGATTTTGTGATACTCACTTTTTCGACTGGGGTCAACTGGACCCCAAATCCACGGATGAACGAATGAACCATCCCAAGTTTTGTCATACTCACTTTTTCGACTGGGGTCAACTGGACCCCAAATCCACGAATGAACGAATGATTCATCCCGAGTTTTGTCATACTCACTTTTTCGACTGGGGTCAACTGGACCCCAAATCCTCCGATGAACGAATAAACCATCCCGACTTTTGTCATACTCACGTTTTCTCCCTAATTTGCCGTCACAAGCGATAAGCCAAGAGCGGCGCACTGCTCCGATGCTGGGGTCACGCCATAACAAGTAAATTGTCCCGCGGTGCAGCGGCAACAACGCCACGTCCGCGTGCTTTCACAATATTCCTGGGAAACTCGCTCTCCCGGCCAGTCTCACTTGGCTGCTGTGCCTTCTTTCTCCATTAAAACTTTAACGCGAGCCTGTTGTTGTTGTTGTTGTCGTTTTTTTTTCTCGTTCTCTTCCTTCTCGCAAGTTTCCGCTGATGTGATTCCTGAAACTCGACGAAGAAAATTCTCCACCGTTGTTACAGCAGATTGCGCAACACCAATTTTTGTAAACTAATTAAGAATTCCATTACAAAAAAATTAAATCTCGTGTCTCGTCCTCAAATGTAATTGAGCATAATTTGTCACCAGTCTGGCAAGGCTCACGCTATTCTATTTAAAGGGCAACAGAATTTACAGACCATTTTGCGTTTCCTTTTTTTTATTCCTGTTTATGCTGAATCTTTTGATCAACGTTTCTAAGGAAATTCGTTTTGAAGGTATTTGCTGAGAATTTGTCAAGTATCCCACTGCCCGACTTATTCGACACTCGCCACAACCGCCGACCTGATTAGTATTGCTCGAGGTATCGGATTTTTTTTTTTTTTTTTTTACTCTGCGGCGCTATTCCCGTTGCAGTATCGACGCGCAAAGGCGTCACGGATCCTTTGCGTCCGTTACTACTTCCGGTCATTGTGAATGAACGAAGGAGCGAACGAGCGAACGCCTTTCACGGCGAGAACGTCTTATCGCCGTTTCCACTCTGGCGACCGCTGAACCGCTGCTGCCTTCAACGTCGCTCGCTCCTCTTCTCGCTTATTCGAACCTTCTGCCTTTTTCCTCCAGCCCCCCTCCCCTCTCCGTCTGTCTCGTCTCATCCATTGGGGAAAAGCTTGCAGATCTCCCGAACCGATTTCCCGCCAAATGCATACGCAATGCGGAGCCCCGCAACACAAGTTGCTTCACTCGCTTCCCCACCACTTTTCCCCGTATTTCGCCGTTTTACTCGCCGATTGTGTGTCAGGTATCGTTGCATCTCGATTTCTCACGCGCGGCTTTCCATTTTCCTTTATTCCTTCCTTCATTCATACATTAAAGCGTTCGTTCATTGAAAGCGAATGGCCGGGGAAATATCCGGGGTTATGACGGTCAGGCTTTTCGCTCGGAAACCCAACCGACCGGCTTTATCAAGATGAAACTTTTTCACATTGTCGGAAAATGTAAATTACAGAATTTTTATTGTCAGCTATTGACCAATTCGATGAAGCTGTTTTAATTTACGTTTTCCCATCAATTATTAGAACTGCAGTCGGTTTCTGACACTTTCCATTTTTTATAACAATACTAGGCTTTTTCAAAATCAACTAAAAAAGAGTTGTAACCGGTGTTTTCAGGGGTAGAATATGCGACTTGAGAACGATGGTATAGGTTAAAAGTCGATATTTTGAAAAAATAAATTTCGTGACCCCGATTTGGGCGGTTTTCGGTCCGGCGGCCAGATCTACGATTTCTAACAAACTGTTCGGCCAAACATTTTTTTTTTCAAAATCAACTAAAAAAGGGTCGTAACCAGTGTTTTCAGGGGTAGAATATGCGACTTGAGAACGATGGTATAGGTTAAAAGTCGATATTTTGAAAAAATAAATTTCGTGACCCCGATTTGGGCGGTTTTCAGCCCGGCGGTCAGATCTACGATTTCTGACAAACTGTTCGGCCAAAAAATTTTTTTTTCAAAATCAACTAAAAAAGGGTCGTAACCAGTGTTTTCAGGGATAGAATATGCGACTTGAGAACGATGGTATAGGTTAAAAGTCGATATTTTGAAAAAATAAATTTCGTGACCCCGATTTGGGCGGTTTTCGGCCCGGCGGCCAGATCTACGATTTCTGACAAACTGTTCGGCCAAAAAATTTTTTTTTCAAAATCAACTAAAAAAGAGTTGTAACCAGTGTTTTCAGGTGTAGAATATGCGACTTGAGAACGATGGTATAGGTTAAAAGTCGATATTTTGAAAAAATAAATTTCGTGACCCCGATTTGGGCGGTTTTCAGCCCGGCGGCCAGATCTACGATTTCTGACAAACAAAAATACAAAAAAAAAGTTCTTTTCAAAGTCAACTAAAAAAATCGTCAATTTATCAATTGTCTTGTAAATCGCTTAAGCTCGATTGGAAGAAAAAAAAATCTAGATTCGCCTCTACAATTTCATGTATATGGTAATAGTATCACGATCGGTCGGATTCTCAGTTCATTCACGTAGCCGAGCATTCATTCACCGAACGCGAGGATGCACAAAGAAGCGCAAAGCGCGGAGTAGATTAAAGGGAGTCGCCGGATCGTACGAGCGAGGAGGAAGGAGAAAAAAATGTAATTAGAATAATTGCGACTAAGAGAGCCGGCTCTCTTATGGCTCTTGGTACTGATCTGTGTGTGTGTGGTCGCCAGTTGCTCGTACGTTCTCCAGCTTAACGACTATCATGACTCTGGAGTATATAGTATGGTATAACGAGGCCACTATTGTTCCCGGGCACGCGATTCATCGCGGGAAAAACGATGGAGAAAGGGAAGAAATAAAAAAAAAGGAAACATAAAAAAAGGAGAAAAAGCCACGAAACCAGTGGAACTAACGGCGTCGACGTATCGTCGGGTGGGACCGCGTAGTACTACACGCGATTTGTCGTCGCCGGCCGGAACGCAGAATAAGAAGAAAATCTCATTACATACCATTTTTTTTTCCCCCTCTCTTCTCTCCCCGAGATGCACTTACTTCGGCTCCGGCAAAACACTGGTATTTGGAGACGTTTAATTATCGACACCGGTAGCAGCTTTAGCAAGACCCATTAATACCTACGAATCCGCTCAGCGAGCAATTAAGAAACTCGGCGGCGGAGTTTAATTCTTCAAATTATATTTGCACAATGTTTTATTAGCGGTTTAGATTTTTATGGATCGTTCGTTGAGGTAGAAAAACGCTGATGTTTTGCATCAACTCGCGCTCAACATCGAATGATGTAACAACAGACTATTAAAAAAGTATACGTAAGATGCAAAAGAACTAAAATAGCAACAACAAAGCAAAAACTAAACTTAAAACAAAATTGCTCAGCATAACACATAACGTTCGCTCCGATCATCAATCAAAATCAAGGAATCACGATTCCTCAAAGAAAAAATTGAAAAAAATTGCTCTCCGCTCGAATGACCAAATATTGGCAAACCCGCGTTGACAGATGACATCAGCCTTCGCGGAGGGTTGAATTAATCGTCAAGCGTGTCCTTGTATATCTCTCTCCGCCTCAGAATGTCCGCAGCGGCAATTCTCGCGGGACAAGTCCGCCGCAGTGAATCTCGCAATGATTCCGCAACGAATCCCATCGACGAGGCTGACGCCTATGCGGAATTTTTTTTTCGCTCCCTCCCCTCTCCGTGTTAAATCTCCAGCCGCGAATGCACCTGGTCTATTTACCTTTCGCGTCGGGATTCAAGGCCGATGCCTCGTCGTCGCGATCGCGCCTATTCCTCTGGCATTTTTCACCGTTGCCGCCTGTACGCAATTGGCGCAACCTGTCGGACTGCATCTGGGCATGTGCCACGAGAGGCTGCTGGCATCGCCTCTATGTGCAACGTGGAACGTCGTCGAAGTCGCGAGCAACGTGCGCAACAACGACGGGAGCGGCGACGAGGCGGCGGCCCCTGGCTCGCGCAGTTGCAAAAGGCAACTCTCGCTTGAATTAACAAGTGGTTTAGGCGAGGCTTCGCTCCGTGACGTTCCCCCCTCTTCGAATCTCTGCCAACGAAGCAGCCGCCGCCTGCCTGTGTCCGACGCAGTCGATAAGGATGCAACGACAGGCGCGTTGCGCGCGTTCCAAGCGAGTCCAGGTGTCGCGTAATTGCCGAGTTTGCGTCTTGCGGAGATTATTTTACCGCCGATTATCCGTCACGGAGCGCTGAGTAATGCCGCGAACGACGCTGCGCATGTCGGCGTTTAGCGCTGAAAAGTATTTTTCCGGTTATTATACTGAGAATAGGAAGGAGGAAAGAGATGGTGTAATGGAAGACGAGAAGTCGTCCAAGGTCGTGGGTTAATAATGTTGATGGGTCGTCTGGACGTGATATCAGTTTATTTTGGCAGTAGAAAAATTAGGACAGGTATTGTCTTTTGCATGGCGATATGATTGGATGATTCATTATAGGCCGTTATAGGCCAACAATGGATTAGTCATACCAACACCTGACTCATTGACCGAACAATGGATTAGTCAGACCAACACTTCATCGGATGGGACAACAACTGATAAGTCAACAACTGATTAGCTATGCCAACAACTTGTCCGACAAGCCAACCAACTAGTCGGATGTCAATCATAGTCGTTGGCTGCGGATAGTCTTCCGTTGAAACCAGTTTGACGATGCAAAGCGTCACTTTCGACGGAGCATCGACAAAGAGAAATAGTTGTGAATATTTCTTCCTGAACACAGAATCCTGATCTTTATTTTGAGAACTTGGTAAACGTATATTCGTAACGTAAACGTATATTTCGTAAGATTTAACGGTAAATCGTAATCGTAAATTGGACCAACAGCGGATTGGTTGTGTTAACAGCTGATCAGCTGAGCCGACAACTGATTCGTCATTCCACGAACTGAAAGGTTCAGTCGGCAACTAATCATCTGAGACATCAACTGATTAGTGAGGCAAACAATTTATCATCCAGGCTAACCAATTAGTCTAATGTGAGGCTCATAATTTACTGCCCAGTGTCGCCATGAAGTGAAACCAGTTCTCCAACATGAAACACGACTTTCAACCGAACATCCGCAAAGGACAGCCCCGGCGAAAATAGTCAGAACAGACCAACGCAACATCCGACATTTCCGCGCGAAAAAGTCAGGCGCTCCAATTAGGATCATAATCGGGCCCTGAGCCGTGAGAATATTTCGTCCCGGACGCACCGCCGGTGATACATTATTTGAAAACGAAAAAAAGAAGTGTTTCTACGCAACCGCGAAAGAGAGGGCGAAGGATATCAAAGCGGGGTCCACGAGGGCCGACGAACTGAAGTCGCGTAATTATACCGGATTCATTTCGTAATTATGCGCGGCGCTTTATCCGCTCGCCGCGCGGCTCTCCAGACGCGTTGGACAGTTCACGGGATCACGAGAATAAGGTCCGGGCTAGGTCCGCGCCAGGTCCGCACCAGAGTCCTTCACGTTGACGCACCAAAGATCTCAAAGAGCGGATTAAGATAATTTTGCCTATTGAAAGTGCGTTTTCAAAGCCGCGGGGGCTTTTTCCATGGGAAAAGCGGCGCATTCACGGAGCTCTTTTGTTCCTGCGTAGAAAAAAATGAAAAAACGAAAATGTCTCTGCAAACGTTGTAATTGCGGTCTCGCGTCTTGCGGGACCATCGAGGTGTCGCGTAATTGCGAGTTATTAATGCAATTTAGCGGCGCACCGCGTCAGACGTTGGTGGACGCCCTCCCCCCCTCCCCCCCTCCCCCTCGCGACTCCGCACGCAACGTGATGTACCGACGCTTCTGCTCGTTTGGAAAATCTTTTTCACCGTGTTTTTCCCTCTGCGGATCCTTGCCATTGGTTTGCGAGAAAAAAAGCGAAACTGTCCGCGATTCGTTCTTAGAAAACGAGAGACCCGACGAGATTTGAGAGGACTCAGCACTGAGAGAGAAACCCGAGCGGCGAATAGCGAAAAGCGGAGTGGAGGGAGATGAGAGGAAAAAAAACGTGTCGTCGCTCGGCAGTTCAGAGGTGCGCAGCGACCGCATAGAGCGTCGCATTCCGGAGTGTCGCGTAATTCAGGACGTGCAGTCGCTGCGAGCAGAGCGGCTAGCCGTATTATGTCACTGGGCGCCTCCCGGGCGACCAATGAGGCGAGAGAAACACGTCCGGTTATGGGAATGAAAGAGGCGACCTCAGCGACATAGTCATTGGCACCTTTTTTCGCGCCTTCTACGCACAGCGGTTTAGTCGACGTTTTGACGGTGCCTTTCAAATTGGCTGTTTGTTTCTTGCAAAATCGAGTCCAATCCTAATTACACTGCATTTAAGTCACCGAGGTTTGAAACGAATTAGATTTTGATCATTAAACTCGAAATCAGCCAAACGCAAAAGTAACCCAGATAATAATGATAAGCCCAGATGAAAATGATGCTGAGGATTTTTAATCGAGAAAAAGTAGTACTTTTCTGCGATTAAAGTTATTTATTTTTCATGCGTGGTTAGAGGCAATTTTGGATTCAATTGAAATAACTTTCGAGCAGTGACGTCGGTTTTGAAAATAGGCCGCAGATACATGGAAGTTGGCCCCGTTGGCGTCTAATGACGGGCTATTCCTTAAATTGCCAATTACTGTGCCATTAGGTTTGAGCGAGCACGCCGGTAAATACGTCGAGGAGAGAAGGAACGTTTAACCGAGCGAGCAGATAGTCTGACGTAAGGGCTTCGAACCGCAAGGCGAAACTTCGGCTCGCGCTCATTACAAACAGTAAATTCTATTGTATGAGCTCAGGCTCGTCTTGCTCATACCGAACGGTGCGGCACGCCGTAGCCTCCATGTGCCATGATGCAGGGTCTCTCTCTCTCTCTCTCTCTCTCTCTCTCTCACTTGTCCGCTTCTCGCTCGTTCTCCTATTAGCAAGTCGAGCCGCTATCAACCAAGGAGCTGGAGAAACTTGAGGGAAACAAACGAGAAACGTGTCATCCTCGATTAGTTCACGATTAAATCGTGGTGCTGCACCTAAGCGATCCCAGGAATATCGTATAAACGATTTAGAAAAAAAAAAGCCAACGCATCTCAAATGATGTGGTTTTACTTAGGCTCAAGAAAATTATTCTAGGAATATTCTCATTCGTACGCATCGAAGAATGCGAATGTCAATGAAGAATGTCCAACAGATTTTGTTGAAAGTCAC
The DNA here is from genome assembly GCA_964034905.1 of Itoplectis maculator. Classification (NCBI taxonomy): domain Eukaryota; kingdom Metazoa; phylum Arthropoda; class Insecta; order Hymenoptera; family Ichneumonidae; genus Itoplectis; species Itoplectis maculator. The sequence goes on from OZ035870.1 coordinate 2,227,896, forward strand.
ACTAGAAGCGAAATGACTCTCATATTTGAGCTGGGTGAAGGCAAAGATGTGAACCATCGGGGAAAAAATAGGTAAATCTATATTGATAATTAATTAACGATTTTTCGTTTGTTTCTGTTCCAGGTCGCCGGCTCGATAATTGGCAAAGGCGGCCGAAACATCACGGAGCTCCGTAGTCAGGTGAGAGTTGCCGACAGCTGGCCGGATTAAAATGACAAAATTAATTTTCTACCTCGACGCGCCTATCGATCACATCGAATCTCTCTGTCTCCCTCTGACAATATTTTTTTTTTCTCTAATTTTTCGTTTTATTTGCATACTCAGTCTCTTCCATCGCCTAACTATCCTCACTCTTTATTTTTTGCCGCCCACACGTTCTATTCTTTATCTCTCATTTTGCGTGTCCTCGTTTATTGCATCCCTCGAGTTGTTCGTTCGATTAAACTTGACGATCTCTAAAAAAAAAAAAAAATCCCGTTCGCAAAGTCAAACACAGAGCTGAAACGTCCGTTCGGCCTCGCTGCGTTCTTAAAACAAAAAAAGAAAAGTAAAAAAAAAATGCAAACAAACAGCAGTAAATTAATGTAAGAAGTTAACGAGAAAATAGCGACGGGTCCTTAAATCAACGAAAGCTCCCAAAAGAAAGACAAAAGAGGCTTCACATAGAATTCTCACGCTCGAGGCGAATCTCAGAGACTGTAAAACAAACGGGTTGCAAGGATTTTCAAAATTCTTGCGTCAACAGCAGGGGTGGGCCTTAGAGACCGTATAATATACGAGGGTGGGACATTTAGTTACTAATAATCGGCTGGACACAAAAAATGCTACAGCGTCCAGCGAGGTTATAGGTGTTATTGCTATTTTTTAAGTTAAATATATATATTGCTTGAAAAAAATATTCGCAAAGCGAAAAAAAAAAAAAAAAACAGAAAAATCGTTGGTTGTCTAACTTGGTTGATGGTTTGTGCCCTGGCCCTGCCCCGACCCCGGCGTTGCCCCCCTGGCCTGTGCCCTGGTTGGTGTGTCCGTTGCCCCGCCGGCGTGTTATCCTGGCCGTACTCCGCCCTGCCGTAACCGCCCTGGCCGTGGCCGTTCTGTGTGTGCCGTTGCGCCCGATATCTGGAACCTGATCGACGGACCCCGAACTTCAACCAATCCGAACGTACGGCGCACTTCTCGCACGGGCAACCGACCAAACTCGCCGCGTGGACCTGTACTCTCTGTGTGTGTGTGCCCGCCGTGCCAATTCAACAACCCCCGAACCAACAATCGACCAACAATCGACCAACTCCAACCGCCGAATGAATCGACCGACCAACAACCACGGCCCGACAGTACAAAGCCTCAATCATTGTACCCGATTGCCCCGGACCCGAACGGTAAATGCCAACACCAAATACTTAATGTCTTTTATTCTCTCTGCTCTTCTTCTTCTATTTTTACTACTCTTCACTCTGTCTCTAATTACCGATACGATCATGCAGGAAAACCTAATCATTAACTCGTCTGTAACTCACTCGATTTTTTATTTTTTTTTATTGATACTATTGTTATCGTATTTTTTATTATTATAATTATCGTTATAATTTCTTTTTAGTTATTCGTCTCACATCTCACACCTCTACTCATCTATGTTTATTTCCTCCATATCTCGAAATTTCTCCTCTTTCACTTCTGACCGTGAGGCAAGTGGAGGGAATATTTTTTTTTTGGTCTTTTTATTTGCTCGCGATGATCTTTCGTTTGTGTTTCGAGAAATTTAAATTGAATCGTCGAGACGATGTAGTCGAGAGCGTTCGAGCGTCCTGCGTGCAATTAGTCGTGGGAGGGAGCTCAACGCGGCCGGGAATTTATCCGGATCTGTTTTCCATTTCCACGCGAAGAGTTTTGCCGCGGGCTTTGTATAATCCATCGCACGGGTTAACCGGGGAATGAGAGACTGTTTTCTCGTCTCAGTTCAATCCGCGAAATCGCGATATTTATGGTCTGTTTTTTTTTTGTTCTTCGTCCCTTTCTCTCTGCATCTCTTTTGTTCGTTATCAATTTTATTTTTATTTTTTATTGTTCTCTCTGTTTGCTATCACGAACCCGTCCGAGACTCGGCGGGCAGAACCGCAAAAACTAGGTAAAAGGATTCGAGCAAACGAACCAACAAAAATCCTCAACTCGTATATTTTTTCTTTTTTTTATTTTTTTACATACAACACACGTCACGTCCGCCCTGCTGATGATATTGCGATGTGTTGTCCACCGTTATCCTTCAGCGAGCCCTGACGATGCCCGATATAGAACACGACGAACGATTCCGTCCACTCGATTCCCAATGAAACGCAAAGAAAAAAAAACGCTATAAATTAATTTTTCACAATGCATTTTCAGGCTGCAACGAACTTCACGTCGAAACTTTTTTGGGAGGAGGCCAGTTTGGTTTAAGTTTTTTCGGCAGGGAAAGAGAGGGAGAGAGGCTCCATAATTGTAGCAAAAAAAAATACTTTGAAATATTTTTCCGATTAAATCATAGAGATGGCGATGCAGTTTTTTTTTTAGTTGGAAAATGACGCTGTAACGATGCGGGCGAAACATATTTCGTTTGTTTACCGCAGTGTAAAAATAAAAACCAGGATGCATCGATGGAATGATTGGGAAAAAGCGCTCGTTTGCTTGATCCAGACTCCTCTCCGGAGCCAGAAGTAGAGGGTTAGCTCAAAGAAAAGAGCCTGGAGAAACAAACCCCTTCGCCTTTACGGCCCCCCACGAGGCTCCGAAGATCCGCAACGGAGCAGCAACCACTCACTCTCACTCTCAATCTCTCTCTCTTTCCCTCGCTCTATCAGTTGGTTCCTCCCTCGCGATTCCGAGCGAAGCGCACCAACCCCCCTCAGATTTCCCGCGAGAGAACGAGAGAATCGTTCGGAGCCAAACCCCTTCTTATCCTTACTACATCTCGTTCGCTCCATCTCGTAATTTTTTTTCCTCACTTCGTTTATTTCCCGAACGAGCGACCGAGAGATATCGATACGTCGATATTTTCTCACTATCTCGAGTGCAAAAATTCCATTTTACAACGAAACCCGTTTCGCGCCCGCGTTTTTATTATTTTTTTTTTTCGTCGGAGAAATCGCATCGTGAAATCTTGTGACAATTTATCGCAGTGCACTAAATTTTCATGGAAATCACGAATTTATCGTGATTGTGCATATTTTTGGTGATTTTCTCACCTGTTGAAAAAAATGTTTCTTTATAGAAATTGTTGTTTGAGATCGACATCGACATTTCTGTTATGAAAAAATTTCGCTGCCGTTTCCAGTTAGTAAAATATTTTTTAAATATAATTTATTTATTGACCAATACTAAAAAATAATTCGTATACATTCCACTGAATTATTTAAAGAAACGAGGAAATGTTTAACACAGAATTTGCGTACTGCAGTAATTCCTAATTAATTTCATTGTTAAATTATTATCAGAGTGGTGTAAACGGGTGAGAGGGACTCTGCGGCTGATTTATACAGGTCCGCGTGAAACAGCCTGGGGATAGGGTTGATCCCTCACGAATTAACGTTTTGTTCGAATTAGTGTGCGTCGCGAGGCGAGCGAAAGGGACGAAGCGAAAGGAGAGAGAGAGCGAGAGAAGTGGAGGAGGTAGAAGCTCGATTAATCCTCGTAAAGCAGAAACTGTAATTCATCGTCCACCGTGCAGTAACACACAAGACACTTTCTATCCATCATGGGGGATTAATCAATGTGTGTTTAACACCGTCAACCAATTTAATCTCTAATAAGATAATGCAGGATAAACTATAGTTACACCGTTACATCTAAGTTTAATTTACCGGTAATTGCCACGATAAAAGAAGAAATATCTAAATTTATAAAAACAATTGATGAACAAAAACATTAAAGATAAACAATTTCAACCAGACAAAAAGTAAAAAAAAATGTTCCTTTTAATAAACCCATTTCTATCAAAATTTTTTTTCCGCATTTTCGAAAGAAACAATTTTTTTCGTTACGAAAATACGAATTTCTTTTAGTACCTCGCAGCAATATTCTTCTCGCGTATTTTCGTTCGTTGCACTTCGCACAATCTGCTCTTCGCCGAAATAATAAAAAGGATAAAAAAAGAAAAAAGTCGGCGAGCAAACAAGTAAGAAAGATGGGGGTAAAGTGTGTCCGGAGAGAAAAACGCACACAGAGACGGAAGATGCGGAAGGGATCGGTGTGTATCGCCGTGAGGGACCGCGAGGGGGCTACTACGGAGGGGTGGGAAGGGGTGGTTTGGGGTTGCGAAGGAAGTGAGGAACGCAAAAAGATAGAGATAGGGCTGATTTGTGTCTGCCATCGTTTAAAAACTTCGCGTTTGTCTTGCCTCCCACTCCACGGTCGAGGGGTGGAAAGAGGGGGAAGGGGTGGGGGTGGGGTTATAGAGCAGCCTCGAACTTTTCCAGTTTTTGAGGCAATATTTTTCGTCCCCGCGCACTTCGAGCGCCCTCTGACACTCGCGGACCGAAGCTCCGCGGGGGGCCTCGCTGAGCGTAACGCAACCGAAGCAACGAGACAGCGACGGAGGGTTGAGTAACGACTCTGCGTCGCGTCGTTGTCGAGTGTACGTTTCTTCTTCTTCTCCTCCCTCTCTGTGTACGTTTTTTTATTATCTTCTCTTCCCCTTTCTCTCTCTTCCTCTTTTCATCTCGCTCACTGGGCTTTTCCGAGCAAAATGAACGAGAAGGAGAAAACGGAGAGAAAGACAGACGGAGAATAAAACGGCAAAGCCTCACCGTACGTGTCTCGAATCGAGAATATCGCGCCGAGTACATTGTTTCACTTTTCATTAATTTTTTTTCTTTTTTTTTTTTTTCTCGCCAAGCAATCCTCGTCCTGGGCGCGAGAACATAAATCGTCGAAAATATTTAACGAATGTAACAAGTGCAACGGTTGGCATTTTAAAGCACTTCAACTTGCGGATGAAAAATGCGAAAGAAAAACAGATGCTATTTTTTAGGAAGCAATTTAATAACCGAAGAAATAAACGAAAATAATTATCGTACTTTTTGCCGTTCTTGGAAACATTGTGAATAACACTCCGAGTCTTTCTGTTTTTAGGGTCCTGACGATCAGCTCGGACCTGGACACGGTTCTGCAGGTGGTGAACAAGGTGGTGCCTAATCTCGAGGAGGTATGTGACTGAATAATCGACCCTCGGCGCGAAACTTACCGTCGTTCGAAAGTGCGAAATTTCTATAATTCACTAAGGAGTCTGAATCGTCCTTTCAGAACGGCTCGAAGCACGGAAATGACGAGATCGACGTGCGCATGCTGGTCCATCAGAGCCAGGCCGGCTGCATCATCGGCAAGGGAGGCCTCAAGATCAAGGAACTCCGCGAGGTAAGTCTCGTCGTGGATTATTTTTCTTTCGGCTCTCGGCTCCGACGTTTTCCGTATCCGCGTGCTCGATGACTTCTCTTGGCGCGCCGCCAGAATTTCGCCGCGATGGATTTACTCGATTATCCGAGTTTACGAGGCCGAGATCTTATTTAACGCGTTCATAAAAAAATTTAAAAAAAAAAAAAAAAAAAAAAAAAAAAAAAAAAAAAAATCAGCAATTGCCAAGAATTAAAAGCACATTCCGGTGATCCGAAGAATAAAAACTTCAGAGCCACGACATTTAAAAAATTGACAATAATTCATCAGACAAAATGATCACCAGACAACCAGTGAATTTCGTTGAAAAATTATTCGGCACAATTTTTGTAGCATCTAATTTTTAATAATCCTTCCTCTCTTCATTGAAACGATTAATAAGACGATTAATCGCGATTATCACCAACGATTTCTCACGCAAAATCTACATTAAAAATATTCGCAAACTGACGGAAGAATTGTCAGCGTCGCGTTTCGCTAGTTTTGCCGGAAAGACAATCGACGGCGAAGGAGGAGCGGCGCGGGTTTGTCGTCCTCGGGAATATGCGTCGCGGCTAAGTGGCTCGTTACGGGAGACGCGAGTACCGCCAGACAAAACCCTGGTGCGCCGGTGAGCTTCGTTGTCGGGAGAAGCTCCAGCGTTTGCAACCCTGTGACAATGCGCGCCGCTTGCGAGTCGACGAGCAAAGAGTAAAAAGTGGCGGTATCCAGGCACCGGAGTCCTACGCTCCCCTCAGGTGGAAGGCAGATACTGCGTTTCTTTCCTCGACGCACTTGTATATCTATATATTATCATATATATATATCTCTACGCTTCAATGTATCTATATCTATACATTTAAATATATACATATGTATATCTATACGTATCCGAACTGTCTGTATCCGCGAACCGCGAAGCGCAGTGGAACCTTCCAACTTCGACGGCTTCTCTAGCGGAATTTCGTGGCTTCGCTCCAGTTGGCTTTTCCTTCGCTCGTCTCTTTCTTCCGAAAGCTGCGGTTACGCAACAAGAGCCGCCCACTTTGGAATTTCGTTTTTTTTTGTCATTGGTAGCGTTTTTCGCTCGCACCGCCAACGTCAGCCGGTATTGGCCGTCTTCATTCGAGAGCCCCGTGACCTCGGGATTTCGACGACCTTATTGGAAATTAGTTTCGTCCTCTCGTCGTCCTCCTATATCCGTCTCGCTCGCTCTTCGCAAAGCCCCCGCGGACGGCTGATACACCGCCGTGAATTTCGATTACGCGATTCTCCAACTTCTCGGACTTCGGTGGGTAATAGCCGCGAGTTTCCGGGATAGTTAACTCGGCGTTTACGCTGCTCCGGGAAGGCCACGAGCGCTTCGGAAACTATCGCGAACTCGACGGGGCGCCGACGACGGTATTGTCGGGGTTTATTGAGCGATCAATTCGCTGATCGGAGCTAATAAATCGTCGAGATTTGTTATCTTCGCGCGGCGATGCCGTAAAAAAATTATTTGTGGATTGACGTTTCTTTTGCGTCAATTTTGGCGACATTTAAAAGGATACCAGATACAAGTCTACCAAATTATTAATATGTCAAAGTATAAACTTTACAAAATTACAATTGCACCAAATTATTAATATGCAAAAGTATACGTTTTATTAAATTACAATTCTACCGAATTATAACTTGACCAAATTACAACTCTATCAAATTATAACTTTAGAAAATTACATCTCCACCGGAACACAACTTTCCATGCGAAATGCGCCGGAAAAATTTCACCCGGACAGTCGCAACACGTGAAAGTTGCAAATCCAATATAAATGTTACCCAACACAGAGTTGTCAGATCCTATCAAATCTCGTATAAACATAATCTGACGTAATTTAAACCCGGACACTTGTACATCTCTCTCGGCGATGTAAACGCCCCGGAAATTCCGTAACCTTTTAGTATTTCAAAATTTTCGCCAAAACTCGTTGCCGGCAAATTTCGCCGGTATCAAACGGACCTCCTCTAATTCCTATTCCAGTTTCGTCAGTCCATTAAAATTCTCCCGCACGATTTCAAACTGCCACGTACATCTCATCACACATAATTTGCCACGAGTTTCAAATTTTACCCATTCCCCTTCTGAACCTCATCCCCCCTCCCTGCCCCACCCCAACCCCGTTCCCCAAGTACAACCTTCGAGTTGTACTTGTTCGTTACAGTAATGTTCTCTCGCATCAAACTTCACGGCGCTGGAGTGTATTCCCTCTATCAATTCTCTCAGGGTCGTATGCTCACCGAGGGCTGGAGGGGAGGGAAGGGGGAGGAGGAGAAGGAAGAGGGGGAGAGAGAACGGGGTTCACGACCCTTTGCGTAAGTTACTCTCCGGCGAATAGCTGCGCGCCTGGTTGTGCTTAGCCGTCGTCGCCTCTGCGCAGAATTCGCAATACCCACTGGAAACCACCAACGCTATATCCTTCCACCTTTCCCTCTCTCTCTCTATCTCTGTCTCTCAGTGCTCTCCTTCCTTCGAATTTCTACCTGAATACGGATTACCCGGTTGACTTCGACACGCACACAAAACTCGGCTGTGCCTCCCCCTCCCCCTCCCCCCCATAGGTATATGCACCGTTGTCTCTCGTCAAGTTTCGCGCCTGACGAATCTCGACGGTTTTCGCCAGTACGAGTCTGTGCCGATCGCGCCAGAAGTCGCGATACGGATGTAATATAAACAGGGGAAAGAGGAAACGGGCGTCGGAGGATGGGAAACGACACGAGCGATGGCAGAGGTAGCAGCACCACCGCCAGTAACATCAGCAGAAGCAGCAGTAGCAGCAGCAGCAACAGCAGCAGCCGGGTTGGTTTTGGGAGGAACGAGGCTCCGGGGAAGACAAGACGTGGCACCGCCACTCAGCGACGTCGCCGAACCGCTTTATTTCGATTCCCGAGGTCGCGTATCACGCCCTCTCGCTGCTTTCCATCTTTCTCACTCCCTCCGCCTCTCTCTGTCTCTCTGTCCCCCATATTCCCTTTATTTCCTCCCGTTCCCTCCATCCACTTTTCTTCTCTTTTTTTTTGCTCGTGCCGCTGTTGCTGCTTGACTTTATTGATTCACCGCACGACACCGGTGTCGTCTCTCCTTCTCTCTCCATACTCGCCTTCCGCATTTTCTGCTCTGGCTTCCTCCTTCCACCCACGTGGCGCGACGTCGAGCAACCGCCAGACGTCCCCAAATGTATTCGGCCCTCTTTCCCGATGTCGACGCTCGCGATCGCGACGAGCCAGCGACTATGTACGGCCCGTGCGACATCCCTCCCCCCTCCCCTCCCCCCGGGGGAACTCTCGTAGATCAAAATCTACTTTTCTTGGGAAATATATTCATGAATGTATGGGAAAAGCAGGAGTTATTGATCGGGTTTTAAATGCATCTTTTTTTTTTAGTAATTCGAAAAATTGTAATTTGCTACTTTTTCGTAGTGAAGGTTCACCTGAAAAAAATTGCTCCCGCGTTGCGAGACACTTACACCAGAGAACTGAAATATTGATACCGTTGATTTGATTTGATTCAACGATTGTATATATTTTTAGGGTCCTTGGAGCGAAGTGAAAATGATGCGAAACGAGGCAGTCCAACGATAACATTGAGTAGGAAGGAAAATAGACTGTAGCTGCATCCGCGGAGAGTTCGGACCGGTCGTGGCTGCCAACTGGGCGAGAGACGTCAGTCGTCGAGTCGTTCCCGTTTCGACGTTGCATCTGCAACGCAGAGGGATCCTCGAAAACCGACGTCGCTCCCGTTTCGTCGTAGCGCCATCGACTACCTAGTTCCTCGCCTCAATCGCATTGTCTCGCGAATCTCGCCATCCGTAATTACACTCTCGTAACCCGACTCACTCCGCCGGCGCAATATTTCCCCCGATGCCCCGCAACCGCGACTCTGAACATAACGCAAACAATTCCCAACGCGTTTCGCTCGATATCTCGATAAATCCACGTGACTTATTAACCCGGTGAATTCCTCCGTGACTCCTGTCGAATTAAAATAGCAGATTGCAAAAAATGTATTTCGAATGAAAAAATTGGAATCCTGTCCCACTTTTTACTTTCGCCTCTGTCTCTCGGCGACATTTCTTCGAAATATTCCATTGCAATGGAAAGTATTTATCACTCAAGCTTTGTGTCACAAACCACAATCGAGACTTGAGCTCAAAAATAATATTGACGTTTACCCATAAAAATGTAATTTAGGCGAAAGCAGACCAAATTTAATAGGCGTTTTTATTTCTCCAAAACTTGAGTGCTTAAAAATACGATTGCAAAGGCATCTGTCACTATCGAAAATAATGCGTTTGACAAAGACGAAATAACAATCGCAAAATATTAGACTCGCAACCATCGTGTAATTAGAAAATTTGATTTTCCCCGAGATTGCAGCGACCGCGCGCGCTGAAAGCTTTCTACGAGAAGGCGAGGTATTTTCTCCCGTTTCGCTTTATATCCATCGTCTGGTGCTGCTTTCTTCCTCAGCGTCGCAGTAGACGGGAGGAGAAGGATTCTCAGAGAAGGGAAGCGTAACGATGAGAAAAACATAAAAATGAAATATTCAAGAGTCCTGAAGATGTAAGTAAAACGCTTGTATTCCCCGACTCGGGAGGTCGTCGACGCGGGGGGTGAAAGGTGGAGGGGGGTGGAGCTCGGGGTGCTCGGGATGAGAAACACAGAGAGATCTTTCTCCGGGGTCAGAGAGCATGACGGAAGGCGTTAGTATAATGCCCGGTAGGACGTGGCATCCTCTCCTCTTCCGCAGATCTCTCAGTCGGTCCTTTAGTCCGGATATTCGGTTCATCTCCCTTTCTCTCTCCCTTTCTCCTCTTCTCTTTTCGTCTCTCCCGTCGTCGTCTTCGTCGCGAACTTCACCCTGTTCGGGATCTTCAGGAGTCGGTCGCAGGGATCCTCAGACTTCTCGACAAGCAGCTCTCCACTCGTTTTTCCTCCTTTCTCGCTCTCCTCGACTCGCGAAGCATTCGTTAATGGCCCCTGGTACACTCTCGTCGCGCGATTCCTTCGTCGCCCATCGTTGAACGAGAACGACGAGGAAACGCAAAGACGCGACGGAGAGAGAAGTCGAGTCGTTACTCGACGGAATATCAGACTTGAAATTGGAATCTCCGTTCGCCATTTCTCGGCCTAGATTCCTCGGGACTTCTGCCCTCTCGTATTTTATTTACCATCAGCGGCTCTTTCGCCCCTCTTCCTCCCCCCCCCCCCCCCCACCACCCTTTCTCTACTTCCTCTCCTTTCGCGAAAAATTTTGCATTTTATTTCGTAATTGCAGTCGTGCTTTCGCGAACTTGTTATCATTTTTCGCGGAAAATGTTGCATCTTTGAGGATTTCACAAGACACAAAGCGAATGGACAACCTTTGAGCGTCGGAGTTCATTTTCTTTATTTTTCTCCACCGTGAATTTTCCTTCCTCTTCGCGAACGTCAAAGAGCCAAGAAGAGCTGCTGATTGTAAATTGAATTCATAATTTTGTAACAAACTGATTATACAATCTGCTCTTATCGCTGTGTAAGAGAGAAAAAAAACACGTCTTGCAAGTCTGAATTTAGAGGCGCGATAAATAAAAACTTATCGAGCCAAAGATCATTTTAGCATAAAGTAATTACGTCGGGCGCGCTTTTTTTTTTCCTCCAAAGTCGAGTGAACGAACGTAGCCGTATTTTACGTCGAGCAAAAGCTGGAAAATCTTCGGGAAATTGCTGAGTTTGCATTGAATTTGCATTCACTTCCCGCGAGCGTCGCATACAAATTCAGTATTTTCTCCGATTAATATTCGGAAAGTAATAAAATAAATGAACAAAAAAAATTCACTTGGAAACGAGGAATTCGTTTCCTCGCTGTTGGCGCGTAAATTTTTCTCTCCGATACCGGATGTCGGGATCCACACGATGTTTCGCCATTTTTTTAACGTTGGTATTGTTGTTCGTGCCGGATGGACAGTCGTGTTCTCTTAGTTGCCGCGAAACGTGTGTATATATAGAAAAAAAACGCGACATATGCCGTTCACGGTTCGGCTTTCCGCAGGAGGCTTCGAGAACTACACTCAAGCCCGATTATTACGCGTACACGCAACCCGGAATTAGCTCTTGGCCAATTTTTTTCATTTCTTTTTTTATATTCATAACACCGGAACTGACAAGGCACTGCCTCCTTGCATACATTACGTTCCAGGTGATTCGCGGAGAGAGAGAGAAAGAGGGAGAAAAAAAAAGAATGAAACGAAATAAGCGCACGAAATTTCAATACCTGCGCTACGACATCCTGTCCGCTGTTCTAAAGCCTCAGCCACGCATTTTATTCTTCATATATATTTTCACCACACGTCACACCCCCAATTGCAGCTAACCCTTTTCGATGCAATTAAAAGGCTAAAACGTTGGAGAATATTTTGCCAACTGTTTCTCCGTGTTCCACACGCAACCTGCAATTACTCTTGAGGGGGTCGAGTGACCCTTTGCCAACGAAAAAAAATATGAACCGCAAATATTCGAACTAACGACGGAAATTCCAATTTATCTTACATTCGATGTTTGATATCGAACCGTGCCTATCTACTTTTTGAATTTTTTACGAGACTAGTCGTTGATTTTCCAAAGCGTTGTCGGTGCTTCCACAACAATCAAATCGCAAGACAAGAGTCGCACATCGCAGTCACTGTAACAAAAAAAAAAAAGCACGTGCCCCATTCGACTCATCGCTCGAATAGCGTCAAACAAGAAGCAGCGTCTTTCATGCCAAATTTCACTCCGATTGTCAACCCATTCTCAAGTTACAGGTTTCAAATTCACCGCCAGGATAACCAGACTCATCCTTCCGTACTCCATTTATCCAAAATACGATTCCCAGCTTTTCGGAGCATTTCGAGCGTATCCTGACATTGAAATCTCGATTTATTTATTTTTTTTCCCCCAGAAAACAAAGCGTCCTTCGCGACGAGGACAGAAACAAAAAAAAAGAAAATGCGAACCGGGAGGGAAGTAAAAACAAGCCGACGCGCCCATTATATTTCAATTAGCGCGAGTGGAGTTTCGTAAGCGCCGCGAAACCTCGCCGGACACGAATACACTCTCAACCCCTTGGCCGCACTCTTGCTCGAATAAATAGACCGTCGTCGCGCAGCACACAGACACAGAGAAGGGCAACGTCGGTGCATCGAGGAACGCACACGCCGATGGACGATGCGTACACAACGGACGTAGAGAGGAGTCTACGCTGAAAGTTGGTTCGGCTGAAGAGGAGAAAGAGGACGACGAGGAGGAGGCGGAGAGGAGAGGCAGCCAGTGTTTGTTTCGTCAGCGTCGGCCGAAGGGTATTCCCAGCGAGATACCCGACGAGCAGAGTAGACCGTTCTCTCTCTCTCTGACGCTGCAACCCCCGAAAGTAGCGGCGCGGCCTGAAAGTCGACGAAGGGAAGAAGCCGTTCGTGGACGGTCGGAGGGACTGGCGATGGGAACGGAGAAAAGATATGGAAGAGGAGCAACGGGATTGAAGCGGAGAGAGAGACAGAGAGGGAGAAGCAAGAGCCGGTTCGCCATCAGCGTTGATGGTCGAGGGCCCTGAAAAGGGAGCGAAACCTTCGGCTTCCGGCTGCCCGTAAAATCCGGTTAAAGTTTCTCTCTCTCTTTCTCCGTTACGTGGGTAAGATGGTCCACGCGTTCAGAGCCGCGAGTCCCGCGCGACTGCCTCCCTCTCTCAGCCTCCCAGCAGCAGCAGCCATTGAAACCAGGCAAAAGTAGCGAAATTTTTATTCTACACAGAATGCCCCATATGCAGGGAGAACCTACAGGCAATTCGACGTCGAATCGTCGTCCTCGCTCGGACGTCCCGCATCAAGGATGCTCGGTAAAAATTGGAGCACGATATTTGACACGGGACGCCCCGTAGACGCGAGGATCTATGGGCTATTCTGTTTCAGACACTCGACTGTCGTCGTCAAAATCGCTAATAAAAATAAAAAAATAAAAAAATAGCTCTTCGGTGCGAAAAAAAGAAAAAAAAAATGGTTGCGTGGAATGCCCCGTGCTTATGACATACAAACATCGATCGGCGAATTCGAGAGTTTCGAAGGGCTGACGTCACCTCCCCCCCGACGTACTTGTTGTCTCTCTGGCACTACTTTCGTCGAAGCTCGAAATTAATTCCGTGGAAAGTGGCGGTCCGAGGGAGGGGGGAGAGGGGGTGGTAGTTCGGAGGGGGGCCCGAGGTCCACGCGGGATAATTACGAGCACGCGACACGCTCGCTTTTGTTGCTCGGGCGAGCGTCGCGTTTTCACTCCGCACATGCCGCGCGCGCGGCTTCTGTCCTCTCTCTCTCTCTCCCTCTCCCTCTCGCCGCATGTGGCTCGCGTGTACGTGCACCACGCACGTGTATCACGCCGCGAGGCCGCTCGACCGCCGTCACCGCCGCCACCCGTCCACCCTTGGCGCACGAGAAGGGCGGGCCCGAGAGGGAGAGAGGACACGGAGAGGATAAAGAGACAGAGAGAGAGACAGAGAGAGGCAGAGGGAGAGAGAGACAGAACAGAGCCGAGGGTTAAAACACTGAACCGCCGGGTTAGAGAGGAAAATCCTGTCAAACCGCCCTCGCTCGTCGCCCATCGCGCTCGCACTCGACGGCGGGCAAATTGAATGGCGCAAATTGCAGAAAAAACTGGAGCAGACCGACAAGCGAGGAGAGAGATGAAAAAAAAAATACTCAACGAGGAGGGTGGAAATACGAGATTGTCATTGTCGGTCAGAGAGGCAAGTGTGTAATTCGCGGCCTCCGGTGCGCGCAATATTTTATAATTAGCGGCCACAATGCTCGACGCCGATAAAAGAGCAATTCGAGGGCCCTCGTTGATGGCAATTTTGTCCGCTGACGACTGTAACGTTATCCCGCGTTTCTGCGGTTAGCTATTCACACTTTTTGTGTTTCAGTGACTGGCAGATTTTTTTAAATTTTTATTGATACAGCTATACGCGTTGTAACGATTAATACCCCTCTCAAAATTAATGCAACGAAACATCCGCAATTCCAACTCAGATTGCGTCAAATCTTTCGCAGACGGTGAGACAAACGCGCCTAAATTCGTGCGCAATGCATCACCGTTTACGTTTGCGACTTTTTTTTTTATTTTTTCCGACCGAATTCACGACGCGACGGAGCGAAGAAAAAGCTTTTTCGGAGTTCCCGGTGAGCGCCCGGCGATTTTTATTTACGTTCTCATTTTATATTCACGTGCCGGTCTCTCGCGAACTGCAGGATCGCTGCCTCTGCTGCTGCCTCTGCTGCTGCTGCTGCTGCCGCCGCTGCTCTCGGGCTCTCTTTTATCTCAATGAAGTGGCCGTGACGGGGTACGTGCGAATGAGAAATAGGGGTGAGGGGGTTGGGTGGGTGGTTGGGTTGCGGTGTGCGTCGGTGGCGAGTACGTTATTACCGTAGTGCAGACTGCACGGTGTGCAGCGTGCGGTGCAGCAGTCTAGCTGTCTAAGTCGAGTTAGTCTCCCGGAACAGGTCGTGAGGACGCGGATCAATATCGACAGCCATTGCTAAACACGCGGCGCCCGTTGGCGTCTCCGCTCCGTACGTACATACTATAGGTGTGCACATAATACATATATATATTTACACGCGTACATAGCCGCGGTATATAATATACAGCATTTTCTCGACTATCCTCTCGTTCTCCAGCGTCTGAATATACGGCGAACTGTGTACGACGAGTCTGGAAGCGCACCCCCCTCCCCCCCCCCCCCCCCTCCCCCACGTTGTTATTTACAGCCCGGAAATAACGGGAGATGAAAATACTCCGACTTTTTCCAAACATAAAAAAACAATGTGTTTACTTTGCTGCAAATATTTGAAAAGAAAGAATCGTATCGAATAATTGCTTCTTGGATTATATTTTGTATTTTTGTGCGAGAGGACATCCGGTCAGGTTCATTCTGACGTTGGATTTGGTAGAAGGAAAAATGTTGATGTTTGAGAAAATGCATTTATTGTTTTATGATAGATGCATTTATTATTGCAACTAGTAGAATTCGAAATGTTGTGACTTGAATAAAAAAACAGTAGCTTTAAGGTTTATGAATTTTGATATTTTTTATTCAAGAGTAACGAGTGAATGAATAATTACCAGCAATTGTAACGTTCAGAATTGACGTTCGTGGCGTTTCTCGGTAATCCGTAGCCACCGCAGAGCTCCGAACGAGCGTTGGCCGAACCGCCAGACACGGAAACTTCAATAATTCAGGGCGGGCGCGGGAATGCAAAGCTGCGCCGAAGTGACCGAGAACGGTGCTTAGGGTTTTCCCAAGAGTCGTCCACACCTGTCCAGACCTAAGGTCCCATCGTCTCGGACACCATCCAAAATACCATCCATATATCTCTCCAAAAATCAGCCTCACACAATTTCGCAAATTTGAATCTACGAAATAATTATGAGAAAAAAAATGTGACTAGTTTCAGAGAGCTAGAAATTGAACGAATTGTCGTGACGAGTGAGGGAGGCGACGGAGTTTCCTTCGACGACATGTGTTGCTATGGGGGTTCGTGGCTGCTGCTGCTGCTGCTATTGCTGCTGCTGCTGCTGGACTCGTTCGTTCGCTGGGCTCACGCAACCCGAACAGGTGCTGCGCGCCAGGTAACGGACGCCACGAGACAGCTGCCACGCCAGGTGTAGCCAAGGAAGGAGGAACCCGGGCTTACACGCTTTCGCCTTGCTCTCGGCGAGACGCTCCAGCCATAGGCCAGGCCAGGCTGGAGCGAGGAGTTCAACAGTTTCCACACTACTCCTCGTGGATCTCGCTTTGAAGGAACGGAAATACTGGGAATCCATCAATCGTCAGTCAATATTTGCTTCACGTTCTTCAGTAAAAAATTATGACTCACGACTAAAAAAAAAAGAAAAAGAAAAAAAATGGAAAAAGCTTTTTGGTAGGAAAATTGCCATTTAAAAAATTGGAGTCAATTGATGAAGACAAAGCGAGACAGTTGGATCTCCAGTTTCATTCTCGATGAACTCACTCGACGTGGGTCACCGTTGGGCGTTCAGTGTCCGGTGAAAAAGCTGACTGCAGTCGAGCGGCCGAACTTTTCTCGACCCGCGAGTTCAACCGTGGGAAACTCGAGGGGGTAGAGTGGCTCGTTCGAACGAGGGCGGAGTCCAATGGCTGCGGTTATCCGCCGAGCGTGTGGCTTTAGTTTAATATATAAAAAACGTAGATAAAGAAAGAGGATAAAAAAAATAATAACGAAGGAAGGAAGGAAGGGAAAATGTGCGGCGAGAGAGTCAGGACGGGTGCAGTTTCCAGTTGGCCAACGAACCAACCTGGGAGGGAACCGGCGAGAATTTCTCGTTGTTCGGTTGACCTAGGATCTCCGGGGTTGAATTCACCCCTATTACCACCGGCGAACCCGGGATTCAAGGCCACCGGGACCCTTTTCTAGCTGCTTTACGTTTCGTTAACTTCGTCCCGCAGTCGTTACTCTCCTCTCACGGCGAACTTCGCCCTCTCCGCTCGCCGCAGAAATAACAGACTAAATTGAGGAAAAAAAAAAAAAAAAAAAAAATTCATTCAAATGCTCGAGTTCATATTTCAATTAAATTTAACTTCACGATTTTCAATTATTTCTCTCGACCATTTATACATAAGTTAAATTTATTTAATCTTAGATTTTTGGACATCAGTTTCAAAAACGTTGAAATCAAACGGAAGATACATGTTTAAAAAAAAAAATCATTCAAATGCTCGAATTCATATTTCAATTTAATTTAACTTCACGATTTTCTATTATTCCTCTCGACCATTTATACATAAGATACATTTATTTAATCTTCGATTTTTGAAAAATCCTCAGTTTCAAATATAAAATATAAAGAAATAAAACGGAAGATACATGTTTTCTCTCCCTTTCGACTCAATAATTGGCTGTCCCGTCCGGTGGTGAAAATAAAATTACAAGTTCACTCGATGGCGCCATTTCTGACACGCACCGGAAGTGAGCGGCGTGTGGCGGGGGAAAGGAGTCGAGGAGAGCGAGAGAGAGAGAGAGAGAGAGGAGGGTTCGGTGCTGCGCGCCTTTTCACCCCCACGAAGGAGCCCACGGGGTTGAAACACCGGAGCAGCATCGGCCGGTACCTCAGTTTACAATCGACAGGCGAAGTGAGCGGTTCGTTGGGCTTCGCTCCGCTGTTTTCTCAGACTCGGTCGGCCCGACCCCGTCACCTCCCCCCCCCCCTACCCCTACTCCGGTGCCCACGGACACCGGAAGCAGTGGAGAGGAAGGATAAAAATAAAAAGAAACGCGGCGACCGAGCCGCGCTTCAGTTTCGACTCTGGGGTTGAGAGCACGCGTCGCGTCCGAGGGTTGCGGCTCCCGGAGACTCAGTTGACACCGAACACTTCGAGCGAACGGTTCGCCGCTCTCTGCTCTCGACCCGCGACAATATTCTCTCGGTATCATCTTGTAATTTGAATACTAAATATCGTCCGTTGATACTCAATATTTAATTTAAACATTGGCTTCGGAATTAATTCAATTGAGAATACAATGGAGATTACACGGAAGGGACTATAGAGCGGTTCGTTAGGCCCTCTGTTTACCAGCGTCTCTTTCGGTTAAGAGACTTCCACTTCTTTTATTATTATTCTTCGTTTTTTATTATTCGACGGAGATGTTTTTCAAGTTCGATTTAACGACCCGCGGTGGGTGTAACGCGAGTGAAACTGGAGACTATCGGCGGCGCACCTGGACGACTCGGCGGCGAGACCGAGTTCTTAGCAACTTCCACGAGAGGTGAGTGGTCCCGGATAATTGATATCGGCTTTCCTTATCTTTACGGGAGTTTGGATCACAAGTTTTCTTTCCGAGTTGCGTTGGAGTTATAACGCCTCGCTGCTCGGGATTGATAGCGGAAGTTTTTTTTCCGCTCGTTGTTTTATACCGAGCTCTTTTATTTATTTATCGCGTAACGAACAAGAAAACAGAATAATAAAGGCGCTGACTGTATTTGCGATTTATCGCTGTGATGTAAACACAATTTCGAGGACAAATAAATCCTGTCTACTAAAAACAGGCATCTGTATAGCCGAATAACGTATATCGTAAAGTAGGCATCGGTTTCTAATTATCACGCAACTACATTTTTCAAAGTGGGTTAGACACCCTAAATATAGTGATCGACGACTTAACCCCGGTTCATCTTGTTCCCATCTCTTCGAAGATTCGCTAACCCACTCAACTTTTCTTAACCCAGTTTCGAAACCCAGTCAGGGTTAACCCTACTTCTTGAATCTTCGAAAAACCTAACTGCCTCGAGACACTGGAATCACTGCCGTATTTCGTTGAATCCGCTTAACCAATTTCGTCCTTCGACTCAACCCTATTATGGTTGTTTGCTATATCGATACAGCGGAAGTCCCAATATTCGCGTCCCGCGGCTAAGAAAACATTCGTCGACGACAGCGACGCTGCGTTGTCTGCGTGCGGCTCTTTCCTTTCCCTCTTTAAACTCTGTTTATTAAAAAGCTTTTAGCGATATTAGCTCCACAGTCGGAAGAGTCGGAAGAGTCGACTCAGGGGCGAAGAGCGACCGTTGGTCGGGTGGTGGGGGGTTGAGGGGGGTTAGGGAGTCTCGGAGCGAAGCTTCTTGGGATGCTGTCGGCACGCCTGAAACTTTTGGCCGCTTAACCCCGCGGTGATTCGGCCCCGGCGTGAGAACTGCCGCAGTCTCGGACGAGGAATTATCGCCAGGGTCAAACTTTTCCCCCCCTCCTCTCCCGGTCCGTTTGTACTCGACGAGTGTGCGGAGTGCACTTGCGTTTTGCACACCCCCCCCCCCCCCCCCCCACCCCAGGCCATCGATTATCTCGCTTTTGCCAATACAGAACGGCGGACGTCCAGTGAATTACGAGGGAAGAGCGCGGAGAATTAACGGGGGCAGTCGTCGAAACTCTGCGGGGGGTTTGTGGGGGAGGGGGTAACTCACTTCCCCCCCCCCCCCCCCCCCTCCCCCGCGAGACAGGCAGATATCTCGGCCGTTGTTCTCGGCCACTTCGATACTTCGTTGCTCCTGTTTTAATTGGAGTGTCTTAATTAGCGATATCGAGGAGTCCCTCGCGAGTGATCCTGTTACTTTGCGATTTATTCATTAATCGACTCGAGTCGTGTCGCGAAACTCGGCGCCATTGTCCCGCTCGACCGGCGAAAAGACGTCGTCCTCGGACTTCCGGGGTGCGGGTTACGAAGTTTCCTGAAAAAAAAAAAGTTTCTTTTTTTCTTGTGAAGTGACTTCTGCTCCGGAGCTGGAACGGTACTCGCCGGGTTAACTGTCCGAGGGCCACTAAAATCCTCCCCGGAATATTCCCCGAGGAATCGCCTGTCGCTCGCTACGTCCTTTTTCCTCTCTCTCTCATCCTCGATAATTTCTCGTCGCTCTCGTTGTACTATTTCTTGTCTTTTTTTTTTTTTTTTTTTTTTTTTTTTTTTTTTTTGGCGACATTTTCCCGGACATTTTCGTCCACGCGCTGCGCACGGAGCGACGTGAACCGCGGAGCTTAAGTGCGGCTATCAAAGTCGTGGATCCTATTAAAAAATATCCTTTTTGCTCGCCCGCAGAATATCGGCTTTCGGGGCAGCACGAGGAGCGGGGGGAAGAGGAGGGGGGAGGGGGGGGGGGTGGAGGGGAAATTCCTTTTCCAATAATAATGTTGGTCAATCGTCTTTATCGAATTTATCGCGTCTTTCGCCGAAGAGATCATGGCCGATGGGGTCACCGGCTGTGTGTGTCGCTATATAGTCGCTATATAGTCGCTCGGGCGGATCGGCGACCGGCTGACGTTAATTAAACGCCCGTGATTAATCCAATCATTTCGGCACGCTCCGTCTGGTCTCTTTCTCAAACGATTTTGCGCTTCTGCCTTGTATCAGTGAAATTAGTCGAGTGTTCGACGACTCGACGGACGCTGCGAGCTGCGGCAGCGGCTTTCGGCGGCGGACACGTGTTGCCTCGGGAGACCGCATATCCTTCCTGTCAAACGCGCCATCTGCTTCGCCTATGTATATATGTCTCTCTCTCTCTCTCACTCTTTCTGGGAGAGAGACGGACCGAGTCTCCCCCCTCCCCCCTTCCTCTTCCCCCGACTCGCGCGCTCCACGAGGCTAACTCACTTCGCTCGGCGCCCACTTCCGGTCGTCGTCGTCGTAGTCGTCGTCCCTTTTGAAATCGTCCGGTTCAATCGTCCGGTCCTTCGTCCGGGAATTCGATTCCAATTTGGCCATCTGCGTCAAAGAGTTCTCGCCCCGGACGTTTCGACTGATTTTTATTGAATCGCGGCTACGAGCCTTTGTCCAAGAGCGGATAGACGATTTTTTTTTGGCGCGCGAAAATCAAGAGTCGAAATTCCTTTGACTAATGCGGATGATAATTTGCAGTTTTTTTCGCTTGTCAATCGCCTTTTGGTTGGTGGTTGTGAGTGATCATTTATTCGAAGGGGACATCGTTGACGCGTCGATGTGCAAATTAGGAAAATTTCTTCAAACTGTTCGAGCAACATTTTTTTTTTTCAAAATCAACTAAAAAAGGGTTGTAACCAGTGTTTTCAGGGGTAGAATATGCGACTTGAGAACGATAGTATAGGTTAAAAGTCGATATTTTGAAAAAAATAAATTTCCACTCATCCTGATTACAATTATTTTCAATGACGAATTGCGAAAAAGAAAATTATTATACCAACCGACGATGATTTGTAGCAAATAACTGAATGCAATTCACGCTGTTTTCCCTAATTGCGAATTATAGTTTCCATTACCCGACACATGTTTTTTTAATTTCTCGCGGATCTCCGAGTGTCCGCCGATTAATTCTGCTGCGAGTGCAATTTTCAATCGGCTAATCGTCGCGCGCGGACGTTCGAACGTTCACGCGACTGCGTAATGACCGAGAAAAAAATATCTCAACTGCGACGCGTGCGGACCGCGGCAAATACGTCGGGTTTAGTCGATGCGACGCGGGTCACGCGGAGTCACGCGCGAAAAATATATGCACGCGTAGGTAAATTTTACCCTCCCGCGATATTTCCGGGGAGCTCTCTGCGCGCCTTTATACTCGCGGATCGGAGTCCCGCACTCGCCGGTCTGTCACGTTGTTAAATTCTCGCGCTCCAGTTGACTCGCTCAGAATCGTCCCGCCCTCCGCACTCGCCCTTCCCCCACATTCGCGTCCAATTAGTAATTAGCGAGATGCTCAGAGCTTCAAAAAAAAAAAAAAAACCTCGACGACTCTGCGGATAACACGTCTCGCTCCGACGCTTGGAGAACCTCGACGATTCCGACAAAAAAAAAAAAAAAAGAAAAAAAATGAGATTCGCGAGCGTAAAAATTGCTGCAAGCCGAGCTGCGGGAAATTAGGTTTCTGATAATGATATCCACGCGCGACGGACTCGAGAGATATAATTATGCTGGCTGCACGTCGATTAAATTTCCGCGTTCGAACTTTCGAGCAACCGAGATGCGGATCGGTGCAATTGCTAAAGTCAGACACAAGCAAAGAAAAAAAAATTGCGAAATACCAAAATCAAATTATTCGTCCAAATTGGGAGGACCTGATCGACCGGTTTTCAAGTGGATCGACCGCGAGACAAATTAATTTCGCGAAATAAATACAGACTCAATTGCAATTCGATTATACCAACGATTCATGAATCAAAAATATTAATTTCCAAATTAATTAGTATCTCGCAATTATTTCTCCTCAAAGACATAAAAAAAAATCCATGTGGGTGTTCCAGAGATCAAACGAAGAAAAAAAAACTCATCTCATAAAAAAAGAATGAAACAACGTTTTATTTATCGACAAATTGCGTGTAACTTACAGCGAAACAAAACAATATATATAATAATTACGATAGTTGCGTTAAATCTACGGAAACATCGATCGAAATGCTCGGCGAGAGTTGTCGGATGTGGTCGGAGGATATTTCGCGGCGGTTCTCAGTGCGCCACTGAATATCCGCAAATTTATTCACGACGCTGCAGCGACGAGGCGAATAGGCGATGAGGAAGCGAAGGAAAGCGTTGAGGGACGCGAGAGGAAAGGAGAAGTCGACGCGCTAAGCGGGAAAACCCGCGACACCCGTTTCCTTCGACCTCGTCAAACCAGCGACGTCTCCACCCCCCCCCCCCCCCCCCCCCATTCCGAGTTATTCGCTGCCGTTTTAATCGCAGGCAACGCAGAGTCTGTACACGACCTCGTGTTTCCCCCTTTAATTGCAACCTCCGCGCTCGTCAAAATCCACACTGCAGCCGCATCTACAGTCCGAGAGTCACTATACCGATCCCTTCGACCACCCTTATTCCTCTCGTCGCTCGACGCCTCTCGATTCGTTAGTCGCGAGCGGGAATGTCGACGACGCGCGAACGCAGAAAAAAAAAATCGCTCTGCACGCGTTTACCACCGATCTTGCCTCTTAGCACACTGAAAAAAATTAATAGTTGTGATTACCGATCGTTGGTCAGAGCTACCAATATTTTAGTAACTGTTACCAATATTTTGGCAGATCGAAACAATGATTGGTAATCGAAACTACTCATTTTTCTCAGTGCACCGGTGGCGGAAAATCGCAACCGATTTTTTGCAACTTAAAAAAAAGTACTCAGATTCGATGTAAAATGCGGGGACGTGATTGTATTTTTTTATTATCGAATCCGAGCATTTTTTCAATTTTCGAAATATCGGTAACCGATTTTCCGCTACCTACGGAATAAATGAAATAAAATTCGTGGCTCTCTTCGATGATATTGTTTTTTGACTTTGAGATTTTTTTTTCCCTTGGTAATCGAATGGGCATGCACGGAGAACGAATGAGGTCTGATGGCTGTCGGATGTCGGTCGTCGAGGTTTACTGGAAGTACAGAATCGCCAGGAGAACCGCGATGACGCCGCAGACGAGCATGAAAAATGGGACGCCCGGTCCCTTGACGTACTTCTCGGCCTCGTCGCCGGAGCTCCCAGCAATCCAACCCTTTCGCGGCTTCGTGTTTTTTCGCTCGGACTCGACGATCTCGCCGACGAGATACTTGTCCATTATTTCGAACGCGTCGATCGAGTGGCCGACGTCGTCGAAGTCCTCGGACGCGTCGCGATTCGCGTGATCCAGCAGAACCTCCTCGCCGCCCGGATGCTCGTTGAGGAAGGCCGTGACGTCGTACACCTTGTCGTGGATTATGAAGGTCGTGGTCTTCCGGTCGCCCGACTCGACTTCCGCCCTCGTGAACTGCTTGAGACCCATTTTTTTCGTCGTCGTGCGACTCTTTTTTCCTCCTTCGCTAATTCGTAATCTGTGAAAGATAACGAAAATGTTAATGAGTTTTTGTTGCGAATTGGCAGTCGAGGTCGGATCGCGCGTTGTCGCTAATTTTATTCCCGGAATAAATTTTATTCTTCGAATAAATTCCGCTCGGACGGGCGGCGATAACGAGAATTTCGAACGAGTCGAGGGAACGTGAGTCGCGATTGGAGAATTCTCGCGCGAGCCAAGCGCCGCCGCTGCTGGGAATTGTGTTTTTTTTTTCGTCTCGCTCGCGATTATTTTTCCGGCGCAAGGAGGACAGCGCGCAGCGATAAGGTGACCGATTAACGACTCGTACGCAATGTCGACTTGTCTCCCGGTGAATTTGTGCGATACGAACCGAGGTAAATCTCGGCAAACGTGACTCTCTCGTCGTTCGTATCTTCGCAATACTGATTTGAAAGTAAAATGCGTTGGACTATTTTCGACGAGTTCATTTTTTATCTCGGGTTCAGCTATTTCTGAGACGAGCCCAACTCTCGTTTTTGCCTCTTATTTTTTGCTCCTTTTCAATTTGTATTTGGCCAAAAAGATTTCTCAAAATAAATCCCTTTTATTTATTTCTTATCGACTGATCAGTTTCATCGTTTTCGAGTTGTGACTAAAAGGTGCATCTTTTTTGTCATTTTAAACCGGGTTTAAAATAACCCTAACTTCAGTCTCTGATATTGAGTCGTGACTAAAAGGTGCATCTTTTTTGTCATTTTAAACCGGGTTTAAAATAACCCTAACTTCAATCTCTGATATTGATATTATCCTATAATTGTAAAATCGTCATAAGTCGATTGTGCAGCGAACCAAATGCGCCGCCTGTGTCGACAGTCGCACCCAGTCGATAATTTATCAATCGGCTACGACAGTCTCTACTTTACCGACTGATCTTCGATCACAGAAACAAAAAATCCGAACGTCCGAGGCGTGGACACTGACACACGGGTTTCCGTTTGCTCCGCACGTGCGAGCGATCAGCAGCCGCCGTCGCTATCGCTCGTTTGCGAACGAGTTTCGAGGGGAGAGCGCAGAGAGGCTACCAAGCGCGCTGGTAATTTAGTGACGTGGCAGAATCCCGACGCCATTGCTGTGTCTCGTTGACCGAGTCATCCGCGATCGTCGTCGGGGCGTCGAAACGTCCAGTGCCCCAAGATAACAAAAAATTGCGCAATATCATCGATAATAACTCCGAGCAGTGATTTTCCACTGTTCTAACGAACAGTGGAAAATCGATCTACAGCGCAATTCGCGAATTCCGCATGCGAAACATATCGTCAACAAGCGTCGAACTGTCGCTAATCGATTCCGGACGATCGTCGATTATGCTCAACGAAAACTCGTCGGCCGCCTCGCGATTTTTTTTCTCTTTTTTTAATAAACACTCCAGAAGTTACGCAATTCCGCAAACACGTGGGCGCCAGGAACTTCCGCGCATTCCGCGACGCATTAGATCGACGCGACTCGTAGCAAAAAAAAAAAAAAAGGAAAACAGTAGTAGCCACAATCGACGGTCCAATCAGCATTGTGTATATTTTCGTCGGTGATCGGACGTCATAAACCGAGCGCGAAAGTTATTGATTTATGCGAGTCAGCTCGTTCGTCGTCGGCCGACCGAACGCGGGTGAATTAATGTTTTTATTTCGAATTTGTATTTCGCGGTCGGCGCACAAACACAGAGGACACTGACGATCGTTTCCGCGCGTTTTGGTTCACAGTTTTTCGGCTGCTACTCACCGTGAATCACGATGAAAAATTTGGCTCTATTTGATTTTTATTTTTGGAGCGAAAAAAATTGTTTTGACTAAATCGTGTTTATCGGTTTTTCTGAAGGCGACTGGAATCTTCTCGTTCCCGAGTCGCGTCGGCGGAGCGCGCGGATCGACTACTGCCAGGGCGAACGCGGCGTTGGGTATATTTATCCTGTTGGCATCTCTTCGGCCTTGCCCCACCGACGCTCGTCGTCGTCGTCGTCGTCGGCGTCGGCGTTCGTCGTGTCGTTTGCGTTCGGCCGAGCGGCGCGCACCGGTTTCTCGGCTCGCCGCGCGCGCCTCCTCCTCGCATCCTTCGAGCAATTCTCGCGAGAAAACGAGCGCGCTCTCGGTGTTTACCGCGCGCTTTGGATCAGTCGAGTGAAGGAGGAAGAGGAATCCTCGGCCGCAGTCGATTGACTCTTGGCCTTGGAATCGCATCTATTTCGGCGATGAGTAATGTGAACTCGAATGCGAAGACGAAAGACAAGGCTTTTTTACAGTTCGACGACGCAAAAAAGAAATACGATATCGATATATATTTTTTTTATTTAGTATGTTTAATATTTATTTATTGAGTAATTTGGGAATTTTTTATATTAGATGGTGAATGACTGGTTAATAATGATTTTTTTTCTTGTTGATAAACATGAAAGTAAATCTTAGCATCATTTTTGCAATTTATTTAATTTAATTGGTATTTGATGATGTTATTGGTTGATTTTGTGTACTTTTTTTTACCACACGCTTTGGTCGTTCACTGGGACATCGAGCGTGAAAACCCACTGGAACGGAAGTGGCCGTTGCCGAACGTTTTCCAAAGTCGTAAGCCACGAATTATGTGACCGGAGAGCGGAATGAGCGACGGTGTGAGGCCAACGACGAGCGGTCGGGTTCCTCGAGTGTCAATACCGCGGCAATTCGCCTCGCCCGCGGCACGACAAATTTATTCCGAAATATTTATTAATCCGCGGCGGTCGTGACTCGAAGATTAATTGGCACTCAGGAATCGAATTGACGGGGCGCGGAATACTAAGAGTCTTATCGTCGTTATCTTGTTGTGCTCTGTAGTCTCGCATTATCTGCGGAATACGCGTCAGAATAATTGCGCCTGAATTTTCACACCGAATTTCTACAAATATTAGTCATTTACAGAGATTCATTCATTTGCTCGCCTATTTTTGTAAAGCCTATAACAGCTGATCTGAATTCAAGATCGAAAACCCGAAGATTCAATCAATTGATTCAGCAACTCGATTCTTTTCACATATTCCTCTATTTATATTTCATTTTATGTGGAATTATCAGCTCGGGTAAAATTAGTCGGAAAATTCTTCATCTTCCCATTTTCAGAGATTCGTGAAAATTTCGATCAGTGCTTCGGAAATATTGCTCACATTATTTTTCTTATAATTTTTTAACAGCTTTTCTTTTTCTTCCAAATATTTTTGACATTGAACACAATTGTGTCGCCTAAACCTGCTTTTTAACATCGACTTGAAGTGAAATATTTTACTTCAGTTATACATTGGTACACGAGTAGGAAGCTTTATTATTTTTATTTATCAGTTTCGTGCACTTTGAAACCACCGGAGATGCCGGACGGTTATGAAATCTCGGTATTATAGTGCAACGTCACGTTTGTACTATGGATCCGCGACTCGTGTTGCGCCGCTCGGTCGCGACTCTCGGCGTATCAGGGAAAATTTCGTTAGCAGCGACGAATTTTTGAATTGCAAAGAGCCGCCAAGATAACATAAATCGGCCGCAGTTGATAGAGACATACTTTGTCCTATTTCCCGCACCGGCGAACGAGCCTCGTGTGAATTCGATTTGTGAAGTTTATTTATTTTTCACGCTCGTTATCGGACACAATCGACTCGATTTTCCGCGTGCGGAGAGTCATTGCGCGATGACTTTTCAAATTCATTAACGAGACGAAACAAACAGCGGGAAATCCTTTTATTTTATGAAGCAGTACTTAAACAGCAATTTGCATCGATAATTAAATCGCATCGAATATTTCTAACATCGGGCGTACAATTGTAATTACGAAAGAAGCTGATTGCAAAATTAATTATTTGGATTGAACAAAACGCGAATTTTTTTACATACGAAGATTTGCTTTAGATATATTTCTATGAAGAAGATTAATTTATTTTAGCTCAAGCAACAGTACAAAATTGACTGACTAAATTGATTTTTATATACAACAAATTTTATTTTACCTTTTAATAAGAGATTTTAATTTCTTTCTACAAAAAGGTCTCATTTATTTTTATTCAAGAAACAATATTGAAGCGAAAAAAAAATAGACAAGTGAGGCGAACAAGGACTGACAAAATTGTGTTTAACTCGGCGGTGTCGTGTATCTCGACTTTCAGGAGGATCTCGACATTATCGAGATCCCATCGAAAGCGCAGTCAAACAGACGCGACGACGACGACGCGACGTCAATTCCTCTCGCTCGCCTCGAGGTTTGAGAAAACGGCAGATGTCGTTGCTTCTCAAATTCTCATCTCCACCTTGCGCGGCGCCTCGGGGCGAATTCATTTAATTACAAGAGAGAGAGAGACGGACGAGCGAGCGAGACGTCGAGCGAAATGCAATGAAAGGAATGTCGTCTAGCTTCCGGAGCTCCGGGGCACTCGTCGCGCTAGCTTCTAACCTCTCTCGGCTCCTCTTCCTCCGTCCGCGCGATTTTCGCGGCGAACTCGACGCACGCGGCGAATATATCGTCGCTGCGAAGCAATGCGTAAGCTCGAATCACCGATCCACTGCTCTCAATTCCTAATTCAATGTCAGTGTCAACCGACAGATCGGAAACGATATTTTTTTTTAACGCAGGCTTTCAATGTAATTATTTTTTCGCGAAGCAAATTATATTGGAAAATATATATCACGAATTTAACGTTATAAAAATTAAATTAAAGTAAAAATTAAATTTTTGGTAAAAAAAACGACAAATGAACATTTCAACAAGTGCCAAATTAAATTTTGTATGAAAAGTTAAATTAAAATTAAAAAAACGTTTAATTGCATTTTCGATGGAAACGCTAAATTCTTGACAAAAACGAGTCGATCGAATTTTCTCATGGAAACGCGAGCACCGAGCATCGCGACAAAAGCGCGGAAGCAATCCCCATAAAAAAAAATAAATGCAATTTCGACAGGAAACTCGATGATGCACAAAAACGTTTAATTACCGGCGAACCGTGAAGCGCCCGCGCGAGTGATCGGTAGTAGAGCGCCGACGGTGTCGCTGCCGCGCAGCGGCGTCGAATCCGAATCCGCGGAGTCACGGTGACGCGCCCGTTCGACGTGCTACGATAGTTCGACTCGTGTCTCCGTCGTCGAACGCAGTGAAAGAGAGAGACAGAGAGAGAGAGAGGTCGACCTGTCTTCGTCGTTTGTCTTCGTGGGCTCCGACGCCGGCGTCAATCTCGACGTGTACTGCAGCAGCGAGTATTTTGCTGACTGCGAGAGCGAGTATCGCGCACAGCGAGAGGGGGGAGAAGTCTGACGAGGTCTCAGTGTCTCTCAACCACGTTTAGTGTCAGACGCTTAAATAAAAAAAAATAATTCAATAATAAAAATTAAAAAAAATTCTAATCCGATTATTAGAAATGATTGCGCCGTTCGAAATATCTTGAAAAATCGGTAATATTTTTAAATTATATTTTATAACAACCGTGAGAGCGATTTATGTTTAATCACACTTTATTATTATTATTACTATTCTTGTTTTTTTTTCTGTCATCGATCGTCGGCTAAACTAGAAATTATGCGAGGAACAGCCAATAGGCGACGGCACTGTAAACGACCGCGCCAAAAGCGAGGAAAATCGGCAGATAGGGCGACCTTGTCTTCTTGGGCGGATGATAGACCCAATCGTCGTCGTCGACGGTCGGCTCTCGCTTCTTGGCGCCCTTCGCGCCGCCGCCACCGCCGCCGGAAGCGACGCCCGTGACCTCGCCGATCTTCAGGGTCTCGCGGAGCTTTATCGCCTCCTCGGTGTGACCGATCTCGTCGAAGCATATCGTGCCGTCCTGGCCGGCGAGATTGACGAGCACCTCCTCGCCGCCCGGATGCTTCGTCAGAAAATCCGTCAGATCGTAGACGCCGCCGTGTATCGTCATCCACAGATCCTTCTCCGTGTTGTGCTCCGACACTTCGTCCGCCGAGTAGACCTTCGCCATTTTTGTCTGAAAGAAAAAAAAAAAAAAAATAAAAATAGAAACGACGAATCTGACCTATTAATTAATTCCGAAAGAATTTAATTGCAATCTCGTAATTTTTATAATTGAGGAGACGACGAAATTTACGCGATTAACATAATTATGCATTATGTTCCACTAATTAAGCGCTTTATGCCGAGAGAACGAACGCGCGAATTTAACTACGCACTTGAAGTCAACCTCGCGCTAATTGAATTCGTTCTTTCGGAATTAATTGGCCGTGATTCGGAAAATTTCACGTCGGCGAACTCGCGACGAGTATTTTCCTCGTGCGTCGTCGCGCCCGCGGATTGAAAAGCAAAATTCGTCGTCGTCGTCGTCGTCGCGAATCGTCGCGCGATCTTTGATTTTATTTTTCGCGCTAGGGTCTCTTCAATCGCTGAGTCGGTTGAACCGATCAGATTTTTTGCATCAATCTTCAGGCGTTTAAAAAATTATGTACACACGATTTTCTCTACTTTTATAGAGTCAATATAATTCTCGATTTACCCAAATTACTGCCAATCGAAGCATCGATTAATCTTCAATAACATCGCCAATATTTTGTGAAATAGCAATTTATTAAAATACCCAACGAACCCGAGTTCGAATTTACGGCAGCGGAAAACCGTTTTTAAAATACCATTTCGTCGATGGAAACCGAACAGTGATTCTGGTTGAATTGTTGAATTCACGGAGACGACTCAAAGCTCTGACGGAGCAGATTCCATTATCCCTGTCGTCTCGTGTTTATCGACATTACAGATATCACGATCCTAACTACGTTACACACATTTTTTTCCGTCAATGCGACACGCGTACGAAAATATATCATAGGGCGAGTGTGTCTCATCTGTTTCAACACCTTTTTTTTTCTTTCGATTTTCCATTCCACGCGGTATTTACCAAACTCTATATACGGTCCGCATCGCATTGTACCTTTGGTATGTAACGTTCCGTCTGTCCTGTACACCCGGTTTCCCTGGCAATATCCGCTCTGCCGCCTGATACTTTCGCTCGAGTGCCACTGTCTCCCCCGATAACTTCCTCAGACTGTACCGATTCTTCAGGGGTTCCAATATCTGCTGAGCGTTGTTGATTTTTTATTGCCCTTTTTTTGCCACGAATACTTTGCAGTCACGTCGCACTAGTATTTTTTTTTTAATTTTGATTCGTTTTATTTTTTATTTATTTCTTTGCACTCGACACTCTCGAAAATTTCTTCTCCGCTTCGACCTCGGCGCGTACCAACGATCGAACGCGACTGACGCTCGATTCCGCGTTGATCCGACGATCCGCGAACCTCACCTCAGGGGGGGCCACGCGATTTTCATGAAAATTCATCGATGCCTCGCACGACTTTTGTACTCGCGCGGTTTTCGACTCTCCCTCCCCGCGCCGCGCCCATTTGCACAGAATGGGATCGTGACGCGGTCGCGGCTCAGGAATTTTATTCATTTTCATCGCTTCTTCGTTTTTTTTTCACACGACGCGCCGAGTTTTTGTCCGTGCCGTTAACCGTCCGAGCAGCGACGCTACTCGATTCGATTATCGCTAATGCCGTTTGTACGCACAGCCTGCATCGAGTCAAGGTCCTCGCGACGAGTTGGAGTACGAAGTAACGCACCGAAAAACACGAAACGAGCGTAATTTTTGAGGATAATTAATTTACATTTAATTTTCTCGAAAAAAAAAAAAAAATTATCGAATAAACGATTCAATTGGGATAAATTAAACGTCGACGCAGAACGAGCGAAAAAAAATCTGTAATTATGTCGAATCCTTAACAAAAAAAATGCAATGACACATATTGATGAAAAATAGAATAGGAAAAAATATATAGAAAATATTAGAAAATAGAAGAAATAGAAAATAAGGAAGGAGCTTTGAACGAGAGGAAAATTGTTAATTTTTGGTGTCGCTGTTGGAGGCTTCATTCGTTCATTCACGTTTCACTCGTCTCTTTCTCGCTCAGTCACGGCGCAAAAGTTGCGGGTCCTTTAATTGCGCGGATCAAAGCGACCACATTGAGGCATAGCTGTTGCGGTCGACCGTTCGCTACTCCCGACTCGGCGCGTCTCTGTCTCTCCGGTATTCCGTACCCTTTTGTCTCTCGCACGCCGCGTGGGGAATGAGGAACCCGCGTCAAACAACATTCGAGTGGAGCGGTAAACACTCTACTCGATTATTGTCTTCTATAACGCGGATTCGTTTGCCTCGTGGCTGATAATCAACATCGCGCAACTAATTAAAAGCGTCTGGGCAAAATAGTCAAAGTGTCTTTAAATTTTTGACGTATAAATGTATTTTCAATTCATCACAAATTTCTTGCTCCAAAAAATAGTCCCAGTTTTTCAAAATAATGTTTCAGTCTCCAGGTATTTAGGTCTCAAACAGAACTATCGAATAATATTACAGATGTGGAACATCAGTACCACAAAATAATTAATAAACACCTCGAAATTGATGAGCCCTGTCACAAGAATTTTCCGACACTCGACAACGGTTAGCGCCTAATACGACCATAAACCAGGATTATCAAGATAGAATTTTGCGTGCGAAGCCGTCGGTAGCCGCGGTTATTGGGCGAAAAAATAAGTTTGTTGAGAAAAAATCTACGATATCGATAAGATACGCACGGTGGGCGAACCGGTGAAACAGCGGAGACCGGAAGTTGAGCAGAGTTCACGGGTGCCCTCGACCCAAAGCAGGTTGAACCGACTCGCCCAGTGTCCTCGACTAAGCGGCCGCGATCACGCGAACGGACGATGTGGCGGGAGGAGGGAGGAAGGAGAGGCGGTTACCGACTCGGGGAATTACTCGG
This sequence comes from Itoplectis maculator, assembly GCA_964034905.1. Lineage (NCBI taxonomy): Eukaryota > Metazoa > Arthropoda > Insecta > Hymenoptera > Ichneumonidae > Itoplectis > Itoplectis maculator. The sequence continues at coordinate 2,260,452 of OZ035870.1, forward strand.
CCGCGGCCACTTTTCGTTGCTTGTCTCGCGACAATGTTCTGCGACCTGGGAGAACGATAAATGGGCCCCTGGTTACTCGGAGGGGAAAAAAAGGGTAAACGGTCGGAGCGAAGTGTTTTTGTCGCGGGTGGCAGGTAAAAAGAGCCGACGGGGTCGTTGCCTCCGTGGCGAGGGGGGAGAGGGGTGGGGGAGGTGTAACGCGACCGTACCGAGAAGTCGTCGAGTATCGTGCACGAAGAACGAGATAAAAATTTCGTTAAAAAAAGAGCCGAGAGTTCGTGATAAGAAATTTGAAAAAAAAATAATTAATTGCTCGACTGGAAGCTAATGTCATTTGTTGCTCTTGTGATTACAGAAAACCGGAGCGAGGATCAAGATCTACTCCAACTGCTGTCCCCACAGCACCGACCGCGTCATCAGTATCTGCGGCAAACCGGCGACGTGCATGGAATGCATCAGGGAACTTGTCGCCACTATAAAAACCGTGAGTACATCGCGGTTTTTGTTTCGTCGAGGTCGTTCGGGACGTTCTTGGAATATTATTTATTGCGCGTATAAACAGTAGAAAGCGGAGCGACTATGAGTATCTGCGTCGCGAACAGATCCTCTTGTACCTAAAAAAAAAAAAAAAAAAAAACGTTGACCTCTGTACCGAATGCGTATTCATGAGAATCCTATAGGAAAATCAATAACAAAAAATATTCATGCAGCTGTAATTATAAATAGATGTGGTAGAACAGGTATTCAGATTCTAGATCACAGTTTAAAAAAAAATCCAAACGTACAGAGAAAACAAAACCTTCAATTTGTTATCAATCATCGTTAAATTAGGAAACGCTTTTATTTGCAATTCATAATTAAATTCTCTCTCTCTCGACGGACCTAAATTATCCAATAAATTTTGCTGCAATTTCTCAAAACTAATAATCGCTGTTTAACTGTCCGCAGTCGCCGCTGAAGGGTGTGAACAACCCCTACGATCCGCACAACTATGACGACTACTACGCCGAGGAGTACGGCGGCTACGGTAGCGGCGAGGGTCAGGGCAAACCGGGCGGTTTCGGCGGACCCGGCGGTCGCGGGAGCGGCGGCAACGCCGGCGGCGGCGGAGGCGGTGGCGGCGGAATGCCACCGCGTCGAGACGCTCGGGGCGGCGGACCGCCGGACATGAACAGAGCATTCCCGCCGCCGCCGCGGGGTGGACCGCGAGGCGGGGGCGGCATGTCCGGGCCGCCGGATCGCGGATACGGCGGTGGCAACGCTCGCGGTGGAAACGGCGGCGGCGGCGGTGGCAACTACGACGGCGGAAGAGGAGGCGGAGGTTACGCCGGCAACCGAGGAGGACCGCCACCTTATGGAGGCGGAAATTACAATGGTGAGTGCGGAGTATTTGAAATCGCGAGGCGAGTCGTTCTGGCTTATCGCCGAGAAACCCGACGACTTCGAAACTGCAAACGTTTTTCTGGTCAATGAAAGACAAAAAAAAAAGACTTGGCCTCCACATTTTATACTCGGCAAATTCGATGGAAGATTTTTTGTATCTGAGAAATTTCACAGTTTGTTAATTCAATGCAGTAATCCTTTATTAATAATTAAAAATAGAACGTGAAATTATTGCTTCTTCTCTGGTTTTCAGACAACGGATGGGGAATGCAAGGCAACGCTCCGAACGGCCTCGGAGGCGGTGGAAATTCGGGAATGGGCGGCCCACCCCTCGGCGGCAACAATCAGGGCAATCAGGGTAACATGGGCGGCGGTAACAAGACCAGCACTCAAGTCACCATTCCTAAAGAGGTGAGACACATGTTTTCTGCTATTAATCTAAATTTTACACATTGATAATTTAAAGAAATTATTTTCTTATACTTCCTTTATTTGTGTCAATTATATTAACCGACCTGTTCTCGTTTTACAGTACGCCGGCGCAATAATCGGCAAAGGCGGCGCGCGGATTCGGAAGATAAGGTCGGACAGCGGCGCCGGAATAACCATAGACGAGCCGTTGCCCGGCAGCAATGATCGCATTATCACGATCACCGGGATACCGAATCAAATACAGATGGCCCAGTACCTGCTGCAACAAAGGTAATTGTGCGTCTCACGACTCAGTTTAACGGATAATCGTCGTTTCTCGTTTGTCGGTAGACCTAAGTCATTGTAACAATCATTGTAACTAAAAACAACATCACCGACGACAACGGCAGCAACAACGACAAACGAAGCTGCGGAATAACAATTGCGCTTAACAACAACTCACCACACACCATCGTTCATCGCCGACCATTGTCTTGGGAATTATTAACGTCCTTGCGCCTGACTAACATCGCTCGACGTCGTAACCGCTTGTCCGGAGGTGGAGGAGAAGAATTCCCCGTGAGAAGAAAGAAGCGAGACACCCTTAAAACGACCGACGTTGCAATGAGACCGAGAGACACAGAGAAAAACATGATCAGAAAATGAACAAAAGCCTCGAGCCCCGTTGTATGGAAGACTAGTGATTTTGTTGTTCTACTTTAGATGTAACAAGGAATCACTAATCATCCTACAAAGGTGCTTGTTATCGTCGATCGTCCTGCGACCTGCCACACCTGCTTTTGGAACTAACATCATCGTCATCTTTTCTTCCTCTGCTGCTGCTGAACCTATGCTTGTTATTGTGTCATTACTACATAAGTGTTTGAGACATTATTTTGTGATTTTGTTTTGTAAATTTAAGAAACCTTACTGCGATCGGTTCTCTGATATATTCAAAGCTGGAACGATGTATTTAGAAAAAAAATTATTTTGCGCCATTCATCATGTTCGAATATGTAAGAAAAGCAATAGATTAGGATTAAATCAAATTTTGCTATGTTAACGAATTATTTGATAGGATGGAAGGAATAATATTCCTATTTTCGACTACCAGCATCCTTAGTAAGTAATTATGAAAGCTTGTGATAGGTTAGTAAGGAAATTTATGTTTGCGGCTAAGATGTAAATTATATTCTGTTTCATTAAACTCGAAATTGTGCAAGGTTAGTGTGTAAAAGTGACGCGCTACATCGACTGAGTCGTCGGAAATGCGGAATAGATTGGTGAGGCGAGATAAAACGACGAAAAACTTGTCACACATCGCATTACGAAACACGGCATCAATATGCAATATCGAAGATGCATAAATTGCTTATTTGTAACGAAACGCTAAATATGTGAACATAATGAGATTTTTCAAACATATTGATCTAATTTTTCTTTCTCTTTGCTCTGTTTCAGTGTGCAAGACAACGCGGACCACTACTAGTGCGCGAGCAGTGAAAAAACACACACACAAAAAGCCGGGGGAGCCAAAGATGCGTTTGTAACTGTTTTTTTTTAAGAATATTTCAAGAAACGATGAACGAAAGAGAAAAAGAGCAAGACGACGAGTACGAGACGAGAATCCAAGCGTGAAAAAAAAAGCTGAGAGAAGAGGAAAGTCCGTGTTAAAGAACGCATATTCATACATATCCATACATGAAACATCGTTCTCGCGTGCTCTCGTGTATGTATGTATGCGCATGTTAAGCGCGCGAAAACGCAAAACAAAACAAAAAACTAAAAAAAAAAAAACAGAAAAAATAAATTCAATCAATCGACGAGACGATGAGGAAGTGCTGCGTTACCACGCGCGTGGCCTTGACTAGGAAACATATTTTTTCAGACGACTTTTCCGTAACCCAGAGAGAAAGAGAGAGAAAGCGAAAAAATGAAATATAAGATAAAGAAAAAACACACACATTTTGTAGAATATAACAATGACTTTATATACATAAATATATATTTGTAGAATTCCCTGGGCGTTTGTCGCCGCGCTTCGCCCCCGAAAACTCGTCCGTCGTCGCAATTTTCTCCGATTTATATTTTGTTTTTTCAATCATCGCCAAACATCACATACACAAGCGCTTGACGACGATGCGAATAACCAAAATGGTCTCAAAATGGCACGTTGACTTTTGTAACAAGCTTTTTCTTTTGTTTTAACGTTCTCATACATACTGAGCTTTTTTAGAATTCTGTTTTTACCTGTACATAAGCGCAATTATCGAAAGAGTCACTGAATCTCGCGAATCGCGAGTGACAGCAGAAGCAAATCCATCGAGAGAGCCTCGCAATCATGATTACTGGCCTAAGTCCTTTTTCCGTTCGTTTGCAATCGCTCGCAATCGTCGTTATCATGTCGCGATTGCGAGGAAATCGCCGTCAACGCCACTTTGAAACCATCGAGACCGAAAGCAAAGAGTCCCTTGGCCGCTCTATCGCGGCAGAGCTGTACATAAAAAGTTTACAAAGTTTAAAAAAGAAAATGAAAAGACGAAAGAGAGAACGGAAAAATAAGTATCACCACCCTCCCGCCCCTCCCCCCGACCCACCCCTGATTATAGATTATACTAACGGAATTCCCTAATCGCAGTAAACGCTTAAGCACTCGTTATTAAGGATAATATAATAATTAAAAGAATTAAACGATAAGATAAAAGAACAAAATGAAAACGATAAATAAGAGACACAAGTTTAATCGAAGAATACGCGTCTCGGTACGTCGAGAGAATACCACGCATTTTTGTTTTCGTTTCATCTCAATTCCGAGCGTTTTGTCTCCATTCGCGACACTCTTTGCGATTGTTCGGCGTGCTTTTTCTTTCTCTTTATATCGGAGCTCGGAACGCCGAATTTTAATTCGCTCTTTGCGGGACGCTCTCCCTCGTCCTTCCCGCACTTGCCCACATCGCTTTTTTTTCCCCCAGTTCCAAGAAAAAACCCCTTCGCCCTCTTAATTATTCACTCGACTATTTATAATCCTCAGGACTTGAACAAAGGGCATTTGTAAATCGCTGGCTCGGTTCATCGACGAAACTTCGCGTTGTCTGTATCACGTAGAGGTTTTTTTTTTCGTGTTTCTTTTACACTTTTAACCGTGCGCTCTCGGTCGTAGGTCGAACGCTTACCAATCAAAAGAAGTAATGAAAAAAAAAATAAAAAATAAAAAACAGATTAAATAAGAGATAAGGAAGAATATATATATATTCAGACGCATCGTCCGAGAAATCGACTCGTATGCATTTCATTAATTTTTTAAACTCGTAATGATAATGATGAAGAAAATAAAATACCATAACACAAATACAGAGGAAAATCTAGACGTGTGAATGCTGTTTGCGAGAAAGCGAGAAATGTACGTGTGTGCCTGAGACAATGAACGCACGCGTGAAATGTACGAGTGCGAGTGTGCAAAGAGGGATGAGGGCTGTCGCGAGGAAAGGAAATCGAGAGTGAGAGAAAGCGATAGATAGAGAGAGAGAAATACAAACACTCGCCCGTAACACGATACGTGTATTATAAGGATATACAGTTTACAATTATTTGTAATAATGGATACATCTTATTTGTCAAATAAAAATTAGTACAAACGACCTCGTCATTGTGTAATATTTATTTATCGACTAACAGCGATAAAAAAATCATCGGGCTATGAATATAAACCCTACAAAAAAATGTTTTTATCCTGCGAAAATGACTCCAAGTCTACTTCTTTTGTAATAAAAAAAAAAAACAATTGTAACGTAATATTAATCCGAGTCGACAAATGAAATCTTGTTTTCGCTCGTTCGTTTTTCAAGTCCGTTTAATTGCCGGATTGTGGCACAGGACGCGCGCAGTTTCTGCTTCCAATGCCGGACGAGTGTCCCTTGTAACACAATTTCGCTCAACTCCGAGGCACTTGTTATTAGCTCGGCGCGCGGAGTCCTTTCCGTTTCCCCGAGGATCTCGCGGGAAACTTGGCGAACAAGTGCTCGAGTAGAAAAGTATGTGATAGTCTCGGCGGTACAGTCGACGGTGAGCGGACTCCGAAGGCCTTTGTTCGAACAGCAGTCGATAGCCGCGGCGGAGTCGCTTGCTCAACGCCGCGGAAACTCCGACGTCTCTTCGCGTCCCCTTGTGTCGAGCGGTGTTGCATTGTTCCCGCAGCTTTCGCCGAGACTTTCGAGATTTTCTTGCAGCGAAATTACCAACTTTTCGTATCCCCCGACTGGGGAAACGGAATCTTCGGGCTAATAAGCTCGATGCTGGAATTTCAGAAATAGTTGAGAGCAGGAAGTGAACCCTTACGGACTTGTTCGGCGCTGCGTGTAAAATTTCGATCTCTGGAGACTCGGAAAACGCACGTTTGCTCCATTGACTCGACTTAGCGGTACTGATGTGTAATTTGTTCGAATTTTAGGATTCTCTGGCTAGTGCTGCCTGAGCGGATTGCATCTGAAATGCATTTGGGTGCACCACAGCGACTGCAGTACCGATGCTCGCTGCCGGCGATCCGTTGGCGAAACAGATGTTTCCAACAATTTTTTTAACGATACAATTGTAGCAAACTATTAAAATTTGTCTGCAAGGTTTTATAAAGAAAAGTATTTACCACACTGGTCTTTTTTTATAGGCGTTTTAATCTCGAACTGTACACATAAATAAAGTATCTGCTGCTTCGATAGCCTCAGCTCAATATAGTTTTCAATATCAATGACAAAACACAAAGAGGCTTTAAATTTAGATTCCAAAACTTGCAATTTATTGAAGGTTTATAAATATTAAATGCAGCAAAGTTATACAATTTTAAGCACCGTTTGCGTTCACTCGGTTCGATCGGACAAATTGCACTTCTTGGTGATAGAATTCAGCGACGAGTGTTTTTTTTTTCTTTATCTATAGTATTGGCGGTAACTGAGGTTCGGAGCGGTGGAGAATGGAAGAGCCTATTTAAAAATCGATGCCCTCCTTGGACGCGAGACGCTGAATGGTCGGCGGTTGGTTGCAGTTCTTCAGCTTATTCTTCCTCGGGCCGTCACGTACGACGGTAACAAGGTCCTTAAGGTGGGCGCGAAATTGCGGGCTCAGCAAGCAGTACAGCACAAAGCCCGTCGAGCTCGATATGGCGTTGAGAACAGTCGCCCAGACGCGAAATCTGCAACCGACAATGGAGAGAGCAAAAAGTGTGAGAGGTTGAAAAAAGAAAAAAACTGAGCGACAAATTCAATAAAATCAATGTTATGTTTTATGCATCGCGACGACTGTTGAAAAATCCCTCGAGCATTGACGCCGATATAGGTATCCGATTTTTTTTTGGCCAATAGAAAATGTATGGAAATGCTCGATGGGGGTGAGTTTTTTTCTCTCGCAGTGAAACTCACCTTTCCATGAAAGCCTCGTGGACTCTGGTCGGGTCGCCGCCGTAGAGAATCGAAATTGCGCTTTTTCTCGATGCCAAGTGCGTCGGAACTTCGCCCACGAGAAAAACGAAGACTATTCCCACGAGAGTGACCGTCAGTCTTGCTCGTTCCTGAATTATTTCGACGTAACGCGTTAATAAAAGATCTTTTGGAACTGCGCACTTGGAGGTATCATCGTCGAATTCGCCGTCCGTGAATCCGTTAAGTAAAAAGTATGATTTATATAATATATTTAAAAGATAATTATTTAGCTGTTAGAGTAAATGTTACTATGATGAAAATGTGTTAGCTTTATACTTTATAGGCCATACAATTTGTTGTAATTATATACATATGCTCTGAAAGTAATCACATTCACCAAAATAAGAATTATTGATTTATGTTGATTTAGCTATTTTTTTAAATTGACAGTTACCCGGAGGCATCGGCCATATCCAGCTGCCGTGTCCATCAAGATTCGTCGCTTTTCGATGACCTTCCCCACTGACACCAGGAGAAAACCATTGCTGACGATGAGAAACATTCCCGGTACCAATCCGAACACAGACAGCTGCAACCAGTTATTCAGATCGTACCACCTGAAGAACCAACGCAGAGAGTTAATAAGAACCTGTTTGTATTTATCAGAGCAAATGATAGAAGTCGTGGATTTCCTACCACGAATTGAAAAATTCGGTTGTGACGATCTCGCCGATCTCGTTGTACTGGTAGATGAAACAGTATGGAAGGTTGCAGACGAGGGCGATCGGAAGGGTGCACCACATGAGCTTTCGGGCTATGACGCTGTTGCAGAATTTTGGAGGTCTGCATCTCACCGGGCTGCGAATTAGTGAATACTTAAAATATTACCATGTACAAACATTAAATAAAAAATAATAATTATAAGTATTAAAGGTTAAAAAAAACGATTAGAGTGAGAAATACTGAGTAGAACGAAGAGAGATGGAATGAACGAAATTTCGTGATTTTCCACATCAACGATCAGACATCTGAGAAAATAACAAAAATAAAATACCAAGCAGCATAAAATGCCGAATTAAAATAAATAAGAAAGGTGATTAATACTACTAAACGAAGAAGCAAAATCAAAGTGCGTATTAATGCAAGAGATAAAACGACGGATGAGGATGAAGAGCAACGAAGACAAAAGTATGGAATGAAAAAAAGGTATGATTGCTCGTTAGGAGGATCGATCGGCGTCTCCGCAGGGAACGAAACTATTGTCCGGTGATTACGACTCCGCTGGAATCGCTTCCACCCGATCGATCATCGTTCCCGCTCACTCGCTCGGACATTCATGTCGCGACGTCTCCTTTTTTTCGCGGCGCACTCGCTACTATTTCCGTTCGCAAGATTCAAGTTTTTCGCTAATAATAAACTTGCCGGCCACTGGCGGCATCGTGTCGAGTCTCGCAAAGGCCAAGGTTTGGCCAGTCGAGTTATTTCCTTCCGGTTGAAAAGGAAAAAGGATGAAAATGGTAAATAGCAAAGCGAAACCATTCAGCGGTTCCTTTTCTGCGTCGAGAGACAAAAAGGAATGCACCGAAATGCAATAAAAGTGCACTTTTTCGCGATCCTTTGCTACCAACTTTTAACGTCGAGTTTTCTTCCAGGTGAAATGGAAAAAAAGGAAGAAAATGTTAAACGGCTAAGCGGAACCACTCAGCGGTTCTCTTTGTGTGCTCAGAGATGAAAAAATGCACTCTTCGTGCTAGAGAATTGCGAGAAAACGATGAACGATCTTCGGCCTCCGACTTTTAACCGCTCGAAGTTTGCACTACTTGTCTTCGTTTGATACAGTTGGTTTATCGGACAATGGCGAAGTTCAGCGAAGCGTGGACGGTGCCGGCAGCAATATCGGCGAGAAATATAACAGTGCGTTTAGTGGGACGAGGTCTACTCACCCGGAAACGAGTACCAGACGTTCCAGGGTAACGCAGACCGTCGCCAGGACACCGACGTTCGACGACATCGAGCAGATCGGCAAATGGACGAACGTGTCGTACTCGAGCCAACCGCTGCGGCCCCAAAAAATGCCCTTCGCCAGACCTGAGAAAATCAGTAGGACGCACGTCACCAAATCCGCGCCTGCCAACACTTGAAACAAATTTGCGTGTCAATTTTTAAAAATCTGGCACCAAACACATTTTTTCTTCGTCATATTGATTAATTAAAATTGCCAACATGTTTTATTTTTTTGTTACCAAAAAATAAATGTGTGCGTTTATTATTTTTAATTCTTTGAAAAATAAAATATAAAAAAAATGTATGTAGAAAATATAAAAATGAGTCATTCAAATTGATAGCGGAATTCCGAGTCTCAACGACAATTAAATTACATAATAATAAATCGTAATCCAAAAAATGTGCGGAATTCGAGCACCGCGAGAGATCCGCGTCGACGAATCGCAGCGCGCGATAAAAATCGTGCGCTCGTAAAAAACAAATCCGTGGAAAAGAAAGTTGCTGACTGAAGCGCAGCGGGATAAACAATGGCGGAGTTTCCACAAAGCTCTGGTGGATATTTTCATCCAAACGAGAAGAATGGCGAGAGCAGAAAACGAGGAGCAGACGGAAGGAGCAAAAAAAAAAGGAAGACAAGAAAAAACGAGAAAAAAAAAGTACGCTACCTGCCAGATACGTGTACGTCGAGGCCTTGAGGCTCTTTCCGGCGAGGACGACGAGGATGAGCGTGTTGCCGACGATACCGAGAGCGGAAATCGTGGGAATGACCACGCTGTAGACGAAAATACCCCAGGGGCTCGGTCCGCAGCAGCTCCACACGTCGGTTTCACGCAAATTTTTCATTTTACGAAGCAGAACTCGCTCGTCGCCATTTCTGAATTCCATATTATGTTTTTTGTTTTGTTCCCTCTTCTCGCGAATTTTTCGTACGCGCCACTCGCGAACTCCGGACAACTGTTGTATTCGCCTCGGCGCGCGGGTAAAAGTTTTACGCGGTTTTATCTGTTTTTATTCTGTATCTTTTTTTTTTTTTTTTTTAATCACCCTTTGCACCGTGGCGCGTTGGTTGATGGAAAAGTCGGTACTGTCATTGTGGCGTCGCGGAAATCCAGTGGCCAATGTTGTTCCAGTTAACGAGTGGCCGATAGACGGATAGATAGATAGAGGGACCGATGAATCGTGAGTGGTACGATTTTTTTTTTTTTTTTTTTTTAGAGGGCCAGGCAATGCGCGGACAGGCCACTGATAAAACGCAAATACGCGGCTCGTGATCGATAGCGCCGTAAGTAGAAAGAGAGTCGTTTTCCTCTCGCCCCTCGCGATTACTCGCCCCCCCTTTGTCCTATACATTGACACAAGGGATGTAGCTTTTCTCCGGCAGCGACGCCTCGGATGTTGTTTTAATACGCGGTGAAAAAAAAATAAATAAAAAAATTAATGGTACAATTCCTTTAGTGGACACATCTTTTTTCACAATTTAACAATAAAAATAAGTAAAAAGGCCGACCGAAACTTTTTCTGCGAAAAGTACAAAAATGTCCTTTTTCGAAATGTAATTGTAAAATTTCACTGTAATGGGACATTTATTACCTGATTATTAATAACACAATCCGAATAAACCTTCCCCCAATATCTCTCCACATTCTTAATCACGTAATTCCATGCAAAAAAAAAAAAACAAAAAAAAAAGTGTGACACGTGCAGAGCTCCCAAAACGAAATAACAAACGTCCTAAAAGATTAGCGCACTGTAGTTCGCATTAATTGTTTGCACGCGTTGACGCACGCCGCGTTGCATATGATATTTATGAGCGGTCTATAGGTTTATCGGAGCGAATCCCCTTGTGTGCCCACACAGCAGCAGCGTTCGAACGAACCGACCGAGCTGGATCCGAGTCGTCCCGGGAGTCCGGTGAATCAAATCAAATATTTATTTATTGGCGTTCGATGAGGCGATCGGGGTATCGGGTATCGCGTTTGTCCCGGCTTCCCGCGCGGCGCGTCGTCCGCGGAACGCGCGTGCTTTTGATGAGATAATCGATGCCGAGCATAAAGGCAAAACTCGTTCGTCGCTCGGCTTTTCTGCCTCTCTCCCTCTTCTCTCTCTCTCTCGCTCTTCTCGTGCCGCTTGACGTCAATTGTTATTTGACTTCGGCAGGAGGGGCGAACGTGTGTTGCGAGTGATAGAAAGATAGGCCGAAGCAAACGTTAGCCTTTCCGATAACGAGTTCGGCGCGATGTACCGGTGAATTGGTTGCGATAGAGGCGAAAGGGTGCGCGTGAAAACCCATTCACCGCCGATAAAGCGACGGTCGTGCGCATGAGAGTAAAGTACAGCCAAAGACATTTGCGCGATATAGACATTTTAGCAACGAAATATAAGTCTCAGACGACTGAGATATATTTTGAGCACATTGCTTCCTCATTAATATCAATTTTTTTACGTTTTAGGTGATTCTGACATAAAAACCTAGAACTTTTATTTTACGTAAACAAAGCTTCCTCTGCGAGAAAACAAAATAAAAAATGATAATAATAATAAACATTAAATTCGGGTCAGAAAGATCCAACATATATATGCAGTTAAATGCGAAATCATTTCACAGCATTTCGCAAAATACACCTAATGCAATTTCGTCTAACCCAATCTTTTTTACCTAAGGCAAACTCGGTCAATGCGAAATGCCATAAATTCGTTTTCACGAATATTTCGGTCGTACGCGAAAACTGCAGCGTTTCCGCAGATCGCCCGGCGATAAATATCGCGACGGCGAGCGAACGAAAAAATCGAATACACGCGTGAAACACGAGTCAGTTTTTTTTTTTAAAGAGCGCGACCCGTTTTGTGATCACAAAGCGGTATTGAAACGTACGGGTTTCTCCGTGCGGAGGTCGGTCGCTTTCATTCGCGTTTCGATTAACGGAATCAATGCGACCGAGGAGAGGACGCATGCAGATCGATAGATAGTAGCGACGGCAGCATCAGCAGCAGCAGCGAGGGCGAAGTGCAGGTGGATCGGCGCCGGGGGAGAGGCAAAGGGCAGCCGCCACTCCGGCTGTTTTGTGGCCGCGCCGCGGGGACTCGTACCACTGCGGTCTGACCATTCCCGGATTTCACCACTGCGAGAACCGTTGCGGCTCTCCCCTCGCGTCGCCGCCTCGAGCTTTTCCGTTCTGACCGTTCCACCGTCCATACTCACTGAGAAAAAGCCGTAGTTAAAAATGTTACAAAATAAAAAACTTGGTAAGCACAATCACATTGGTTAGACTAAGTAGGGCCGTTAGTGGCCACTGTACCTATTGTGGCCATTTTTATTATTATATTCTTCAAATGATTTTTTCCTGACAATTGCACGTTGATTTTTTTTAACAAATGCATTTCAATTCACTGAATGACCTACCCGACGATTTTTTTTATTCGATTAAACGTTATGATTTATTCCATTGAATGTGATGGCCACAATTAGCCCTAAGAGCGCCAAAAACGATACGTCTACCCTACTTGGTCGTCTTACCAATTAAATACTTAGTTGTCTTATCAAATATTTGGCCACGTTTGCCAATAACTCAGTTGTCCCAACCAATTTTTCTTGGTAATATTTCTAACCAAGTTTTTAGAAGGCGTAACCGAGTCTTTTTCTCCGCGCTCGCTGTTCGGTTCTCGTCGACGTAATACGAACGCCAACACACGACGAGAAGGTGACTGCGACGCTGGCGGAAAATTTATCCCATAGACATTTTAGTTTCAACTCGATGCGACGTGAAACTCGGCGGGGGCGGGGGGGGGGGGGCGGGGGGGTCGCGTTACTCGACTCGCTGCGACGCTGCTTGAGTTTCGCGTACGACGAGCGCACAACGCGCCGCGTACGTCGAAGAGCGAGGCAACGAAACCCGACGCCGACTGCGCCGAGCGCCGAGCACACAGTTCGCATGGGTTTTGTTTGATTTTGCTCGAAACGCGTGCTGTCTCGTTAAAGCGAAACACGACAATTAGTCGCTCGTTAAAATGAGAGGGGAGGAAATGTCTGGAATCTCGGAGAATCCAAGTTGGGGCTGATTTTTGGCTGAGGTTTAATCGTGAATTCGTAACAGTAATATTCAATTAAAACTTTTAGGTTTAGATGCGAAGGTTGTAAAATTTGGTTTTGAAAGAACTAATATTGCGAGGTTTTTTGGTTGCGATGAAAATTTTGGTTATCGGCGTAAAATGTCATCGCTATGGCTGAATATAGTGCGGAAAAAATTTCCAAGGGTATTTCATTTTTTTTATGGTGTCACTTTTGTTTCCATTTTCTGGAAACCCGTATTTCATTTTTTTTTTTATGATGTAAATTTCATTTTCATTTTCTGGAAACGGCTGCTTTTTCGCCCGGTTAAGAATCACGATTCGTGTAACGTCAAAAATAAATGACAAAAGGCGACTCTGACACGTGCGCGTTATTCCGGTAACTCGCTCTCGCCATTTAAATATTTTCCGCTCCACGCGCCGGGTCGAACCGGGCGACCCGCGCGCCCATCGTGGCAATAAATTCCGATTTCCCGGAGAACGCACTGGTCGGCACTCGTCCTGCCAATCATTAACGCGGATTTAACGCGCGAAATTCCTTTCACCGGAAAATCGCATCGCGCTCATCGCGCGCGCGCTCGGCGCAGCTTTAATGGAGTTTGCCGGGGTTCAGTTGATTCCGACGCGACTGTACGCGTCGTTTGCAATCGCACGCGATTACCCAATCCCGGGGGCGCGCGCGTTCTGTCGGTGACTCCAAGCGTGTCTCACGCGACTCCGGTAAACCTGCGAATGTGACGTAAAAAAAATTGAAAATCGAAGGGTAGGTTCGTTTTCGATAAAAAAAAATAAATAAAGTTTTTTGAATAAAAATTTTTGTTCGAAAATAAAAAATGTATGCTACCATTAGTGGCCATTTTTATGAGTTTATTCTTGAAATGATTTTTTCCCCATAAAAACGTGTTGCCGTTTCAAACAAATTCATATAAATTCACCGATTGATCTATTCGATGTTTTTTTATGCCATTAAATGTTTTTTTATTCCTTTGAATGTGATGGCCACAATCGGCCCTAAAGAGGCCAAAAACGGTACGTCTACCCTTATACCCTATAAACCCTATATAGCGTGAGACAAAGTGAAAGAAAAAGAAGAAAAAAAATGTAAAGTTCATTTTTCATTTGAACCACAGACCGTTTGAAAAACCTCTCGAGCATCGAGGTCCGGAATAGCCGCCGCGGGACTCTGCGCTATCAGCTGAGGTCGTCAAGGGCGTGACGCTGGGGGTTCACCGGGGCCCTGATAAATCACGCTCGCGCGGAGAGCAAGAGTATCCTCAAGGAGGACGCTCGAGAGGTCCATGGAGAATGAACAGGCGTCGGGGAGGAGGAGGAAGGAAGAACAGGCAGGGGGGGGGGGAAGGGAAGGGGAAGGAGGATGATGTGAGGGGATGAAAAGGGAAGAAGGATGAGCAGAGAGTAGGTGAAGGGAGGGAGGATGATGAGAGGTAAGGGAAAGGCAGGGAGGACAAGATGAAGGGGGAAATGGAAGGGGCGGTAAGGCAGGGGGAGAGGGGAGGGAGATGTCAAGAAACCTCGGTGTGCTCGAGCTTTGATCCAATATATCGAGAGGTTCGGATAACCCTTCGTCGTCGACCCACATAACCGAAGAGATGGTCGACGACCTCACGGATGCGGCGCTGTCCAGACGAGTTCCCTCCTTCTCCCCCTCACCCCCACCCACCCCCTCTCCTTCTCTCTCTTTCCGCCTCTCGCTGCGCCTCCAATGCACTCGGCAGTCTAATGCCGCCCCAAACCAGGTTCCCTTGCCGCGCGAGGAGTTCGCTCCGTGCGGCGGCGGCGGTGGTCCGCGAGTACGGCGAACGCTAACCGTGGCTAATAACGATTATTAGCCTCGGCCGGTCGGAGCGCGCGTACCGATCGATTCCCCAGCCGGCTGATAAAAAGCTTCTCCCTGCACTCGGTGCAACCGCCAATTGTTGCACTCGCTGCAACCGCTCCGGTTATTCCTGAACGGGAGGGGGAGGGGGGAGGGGGAGGCGATATGTACGGAAAATGACAGAACACGCAGGCCAACATGGAAAATCCATGCACGTCACTTCGCGCAGTCACGCAACGCGCGCGACGTTATAGATGGGACTCGCGGCGACGCCTCGACAGCTATAAATATAAATATATTACGCGCACTGCTATATACGACTGCAATGTGCGAGAGACTCGCGCGACACTTTCCGCGAAGCACTTTGCGCTTCCACGTGATACGAGGGAATTAGAGTAATTGGCAGACGTATGGTACTCGTACGACTGGGCAGTGAGGTAGGTTAACTGGCTAGTTGGAAAGTTCGTTATAGCTATGGGGATATTGAAATAGAGGTAATTATGTCAGGTCGACGAAAGAAAGGAAGAGTGATTAATGAGAATAAGGAATAAAAAAAAATGGAAATTATTGGAAATAATTTTCTTTTTTAAGGAAGAAGTTTTTTTCTCGATAATCACTGCCGATTTTCATCCCAATTTATTAGTATTCCTGTAGAACGCGTGCACGAAAAATAACACGAGAAATTAACATACAAACGAGGCGATAAAACGAGCTAATCGCTCTATGATTTTCTCCAGGTCGTTTGTTTTCCTACCCCTCCCTCCCCTCCCCAAAGGGGCGAAGCTTCGCTGTCAATTTTTTTCATTTCCTCCTTTTTCCCCTCGCAAATTGCCTTTCTTCCACTTTCCTCGAGTCGCCCAGGGGTGATGACCACCGACCCCCGTTTCGGTAGCGTCCACCAACGGCGTCGCGTCGTTACTCTTCTTTCATTCCTCCGGGTTCGCCCGGTCGACGCGCCGAGAGCCACCCTAATCACCTTTTAATCTCGGTAAGCGGCTCAGCCGCATCCACGCCCATCGGCCTCGGTCCTCCTCCCTGCAGACTGCAACGCCGCGACCCTTTCACATTTTTTTTTTTCACATCTTTTTTCACGGCCTCGTCCCCTGTAATCCGGAGTCACGTCTGTATGTCTTGACGGACGTGAAAGCCAAAAGAGATGGGGGAGAAAGAGGAAGGAGATTAAAAAAAAGGGCAAGTGGAAATGGCACGAAGGAGTCAGCCACGGGTGCAACGAGCTCGCGTCGCGCGCGCGAGGCTCCTCATCCGCCGCTATTCTCAGGAGATCAGTGGCCTTTGTGCTCGTCAGGTGAGTCGCCGGATGACAATGCAACTCGGGCTCGGCTATATTTAGATCAACGAGCCGCGCGGCTCGACGTTGCGGCGTCTCGTGCAAGCGAAAGGTAAACCCACGGAGCCACACGCGAGTTGCGCCGGAGAAAAGTTCAGACGCGAATGCACCGGCGATAACATTGTGTCGGTTCATCGACGGTAATTGTGTTCATCCCTCGGTGCTCGCGATACGTGTCGATGTCGAAGCTGCTAGTTGCAGGATATTTTTCGCGGTCACTTGGGATACGTAGTGTTGATCGAATTTTTTTTTTCTTGAAAAAAATGTATTTGCAAAGAAGGATTGCAAAAAAATATGTATCGTATCTTTCCATTTCCACGATGGGATTAGGATAAAATCGAAACTCATATTGATAGAAAGAAATGATTAAAAGAACCTTTGAGGCTTAGATTTATGTAAAAAAAAAAAATTATATATATCATCACTTATTTGAATTTATTTTTCGGGGTCACTCGGGATTCGTAGTTTTGATTAAATTTTTGGTTATTCTAGAAAAAAAATATGTTTGCAAAGAAGGATTGCAAAAAAATATGTATCGTATCTTTCCATTTTTACGATGGGATCAGGATAAAATCGAAACTCATATTGATAGAAAGAAATGATTAAAAGATCCTTTGAGGTTTAGATTTATGTAAAAAAAATATATATGTCATCACTTATTTGAATTTTGTGTGTGGAGATAATTTATTTCATCGCAGAATTTTTATTTCTCAGCAGAAGTCGTAAATAATAGCCAAAGCGCGACAGCTTTTCGCCAGCGGGATATAAGTAATGCAAACGCGCATCATTGACAATCGCAACCATTGAACGTGTCCACAATTAGAGCGCACGAAAATACACGGTTTACGAATGGATGCGCATCCGCCCTGGAGGTCAAAGACCGCGTGAGAGTCGGAGAATTCCTGGAATAGCGGAGCCATCGGGACTACTCTGCCTCCTCGGCTGTCAAGCGCGAGGACCCGAGAAATTCGATAGCGACTAATTCGACTGATTCATTGATTAATTTATCGGGAAAGAAGAGGAGAAAAAAAGTTGCGAGTGAGTTTCGAAAGACCCGGGGGCGAATCAGTTGGGAGGAGAATCTGCAGCGGCCTCGCCCTGCAAGTGGTTAAATTGGCTTAGAAATTTTCCCCGGGAAGTTCGGAAAACGTCGCGGGGGAGGAATGTCACCGCTACCTCGCTTCGTCGTTTTTCCCCATCGTCTTTGCCCGTCCTTCGAATTGTAACGGCGTTGGCACAGTGATTGGCACACTCGACAGTCAGCCGCAGCCAAACTAATCGATTATCGAACGCGAAGGGTCCGAATAATGCAGATAGACTGGATTACTCTTCAGCTGCCAATCACTGTGTCCTGTGGTTAAATTGGTTTTGAAGTTTTCAGGAAAGTTAGCAAAATGTCTTGGGTCAGGGGCTATCACTATAATTCTGCTCCCCTATCTTTACTGTCTGCATTATTACGGCATTGGCACAGTGATTGGCACCGCACAGTCAGTGTGAAACTTATCGATTCTCAAACGCAGAGTCTATAAAAATGCAGATAACCAGTGACCGTCATCCCTTTAAGGTGTCAATCACTGCGCCTGTTTTGCCTGAAGTTTGACGAGCAACACACGACCCGGGCATACATGATACTATCGATTTTCCACCAGCAGATTTACCGGGACTGCAACGAGCAGAACTGCGCAGAGAATGAAAGACCACGAAAAAAGATAAAGTGGAAAATATGGCTCATGGATAAAAAATGAATGTACTACACGAAAAACCGAAAAGAAAAAAAAAACACTGTACTACACACATTTTTTTTTTCGAATTGGATCGCCGACGCGAAGTGAAAAAAAAATGTCGGTACCCGGAGCGAGAACGGATTCGGTATGCAGAATTTTTCTACGTGATTTATCAATTAATCAAATTAATTTGTATGTATATCATTCAATATTGGGTAAACAATCCGATGCATCAATGATTCAATCATCGAGCAAAATATCCACCGTTAATGTCATTTTCTAATCGGTTTTAATGAGCACGAATTTCCGCGCAGAATTGAATCGCAATTTAATTTATCCCGGATCGGAGGGCATTTTCAATGAGACGAGGATAATGGCAAAGGCCTTTGCAATCCGTGGCAGCGAACATTCATTATTATGGGTATTAATTAAAGCGGTATACGCATTGGCAGTTGTTCACTCGGCGATCGCTACGAGTTTAGTTTCGACGTTATGAGCATCGGTGAGAGGGGGCGGAGGGGGTATGAGGGTTAGACGCGCAAAGGGCGCACGGGAGTATAAATTTTGCAGCCCGAGTTTCATACGGGCGGCGTGTGCTGTGCGCTTTGATGAAAATGCTTTGTTGCGCCAATGCTGCAGTTGTTTGGAATACTTCATTTCGTTCGCAGAAATACCAAACGTCCGTATCCTCTGCACGTGCGGCATTTGGATTACAGTTACCACGTGGACTATGCGAAATTCCTGTACGACGAGCGCGATTCGACGAAATTTCGGCTACGTTCAAATAGAACGTCTCAAGAATTTAAGTGGTTTTTCCTATTCACTTTGAATTTCACCTATATCAATATCCCTGTTTTAAAAGAAATCGTAGATCTGGCCCGGCGGCCAGATCTACGATTTTTGACAAACTGTTCGGCCAAATTTTTTTTTTTTCTAAATCAACTAAAAAAGGGTTGTAACCATTGTTTTCAGGGGTAGAATATGCGACTTGAGAACGATGGTATAGGTTAAAAGTCGATATTTTGAAAAAATAAATTTCGTGACCCCGATTTGGGCGGTTTTCGGCCCGGCGGCCAGATCTACGATTTCTGACAAACTGTTCGGCCAAAAACTTTTTTTTTTCAAAATCAACTAAAAAAGGATTGTAACCAGTGTTTTCAGGGGTAGAATATGCGACTTGAGAACGATGGTATAGGTTAAAAGTCGATATTTTGAAAATTTCATATAAAATATGTCAATATGTTGGATAATCGAAGGCGATACAACGCTAAATTGAAACAATGATAAAATGAACGACAACATGTCATAAAACTATAATTAAACCACCCGTGAAACGAGCGCCAATCGATGATTAAGGATCCGCCGATATAACCCGTAGGTCATATTACCCGGGACACTAATCGATCTCAATTTAGTTTCCGGGAAGAAAACCCGCCCGTCAACGCGGGCAGGACAATCCGAAGGACCGATTAATCGCTGCTGAAGAGGAAATTATCCGCGACGCCGGTGGGGCCCCCGCCCGTTAATTCGAGAATAATTGTCGGTGGCACCCGCGGTCTGTGTACCCGCTGGTTTAATCACTTGCACGACATATCAATAGATACGGCCGTGCATTGTCAGACGCGCTGTTCCCTCTGTTTTCTGCTATTTCTGTCCATGATCGTAAACTCACACACATAAAACAATTTTATTCCTAATGTCATGACTCATGACCCTTTAAGCGTCTCGGCGTCACTGATTGGTAGATTATTCTGGTATAATCAGTAATTGGTTCACCTAATCGATTACATTTCTTAATTACAACTTTTTCAATAAATCAATTTTTTAATAGATTTGAAAAAAAAAACCTTGTTCTAAATATCTTTAAGAAAAAGGCAATGAGTAAAAAAATTATTCATGTTGAAAATTCCGCGCGTAATATTCGTCTCACATCTGACTGAATTTCGCCTCACACTCGACCGACATCATCTAGGATTTTTCTCAGTCTCGACCCTTTAAGTGCCCGTTACACCATTAGGGCCAAGGCGAGAGAGCATTACAGCACGACATCTGTGTCCGACGGCAGATACGTCGCGCGGCGCGTCTTGCGCACCGCTCGCATATCGCGTTCGGATATTGCGACCCTCGGGTGCAACGCGGTTACGCGATCGTGCGACGTTTCGAAGCCGCGTGCAGCAGCAGCTCGGGGCGCGCGACGTGTTCCCTCCGCGATAATCGAATTACATTAAGGCGGTGCGCACCGGGCTCATCGATCGAGTAAATTATATCAGTTTACCGGTTGGCGCGGCGATGCTGATGGGGCTGCGGCGTCCTCCGTTGCTCAGGAGGTGAGGAAGGAGGGGAAGGAGAGGGAATCGGGGGGGGGGGGGCGCACGACGTTGCCTTTCCATAAATTGGATGTGGTGTTGCTGGTACAACGCCTGGAACGCGTCGTATCTGAGCAGTGGTACAGTCGTTGGCCCCTCGAGCGAACTCCTGGCACAGACATTGGCATATCCGTTATTCCGTTTATTTTGCGAAATTTACGGGCGAAGACGGAAATAGTCGACCAGGGGGGCGGCCAATCACTGTGCCTGTCGAGAAATTTGACGCCGCCTCGCGTTATACGAAAATGACGAGAACCGGGAGATTGCGCGAGGCGGTCGGGCAACTTCCTCCCCCCTCTCCCGTTTCCACCTCCCGCGGGCTTGGAGGAAATAATGGAAAAGTACGATGTGACGGGAGTGATAATATCCCGGACTCGTTAAAGCGGGCTCCCTCCCTCGTTCGCGCGCGTGATACACCCCCCGCCACTCTGCTGCTCTATTAACGTTATAAGCAACAATAAGTAATAAAATAACGTATCGCACCGGGCGAGAGGCGACTTTTTTTTTCTTCTTTCGCGTCTCCCCCGCTGAGCCTCGCGCGATAAAAGCTCGCGACTTCCTGCGAAAACGCGGTCAACCCCTCTTTTTTAGCCCCCTTTCTTCCGTGTAATTTTCTTCTTTTTTTTTCATCACGCCCTCTCGTCGGCTTATTATTAAGAACCTTTTGAATACTTAGTTGGAAAATTTAGAGGGTGATAACTGTCACGTCAACCCTTTCTTTTCGTCTCTTTGTTCGAGGAAAAAACGTAAGGGAATAAACTCGTTTTTTTAATCTGGGCGATGCATCTAAATATCACTGTTCGCAATGGGGTTGAGATTGTATAGGATATTTTTTTTCGCACTGTTTTGGGCTTTTACCTGAAAATCGCGGGAATCAAACGCGAAGATAAAATGAAAAAACACAACTTTTATTTGACGATATCTGATACGAAAATTCGATGAATATCGCAGCGAATCGTGTGAAAGAATATTTACACCGAAATATGATCATCGAAAACTTATTTTTTTACAATTCTCCATCGATCAGTCATTGGGTTATGGACTCGGAGAGGGTCGACAAAAGTGGAAACGAAAACGGGGACGAAGCTGTTTGCCCTCCGAGATGCGCGATAAAAATTTAGTCCCGTGTTTTCGAGCAAGTACAATCTTCTCGCCGACTCCCTTTTTCACGTGTCTTTGCATAAAAGATCAAAATGTTCGAGCACTCAATTCCAATATTTATCGCTATTCGGCACATCGATTTTTTTTTTTTTTTTTTTTTTTTCGTAGCACATACAATCGACAAAGGGATTGTCGCGATATTTACGAGCAAATATTGTTATCGAACCTTCGTTTTTTTTCGTCCCAACGTCCGTTTGCCGATCGGTCGGCGAGGTTAGTATGAACGTATGGAGTTGATAAAGAAAGAAGAAAAAAAAAATATATATACGAGCGAAGCCGTTTGCCCTCTGGGATGTCGCGCGATAAAATCTTTGTCTTTCGAGTCGAGCCGAGGCCGACAGCCCCGAGGATATCCGTCCGGCTCGGGCGAAGGATATCTCGAGGCTGACTGCCACGGTCCCCCTCCCCTTGTAGAAACCCTCGAGCGTCGATGTGTATTTCGCACAAGAGCCGCAGCCCTTTCTCCAAAGTGCGAACTGGCGGAAAAGGATTGAGAGATGAGAAACGATACCATCTGAGAGATGGAACAAGTGTGACGCAGGACACTTGTATATATATATATCTATGTCTTATCTACTATATATAGAACTTCTAAAATTGATGTACGTCTGGAAATTGTCCGAAGATGTGACTCGTCGTCGTTCGCGATTGCACCTTATCGCGTAATGGGAATTTGATGGTACATCAATTCTCGCCGTGATGGTGAGATATATTCGATTATGTAATTCTCCTCCACTTCGGAACATTTCGACGCTTAGCCGGAATACCGATGGACTTGACCATTTTATTTGCGAATGCCTAATTATTCACGCCAGAAATTATTCATGCCAGAAAAATTCGACCACGAATTTGCATCAAATTGTGTGTTTTTTATTTATTTTTAATTATTAGAAAAAGTCGTGATAAGATATTTATTTAACAATTGATAAGTTGGGTTTTATATCAAACCCCAAACATTAACGAGATCCAAAAAAATAGCGAGATAAAAAAAACTCGATTGATTACACCCAAACTTTGGCTACTTTTTCTCCTTTTTCACATCATTTTTCAATTAAATCGACATGATAAGTGAAATAAACGGTCATATCATATCTCGACGGTCCGAAAGGCTCGAAACGTTTCATTTATCCGCGATGTGTCACAATTCCAAAATGACCTTCGCACCTAATGGTCCGCCATTGAAGCTCCCAGCTGGGAACCGAGATTATCCACCATTTATTCTGACCTATTCTTCTCGCGTCGTTTTCTCGTGGCTCTGAGCCATGCGGCATTGGTCACCGTGAAAGCTTCGTCCGGATGACTGCGGAGTTTTGCACCTGCCGCTCTCTATTTAATGTTTTTTTTTTTTTTTCCTTCACGAGAAATCCGTAAGAACCGATACTTTCGATACGCGTTTTTACGTCCCGCTCGAAGCTTCCAATTCTACACTTTATTTTCTTACTTTACGTTATTTCCTACCTCCCCCATTGGATTTACCCCACTCCTCCCAAAGACTTAACCGTTCGGTCTCCTCCCTCGGGGGACGTCGCAGCATTACAGAAACTGTCATGCTCATTTTTCGTAATCAAAACGTACGAGAGTTTCTTTTCACTCTCTCCTTCCTCCCCCTCCCACCTCCCCCCCTCCTTACTTCTTGGCCGGACACACGAGCTCCGGGATTTCAGCCGCGAGGTCATTCGTCAGGTCGTCGTCGTCGTTCGCCCGCCGGCGATAAGAAATTGTCCGCACTTTGCACCCTCGTGAGTTCCCCATTAAGAAATCCAATTTTGCGAATAAAGCTCCTAGCGCCATTTCTCATCGACGAACTTGTCGGTACCCGAGCAATCCTGAGTAACGAAAATTGAACGCAATTCTTGATCCAGTGACTGCATTATTGTCGAGCTGCAATTTATCCTTCATTTATTTCAACTTGTTGACGAAAACACCGCAATTTGGGAGACGAAAAATGGGCACTCAAATTCTTACGAAAGATAAATTGAAAAAATTTTGTAAAACTGTGTTCCATTCTCTTCTACTTATTCGCAAAATTATATTAAGATATATTCGATCCAAAATAACAAGAAGCTTGAATTTATAACTGATGTGTCTCGCTAATTCCAAATATAATTTTATAAATATATAATTAACCTTAGAATTATATCGAGATTCGTAATTTCTAATTTGTGAATTACAAATAACCTAAACAGCGTTGCCGAGTGAATTGAATTCAAATTGCATTCACATTTCCCGGAACTTCCACTCCACAGAAACGTAAACAAAAAAAAAACAATACAACGAAGAGACGAAAAAAGTACAAGATCCGATATTAACCTCGATGCTCGCGTGGTAAAAATAACTTTTCCTCGGAACGCAATTTCCGGAAGCGCGAAAAAAAGCGCAGTTTCCCCGAGGCGAAGAAAAGAAGTGCGACAATTTCGCACCTGTCGGACGACTCGTTTCTCGTTCATTTCGCCCGACACATGTACGCGTCGAGCTGTTGCAGCGTTACGCACGTGGGAGACGCGCGCGCGCGCGCGCGTTATCGGCGCGCGCGGTCGTCGCGCTGTGTGCATCGCGCGCAGCAATCCCATCGCCGCGGCGGCCGATTCAGACACGGCAGCTTTCGATGTGACTGACGCTTGCGCAAGCTGCCTGCCTGGCTGGCTGGCTGGCTGAGGCTGACTGTGGCTGGCTGAATGGCTGGCTGGCTGCTGGCTGGCTGGCTGCCTGGCTGCCTGGCCGGAGACACGAGTGGGACAGAGAGAGAGAGAGACAGAGCGAAATGGGCGAAGGGGGCGCGGAAGAAGAGGCGCCCACCGCCCAGCGCTCGGCAAGGTGCACCATGCCTCAGTTTCCCTCGGGGTGCCAGACATCGCGCAGCTTCCGCGGACACTCCGACCAAAACTCGCGCTCTCAGCCACGAGTCGTGAAAACTAAAAAAAAAAAAACTATAAAACAAAAACAAAAAATAAATAAAATCATCCCCCGATCGGATAAAATAAAATGTTTATTTTTTCGCGACGAGTAATCGAACTGCAGTTTTGAGATAAAAAGAAATTAGATCCCGGAAAAAAAAAGTTACAATTTCGAGAGGATTCAACGAGAGGATTTTCGTCGGAGGCAGAGTCGTCGGATTGGTTCGACTCGTCGGATGCGACGACTGTGTCGTCGTCTATAGATTTAGTGAAAGGCCCGCTCGTCAGGTGTTTCTATTCAGACGGAATTTCAACGGACAAAGAGGCGCCCGAAGTAGGGGTTGATTTATAGTACACGATGCGCCGAGTGCACGGTATACGAGGGTCCGAGCGAACGCAGAAGTGACACCGAGTGTGCGAGAAGTGGGATACCCCTCGTGAGTCGACGTTATAGTTGTATGTATCAAGCGCGCGGATTTCCGAGCCCCACCGCCGCCACCGCCGCGCGCGTCCGTCAAGCGCGCTCTAAGCTCTCGTGGCTTATCAAAGGATTCGCGTGATTACGGGAACTCATCGGGATTTATATGTCCGTCGTGTCTTCCGGTGGCTTTCGGTTTTGAATCGAAGAAGTCGAAAAATAGGGCAAAGAAAAAAATAGAATTTTGAATAAATTCGGTGTCTGAACGGTAGTGGCTGTTTCCACTCGACGCGTTAGATTCGTCACTGTCGATCGAAGGTCGTCTGCTGCGGAATAAGACTCAATACTTGTTTACACTCTCGAATGCTACGTAAACGTTGGTGACTCGGAATTAAGAAACCTATTTCGTTCCTGACTAGTTCCTTATTCGTCGTTTATTAAGGGATTCGCGTGATTAGGGGAATTCACTACGATCCCTATGTTCCTTATTTTATTCAGTGCCTTTCAGTAATTTCAAATCGAAGAAATAAAAAAAAAAATACGTCTTGGAATAAATTCCGTGTCCGTGCGTCGCTGGCTGTTTCCCCTAAACGTGTCGATTCGTCACTGTCGGTCGTGCTGTTGCCGGATAAGAGTTTTTCCCTGTTTACACTCGTGACATCCACGCAAAAGCGATGTGTCTGGGGATTAAGAAAGCCATCGCGTTCCGCTCTACACAAATGAGACATCGATTTTGACAACGATTTATATCAGTCATAAATTGACAGTAGATAAATAAGCGATTAAATCAATGAGAAAGGACAAATAACTGACACATACGAATTGTTGTCATATACATTTTTATGCTTTCGCCGAGTCACCACACATTTTATTTCACGAAAATTGTCCCGCGAATTCAGTGCGTAGATTTTTCGTGGTGCTAGGCGTTAAAAAATTACAGTCCATTGCTGGGTCGAGTTTTTTTTTTGTAAAGACAAACTGCCGCCACTTTTAAACAACTCGCACGTCTGGATATTTATGGGGTGTATTCGCGAAGCAGCTTTCGAGGGTAAAAATGAATTGCCAAAGTCTGCGACAAATAATGTGCCTGCAGCTCTCGATGTCAATTAATGGAAACCAGGGCTGCTATTAGTGAACGCTTAATAGTTGGTCCTGGGTTCTATTGAGTGACACAGTGAGCATTATTTGCCGCGACCCTCCGCAATTCATTCGAAGCCGGAACTACCATTAATTACCACTTAATGAACGTCCTGGATACCGTTGAATGGCAGCTGTACATTTTTTGTCTGTTTTATTGTTTCTATGATCTTGCTGACTCATCCATTTTAATGGCAACGAACTTCAATAAAAATCCAGCTATTAATCAGCGACGTATCAGAAAAGTTCAATAGTGTCAAGAATAAAATTAATCACACAACGACAATTTTCAATTCTTATACATTTTATTAAATGGCAACTGTACATTTTTAACTTATCTAATTTTTTCTATGATTGCTTCAATAAAAATGCAGCTACTATTCAACAGCAAACACAAAATATATATATTCGCACAGACCAGCGACAATTTTCCGTTCCTATTCAACAGTTCTCATTGCCCTCGCGTATTTTTCCAACTGCGAGTGTCGCCGCGGAAATGGAATCGCTGACGTTCGGTTGTCCGTGCATGGCGAGCCTTTTCCCCTTCGCAGCGCAAATTTGATCCTAGTCTAAATAGTCCAATGTACGTTCGGTCCTAGACGATCCGCAATATCGGCAAGAACAGCTGCGCTTCGCGAACCACTATGCATACATTACATGTATACTTCCATGTGCATATGTATATATAATACACATAGTAGACATATACATATACATACCAAAAGCACACACGGTATTAAAGCCTCAGTCGCGTTGGCTTCCGCTGTAGACACAGTGGATACGATACAAAAGTTCACGTCGATAGGTCGAAAGCTCTCGCGATGTCGAATCCAGCGGGGAGATTGGAATTCAAGTGCTCGTCGAGACGTGAGTGATTAATCGAGTAGTTCGGAGAGCGAGTAATCTTCGATATTTGATACGCTCGAGTGGCGCGAGGATCGTTTAAAGGAATTCGAGGATAGGCGTTTATATACCGATACATACATATATCACACAATATATACACACATATATTCATATATGTATGAACGTACGTGTATATAGGGAGTGAGAGAGTGAAAGAAGGAGCTTCCGGCATCAGCGAGGGAAAAGTGAAGGGGATTCCGGAAGTCAGCGTGAGAGGAGTTTCGCGGGGCTACGGAACCGGAAGCGTGTCGCACTTCAAAGCTCGAGGTGCTCATTCATGAGAGATCCGGCGAGATTCTCGTGGATCTGGGAAATCGGCGCTGATGGCGACGTCAACGGCAACGAGGTACCTTCAGAGCGAGACCAGCGCGACCGCGGCCGCGGATCCCAAGTCTCGTCATCACCATCATCACCATCATCATCATCAGCAGCAGCGTCAGGAAGTACTTAAGGCCTCGACGAGCACCTGTCCGCCCAGCAACTTTCCCGACAAGTTTCAGGACTTCTTCACCGCTCTAACCGAGGACACCGACGATCTGCCGAGCATGCTCGAGGATAAGCTCATACCCAGGTGCGTGAGAGATTTTATCGCAATACTTCTGCGCTTTACAGGGCAAACGGTGATGTGTACCTTTTTCTTCGATTCGAAGGTCCACGTTTCGTAGACGTGAAAAGTGGCGCAAATGTTTGCACTTTGAAGGGCAAACAGCAATTTCGATATTTATCAATTCTATACAAATTCACTTTGTGGAGCAAACGGTGATTGAGTATTTTTCAATCCTACAAAAAAAGCTCAGGTACAGGGACGAATTTCCCAAAAAATCTCGTTTGTTGGATATGCCGAAAGTGGGCTTTTGCTAATATTGCAAATTGTAGTCAAGCCCAATCATATTTTCTTATCGCTATGATATCATCCAATGTTTAATTTTAATCCTATTGGACTTAATACAAAATTTGGTAATAATAAATGCATATCTATTACGCTGCATCCCCTTCTATTTCCAATGAAACATTTGTTATCAACTCAAATTTTTTTGAAAACATTTGTTATCAAAATCTCGTTTCTCACTTCGTGTAAATCGTTCTGTAGAACATAAATACTACCACAAAACGTACTACGTGATCTGTTAAAATTAGGATGTTTGAGTTGCAGCGGTTCGGGGAATGGAATTGAAACGTTAAATTATTCGCGATCGCTCGAATATCATAAATTACAATGCGAGGCCGAAGCGGGGCTTCGAATTGTCGAAAACGGCGGGCGAACCGATTCACTTAAACGATCGGTCGCCTCGCCGCGCGTATATATATTTCCGACTCCGTAAATCCTTCTCTCCGGAGCGCGAAACCACCCAATTACCTGGGCCCATTCGCACGTAAATTGAGTAGCAATTCCTCTCCGCCGGGTTGAAGTGCCGTCACCCTCGCCTGTCTGTCATGCGGATTCCTCGAGACGCAACCCTTGTCGAGTTAAATGGCTGGATCACACAGCACAAACGGAGCGAAAAGCTCCAGCGCAGTGGCTGGGGCTTCCAGCGAGACACGGACATAAATTATATCCAGGCATTCAGACTTACACTACAAAGCGTTCGCTGGATACTAAATCCATCCGCAAATGAATACGTGACATTTCCATTAACTTAGACAATTTCGGTAAAAAAAATACTACAGGAACGAATTTATAACTACGATTTTTCATATTTGCAGCGAATATTTTTCAACATATTTCCTGCGATAAATAATGTACCCGAAAAATATCTTCATATGTACTTAAAATTACCAGTCTTCGCATTTGACTACCACGATTCAACCGAGCGTGCAAAATGTCCTCTTGCTCTCAGGAATAACTTCACCCGTTAAAATCCGTCGATCCGTATTTCCGTTACCGAAACATCACACGTATCGCGAGAGAAACGTGGAATTCCGCGGAAGCCAATTGAGTGTACTTTGATGGCTCGTAGCCAGTGGTTGGGCGACCCTTTGGCGCGCGCCCCCTCGATGCTCAGAGACGCGCAGGCAAATGAGCCGTGTGACTTCCCGCTCGCGCCAACACCTCGAGCACGTTCCGAGTGACCGCACGGGGGAGGCAGGAGAGAACGGGGCAAAGGGAGGATGGAGAACGAGAAAGGGGAAGTGGAGTGAGAGAGAAAGCAGGAAGCACAAGAAAGGGGAAGAGAGAGAAATAAAAGCTAAAAGCACAAGAAAGGGAAAGAGAGAGAAATAAAAGGCAGAAAGCACAAGGAAGGGGAAGAGAGAGAAATAAAAAGCAGAAAGCACAAGGAAGGGGAAGAGAGAGAAATAAAAAGCAGAAAGCACAAGAAAGGAAAAGAGAGAAAAAGAGAAAGCAGAAGGCACAAAAATGAGTAGGGGAAGGAAAAGGATAGAGACAGAAAAAAGCAGAGGACGAGAAAGAGCGACACAGAAATCCTAAGGCCTGAAAGAAAGAGACCGCAAGAGACGGAGCGCGAACGATGAATACACTTCAGAAACTGAGAGCGAGAGAGAGAGGGGAGAGAGGGGGGCGGGGAGAAGCGAGCGTACGTTGAAACTACATAATTGCCGGAGTGAGGATTTGCACGTAAATCAAGTTTCAGTTCCGCGGCCTTTGCCGCGCGGCAAGTCCGAGGGTTGGAGTGAGAAAGAGGGAGTGGGGAGGGGGTAAGGGGTCGCAGCAGCAGCTTCTCGGTGCGGGGGGAGGGGAGAGGGGGGTAAATCGCTCGCCGTCCGTCATCGGGGTGCTCGGCCTGACTGGCCAACCCCCTGACTTTAGCCCCCCTAACTCGCACTCCCCCCCCCCTTCCCCCCCCCCCCTTCCCCCCCCCCCCCCCCCACCCCCAACCCGCTGGCTCGACTCGCGGATCGGGTGCACGGTGCATGCACCGCGCTTTCCTCCTCCCTCACCCCTCTCCTCCCTTTGCCACCGCACAACCGGACCGCCGCACGTTAATTACGTAACTCGATTTACGTCTCCGAGCTCGTGGCGTGCGCTACGTTCGCGGTGGGGTGCGATGGAACGAGCGAGTCGAGCGGGTGAGCGCACAGGTAGAAGAACCTTCGAGACGAGGTACGAACGAGGTACGAACGGAGAGTTGCCGAAGAACTTGGCCGTCCGCACGGCTTTGTATATTCGCTGTACAGGCGCCGATTTAGTGATCAGTCGAAACGCGACTCGCGACGTTTGACGTTTGATCGACGGGAGGACGAGCCACTTCCGTGGATGTCAATTTTCGACCTTGACCCTCGGTTCACTGCGATTTCGGTACACGGTTTGTACGCCGATATTGGTTTTTCGTTTTTTTTTTTGTATTTGTTGTGTGCGGTAAGTTGGAATTTTTAATTCGAGGTGCAGGGGTCGGTGTTTGGTTACCACTTTGTGTAATTCCTTGCTGATTTTTTTTTTGTTTTTTTTTTTTGTGGGTTTTTTTGTGTCCCTGGTGTACGGTGCATTGGAATTTGTAATTTGCCCGGACTCGGTTCTCAGTCGAAACGCCACTAACGACGTCGCTTGGGGAACTCGATCTTTGCGGATACGATCTTTTGACCGTGACCGTCGTTCCCGGTTCGCCGCAATGTTACGGTGCTTTGATTACTTCCGCGCTGACCTTTGCTTTTTTTTCGGTGAATCGGAATGTGTAATTTGGATGCGACGGTAGGAAGATTTTTTCTGCTGGGTTCTCGATGCGCGGAATTCGTGTTCGGTCGAAACGCCGCCGACGGCGTTGACTTTGTGGATGCGAAAGCGTGATTTTCGTGAAGGTAGCTTTTGACCTTGACAGGTCTTAGTGCATTCTTTAACTTCCATGCTGATGATTGTTTCCGTTTTTTTTTTTTGCATCTATTGCACCTGGTGTGTTAATTTTTTATTTGTTGGCGGAGAACAGTAGAATTTCCAGAAAGAGGATTTTCAAAAAAAAAAAAACTCGGTTCTCCGTGTGGACCACGATAATTAGTGCTTAGTGGAAACGCAACTACAACGACGACGGTGACTTTCTCGCTGCGCGAACTCGATCTTCGTGAACGTAACATTGAACTTTGACCGTTACCTCGTGATCGCGAAACGCGATCTTTGTACTGTGTTTTCTTTCGCGTTGACCTTTGATTTTTTTTATCTATTGCACTGGGTGAGCTTGCGGTTGTTATTCAATTGTGCAGCACAGTGACGAAAGGAACATTTTGTTGCAATTTCCACTGGGCGAGTAAAAACCGAATTTAATACTTTTTTTTCTTGAGATTTTTATTCTCAGATCAGAATTTGTTATTCCGTGGACATTTTTTAATTGTCAAATTGCAGAGTCAGAATTTTCGCTTAAAATTGGATCGCCGATGTCGCAGTCGAATAATGTGTTTTCCTTGCAAGATTTTTACGGTCCCCTTTGAGGAGTCATCAAAGTGCCTCGCCATCCGTTATCCACTTTGCGAAGTTTCGGGTTAATTTTCGCGTCTGAATTATGCGAATTTTAATGAAAATTTGACGAACCCGGCAACGATCAAAGCTCCGCTTACCGCTCGAATTTCCGACGAGATTTCGCCGAGGGAAAAACAGTCACGTCTGAAGTTGCTGTCTGAAACTTGCTCGCCGTCTGCTTCTTGCCACGCGCTATAAACCGTCGGCGAAGGACGACGCCGACGAAACTGTATATTAAGTAGGCTTTGGTTTTGCGTTAAATCAACGGCCGCGGATTCGTTTCATCGTTGAATTTTATGCAACGGAATTTCGAAGTGATGTATTCAAAATAATGCAAAACGTGTTTTCTCAAAAATAAACAAATAAAATTGTAGACACCTTAAATTACCTTTTAAAAATGCAGACAAGAAAACACTACTTGCTCTATTTTTCTGATTAATAATTCTATAATATATTCATCATCATCTTTTATAGCAAAGCTCGAAAGAAAATCGAATTGTATTTTTTTTTTTTTTTTTAGAATTCACGAAAATCTACATTATTCCGTTTCACCCTAAAATTGAGCTTGAGTGGCAAATGAATGGATGAGATTTTTTATTTGATCAGTGACTAAAGGATAACGCCAATGGGGTGATTCGATCCGGCTGATAACGAATTATTAATTACGCGCTGACGATGTCAAAGGAAGGTGGACATAAAGGACGGGGGTTAAAACGGATTAACTGTCGGCGGGCGTTACGGTGACGGAGAACGCGACGAACTGTTAATGAATTGTCGGATCGTGACACTATGAAATTTCGCTTCGTTCCATCTCCCGAGCTGCTGCCATTCTCACGTCCGTCATTGAAAATACAACGATTTCCGAACGCACAATTTTCATCGATAGCTTCACAAATACACTAAAAAAACGTTCTTACTATGATCTATTATTATTTTATTGTCATCGATATTGATAAGAATAGATTTCGAAAAAAAAAAGATTACATAATTTGATCAAACTAAAAATTTGATTATTGATTACAGAAAGCACGAGTCGCCGAACAACGACGCGAAGAACCGAAGATGGGCCAAGAGAACGTTTCAGCGTCGTAGCAGCGAGATCGAAGTTCGGTTGAATCGAACGTCGTACGCGGGTCAGCAGCACAGTCAGACATCGCTCGAGGGACCGAAATCCCCGAATCCCTCGAGAAGAAGAAGTTCCAGCATCGCCGTGGCGCGACCAACCCCCGATTTGCACAGGTAACGATTTGACCCTCGGATTCCCGTTCTTGGGTTACACCCAAGTCGTTTATCAAATTACTAGCCCGAGGCTGTTGTCTGGATCTCGTATTTCGATGTCAAACCAAATCATATCGCGCAATTAGTACCAAACAATTTAATAATAAATTTAAACCTGATTTTTCTCAACTTAAACTCGATAACAGTAAATAAATATTTATTTCATCATACCCAAAAAAATTATTTGTCTAGAGTTAAAATACTCTTCAGACTATTTTCTCAATGCAATCGAAGTAGTAGTAGCACAATTAACGATGCAAATAGTAACTAATATAAATATCAGTAACAATATCAGTAATAATCGCGAAAGGGTGAAGTTCACATCGTTCATCAAATCATCCCTGACCCATCTCTAATGTCCCACCGAATTAATTGAACACGCTCAAAATAATCGATAGCTTCGTAGCGTCGGCTTCGATGAACCAAACTGCTCGTTAAACTGATACGTAGATATCTGTCGCATTGTTCTTCGAGCGGGGCACCACGAGTAAGTCATCTGTGCGACGAGAAACCACTAATAGTCTCGGCCCTTACACGAAACGGAGAACCGACTATCGGGCCATTGGGCTAGTCAGCAGCCTCAGTAGTAACAACAGTACGTGGCAGACGCGTAGTAGCGAAAGCGACGGTATATTAGTCGTAGCAGTGGTGGTGGCAGTGGTAACGGCCATAGTAGTAGTAGTAGTAGGCGCCAGTACAGGTCAGACCGTAGGGTAACTTCCCGTTTCCCTTAATTACGGATTCCCCTGGCGCTACCACTTACCAAACTTCGCCCTCGGTCCCTCCGCCTTGGCTCGCTTCCTGCGCGTGGCCAAAGTACGAGGCCCAAGTTAAATGGATCGTCCGCGGATAAACGGGTCTCGAGGTTGCCGATGTCTGTAAAGCAACCGACTAGAAAGGTCCGATGAAGAAGAAGATGAAGAAGAAGCCAGTAATGAAAGATACATAGACACACACACAGACACATAGATAGATACATTCTGTATATAATGGCAACCTCGATAAATAGGTCGTCAAACAGGCCACACGACCGCGCTTGCAACCCGGCCAATCACTGGACCGACGGTCTCCCCGCCAGGGAAACAGCCCGGAACGAAGTGGTACGACCCACGAATTGATCAGACGTGACCAGAATTGTTTTTTTTCTCTCTTTCTCTCTACACGTTTTTTTTTTGTTTTTTTTTCTTTTTTATACCTCTCACTCCGCTTGTTATCGCAAAACTCGTCGGAATCGTCGAGCGTTCTGTTCTACGTGACCATTGGCACGAGAAATAATTTTTGTTTCGACGGCATCGACGCGCCTCTCTTTTTCCCCCGTAATTAGGGATGTATCTCCGGCTTCGTGGTCGAGGCGTGACGAGCGCCAAGATTAGCCGCGATAAATCGCCACAGCTGCTCGCGCGGTGTTATCGCCGGTAATCTCTCGTCAAGGTTGAAAAATGCCTGCCCGGTCTCCAGGCGAGTCGCGTACACGACGAGCGGCGAGAGTGGAAAGGCGATTGCGATTCTATTTCCGAGAATCTCGACGGATGCGAGGAGATACTGGTAAATGGATTCTGCGAGCGACGGGACAGCTATTTACCACGGCGGGACCTGGAGGGCACCTCGAGAGGCTCGGTTTTCTCGCTCCTCGGTACTTCGAACGCGTATTTGCTCGATTTGTGCCGAACAATCCACAATGCGGCTATCGGGGGCGATCGAGGTTCGCGGGAAAAATCGATCGACGCTTCCGGTGTTCCGTCTCTTGTCGTGTTTATCGAGCTGAAAAGCGCAACTGGTCGGAAGAAAGTAGCGAGAGGATGTGCGGATTTTAATGAACACGTCGTTTGTCGAGACGCCGAGCGTCAGTGAGTCTCGTCGGATTTTCCCAGGATTTTAGTATTTATTCGAGAAATTGAATGACAGGCAAACGGGACGTCGATATGTCTCGAGAACGTTCACGAGGGAAACGAGCTATCAGGGTCATTGTGGGTTTTCAGAACTTATTCTGGAAACTGATAATAGGAGCTGTCTGGAGAATCATAACTTTCCTATGAAACCAATAATTGAGATGTCGATAAATATCGAGGAAAAAATGTTTCGATGATTTCGAGATAACAATGATTCGATACATCTCGTGTTATCAATAATACATTGATTTATTTCTAGTCTTTAAC
Organism: Itoplectis maculator; assembly: GCA_964034905.1. Lineage (NCBI taxonomy): Eukaryota > Metazoa > Arthropoda > Insecta > Hymenoptera > Ichneumonidae > Itoplectis > Itoplectis maculator. Next base: position 2,295,350 of record OZ035870.1, read on the forward strand.
GTATCGATAATTGTATCGACGTATTGGGACGTTTAAAAGGGTAAAAATTTGAAAGCTGCTTCTCGACTTGTCCAAATTGTAACGTCAGCACAAAAATACACAGATATATGCTGCCCACTGATAAGCTATATAATCACGCCCACCCGGAGACATGCGCTGAAATAATTGCAGTCGCAAGCAACACGTGTCAAGTGCCCCGGCGCGACCATGAATACCAAACTTAGCTCCGTACTTCACGAAAGCCCGCTTTGACAGTTATGCACTGAAAAGTCTTGCAGGAATTTCAACGCTCCGCGCTTCGCGGAAATCCCTCACAGCTTGCCGACTCGGTCTCCACGAATACTGATTCATAATCCAAACGAGGTTGCAGCGCGGTTGGAGCTTCCACGTACCGCGACTGCCAATACTAATGCTCGTTATTCAATGGTTCGGTGGATACACGGCATGGTGCGCACAAGTCAAACGGCTGCAACACGAAATTATACATTTATTCAACCTTCACTCATGTCGAGCCGACGAAGATGGCACTTCGGAGGGAATTACCAAAGAAATATATAAATCAAGACCGTTTATTTATAAAGACACTTTTTGGCCAATTAAAAAATAAACGTTTAAAACAAAAATTTTTAATGCACATCCAGACAAAATGTGTTCCATTCTGAGATTCATTTCTTTTCTTAAGAGGACAAATTTTTTTGTGGTGGCCACAGCAATAATAAAGCAACCACTAAGAAATAGTGGAACGAGTTTTGCCATACACAATGATCCATGTTACGTTGGAGCAAATTATGAGCAGATGCACCGCTTCGTTGGGAGTTACTAAAATATGATATAGATTAAAACAATTTATTGATAAAGCCATTTTTTTACCATTCAAAGATCAAAACTAGACAAATAAATAAATAAATAAATTTCCTTTAGGGGACGAAAATGTTTTTGTGGTGGCCATAGCACTAAAAAATAGTGGAACGAGTTTTGCCATATAAACTTGACCATGATACGTTGAAGCAAATTTCGAGCAGATGCATCGCAGTCGTATTTACATGTTCCACATCGCTGTGAAATGATGAACCCTGACGGTCGATTGCGCGCCGAGTGGAAGCCGAGCGGGAAACCAATAAGAACTACCGGTGTCTGTCTCCGTCTTTCCGCGAAGCCTCCACCGTAATTGCTATATTACAGATTTCCCCAGTGGAATATATACACTTTCGCGAAACTTCACGCTGAAACTTCGGGGCTTGCACCGGCTTAATGCTGTTTGGTAGTGTGTTACGCAGCTTCTCCGCCGCTGCAGCAACGACGCTTTCTCCGAGGCTCGTGGGATATAGATCTCGCTCTCTCTCTCTCTCTCTCCTCTCTCCTCTCTAGGCGCCCCCAGTGTTGAGAGTTCAGAGTGAAGACGCCAGAGACTAACTCCGTTCTTCGGTCTATTTCCATCTCGAGAGGTGAAAGGAAGTTGCTAATTCGCGTTATATCATGGTTAACTCGGTCTCTCCGCGCGCGGAGAGCGTTAATTTTACTCGCGAAATTAAATCTGTATTATATCTCAAGGGCACCCAGGAAGCTGTTGCTGAAAATGTCCTTTCGTGACATTCATACTGCTTAGATGTTAGCAAATGAAAAATAAATGTCGTGACTCCGATTTGGGCGGTGTTCGGCCCGGCGGCCAGATCTACGATTTCTGACAAACTGTTCGGCCAAAAATTTTTTTTTTTTTCAAAATCAACTAAAAAAGGGTTGTAACCAGTGTTTTCAGGGGTAGAATATGCGACTTGAGAACGATGGTATAGGTTAAAAGTCGATATTTCGAAAAAATAAATTTCGTGACGCCGATTTGGGCGGTTTTCGGCCCGGCGGCCAGATCTACGATTTCTGACAAACTGTTCGGCCAAAAATTTTTTTTTTCAAAATCAACTAAAAAAGGGTTGTAACCAGTGTTTTCAGGGGTAGAATATGCGACTTGAGAACGATGGTATAGGTTAAAAGTCGATATGTTGAAAAAATAAATTTCGTGACCCCGATTTGAGCGGTTTTCGGCCCGGTGGCCCGATCTACGATTTCTCAAACTGTTCGGCCAACATTTTTTTTTTTTTTTTTTTTTTTCAAAATCAACTAAAAAAGGGTTGTAACCAGTGTTTTCAGGGGTCGGAATGGTTGAGATAACCAATTTGCATAATCTTTAAAATTTTCGAAGCAATTTTTTTAAATTTGCTTTTGAAAAACTCACTGGGGAGAGTTTGAGAATAATATGTAGATTTATACCGGTGTTGAATTAATTAAATTTTCAGATTTCTACAAACCGAGGCGGGCCCTTGGGGACATTTATCGCCGTCGCCGAGAAGCCCGACGAGAACGAGTGCGCTGAGTCCCGGCGCGGCGTCCTCGACCTCTCACCTCAGTCCGGGGGCGAGCCCGGCTGGCCCTAGTCCCACGAGCCCGGGACCGGCTTCCGGCTCGCGCGGTCAACTTCCGAAACAATATAGAGGCAGAACCAGCAGCATGCCGGCCGTGCCGAGACACAGGGTGAGTCTCTGCACTAAATACATACTCTGGTGTAATTAACATTACCTGACGCGAAACACGTAGGCCAATAATCGGTACAGCGGTCGACATTCTAAGGGGATAACTAATACAACTACAGGAACACATACCCAGGCTAAATGTAATTTTTGATGTTTAGTCAAAATAACACAGCCCAAAAAAAAATGAAGACGATATTTTTGTCTTTTCTTCATTAACATTAATTTAATATAACATTGACACATAATTCGTTATCCGTTTATTGGTAACACTGTACCGCTTTTATCGTCCAATGTAACGTTGCAACGTCGACGTTTTAACGTCGTGCGAAATAAATTGTTGGTCTCGGTGGTCATCGAGGCATTACGAATTTGTTGCCAGTGGCTTCTAGTTTTCCACGTCGTCACGAACTTCCAGGGCACCGCACGATGCAAAAGCAAAAGTTGTGAAAGCTCTGGAAAGCCCGAGCGCTGATGGCTTCAAAGCTTACACATACCGAACGAATTAAATATACTAAACTTTGAGCAGGAGTATTTATTTTTGTGTGGCTGTAAATAACACGTAGTAAGAAAATTCCGCATAGAGCACCGAACGCAGGAATTCGCTCGGGACATTCGAAAAAATCTATAACTTCTTTCGAATGTCATTCTTGCTGAACTTCAAAAGTATTTAAACAATTGATCGGCTATTGGATTGTCAGAAAATTATGTCTGTCCACAAAAATGAAAAATTAAGTAAAACCCACATGTAATTATACCGAAGATTCAAGGTCCTTTTCAATAAGGGAGGGGAGGGTGGGGAAAGGCTCTCGAGATTCAACAAAAACTTCACAATTTCGAAGCCTTTCACTGTGAGCAACGGAAAAGGTTCGAATTCGATTTAATCCCGGGAGTTTATCTTGGCTCTAACGAAGTGCAATACTGCGAGGAGGAAAAATATATATAGGGCGGCCGACGCGCGGAGGGGCGGAGATTCTCGACGAAAGAAATTCCTCGAGGTATATCGAATCCGGCAAATTGAACGTCGTTCGCTCATTGATTCGAATTCGATTTAGTCGAACGAGCTTATCCGAGCTTCCTTTTTGCTTCTCCGCCGTCGTGCCGAGCTCCCTCCGCTATTTCCCTCGCATCGAAAGCGATATTTTCGACCAAGTATATTTCACATACAACTATCGAACGACATACGACAGAGACGCAAGTACCTATCACTTGTAAATCTGCTATTTTGTACACGTCGCGGTGGATTATTGTCATTCCCGTTTCACGTTACGTCACATGCGACTAATTTTTCCTAACGACGTTTTGGTCACCTAAAAAAAATCCCTCATATAAAAACAATAGATTATCGAATTTTACGTTATATATATTTATTTTTGTTGAAAAAAAAAAAAAAAAAAAAAAAAAAAAACACGTTCTTCGCCTGAATTCGTCGGTGACCAATTAAAATAAAAAAACACTGGATACCGGATACTAAAACTGGAGCTGTTGGAGGATTTGATCGTATTGAGCCCGTCGACAGCTCCAAACCAAGAAATTGGTGCTGATTTTCCTTCGATCCATCAGTCGCCCAAACCGATTGTTTGCAGTTGAGATTCGGCGAAAATGGCCGAGACTTTCCCGAGTGTTTTTCGCTCGTCGAAAAATGCATAAAATTCCGCGAAAAAAACAAGCAACTTTCCGAAATATACATAAATAGAAATGTCCGCCCTGGGAAACGGTTAGGGGCTCCCTTATGGCCTTTCTCGCTGATAGGTCGGGGGTCGCCGGGTGGCGGAGAGTTTCGTGTGGGACCCGAGTGATATCGCCGTAAGTGTCGTCGACAAGTCGGAGAACGAGGGCCGAACAGAGGAGATAAAGTGGAGCGAAAAAAAGGAGAAAAAGGAAAAAACGAGATAGGATATGGAGTGCGCGAGGCGAGTTGTGGGGCCAGTGGAGGACAGCGAAGTGTAAGGAAAAGGAGGTCGATTCTTCTTGGCTACGTTTGCGTTCGTGGAAAATTTATCATTTTATGACAAAAAAAACCACAAAAATATGTATCGCGACGTGTATAAAGCTGCATATCAAACGACGCTATTTGCATTTCCCAAAAGTTTTTACGTCCCGTCGACGAGAAAGGATGGAAGCCGAAAGCAATGAGATACATTTGTCGATTTTTTTTATCTCGCAATTTTGCCTGATCCTCTGTCAGCGACTCTTTCTCGGAACGGAGAGGAAATATGGATATTCGACAGTGAACTTTGCGAGACCAATAAATGAGGCAGAATGAGTTCGAAGTTTCTTGAATCGTCTGACAATGATTTGACTAGTAATAATTATTATTATTATACTTTGCAATTATAATTTTTCGATAAGAAATTGATACAAATGACGCACACAATTACTGATAATATCTGCACCTAATAACAATAATAATAACACGTGGAATATAAAATTCAGCTGCGACAAAAGAGAGAAAATTCTCCACAAAAAAAAATGCTTAAAAATACGAGCCAATGATAAAAAGATTTGCCCGATATAAAAGGAGGATAACGAGGTCCAATGCAGTTAAGTGTATGAAACGAGGGACGTATGCACTGGCAATAAGGATCTCGCGAAGGAGGAAATATATATTTCCATCGAGGCAAATAGATCAGCGAGGCCATCGAGCGATATTGGAAAAGACTCGGAGCAAACGAGGAGCGACGGGACCGAGGATCGCGAGGCGGGGGGGGGGGGGGGGGGAAGTGACGGGCCGATCGACTGAGCAGCGGCGAAGCTTTAGGGATCGGGAAAAACGGGATTCCGACGCTGCCGCCGGGCGCGCGACCGAAAGGGTGGAAAAAGGGACGAAAAGTCAACGTTCCCGGCGGCCATCGAAATTTCTATTTGACGATCGGGAGAGAGCTCAAACACCGTAGACGCGAAAAAACGAGAGACGAGCATTTCGCGACCGTTGTACGCGCGCACGTAGCCTCGAGTGAAAATGTGAAAAATCGACGTACGTGTCTCTCCGGGGTTAGCAAATTTGTATAAATAATTCAACAGGATTTCGTCGCGTTTCGAACGATTTTACCGGTCTCCCTTGCGCGTAGTTTTCCACGGCTGACGTACCGTCGCCTCTCTGTGATCTTTTTTTTTTGCGGATTTATTGCACGTAAAAAAATGGTGCAGCACATTTTTATCGACCGTCGAGGAAAAAAAATCTTAAAGAAAAAAATCAATGTTACTATAGATAGTGTACGGGGTAATCGACGCGAGAGCTCACTAGACTTTGTGAGATGCTTCCTTGGGGTTGTAAGGCCCAGTTATACCTTTGGTACGCCGATATATTCTTCCGTAGCTGTTCCCGACGACGCAGTTGACCCGAAGGGAACGGTGGGTTAATGTGTTGAGGGATGGTATTTACACTTTCCGGTTAACTCACTATTTAACGGTTTATTAAAAAGAATAACAAGAATATAATAAATTTACAAAAATGATAGAAATTGAGGATCGTTGTGTTGTGTTTGGTCGAATCAGGGATCAAGAGGAGTTCTTGTCCGTGTCGACGTTCACAGTTCGAAGTTCAGTCAAAGACTGATGAAAAAATTAGAAAAATGTTGCTTTCCCGAACCTTCTGCTCCCACCCTTCTGGAAGGAGGAGGAGAGGGTTCAAGAAGTTGTGTCGTGCATCCTCATTGGTTCGCCTTGATAATTATCGATCCTGCCATTCGTGATTGGCTCAAGGGTTAGCGTCCCCCGCAGGTAGGTGTTAAGCGTCGTGGCGCACGTGGTGTCCTGCGGGTACTCGCGGAAAAAACCCTAACGGTCAATCCGTCGTAAAACATTTGGTCGCCAGAGACGACGCATCGGTTTTTCCCAATAAAACGATTTAGTCGCCGCGGCAAACTCTTCGGCCCGGTTAATAATAAAACATCTGGTGACCAAAAGTTTCGTCGCGTATTTCCATTTGAAGATTAGGAAGGATGAAAAATAATAAAAAGGCTCCCTTGAGGATACGCGCACTTACACGAGTAAAGGCAAATTAATGTACACTGCATTCTATGATGCTGGGGACTAAACATCCTCCCCTCGTTGAGAGATTGAAAAACAATTGATCAACAATAATCACTGCTTAATACTAATCATGGTGGCAATTTATGCTATGTTTTTTCACTTAATGTCCCTTGGCTTGTCTTCGACTCCGTCACCCTCGATGAGTAACGGTGCGAGTTTGCGAATGTTTCTGTCGAATTCACCCGTAGCAGTTTTCACCTTGACTGCCCGAATTACACCATCACTTCCTGGGTACACTTGGATCACCCGACCCAGAGCCCATTGCCGAGGTGGTAGATTGTCTTCTCGGAGGATCACCACCGTGCCTTCCTTGATGCTGTGGTGTCCACTGGTCCATTTCTTCTTGAGGCTTTGTTCATTGAGGTATTCCTTGTGCCACCGCTTCCAGAATTCCTGTTGTTTTTTCTGGATCAACTCCCAACGGGACAGCCGATTGGATGGCGTTGCTTCGAAGTCGGTTTCTGGTAAGCTCATTAAAGAATCGCCAACAAGGAAATGACCAGGGGTAAGAACAATTAAATCATTGGGATCGGTAGATATAGGAGTGAGAGGACGGGAGTTTAATATTGCCTCGATCTCGATTACGAGCGTGTTGAACTCCTCAAAAGTAACTAAATCATCGCAGATTCTTTTGAGATGATGCTTAAAGGATTTTACTCCCGCTTCCCAGAGCCCTCCGAAATGAGGAGAGAGCGGTGGTATGAAATGCCACGTAATGCCTTGATCAGCGAGACATCGTTGGGTTTTTTTGTTGTGCTCTTTCGATTGGAGGAAGGAGTACAATTCCTTTAGCTCGTTATTGGCACCGATGAAATTGCTGCCATTGTCCGAATGAATATTTTTCGGTTTGCCTCTTCTGGCGATGAATCGTTTTAGGGCGGCCATAAAACCCTCCGTGGTTAGGTCACTGACGACTTCCAAGTGGATCGCCTTCACGGATAGGCAGACAAAGACTGACACCCATACCTTTATGCGATTTCTGTTGCGGTGTTTCTTTTCCTTAATGTAGAATGGACCACAATAGTCGACGCCCACGTTGTAGAATGGTCGCGATTCGGTGACTCGATTTTTCGGGAGATTTCCCATGATGTATTCGCTAACTGGCGGATTTACTCTGATGCAGGTGGTACAGCTGTTGATTATTTTTCTCACCTGTTTTCTACCGTCAGTCAACCAATACTTTCTTCTGAGAGCATACAGCGTAGTTTGTGCTCCAGCGTGATAGTTTGTCAGATGCTCGTTCCGTATGAGTAGAGTTGTTACATGGCTGCTCTTGGGAATTAGCAACGGATGTTTTTGCGTGTAGGGTATGTGTGCGTTTCGGAGTCGACCGCCCACGCGCAGCAAACCGTTCTTGTCGATGAACGGCTCGAGCGCCTTCAATTTGTGGTTTTTCGCTAACCCTTGGCCCTTCTTCAGTTCCTTGATTTCTTCGGCGAATGCAGATTCTTGAACGACCTTGATTATCCTATCGTTGGCAAGATCCAGTTCTTGTGCCGAAAGCAATCCTCTGAAGTGGTTGTTTACCTTGAAGCGCAGGCCATACGCCACTATCCGTCTCAATTTTCCAATCGATGAATATTCTTCAAAGAAAGAGATGCCAGGGCTCCGTTCTGCTTCTCCACCTACGGCGAGCAAGCATTGCGTTTTGCGCATTTCCGGAAGTTCCGCGAGGATGATCAGGTTGCTTTTTGGCCATAGTGTCTCCTCTAGCGTGAGCCATGATGGCCCGGTCTTCCAGTTTGACTTCTGTAAGAACTCGTTGGGAAGTAATCCTCGCGATATGTGATCTGCGGGGTTGTCTTCAGAGCGAACGTGTCGCCACTCCGACCCTTCGGTTTTTTCCTGAATACCTGCTACCCGGTTTGCCACGAAGACCAGCAGTTTATGCGGAGGAGTCTTTATCCAATGTAGTGCGACCATTGAATCCGACCAGAAGATTGTTTGGTCGATTCGAAGATGAATCGCTTGTTTCGTTGCGACGTACAATTCCGACAGCAATGCTGCTGAGCACAACTCTAACCGAGGGAGTGATACCGGTTTTATCGGTGCTACACGATATTTCGCACAAAGAAGTCGGGTCTGTGTTTTTCCATCAGCGTCGCTGGACCGCACGTAGATGCAAGCCCCGTACCCCTTTTCGCTGGCATCACAGAATCCGTGGAGCTGCAGATTAGTTGCCTTCGGAATGATGACTCGGCGTTCGAATGACATGTTGTTCAATTGAGTCAGCTGAGAAGCATACGTTTTCCATTCGGTTAGTACGCTCAAAGGGATAGCATCGTCCCACCCTGCCTTTTCCAACCAGAGTTTGTGCAGAATCATTCTGCCCCTTATGACCACGGGGCCGAGGAACCCGAGTGGATCGAAAATTTTCGCGACGTCGGAAAGCATGGTTCGCTTTGTTACCTTCGGCAGTTGTTTAATGGGTTTCACCGTATACACGATTGAGTCCCTCGCTGAGTCCCAGTGGATGCCCAAGGTTTTTATAGTGGCGTCGTTTGATGTCCTTAATTGCAGGTTTACGCTTCCTTCAGGTAATCCTTCCAGGAGTCGCGGCTCATTGGAAGCCCATTGACGTAAATTGAGGCCTCCTCTTTTTAGTAAGTTCGATATATCGTCGCGGAGAGCCTTGGCTTCTTCATATGAGTCCGTTCCGGTAAGGAGATCGTCGACATACAAATCTCTTTTTACGATTTTTGACGCCAGCGGATAGTGAAGACGTTCGTCTTCTGCCAATTGATGCACGCAGCGGATCGCGAGATATGGAGCGCATGACAAACCAAAGGTGACCGTGTTCAATTCGTACGTCTTTTGATTGCCTTCGGCGTCCTTCCACCATACTCGCTGGTATCTCCTGTCCTCTTCTCGGACCCAGAACTGCCGATACATTTTCTCGATGTCGCCAGTCAGCACGTATTGGTGGGTGAGAAACCGTGTTAACAAGGAAAATATGTCGTCTTGTATCGTTGGTCCGGTCATTAGCGCTTCATTGAGCGACAGCAGATCATGCTCGGTTTTTGCTGACCCGTCGAAGACCACTCGTAATTTCGTAGTGAGACTTGTCTCTTTTACGACTGCATGATGGGGCAGGTAGAAATTATCGTCGTCGGAGGGGTCCTCTTGAACTTCGCTCATGTGACCGAGGTCGATGTACTCTTGCATAACGGCAGAGTAGAGTTTTTCGAACTCAGGATTGCGTTTGAATTTTCTTAGAAGAGATTTAAACCGCTTGTCAGCCAGCTGGCGAGATGTCTTCAATTCTGCCTTTCGGCTGTTGAAAGGGAGCGCAACGATGTATTGGCCGGTTGATGTGCGCGTAGTGTGTTCTGCGTAATGATCTTCGCAGGCTTGCTCTTCTCGTGACAGGTGTTTACCTGTGCTGATGTCGTCCATCACCCAGAAATTTCGCAATTCCCGTTCAGCGCTGGTGTAATAATTTCGAAGCGGTTGACTTCTTGGTGAAGGTTTCTTCGATAGGGCACTTCCGCCGATGATCCATCCAAATTGTGTTTCTTGTAGGATGATGTCTGGATCATCTGGACCGTTGAGTCTTATTTGTCCTTGACGGAGCAGCGATAGCGTTGTTCCGGCGCTTAGAAGCATGTCGATTGGTGCTGGTTGATCGAAGTTTGGATCTGCCAGCACGAGATTCCTAGGGATCCGGAGACTGTTCCTGTCGATTGGCTGGTCAGGGAGTGATCCGCCTAGACTTGAGACTGTTAGAAAATTCAGCGTTCTGCAGTATCCGTTGACTCTTGAGCTTATTGCAGCCTTGATCAAGTGATTCGAGGCCGCCTGAGCGTTGCTAATCGTTTCGATGGGTATCTGGAACCTTTGTCGGGGAAGCTTGAGCCGTTGAGCGAGATTTTCAGACATGAAATTGGAGCTTGAACCCGTATCTAAAACAGCTCGGCAACGAATAAGTTTGCCGGCGTTATCTTCTACGTTAAGTGATGCTGTGACGATCACATCTCTGGTGTGAAGAGTCGCGACGAGCGTAGTGGCTGTCTGCGCGTTTGGTGTTGTAGCCATCTCTAGTCATGCTGACGATGCCCTCATCGCGTTGACTTCTTCTTCGGTCAGATGCAAGAGGGTGTTGTGGCGTTTTTTGCAGGTGGAGCAGGCCGACGATTTGCAGCTGCGCGTTTTGTGGTTTTCCTTGAGGCAGTTCAAGCACAGCGATGCTTTCCGAGCCTCTTGAATTCGCTCGGGGGCGGTCAACGAAAGGAATTTCGTGCATTTTTCAATCGAGTGTTCCTCCTTGCATGTGGGACAAGATTTGCCGTTTGCTTTAGTTAGGAGTGCGTGAGCTCGCTGACCATTGCTGCTGTCGTTTCCCTTCCTTGCCTTTCCTTGCCATCTTGGCGCCGTTTGTGAACTCTGGTTTCCTCCTGCAGGAGTCATGGGCGTGAGTCGTGTTGCTTCGTCTCGCAGGAACGATAGGATGTCTTCGTATCGGGGCATTTTGTTGCCTTGCTGCTTCCTGTTCCATTCTCTCGCGGTGTCCTTATCCAATCTCTTTAGGATGGTATGCACAATCGGAGTATTCCAGTTTTCTATCCGTTCTCCCATTGCCTTCATCGCGAGGGTGTGTGTGTGAACCTGATTGAGAAGTCGCTTGATCTCGTCAGCTGAGCTCTTCTTCATTGCCGGAATCTCCATTAACAGGTCGTAGTGGCGAAGAATCAGAATGTATTCTATGTCGTACGTCGATTCGAGGAGGTTCCAGGCTACCGCGTAGTTTTCGTCTGTCGCTTGAAAGGCACTGATTGACTCTTCCGCTTCACCTGCGAGGGTTCGCTTCAGGTAGTCAAGACGTTGCGCGTCTGAGAGACCGTTGCGATTGTGGACCGTTTGGATAAACCAATCTCGGTATCTTCGCCATTCTTCCAATTTTCCGTCGAATTTCTTCGCTTCAATCTTCGGCAAGGATGTGAAATGTTCCGCTGAAGTGTTCGATACGGTAGATGGCGGTCGTTGATCGAGATTTGACGCGCGTGTCTCGCTTATTGCTCCGCGGTTTGGTTCCCTAAATTTGCGAACGAGCACGAGCATTTCTTCGTGATCATCTAATAATGCTTCTTCTAATCCGTCGTGGTCAACGTCAGGTTCGATGACCTTGAGGTCGCGGGTGATGCGTGGAAGTTCTGCGATACCATCATCAATTTTTTCGAGATTTTTTGCGATATACTCGGCATTTCCATGAAGCCCTGATTTTTCGAGGTAATTATATAGCCTCGTGATTCTCGACTTTAATTGACCGCGTGCGTTTATCAGACTTGCGCGCTGTCCTTTCTGTTGTTCCGACAGTACAGTATTTTCCGTCATTTTGTTCGAGATCGAGATCAATGGGAAGGCGAGGAACGGTCGATATTTGACGATTTCTTTTTATAATGAGCTTACCTTTGTTGTCATGGGCGGTTTCGTAGGTAGGTGTGACTGGCAATGTCAGCTCCTCGTTGCTCCGACTGTAGGTGGCTCCACGAGTAGTTGGGTGTGATGAACTGCTAATTTTTTCACTGCACGCACTCTCGTAGTTTCTTTACACGACCTTGATTGTCTGGTGACGTTTTTCATGGGTAGGTGGATGCAACTGGCAATTCCAGCTCCTCGATAGTCACCGACTACAGTTGACTTCACGAGTAGTTGGGTGTCGTGGATAGATAATCTTCACTACACGCACTCTCGCCGTCTTTTCACTTGCACTTGATTGTCTGGCGACGTCTTTTCACGGGTAGGTGGATGCAAAGTGGCAATTCCAGCTCCTCGATGGTCGCCGACTGCAGATGAGTCTTCGCGTAGTTGGGTTTCCTGGACTGTTTGTCTTCAGGATGCGCACTCGCGATGGATTTTGTTTTCACTTATTTTCACTTCGATTGTTTTTTCACAAGCGATCCGGCTCGAAGGACCAATTTTATGTACGGGGTAATCGACGCGAGAGCTCACTAGACTTTGTGAGATGCTTCCTTGGGGTTGTAAGGCCCAGTTATACCTTTGGTACGCCGATATATTCTTCCGTAGCTGTTCCCGACGACGCAGTTGACCCGAAGGGAACGGTGGGTTAATGTGTTGAGGGATGGTATTTACACTTTCCGGTTAACTCACTATTTAACGGTTTATTAAAAAGAATAACAAGAATATAATAAATTTACAAAAATGATAGAAATTGAGGATCGTTGTGTTGTGTTTGGTCGAATCAGGGATCAAGAGGAGTTCTTGTCCGTGTCGACGTTCACAGTTCGAAGTTCAGTCAAAGACTGACGAAAAAATTAGAAAAATGTTGCTTTCCCGAACCTTCTGCTCCCACCCTTCTGGAAGGAGGAGGAGAGGGTTCAAGAAGTTGTGTCGTGCATCCTCATTGGTTCGCCTTGATAATTATCGATCCTGCCATTCGTGATTGGCTCAAGGGTTAGCGTCCCCCGCAGGTAGGTGTTAAGCGTCGTGGCGCACGTGGTGTCCTGCGGGTACTCGCGGAAAAAACCCTAACGGTCAATCCGTCGTAAAACATTTGGTCGCCAGAGACGACGCATCGGTTTTTCCCAATAAAACGATTTAGTCGCCGCGGCAAACTCTTCGGCCCGGTTAATAATAAAACATCTGGTGACCAAAAGTTTCGTCGCGTATTTCCATTTGAAGATTAGGAAGGATGAAAAATAATAAAAAGGCTCCCTTGAGGATACGCGCACTTACACGAGTAAAGGCAAATTAATGTACACTGCATTCTATGATGCTGGGGACTAAACAGATAGTAAATCCGGTACATATTTTTGTAAATATACCCATCATGTATTTGATTCATTGCAAATGAAATTCTGAATTTAATTGTAAATTTCCAATATACCCTATTACCATGACAAAAAGATCAACAATTTTGTTGCCTACTCTATTTTGTAAATTGTACATTCAAATGACCCACTCGCACCGCAACAAAAGCGCCGCCGAGGACCGTAACGCGAAATCCAGTTCACCGAGAGAATCCGCGAAATTGGAGGCGTAAAACGGGTAGCAATAAAGTGCGTCGTTCGAACGGGGAGGGGGGTAAAATAGGCGAGCCAGTCCTCGGGGGTCTCGTGAAATTCCGCCGCACTTGCAGCTTTGGCATTTCTTTGTTTCCTTTAACGCCCCGACGTATATTAACTACCCCTCGCACTGGATGCCTCTCAGCGGCTCCATGTCTAAATAACTTGGCAAAAAGAACTACACGACAAAAGAACGCGAAGTTATTTTTGTAAAAGTTCTTTTGTCGCGAAGTTATTTTTGTAAAAGTTCTTTTGTCGCAAAGTTATTTTTGTCAAAATTTTTTTGTCGCGAAGTTCTTTTTGCCAAGTTATTTTTGTTGAAGACCAATTGTCGAAGTTATTTACACATGGAGCCGTTATTTTCTCCCTCGGAACGCGAAAACGTTGCCGGCTCCGTGCAACTCGGGATCCGCGAGCCGAGCGTCAGGGTGGATGACGAGATACAATTATACGCGACTCGCGTCCGCCGTCCTCTCCGCGACCTCGCGAGAAAAGTGGAGCTAATGGGCGAGCGCTCGCCCGACGAGTATAAAGACGGTAAAAGGTGGAATAAGGTTAGTGCAGAGCGCGAGCGACGAGTCTCGACCTCTCAATGGCAGAACTTTATGCAACGCTCGTCGTGATTCTCGCGGGCGAATAATACATCAGGCTCCGCGAGGAGCTGGAGAAATCGTCGGCCAACTTTCGGGCGGAGTTGAGGGAGGCGCCACGGCCTCGTTCCAGGGGGTGAGGAAAAGGGTGGCGGGGGGGGGGGGGGGGGGGGGGGTGAAAAAAGAGTGATATACTACGTTTTACAGGGGGTGAATGTGTCTGGCGAGAAGATAAACGGTTTCAGGTAAATTTGTTTCGCACTCCCGCTGAGTCTCCCAGTGATCGCGGCAGAAACGATATTACACCGATGCTCGAGGTGTTTTTTTTTTAGCGTTCGAGAATTTTCGTGGACGGAATGATACGGCGGTTGTCTTGGAGAAATTTCGAGTCACTGGACGGATGACATTTTTGTGAGTTGGAATTTGTGTGAGTTTCGTCCGAAATTGAATGTCACGCAATATTCAATCAAATTGTTACTTGGTTACATCCGTTAAAATTGTACAGTTAAATGCGTTAAACTCTGTAGTCAATTCACTTGTTTAAAAATAAATTAAATCAAATAAGTTGAATCGATCAAAGAATTTCAGTAATTTATGAATTTAAGGTTGAGTACTATTCTCGCAATGTCATTCGTTTTTTTCAGAAGCTCAGCGAGGAAGACGAATCGCTTGGATTGAATTTTATTAGAATTCCGCAGAGCACTTTTAGGCTCCAAAAACGATCGCCACGAATCACAGCTCGGCGGTCGAGCGAGATACAATGCAAATGGTTTCAGCGCTACGAGAAAGTAACTTCTACAAAAAAAAAGAAAAAAAGTAACTTCCGAGCTTCCCGCAAATTAAAGAAGAATCATTCTCCGATATAATCGCGGATGAATTATGCGCGCGTTGCTCCCGGTTTCGTGCGAATGAAAAAAATAATAATAAATAAAACGAGCCGAGAAAACTTTTAAAGTTTTGATTTCTCTCGGGGATGGGCAGAGCGAAGGCCGCGCGCAGTACACTTGGTGTCTGCTGACAACGAGATAAACGGTTTTACGTGAATTCTTCGCCATTCTCGTGCCTCTCTCGCTGTTCTTCTCCTGTTGCTCGGCGATGCAAAATGCGAAATTATAGCGCGTCTCGCCTCGGGGTCCGCGCTGTGAAATCCACCAACGCTGAAGATGCGACATTATTGTATAAAATTGCTCCACGCAACTGAAAAAAAAAAAAAAAAAAACGGGAGAACGAGGTAGAACAGTGGGACGAAGTACAAGCTCATTCAATTTCCCGTCTCTTCATCAGGGTGGGTATATATTTTTTTGCGAAAATAGAACAAAAGTGAACGAGCTCGTTAGTCCATTTTAATCCAGTCCCCTCGCTTCGGCCTCGTCGCTTCCTTAAACAAAAAATCATGGGGAAAAAAAACCACGAAAAAAAACTCCCAAATTTAACAACCTCAAACATTTTACCGCTATTTTCCTAAAAACATGAAACGAAACAAAAGTAAAAACGAGTCGTACCGCTGCGTAGTTAAAAACGTTCTCGTGACGCATAAAAATGCTCGACAATCAAATTCATTTCTCGACAATTAAAAATAATGCAAATAAAAAATATAAAAAAATATATATTCCGTGCATTTCAGGATGCTTAAAAAATATCTGCGCAACGGTTGAAAAAAAGAGCCGAAAAAAAGCTGCGTCTCCGGAAATCCTCGACGGCACAAACGCTGCGTCGTAAAAATTCGGCCCTACGCTCGGTGAGTCGTCTCCCCGTTTCGGCGAAATTACATAAGTCACGTTCGCTCGGGTGAGGCGCGCGTAAAACGTCGGCGGAGGCGAAATACACGTCGCTCAGAAGCCAAGACCCCGGCGGTTCCGACTTCCGAGTACGAACGAGGGTTGGAACGAGCGAACGGGGCGAAACGCCCGGTGAAAAATAACGCGGACGTGTTATTGAGACGAAATCGCCGAAACGTTTGACCCGCGTGTCGCACGTCTCTCGCGTTTCGTCGCGCGTCTGCGACGCGGGACAAGCGGGTCTTGAACGTGCGACGGACGGGACGAGTCGCGTGTCCCGAGGAAAATATAACCGAGGGAAAAAGATACACGAGGAAAAAGATAGAAGCGACTCGGTTGCCGCGCGTTGCGAGGCTCGTCGCATTGACGAAGGATATGAGCGACGTCGAGACGGAGGGAAAACAACAAAGAAGTTTCTCACAGAGGTCGGAGTGGAAAGGGCAGGGTAAGAGGGGGGAGGGGGTTAAAAGGAAGGATCTGTAAGGGAAAATCTGGTGGAAAGAAAAATCAACGGGGGCGGAATGGACGAACCGACGAACGAACTTATTATTTCGGTGAGATCCGACCAACGAGCCCACCCCCCACCCACATTCCTGCAGTTTGATCTCAGGAACACGTAACAAACGCCTAGCACGGAATCCGCAGCGAGCCGAAAATTTCCTCGGGCGTTTTTTTTTGCCCCGGGCTTGCCTGATGAACTTCTGACTCCACCGAGCGATAACGGTGGGTGAAAAAAAAAGAACCGCTCATTTTTAGCGAAGTGAGTTTTGGTTGAGTTGAGAGAATTTGGAGTCGGTTGAATTTGTTTCAAGTGAAGTGAATTTGAAGTCCGTTGAATTTGGTTCGAGTCGAGAGAAATTATTTTTGACTGATTGAATTCTGTTGAATTCGACTTGACATTTTTTTTTTCTTGGTGGAGTAAAAGTGGTGGTTTTGGACCGCCCAGTTTGGTACGTGAATCAGTGTAATATGGACCAGTCCATATTTACCACTTTTGCTCTGTATAACGAACCAGAAAATTGCGTATAATTTTTTTCGCTGGGTATTCTGAGTTTATTTTCAAAACTCTCGAGTGTCTTGTGGCAGTTGTCATATTCGCCGGAGAATAAATCAATGATTTTTTTCAACAACTGGGCAATCAGGATGCGTCGATGTCCACCGCGAGGCCGACCTTGTGATCGCCCTTGGCCAGATTCGTGAGATCCAAATTGAACGACAGAGTCAGCGTCACGAAGTCGTAGATTTTTTGCTGTATGCTCGTTCCCATCTGACGGTCCTTGTTGAGCTTCAGGCGCAGCATCGTTTTATCGTCCAGCTTCATTCGCGTACCGACGCCGACCGTCCACTCCTGACGATTGTCCCGTCTTGCTAATATTCCGTTTATCGCCGTGTCCCAGTCCGGATTGACTGTTCGATGAGATGTTTTTTTTAGTTATTTTTATGGCGTGGAAAATAAAGCTCATTTTTTTCTATATTCAATACGTGGAAAAAAAACTTGCTTGAATAGTTTTTGAATTCTTTATGCTTAAATAAATAAATGTTCATATTTAATTCCTTTCAATTGCGGTGAAGTGGATGCGAAAGAAATGAAACAGAATCAATGGAATGAAACTCAGCGAACCTTTGTAGAGAAGGGAAACGCCACATTCGTGTGGTATCGACGTTCCTCGCAAGTGAATCGCCAAATTTTCGTAGCTGTAAGACAGTCCAACGTCGTTCATAGTCATGGTGCTGGTCTCTGTGTCGTAACCCGCCTGATACCCGAATAAAAGGTCCTTGAAGCCGAAGACAGCGGCGCCAATCAATCGGAAATTAGTGTCCAAGGCGTTGGCTGTATTACAGAAATAATTCGGGTATCAAGACATTGGAAAAATTAAATTTGACACAAATAGTAAGTTTGGAAAGTGATGAAAAATCGTCAAAAAGGCGAAATGACTTTTTGGGTATAAACATAGACATAGACAGTGCGAACGAGGAAGTGACAAACGAGCAAGAGCACTAACAGACCGAGCATCCCAAATTGACGAGATCGTTCTTGAATTTGGCGCCGACGTTCAGTCCGGACACCGACGATGATGGATTGTGCGACAGAGCTGTGGTTACGGACAATCCGGTGATCGGCTTTCCCTCCACGCCGTATTCCAGCGTTATCGTCCCGTCGCTCGACCACTTTTCCCTTATGTTGCCGAACTCCCTCACCTCCATTTTCGCCTCGGCGCTGCCGTCCGCCTGAGAACAAAGACAGCGACGTTGAATTAACCAAAAAAACTAGACGAAGAAAAAAGAAAATTAATTTTTCCACTTGGGCTGCGTAGTGGAAACAATGGGAAATTTTTCGTTAAACCGAAACGAACCTTATTTTCCTGCATCCGCAGATAAGAATCGAGAAAAACGTTGCCTTCGTCAGGGTTGCAGAAAGTTGGAAGCAGAAGCGAAGAAAGGAGGGAAAAAGAATGCGAGGAAAGGAGAGAAAAAGGATGCGAGGAAAGGAGGGAAAAAGGATGCGAGGAAAGTTTACGACTTTTACTGCGTTGGGAAATTCTCCGCAGTCCGGAGGGAAGAGCGAAGTGGGTTGTTGTTCGGAAGGGTTGAAGGGAAAGCTCACTTAAGGGCACTCGAGATGAATTTCAGGGACGAGAACCGTACCCTCGCAGCGCGGGCTCAAACCGCGTGCTGGAATCTAGGTGTCACGCTGAAGTACAGACGAGAACCTGCGTGCGCCGGATAGTTACGAAGCAATTGTCAGCCGTATCGCTCGAGGACCTTTTCACTGAGGCACCGACGGCCACACCGAGTTCCAAACCAGCGGCGTAGCTGGTTGTCAATGCCAACTGCGTTGTGGCGATTTGGACCGACTTCACCACCGACCACTCGACGTCCCACGCAAACACTCGAGCCGCAAAAATGCTTGGCGTATATGTGACGGGACGATAGATAACTCAATTACTGACCCTTACCAGTAAAAACACTGGTTTTAGTTCACTGTTATGTCGTAGAAGGCGTTTTTTATTTTTAGTAAAATTATTGCCACAAATTAGAATTTTATTATTTGATTGAAATAGTACTATTTTAATATGTTATTATTTTATTATATTGTAGTTTTTTCAATTTTATAATTGATAAATAGCTCGGGAAAAAAACTGAGAATTATTTCTTGATATTTTGATTATTTCAATCGATTGTTTTAACCTAATTTAGTCGGGGAAAAATAGTTCCGATAAACTGCAAAAGACGCCAGGAATTCGAATCAGTTTTGCACAGCCGAAGCGTCGAGAACGAAAATGCTAACCTGCGAGGCATCGCAGTTCATCGAGTAGTTGCTTGACAACTGGACATTCTTGTCGGATTTGCTGGTTATCGATATCTTGACGATGCTCTTGCCATAATGATAACCCGAACGGAATATCTCCCACACGTTTTTTCCGATGTCCGGGAAGTTGGGCACCGGCATCGGAAGCGATGATATTCTCGGAAATGATATTCCACGATGATTCGTCGGTCGCCTCCGTCGATGGCTTCGTCTCCGATTTGTTCGAAAAAGATACTAGAAATTCACGAACTCTGAAGTTGACGGACTTCGGGAGAAACAAAATGTGCTCTGATCGAAAGTCGAATCACGGGTTAGTTCAGTGTGATGCGATACTCGTTGATTAAAAACATTCGCACGATACAATTATTTTTTTCTATTTTTATCCAAAATCGTTCAATGCAATCAATCAAATAAAAAATGACTATGAAATGCATTTTATCTCGTCTTCAATTTTTCAACAATTTTTGGAGTGGAACAGGATTATAAGATCTTCACGCATTGAAACATTTACATTCTTTTTCTTTGTATTTTTTTATTATCATTTTGTCACTTCTTCATGTGACACGTGACAGAACAGTATTTAAATCCAGCTATCACCCCTGCCGTTTCGATTTATCTTTGTTGAGACTAGTTGCACTCTGATAGTTGCTACTGCCGCTACTGTGGCTGCTTGCCGCCGAGCCGGGCCTGGAGAGATTCGGTGAACCTCCGTTGCTACTTCCACCGGAAATGCTACCACCGTTATTGCTATTGCTCGAGCCGGGCCTGGGCAGATATGGTGAACTTTGGGCGCTGCTTTGGCTGCCTTGACTGTCCTTGCGAGGACCGACATACATTTCGCATTTCAGATCCTTGGCGTTACAGAGGTAGCCCTTACAGCACTTTATTGAAGCCGCACTGACGCCGCACTAAAACAACAATTAACTGTTTTAAAAATCTTTTGTCATGATGTACATAAGTAAAAAAATGTTTGCCGATTGCCAAGTAATCGATGGTATACGTATGGAAACAAGTTTGTATTTTAGTATAAAACGCATATTTACGGTTCCGCCGTATTTACTGCATCCTGGTCCTGATGATACAGTAGAGATTGCGACAATCATCGCGACGAGCGTAATGATCATAATCTTCGCCATATTTGCGCTTGCGAAATTATCTGGAATCCGACAGTACAGAACAAAGGAACCAACCTCAATTTTTTGTTATAAATTTTACTTACGTGATCGTGTGTACACAACTTGACTCCACAGACAAAACTGACGAATTCACGAACGAAGATCGCTACTTATATACTATATGACGAGCCAATAAAAGAATACTTATTCTTTTATTGGCTCGTCATATTTACCTTACTATCAATCGCTAAAAGAAACAGCGGAAAAATTTCGTCGTGGCCACGTGAACCTTTATGCGTTTTAAATCGATCATTTCTGATTTGATTCCGGGTTAAGGTGTTACCGTAGTATGTCGCACTAGTGTAAATATGTCATGCGCCTCGTATATTCAAAAAATATATATATTATACTGCATTTAAACGGAACCGAAATGATTTACCTTAACATGTGCGAACACAATCAGTCAATGTATAGATTTACTTCCGTGACTTCGTAGTACATTGCAGGCTATATTATTCTTTTTACCAAGTATTATATTTTAAAAAAGCTCATTTAAATATTAGCGCAAAGTTAAGGACCCCGTATGTAGATCCAACTACCAAGCTTCTTAATCTCTTCCATTTTTGACAATTGCAGGATAGGATTATTCTCGCACCGAAAAATATTGATATTCTTTTTCAATGTATTATTTTATTCTCATTAGTTACGTGGACGTAAGATACATGCAACAGGCCAATATTTATCCGCTGCTCCTCCGTGAACTGCTGGCGGTAGGGCGCTTCGTGGATGGTAACATCGATCCCGATGATCCACTCCTGCTGGGAGGGCGGCGATTCACGGATTGTGAACTTGGCCTCCTGTCATATCCTGGCGAACCCTCGGAATCAACTCGACCAACGTACCCTTCGCATTTCAAGTCCTTGGCGCTGCAGACGTAGCCCATGCAGCATTCAATTTTACCCGCACCAATGCTGCACTAAAATCACAAAGAATATCACGAAGAAGACGTTCATTATAATGTCAATCATAATTTTTCAAGTTCCTGACTCCGTGTGTCACTACAAAGACATTGTTGATTGAATTCTTCATTAAACTTGGTGCGAAACTAATATAAGTACTTAAAAATTAAATGCATAAGTATGCACTTACCGATGCACCTCCTTTGCTACAGGCTTTTCCCGCTGACACGGTATATGTTGCGACCGTCAACACAGCAAAAGTAAGCAGCAGTAATTTCGCCATTTTGATAATTCAATTGCCACACGTGAATTATCTGCAATTCGAAAATCAACGCCTAAAGTTATTCCTTTTGTAAGTGGTACAATCCACTTTACTAATACAACAGCTTGATTTGATTTCATTTCATTTGATTGGTTTTCACCGGTCGCTTATTTATTGGCTCATCTCGCCGTGAGACAAGTTTTCAAGTTGCAAAACTCTTAGATCTAACTCGCCAGATAGACACGTTGTCAAAGCGGCAACTCATGATGGGACATCCCACCAAAGTCAAACGACACAGGTTGACAATTAGCTCGACCATTCAAAGAGGCAAGGTTGACCTTTGGTAAGTTAGTCTACGTCTTGAATAATTGTTCAGCTCGTGAGTCGACTGACGAGAGTTTTCGAGGATCGTCGAGCCGACAGTTTCACAACGATAAGAATTTCGTGACGGGTTGACCATTTGGTAAACTGCGTTCTGTAGCAACGCTGTTTTTGTGTCGTAAACTTTACTCACGTGATCCTTGGTACCCAACCTGACAACACTGATGGCTTTAGCAACAAACATTGACACTTATATATGCTACGACCGTCCGATAAATTTACAAATAACTACTTCATCACCAATCGCTATACAGCAGAAGAAGAATATTACTCGTCCGTGGCCAAATGACGCTGTACAAATAATGATAATACAAATAATGTATTTGTGCATGAATTGAGTGCGAATATGCAGTCATTTTTACACACGGAACTTCCATTAGTATACATTATTATCGAAGAACAAGGAATTTCATAACCTCTTCAATTTTTAACTGTTGGATCCGGAACTAAATGATAAAATCCACGCTCATCAAGAAATTGATTTTTTTTGTACTTTATTTTTATTTATTGCTTGGACATGAGACACGCGAAAAAAATATCTAAACCCAGGAACTGCCGCTGTTGGACCTGTCCCGGCCGCCGCCGCCGCCCTTTCTGGATCCGCTACCGCCGCGGCTGGGTGGTCGTGTACTTCCACTGGAACTGCCCGGACCAGCGTTTGGACCGACATACATTTCACATTTTAAGTCCTTGGCGTTGCAGAGATAGCCCATACAACATTGGATTTTACCAGCACCAATGCTGCACTAAAATCATAATGAGAATTCACCTTCATTAATGCTGATCGTAACTTTTTTAATTATTGGCTCCATACAACATCATAAGGACATTACGGGCTGAATTCATCATTAAACTTTTTACGAAATTAAAACTATATACTTGTTTCTATACAGTACAAAACAAATATTTACCGATCCGCCATATTTACTGCATGCTGGTCCTGCTGAGACGGAGCAAATTGCCACCATCAACACGGCAAACGTAACCAGCAACAATTTTGACATTTTGGTAACTCTGCAATACGATAAATAATACCCAAAGTTATTTTTCAATATAACTTTTTTCATGAATGGCAAAATCTCCTTTATTAGTACAATAGCTTGATTTGATTTAACTGGCTTTCACCGAACGTTCATTAATTGAATACTCTTGCCATGAGTCAATTTTCCAAGTTGTAAATCTCTAAGATGTGACTCAGCAAACGGACAATTTGTCGAAGCAGCTACTCACGAGAGGACATCTCACCAAAGTTCAAGCTGCTCAGGTTGATAATTGGTTCGACCCGCGAGGTTGACCTTTGGTGAGTTGGTCTACATCTTGAATAGATTCCTAGCCGAATAGCAGTTCAGCTAGTGAATCGCCCTGACGAGTTTTCAAGGAACATTGAGTGGACAGTCACAATTGTAAGATTTGCATTATAAACATTACTCACATGATCCTTGGTACACAACCTGAAAAAGTGATGACTTTACCGACAAACATTGTCACTTATATATGTCACGAACGTCTGCTAAATGCGTAAATAAGTACTTTATCACCAATCGCTACACAATAACAGAAGAATATTACTTGCTCGTGGCCAAGTGACAATGTGTATGTGTTAAAGAGAATCGAGCCGTCTAGAAATGACCAAAATTAAGTGGTGCATCAGTTGCACCACAGTGGCGATTTGAAACAGTTTTGTTTGGAATTTCAAAACAATACAAGTTTTACGATATTCGATGTACTCTCGTTGTTCAATGGATCCATCCCGTGCCGAATAATGTATACATCAAAATTAATATTGAATGATATTATGTCGAAGACAAAAGCGCTGATTTTGGACGTTTTTTTTGTTGTAAGAACGTCGCAAAAAAAATGATTTTCTGACTATTTGGTAATACTTATGTGCGTTTTTTCCAAGGATAAACAGATTATTTTTTACGATCTAGTAAAATATAAGAAGAAGACATTGAAATAAACTACAAAGCGGAACCGATACGCCATAGGCCACTCGGCAATTTATTTCAACGTCGCCGATTAGATTGCATTCCGGATCCTGGTTTTTAGGATTTCACCAGACCGTATAAAAATTATACGTTCCTCTTTTTACGTGTTCATATAAACTTTATCACAAAGTCGAAAATGATCCGTTTTCTGCGCCGTTTTCCAAGGCATATAGGCAACTGGAATTAGCGTTATTAATTGCAATATATTCACTATTGATGCTTTAAATATACGGAGCATATTTTGATACACCCATTTCACGGAACAAATGTTCAAGTTTCCTGTAAGTAGGATAACTGATCGATGCCGGAATTAGCACGAGGTTTAGGACTATTTTGTTAATAACAACGAAACTAGATGGCCATTTCAGATATTCAAAACAGCCCAAAGTAGCGGTACGATATGGCCTTTTTAATGATCCATAGGCCCGGACAGTATGTAGAATTATAATTAATTTTTACTTTTGCATTTTATTCCATATTATATTTCTCAACTACGTAGGAATTACAGAGTAGAATCGGCTGCGTTGTTTAGAAGGGTTAAAGGGGATACTCACTTGGATATACAACAGACGAGTTTCGGGGATGACCTGGACCTTTGTGGTCCAGGTCATCCCCGAAGTTAACTGAATAAACTGTCTGTGCCACCGACGTATAGATATAACGTGCGTATGTGTATAGTTACGTGGCCATTGCGTACTGTTGAATCATTTATAGAGCTTTCGGCTACACTGAATGTAAAACCAGCGGGGCAGAGTTGCCAACATGGACTGTGAGGTATAATTTTGAAGGTGCTTCGCTATAGTGATCACAAACTGCATCACTGGTTTTCTTTGCCCCACATAAATATTCAAAGCAGAAATGTTGTAACAGCTCACGAGTTCTATCAGAAGCAGCAGTTGCTGAGTATTTCGCGTAAAGCCACTGTATGTAATACAACTCGTATATTTTTTTTGCATAAAAACAGCTGCAGCATTTTTAATTAATCGTGTAGGGGACATCATGCACCTCCTCCCGAAAAACTCAATAATATTCTTTTCTTCAATAATATTCTTTTTCTCCATGATATTTTATTATCATTTTTTATTCGTACACAGAGCGCTTAAGAGTATGTCTATCCACTTCGTTTATTTTTGTTAGGGATCAGATCAGGCCTCGCTGGTACTGGTGGTGGTGTTGGTCGTTTTGTACCTGCATTCCCCGGAAGTGGACCAATATAAGCTTCGCATTTAAAGCTTTTGGTGCTGCAAATGAGGCCCGAGCAGCAGTCGACTGTTCCATAAGTACCGCACTACAAGAAAAAATAAAAAATTATTTTTAGTGATATTGATAACACTCAAACAGGTCTTAGCACCGTACAATATCCTTTTTTAGGGGAGATCCAAAGTAAATTTATCATTAAAACGTAGAATCCTGCACATAGCCTCAGGCGATATTTTAGTATTATACGATTCGAGAAATATAATTACCCGAATACAAAACTTACCCCTACGCCATATTTACTGCATCCTGGACCCGCCGATACATTGAAGATTGCGACGATCAACGCCACAAAACTGATCATCAATATTTTCGACATATTGATAGTACTTTTTCTCTTCGCGAATTATCTGTAAATTACAAAAAGGAACTCAGTTACACTGCAAATATAACAAGGGGACAGATACTATGTGGACCTGCGGGAAATTGGCTATACCAATTAATTGGTTGGCGCAAATGGTCATTCGAAATGGTAACTTTGTGATTTTAAATTTGGTCTAATGCCGAATCCGTAAGAATGTGCGGGTTACATATTTACTTACTTGATCCTCAGTGCACGACGTGGACTTGTAGTCAAAACTGGTATAGTTTCCAAGAACGATCGCGATCTTATATATGCTACGAACAGCTATTAAATGTAGTTGTGAGCAATTCACAACTAATCGCTGTGAAACAGTGGAACAAAACAGTCGTTCGCGGCCACGTGCCTGTATACGCGTTTTATATCGCTTCCGTTATGAATATTGAGATAATCAGTTTACTGCGCTGACATACAGGATGTTATTCTTTATTCTTTTTTCCATCATATTTTAATGTCACTTTTTATTTGTACACAGAGCCCTTAGAAGTACGTCTATCCATTTCGTTTAGGTTTGGCAGTATACAGAACAGACCTCGGTGGTATTGAAGGTGATGGTGGTCTTGGGCCAACTCTATTTGGACGCGGAAGTGCACCAATATAGGCTTCGCACTTCAATTTTTCGGTGCTGCAAATGAAGCCCGCGCAGCACTCGAGTAAACCTCCGTAAGCACCGCACTAAAAAAATTAAAAAAATTAAAAAAAAAATTAAAAAGTGAAGTATGTGTTTAAAGGAGATCCAAGGTAAATTCATCATTAAACTAATTGCCAAATGAAAATAGTAACAATAAGAATCGGTTGTTGCTGCGAGACTCACATAAATACATTTTTTGTTTTGTGAATTTGTGAAATATCATAATTGTACAATTCTGCACCTAAACTCAGGTGATATATTTAATGTTATACGATTCGAGAAACATAAATGGACCAATACAACTTACCCCTACGCCAGATCCGCCGCATTTTGAACCCGCCGATACAGTGAAGATTGTGGCGATCAACGCCACAAAACTGACCATCAATATTTTCGACATATTGATAGTCCTTTCTCCTCGTGAATTATCTGTAATATTACAAAAAGGAACTCAGTTACTCTGCAAGCATAACAAGAGGATCTATACTTTGTGAACCCGCGGGAAATCGGCTAAAGCTATTAATTGGTTCGCGCAAATGGTCATTCAAAACGGTAACTTTATAATAAAAAAAATTTAAGACGGACCCGTAAGAATGTGCGGGTTACATATTTACTTACTTAATGTTCAGCACACGATGTGGTATTGTAGTTGAAACTGGTATATTTTTCAAGAACGATCGCCATCTTATATATGCTACGAAGAGCTATTAAATTGAGCTGTGAGCAACTTACAACTAATCGCTGCAAAGCAGTGGAACAAAACAGTCGTTTGCGGCCATGCGCCTGTATGCGCGTTTTATATTGCTTCCGTTATGAATATTGAGATAATCAGTTTACTGCACTAGCATACAGGATGTATTTAAATGGAATAAAAATTATGTAAACTGATCGTATAGGGGACAACGTGCAGGTCTTCCCGAAAATAGACGTTTTTTTTAAATGTTCTATTTCTCTATGGTGGTTTAGTACAATTTTTTATTCGTACACAGGGCACTTGAAAGAACAAACTTTATCCCGTCTGAGCCTTTGGGATTGGGTTCTTTGGTGGTGTAGACTTCGGTGGTGCAGGTCTCGGTGGTGCAGGTCTCGGTGGTGCAAATTTCGGTGGTGCAGGTCTCGGTGGTGCAGGTTTCGCTGGTGCAGGTATCGAAGATGCAGGCCTCGGTGGTACTGGTGGCGGCACCTTTGTACGACCTCCTCTAGTTCGCGGATCCGGACCAATATAGGCTTCGCATTTAAAGTTTTGGGTGCTGCAAAAGAGGCCCGAGCAGCAGTCGACTGATCCATAAGCACCACACTACATGAAAAAAGAAAAAAAAATTATTTTTAATGATGTTGATAACACTGAAACATGTTTTAGCACCGTACAATATCCACTTGTAAAGCCACGCAAGTTAAATTCATTATCCACCTAATTGTTAAAGTAAAATAGTAACAATCAATAAGAATCGGTTTTCATTGTAAGCTTGACATTACGGCATTTTTTGTTAGGAGTTTATGAAAAATCATAACTTTAGAAATTCTGCACCTAACCTGAGATCATAGTATTATACGATTCGAGGAACATAACTGTCCGAATACAAAACTTACCCCTGCGCCAACTCTGCTGCATCCTGGACCCGCCGATACAGTGAAGACTGCGACGATCAGCGCCAGAAAACTGACCATCAGTACTTTCGACATGATAATAATTCTCCTTGTCCTCGTGAATTATCTGCAATATGACGATGAAATAAAAAAAAAAGAGGGAAAGTGTTGTAGCCGTCCGAAAACTCCATATGTTACTTCAGACAACTGCTTATTCTGCGCAGGTTACATATTTAACTTACTTGATCCTCTGCACACGACGTGGTATTGTAGTAAAAAATTGCAAAGTTCCCAAGAAAATTACCGTCTTATATATGCTCTGAAGAGCTATTAACTGTAGGAGTGAGTAATTCGCCACTAATCGCTACGGAACAGTAGAAAAAACCAGTCGTTTGTGGCCACATGCGTTTAATACCCGTTTAATGTTTTCACCGTTTCGAATTTTCAGATAATCCGTTTATTGCACTGACATACAGGTCTGTTTAAATGTGGTACTTGCAGACACTTTTTTTTAATACTTTTCCGTTCTGCGTTGTTAAAAAAAAACTCTTCGTCGTACTGCACAATAGCAATGCAATAAGTGCTCATCAATTCAATCAAAAGAAGCAGTTGTTGACCTTTTTCAGTGAAGCCACTATGTTCACTAAAACTCGCACACTTGTTCAGTATAGGAATGGGTGTAGCATTTTTAATTGATAGCATAGGGCGCAACGTACAGCTCCTCCCGAAAAAGAAACATTTTCCAATAATTTTCTGTGACTCCATGGTGTTTTATTAACATTTTTTATTCGTAAACATTCACACTTTATTCGTAGCACTAAGAACAAACTTTATCCCCTCTGAATGATTGGGCCCTTTGGTGTTTTAGTACTACTACTAGGCTTCCGTGTTGCTGGGTTCACTACCATTGAACGACCACCCCTGGGACGCGGATCCGCACCAATATAGCCTTCGCATTTGAAGGTTTTCGGGCCGCAAATGAGGCCCGAGCAGCACTCGACTGTTCCAGAAACGCCGCACTACAAAAAAGAACAAAAAAGATTTTCAATGATGTTGATAAACATCGCACATAAATGCCCGAATACAAAACTTACCGATACGCCATATTTACTGCATCCTAAACCCGCCGATACAGTGAAGACTGCGACGATCAGCGCCAGAAAACTGACGATCAATATTTTTGACATATTAATAGTTCTTCTTTTCCTCGTGAATTATCTGCAATATGACGATGAAACAAAAGATAACAAAGAAAAAGAGGGAAAGTGTTGAAGCTGTCCAAAAAACCCATATGTCACATCATACAACTGCTTATTCGGCGCAGATTACATATTTAACTTACTTGATCCTCAGCACACGACGTGGTATAGTAGTAAAAAATTACATTGTTTCCAAGAACAGTCGCCATCTTATATATGCCCTGAAGAGCTATTAACTGTAGGAGTGAGTAACTCACCACTAATCGCTGCGGAACGGTGGAAAAAAACCAGTCGTTCGCGGCCACATGCGTGTATACCGATTTAATATCGCTGTCGTTTCGAATATTGAGATAATCGGTTTATTGCACTGACATACAGGATCTGTTTAAATGTAATACTTGCAGAAATTTTTTGTCAATACTAGAAACAATAATGCGAGCTTACGCGTGCGGTCGAAGGTTATAGCCAGCGTAGGGAAGAACCTTGCGTTTTTGGCGAAAAAAAAAATTTTCGATTTCGCCAAGTTAAAAAACCCTATCCGATGGGAAATTTCCCGCTGATTCCAAATATGACCGGTTTTTGTCCAAAAAATAAACAATTTGAGGAGAAAAACGCGAAAAACGATTTTTCACTTTTTCCCAATTTTTGCACTTTACTAAAATCGGTGTAATTTTTCTTTGGATCAATATAATCGGGATTTTCTTTTTTCATTCGAAAGAAAACTCTTCAACTAAGAGAATGCCGCCAGGCGGAACGCGATATCTCGATTTTTCGATTTTTTGCAGATTTTTAAACTTCACCCTCAAAAATCGCAAATTTTTAGAAGAGGTACCCCTTGCGTTTTTTGCAAAAAAAAAATTTTTCGATTTCGCCAAGTTTAAAAACCCTATCCGATGGCAAATTTCCCGCTGATTCCAAAAACGACAGGTGTTTGCCCGAAAAAATATAAATTCGAGGAGAAAAACGCGAAAAACGATTTTTTTTCCTGACAAACTGCCATATTTCGCGATATTAAACATCAAACTGCTGCCGGTTTCCCAACGACCACTCAGATGCTGAATAAATCGTCAACAATGGTTGCTCACGAACTTTTTAACACAGGACTTTTACATTCTGCGTCATTAAAAAAAAAACTCTTCTTCATACAGCACAATAGTAATGCAATTTCGCAGATGCCATCAGTTCCGCTCTAAGCCACCGAGAACGTAGCTCTCCAGATATTCAGAACATTCCCTCATTGACACATTTACCTATAGTGATTTTAATGGCTTCCACCGAACAATCCGAACGCGATTGACCTTCGACGACCTCCAAAACCGAGTAAAACCCGGAGGTCAATCCGGAGGTCGCTCGGGGGCGATTGCAGTTCGGTAAAAGCTATTTACTTGTCAGCGTGACATCAACCGTACGACACAAATCGATCAAATTTTGTGATTAGATTTGCCGACGGTGAGTATTCTGTTGTGCGACGTTCGACGCGCTCTTCGTTGCGCGCGCGCCGCACAATCGTAATGCAATTTCGCGGGTTCGATCAGCGGCGCGTGCGACGGCGGTCGGGGCCCGTATGCACAGAAGCGCACCCGCCAGTCATCCGGGTCGGTCAACCGGGCTACACCCGTCGGGATTCGCTGCGACCTCAATCCCCCGCACTTGCGAGTCTGCGCTGCATTTCTCCAATCGAAATTCGACGCGTTCTCGCGCGTTTCGCCTCGGTGCTGACGCTACCTGACGTTTCTATGTATACATTACTTGTAAAAAAAAAAAAAAAAGAAAGAATCCAACTCCAAATGTTATCTGAGATTTATTTTCAGGATTGGATAAGTTCCTAACATTATTCAGCAAGAATAATACAAACTTTTTTATATATGCACGGAGAATAATAATCGGAGTGTAATGAGAAATCGAATTTTTATACCGTCGCATCAAAATTGTTGTCACTCCGTTAATATTTGCCTTTTTGCAGTGACGACGAATTTTTTGTATCTACGTTTTACCCTCCAGCGATATATCGTTAAACAATTATTTTTTAATTTACGTTTTACCTTTCAACGATTCCTGGTTTAACATTTTTTATCGTAATTAATCCCATATCAATGTAACAAATATGTAACGCAATATCACATTTTTCAATCTTCAGGCGTATCAGCTTGCCAGCAAAAATTGAAAACCAGGCCAGCAAATAATTTTTAAAAAATCACACGACCCACATAAAAATTCCTACATATCCAAAAAAAAAATACTACTCAATCCCCGACTGACTCTCGTTAACGTCCGTCTTCATGTTCTCTGTTGCAGCCGATGCTGGGCGACACGAGGAGATCCGGAATTCCCGGTGCGCCCGACGACGGCGGCGGCGAAATCGAGGACGGCGTCGAGTACTACAGACTGCGCTCGTTCTCGATAACGGCGAACGGAGTTTTCAACCTGGGCGACTCGCTCAAGAGCCGACGCAGTCGTAGCATAAACAGCGTCACGTCGTCGGGCACCAGCTGCAGCAGCACCAGGGACGCTCGACTGCTGAGGTGACAGTTGGTTCTCAAATATTATCGCGAACTTACGACCTCCCACTTCCTCCTCCCCC
This sequence comes from Itoplectis maculator, assembly GCA_964034905.1. Classification (NCBI taxonomy): domain Eukaryota; kingdom Metazoa; phylum Arthropoda; class Insecta; order Hymenoptera; family Ichneumonidae; genus Itoplectis; species Itoplectis maculator. The sequence continues at coordinate 2,326,925 of OZ035870.1, forward strand.
ATCCCTCCCTCCCCCAGAGCAAACAGAGTGCTCGGAGCGCGCGGGGGGACGGGATAAGAAATGTCTTCTCGTCTCCGCGAAGCTGCGGGTCGTGGCGCGGGGCAACAACAACAACAAGCCCAGAAACTGCGTTTGCGTTGACTCGGCGAAAACTCGTCGAAACTGTCGAGCGTTCTCGCCGTAGTCGAGAGGTGAAATCGCGCGGCTTCGAGGCGCCGAGCTTCGCACTTGCAGTTCTTGCAATTTGTGCAGGTTGCGCACCGGGCACGACCTGTAAAAGCCGAACCGGCGACTCTCTCCGCGACGAATCCTCGAGTGTAACCAGGAAAAATTCTTTCGCCGAGTCTCGGCGAAAACTCGGGACGAGAGGTGAACCCGAGAGAGTATAGAGCTTTTCCCGGTGAATATTGAATGTAGTGCGCGCGACCCCTGCGCAAGCCCCTCGACACACGGGAGTGCACCGGGGCCGACGGCAGCGCACACCACCCAACCCCGGAGACTCTCTCAGCTGCGACACTGTGCACGCCTTCTATCAGTTTGATGTTTTTCGTTCGAGCGTTTTTTTTACTTTGTTTTTCGTGAACCTTTTTATATTATTTTGGAACTCATTGGAGCGAATATTCAGGGCCTGTGTTATTTGGGATGTAATAAAAGGTTTAGGCTGCAGGAAATAACTACCCTTTCGGTGGGTTAGGATTAGGTTGGCTTTATTTTATTTTGTTTTTCTTTTTAACTTGAAGCTTGAAGACAGAATTAATGTAAAATCATTTTCGGCAGGGAGCCTAGTTGAAATATATCCTCAAGTGGGATTGTTACGCAGTATATTTTGTAAAATCGTATTTGATAAAAAAAAAAAAAAAAAAAAAAAGTACGTGTCTGAAGAGCGTGGCGAATGTTATCGACTTTTCACCGTCGGACCGAAATTGGACTGAAATTGGACCGAAATTGGGTTGAATCGGTGAGTCCGGTTCATTCGCGCACGTGATTGGCCGGTGCTTAGCGATTTTCCCCGATTCTGGACCTTTTCGTACCCGCGACTGGTCCAACCTGGAATCAAAATTCACTATATATAAATTTACTATAGAATTTTTTTTAACTCACAATTTTATTTTTATCCAACTTTTTATACTTTGTTTCGTAAAATAAAAAAATAAAAATGAAGAGTCTTTGTAATGTATTTGCAAAAAAAAATTGTACACACGTTTTCACGGCCAAAAAGAGCGAGCGGAGAGACTCAGGATCGCCAGCGTCTTCCGTTTGTTGCCGGTTGATATACACCGTGAGCTCGCGAAGCTACATGGATAAAATGCGAAAACCACTCAAAAAGATCAAAGCGTTTGTCTCGCTACGCCGGGCGGTCGAGCGTAGAGAGCTCGAGAGTCGAGACAGACTTTTCTTCCCCTTTTTATACCCCATCGCCTTCATCGACTCGCTCTCTTCGCGAAGTGAGCGAGTCTCCCTCCCACCCTTATCCCTTGCTACCTGTGCGCACTGCACTATCCCTCGAACAGACTGTTCCAGCATTTATATCCCCGCAAACTCCTGTTTTTATTCACTGCTCGTCGTGTTCGCGTCTTTTTTGTTACCTTCACCGTCGCGCGTGTATCCCGAAGATACCGCGAAAAGCCGTGCGCCCAGGTCTTTCTTGGCTAATTCACCCGAGTGCTCTCAGTGCGCGATAAAAAACGGGTGACCGGGGTGCAATGAGGGAAATAAAATGAATCTGAGAATGAGAAAAATAGCCAAAGGCAGCAACGGCGATAAATTGTTACGTCCCTCGGTCCCCCAACGGAGCCCCAAGACTCGACCGACGGTTTCTCGCGGGTCGTGAGTTTTGATCGAGATTTCATTTAATTGCCCGCAAAATGTGGGCAGACCTTCGATAAATTTTAATTAAAGAAAAAAAAAAAAAAAAAAAAAAAAAGATGCGTTTTACCTTTTTGAAGCTTTATAAAAGCACAGCAGCGCAAAAGTATCTCGGATAAAAAATAAATAACAGCACTTGGCTTTTGGAGGAAATTCTTGAGAAAATCAATAACGAATTTGACATCTTGACGTCTTATTGTTTTGGGGGGAAATTTTTTTGTCCTGTTTCTCGAAGGCGCAACAATTCGAGGCCAGATGATTCAACTAGCCCCGGTCACCGCTATCTCAATCCGTCTTCCTGGATATTTCAACGGAGGAGCACAGGCATTTTTTTCCAAACGCCCCGGGCGAACCTGAGACGCAAAACCACCACCGCACATCGTACGCTCCGTCGTCGCGCGCACCGCATTTTATTTTCTCACCCGAGAGCACCGGGTTCTCGAGCCTCGCGATAATTTATGGCGCATGTGAAATTGCGCGGACGGCTCTCTTTTCTTCTGCTCCGTTCAATTCCACAGCCATTGCTGCGTGTGTCACTGAAAAAAACAAGCCCGGAACGTGGAAAACGAAATAAAATCGAGAAGCAATCGAAGCGCGTGCACAATTACATTCGTTTATTTCGCATCTCCGAAGCTTCGAGCTTTTTTTTGCGTCGCGACTCGCTGAACTCTCATTCTTGGGTATCGCTGAACTCTCGGTCTCTCTCTCGGGTCTCGCAGAATTCTCAGTCTCTCTCAAGTCTCACTGAAGTCTCAGTCTCTCTAAGGTCTCGCAGAATTCTCAGTCTGTCTCAAGTCCCACTGAAGTCTCAGTCTCTCTCAGGTCTCACAGAACTCTCAGTCTCTCTCAGGTCTCACAGAACTCTCAGTCTCTCTCGCCTCTCGCAGAACTCTCAGTCTCTCTCAGGTCTCACAGAACTCTCAGTCTCTTTCAGGTCTCACAGAACTCTCAGTCTCTCTCGCCTCTCGCAGAACTCTCAGTCTCTCTCGACTCTCACAGAACTCTCAGTCTCTCTCAGGTCTCACAGAACTCTCAGACTCTCTCGCCTCTCGCAGAACTCTCAGTCTCTCTCGACTCTTGCAGAACTCTCAGTCTCTCTCGACTCTCGCAGAACTCTCAGTCTCTCTCGACTCTCGCTGAACTCTCAGTCTGTCTCGGATCTCACTGAGCTCTCAGTCTCTCTCGGCTCCCACAGAACTCTCATTCTCCCTCGGCTCTCATTACGACCTCCCATTCTTTCTCAGGTCTCGCCCAAGGTCGACCATGTCATCCTTTATCCTCTCGACATCTCTTATCTCTTATCTCTCGTTTCACCCCTTATCTCCGACTGATTCACCCATCGCGATCGTATTATTTTGTTCACCCCTTTTTTTCCCTCTTTCTCGTTCTATCTCTTCGTACCCAGCGACCCGTGGCAAATTTACGAGGCGAGTGTGTTGGGCGCGGTGTCGAGAAATTCGCGCTCAGGCCGAACGGCGCAAAGGGCGAAACGAGCGACGTTGTCGGCCCGCGCTGTGTGTACACACTGTGCGTGTTCCGAAAAGGACGCTCGTCGCTCTCGACGCTATTGCAGCCGCGCTACCAGAGCAACGACGACGACTACGACGACGATGAACGCGTTTAATTTCACACGTCGTTTAACGGTCCGGGTCTTCTTACGCTCCGGCTCCTGTGCTCTGTTGCTCCGCGAGCAGCGCGACCTCGTCGTATTACTCATGCCTGGATCAGCCCGAGTAACGACACCTCCGGCGCGCTCGTCTCGTCCCACCTGCGTCCTTATCGAGCGACTTGTTTCCATACTGTCTCGAATTTTTTGTCTTTCTTTTTCTTCATTTCACCGCTCTTCCTTTTGACTCTCGATTCGGTCTGAGTCCCCCGGATTCGCGACGAGACAGGTGCTACAAAATGCTGATTTGACCAGTCAGGTCACGTGGCTCTGCTGATTTTCAAGGCTCGTCCCATGAGATAAAAAGCAATTTTCTTTCGTCGTCACTTTTAAGAAATAAAGTACGAATTGTATTTACGTTTTTTTCTTTGTCGCAATTTTTTTTTTCTTTGCGAAGGAAAAAATTAAGTTGAAATTTAGCTTCCGTATCGGGCGACTTGTTTCCATAATGGGCTATTTTTTTCATTTCACCGCTTTTCCTTTTGACTCCCGACCCGTGACTAAGCCCCCCGAGCTGGAACAGAGGTATTACGGGTTTGACCCGGGGTCCCGTGACTCTGCCGGTTTTCGGTCCTTTTCGTTATCATTATTATATACGGATGGATAACTCGGGGGTCGGGAATAAATTTGGGTACCACTGATCCCACCTTTTGTCTTGATGAGTTTTTTCAAATTATTCAGTTACGTAAAAAAGGATGAAATATTTTAGTCCTTTTTTCAGAACAAGTACGACAAACCAATCTCCACATTAAAAAAAAGTTCCAACAAAATAATCATTAAAAAAATGTTTTTCACATTTTGTAAAATTCTGGTAAATCTTATTTCAGGTTCAAAAAAATTAAATTGCTTTCTCAACAAATTTTTTTTTACCATGTACAGCAAACGTCGAACGAGGTTGAAATTTAACCTCCAGCTCGACCTCACTCGCCGACCTTTTTATCGTATCTCTATTTTTCTCGTCGATTTTTTTTTCCATTCCATCTTCACTCGACGCCGGCTGCCCGCGGTTGGATCTGGGCACTGACACGTGAACTCGCCGTCTGCACGTGAACGTTCGTTCGTTCGTTCGTCCGTACAAAACAGCTCGGCGTCGCAGCACTCGTGCATCGGCGGCGAGGAGGAAGCGGCGGACGGTACCGACGGAAAAGTGGCCACTTACAAGGTCGGCATGCTCGGCGCTTCGGGGGTCGGGAAAACCGCTCTCACGGCTCAATTCACCACCAGCGAGTACATCTGCGCTTACGACGCCTCGCTCGGTGAGTTTTTACGAATTCTATTACACAAAAGCGCCGAGCCCGCGTGGAAAGCGTATATATATATGTATAAAAAAATAATAATACACGCGGGAAATACACGAGAAAGGGGAAACAGCGTGGGCGAGGGTTTCCCCTTTCCCTTCCGGTTCCCTTTACATCGCCCCGAAGCTCCTTTGTTTTCTTATCGCCCTCCAGATGTGCGCGAATCCCGACCCGCTATCTCGTAATCCCAGCGCGATATCACTTGATGTACGATGCAAATAAATCAGAGAGATTTTCTTTTTGTTCATACGGACACGCGAATAAAGTGGCGGAAAAATTGGGGAACACGAGATTGGCGTCGGTCGTTGAGATCGATAATATATTTTTCTCGGGACGTACGAGGATATTGCGGACATTTATGAAGTTGGAGAAATTTTGGAGGATTTGAGGGATGTTACAAAAGGGTCGTAATAAATGATTTAGTATTATCGCGCGGCAATAAGAAAGTTGTTATTGAGAATTATTATATCCGTATCGATCGTCCGGAGAATATGTTCGTTTATATTTCTTTATCATTCATTCAAATTTTATATTATTAAAAAAAACATTCGAAAATTGCAGGGGCGGACATTTATGAAGCTGGGGAAATTTTGGAGGATTTAAGGGATGTTACAGAAGGGTCATAATAAAATATTTATTATTATCCTGCGGCGATAAAAAAGTTATTATTGTGAATTATTACACCGCATCGATTGTTTGGAGAATTATTACATTCATTTTTATTTCTTTGTTGAAATTTTATATTATAAAAAAAAACATTGGGATCTCTCGATACAAATGCAGAAATTGGATTGCCGGACGATCGCGGGGAAGAGCTTACCGGAATAATCGGAGCTTACGAAATACGATTTTCCCCGGCTTTTACGCTCCGCGGACTCTGAAACTGGAGAATATTTTCCGGAAGACGCTATCCGCGAAATTGAACGCGATTAGCACGTAGCGACGCGAAAGCCCCGTGCACTCGCGCTGAAAATATCTGTAGCGCTGCTTCAGCTTCATGCAGAATCGCGTTTGCCTTTATAACAGCGAGAGAGGATCAAGCCCCGGAGGCTACCATTATCCGAGCTATACCATAAACCGCACATACCATTCGCGTCCTTCTGGCCTTCCCCCGGCGGAGACACCGAGAAACGCAAACACCGAGATGCTCTCCTCTCGACCCTCGACGCTTTCCCATAAAATTCACACGCTCTCGTTGTACATCGCGCCCATTTCCTGAGTACGTAAAAAAAAGACACGAAATAAACGAGTCCTTTCCACCAGCTGCGATTTTAACACATTCTCCGTTTGGGACAATTAAATCGAGCACTCGGCGCCGAAAAACGAGCGTTTAGAGCGCGAGAAAATACAGGTGCTTGGATTTAATCGCCGGAATTCAACTGTTTCGAGTTTACCTTCGCTCGGAATCTGTGCGGAATTATCTGGAGCGTTTTATCAATTTAAAATTTTTATTTTCGGGCACAAAGGTAATTTTTTTTAATAAAAATTGCATTTCCCTCTGTATTATAAAAATAATAGCCATATCAACCTCTGGTAATTAATATATTCAAGACCTGGAAATATTTTTTACACTGCAAAATTCCCAATGAATTGCCAAAAAAAAAATTAACGCATGATAATACTTTTTATCGGATTATTATTGTATCAAAAATGAAAATATAACTGGAAACTATTTGAATGAGAAATAATATGGGTTATTTGTGGGCGTCCGTGAGGCTCGGAAATAGGGCAACAAAAGGATCCGTTTCGCCAGGCGGATTTGTTGCACGGTGCGCGAGGCGCTTAGTCCGCGCCTATGACAATACCCCACGTGTCCTACATTGGCACACTCGACACACACACACCGGGACTTTTCCGTGCAATAAGCGAGACCGGTAGCTCTTACTTTACGGGAAAAGCTTATTTTCAACGACCTCGGCGGAAACCCTCCTTCGTTTGTATTCTTCCTATCTCGTCCTTTCTCATATTCCGCGACCCTCGAATCCCTCTCGCGCGGCGCTCTACACGCGCGCGACCCGCTCGAACCCCGCCGAGGAGGACCACATCGACATCAAAGACACGCGACGGTAATTCTCATAAGAACCCTCCCCAGCAAATTCTATAGAATACGAGCGATATTGTCTTCCGCCTCGAACAGCATTTTTCAAAATTATTTTCATACTTCCACCTCGCTCGACTCGACGCGGATTTAAGGGGTAGTCGAGAGGACGTTGTATGAAGCATTAAAAAAATTTTAAAACATTTCAATTCATTGATATAACAATTTATCTATATTGGAGTAACATGCACCTTCATTCGGATACTTTTTTATTTGTAAAAATAATAATCGCGCGACGAATTCGTCGATATTTTTCCGAACGGCAGAGATCACGAAACGCCAATAAATTCGCGTCGCTCGAGTAAATTAGTTTTGCAATTTGAATAAATCTGCATTAAATTCGCACAACCTCGCAAAAATGCCTCATTTTTTATTACTGAATTATTAATCATGAAACACGAAAGATGAAAACAGTTTCAAAATTTTTTGTCACGCGAGTCGTTAGCAGAAATTTAAAGCTGTAGCCGTCGAAGTTGCCTTATGACTGCATATTTAATCGTACGAACAAGTTTCACGCCGTGTTGAAGCAAAAACGGAACGAGGAGCTTCATAATTTTCCGTGTGGGCGGTCGAAATTCTCGAAACACCATCAGCGAATAATCAACCGCGTACAAACTATGAAAACGAGACGCGGCAATGAAACAGGCGGTAGGAACATTATTCATCAATTCAAAACAATAATTATTAATTAGAAAAACAAAAAAAAACGTCATTGGAAATTACTGCTCCGTCGTATATTGTCAGCGAAAATTATAAACTGTTTTGTTCAAGTACACCGCACGTCTGGTTGGAGAAAGTTTGCCCCGCGCGAGAAAGCCAAAAGTTGAATGAGAATTGCATCATAAATTTCCCTGCGGCTGGTGGAAAACGAGCCACGGTCGTCGAGCGACCAACTGTGCGAACCAAAACGAGATAAACAGTAATTAGCCAACCAAGAGAGCAAGAAGGGGATGTAGAGGGGGGAGGTTTATTTTAATTGGCTCGTTATACGTAAATACCTGACCAAAGTTGACCAATCGGCATGACGATGACTGGAAAGCTCATCGACAGTCAGGACTGGGTCAAAGCTCATGTTCGCTTATCATAATTAGCGGATAATTAGCTGGGATGCTGCACCCAAGGGTCACGTCAAACATATCGCTCGGTCTATGCGCCACAATCGCCGCCTTTGCGGCGGCGACGTCTGTGTTCACCGCAAACGCGGATATCGCGAAATCATTGCTGACTAAGGACGACCTTGACCCTGTTGATTATCGGCCTCTGAGGCCTCGGCGACCTCCCCGGTCTCTCCACTTCCTCTTCCTCCTCTTGGCTCGTCCCTGTCGATAGAGACGCAAATGTACGAGAGACTAATTTCCCGTTGGAGCGCGTAACCCCTGCCACCGACGACAGGGACGAAGCGAGAGAGAGACAACGGGGAAGGCTAGCGGCGGAAAAGCGCAGGGGGAGGATAATGATAATCGATAATACTCCGCATAGCCGCGGTTCTGGGGCTTTGAAATTCCCCTGTCAGACCTCGTCAACCTTGAAAATTCCCCCCCGTAATGCAACAAATTGCGCGCTTGGGATTCTCGCGGATTTTCCGGAAAATTGAAATTGGAGTGCGGAGACAATGTCGCTGGTATTTTTCGCTTTTCCTGCCGAATAACTTCAACTTTCTGGGAAATAAATTTACATAAATATAAATATTAATTAATATAGAATTTTGTAATTTATACTGGTAAGAAATAATTGTATGATTTTGCGAAGTGATATTAAATGACTGTGATTGTCTGTGCAGATGACGAGTACGGGCAAAAGAGCGTCTCGGTGATGATCGACGGTCAGGAAACCGAATTGGAGATCATCGATCATCCGACCTCCGAAATGTCGGTAAGTGTCAATTCTACATTTATCAAATTTTATAAATAATAATTTCTGAAATTCTTCTCTTCATCGAAATTATGAAAACTATTTTCCACATTTTTTTCCAAAGTTGGGTTTTCCACATTTTTTTCCAAAGTTGGGTTTCGAACAAAAATGTGAAAAATAGTTTCGTCAGTAAAAACAAATGTCAAGGGATGAAAATCCGACGGTAGAAAATTCCCGGTGGAGAGGAAAAGCGAAAGTCTCGCGAAACGTGGCTGCGGATGAGCAATCGACGATTGGCAATCGCGCACGTGTCGCGCGCGGAAAGCGTACAAAATCCCGGTACAATTCCGCACGACGGATCGCGGGGATCGGTAGAGACGGGCGCGGCGAGAGCGGAGTCTGAGCGAAACAGACGAGCGTTCGAGAGTGGAATAAATTCCAAAACGATCGGGAATACACGCCGAGAGAGAATCGCCGTCCCTCGAGGGTTTCGCCGGCATTGCGAAAGTGGTTGGTTTCAATTTCCGGTCGGGCGTGTGTGTCGCCGCCGATGGCCGCGCGCTCGCGAGGGTAAAACGGAGAAGTCAATGACGCTCGATAAAAAGACTTCCGGCAGCTTCGGGGGTTGCACCGAACTGCAGGCGTCCGTCGCGAGAAATAATAGAATCAATTCTGAGCGTCTCGAAGCGGGAAACTGGATGGCTCGGTGCCACGCGCGTTCGCCGGAACTTCGGCTCTTCAGTTCGCCACCCCAACCCTCGCTTTTTTCCCTCGCTGTATATGTTGAATGCCGTCGTATAAATCCTCTTCAACGAGCGCTTTCCTCTTCCCGCCGCTTCACGCTTCCTCGCGCACGGTCGGTTTATACCTATAAAAGTCACGTAAAAAGAACGGAATTTAATTCGTTATCGAGGAGCAACAGCCTTTTAATGCGAATTCTATTGAAATTATTTGGACAATTGGACGAATTTTTTTTTAATTACTCGGCTATGAGGATGGAAATTATACAAAAATTAATTGGTTCGAGGAACTTTTTCTTTCGGTTATTGGGTTAATTGTTATTGAAGAGGCTTTTGATAATACGGATATTCTATTGAAATTGTATAACAAATGGATTTTTTTTTTTATTATTAGGCTTAAGAGGATGGAAATCGAGAAAATTGATTTATTGAACACGCTTTTCTCTGTTAATTGGGTGAACTAATCAGAGTGTTTTGTTTTTTTTTTTTTTTAATGCTTCTCACCCGAATTATTCGTGAAGGTCGAGTCTTTCTGCTCAACGTACAATCCCGACGTCTATGTGGTCGTCTACTCGGTGGTCGATCGTCGGAGCTTGAAGATGGCTGAGGAGACGCTTCTCTATCTCTGGAAGAGCGACTACATGGCCAGCCGGGGTGTCATACTGGTCGGGAACAAAGTCGATCTGGAGAGAAAACGAGAAGTCCCGACGATGGGTGAGCTGAAAATCATTAAATAAATACACTACACGAATAAATGTATTTTTTATAAGCCGAAGCAAATTATAAACCTTTGCTATGAAAAAAAAAAAGAAAAAAAAAAATCAGTTTTTATTATAAAAATGTTGGTACTTAATAAAAATAAAAATTATATTTTTATAAAAAAAAGGCAATAAAAACTTGTCGATACCTTTTTCCCAGGAGAAAATATTCGGAATAAAAAAAAAAGCGTTTCCTCCTGAAAACTTCCATCGTTAACGTTTCCACTTTTTTTTTTCTTCAACAGTAGGTCGAAGATTGGCCAACAGCTGCGGCTGCAAATTCATCGAGACTTCGTCCGGTCTCGCTCACCACGTCGACGAGCTGCTGGTCGGCGTGCTCGCTCAAATAAAGTTGAATCCTCAGAGGGATCGGGACCAAGCGACCAGACGACGGCGACGGAAGCACCGCAGGAGGATCCTCAAGCACTTGCTCGGCTTCAAGCGGAAAACCAAGAGTTGCGAAAATCTTTTCGTGCTTTAGAGAGTGACCGTTCTCGTTTGTGCTTCGGACACACGTCGCATGGGTGGGTGCTTCTTGCGCTTGTGTTGATGGCACACACCGCACTTTTCTCCACGCCATTGGGCAACCTTGGATTAAATATAATTATCATCAATATTCGTTCAATTAACTGTGGTACGTGATTGTTCGAAAATTCGTAATTCGTGCGAATGACCACCTCGTTCCATATCGAATTATTCCTCTGAGCGAGGCGCACGTGTATTATTATTATTATTATTATTATTATTATTATTATCATTATTATTAAAAGTACTGCGTCTTCGAGAATCATTTGCAATGCTAGGAATTGTCAGTTTTTTTTTCTCGACGCGCCGAATCTAAGAAAGAATTAAAAAAAAAAAATAATAACAAAACAGGTGAATTGGAAAAGGAAAATCGGGTTTGAGCGAAAATTCCGCACTGCCTTTCTTCTTGCGCGTAACGATCAGACACCTGTACGAGTATCATTCGAATCGACAGGACCTAAGTGATGGTACAGAACTTTGCGTAATAAAATGTAAATTCAAACCCGAAATCAATATCTGTAGTTTTTAAGAAATGCAAAACTAATTTACAAAAAGTCAACTGTGTTTTGAACCACAAGTTTGGATTTTATGTTAGATTTGAAAAATTATTTGTGTAGCAAATTTTCGAGTTTGCATCGTTCAATCGTTACTCGTAATTTTCTTGTAAGTGAATGAAAGTAACGATTGAACGAAGAATAATTGTTTTAACATAGCAGGTTGAGCCTGACTCCGATTACACACTTTGTTCGTGTCTCGTCAATAATAATCGACGAATCGTCTAATGTAATTACAATCTCAAAGTTGGTGGCACGATGTTACCTTGAACTATCGAAGCGAATTTCACCCAATTTAATCGCACCCTCATCGGTTGCCCGGCAAAATCGCTGTAAAATTATTTAAAACTGTGTCAAAATTCACGTAGCACCGAATCGTCAACGAAATAAAAAAATGTTTAACAAGATACGAGAGATCAAAAATTGCTGCTCGAGTACGAAGATAATGAATTGGGACCCACGATTACAGTATTTCTCAAAGAAGTACGTGAATCTCGAACAAAATCCGCAAAAATTGTTCCCGAAGAAACTAGATTTTTGTAATTACCATTTTGTTGTCCGTTGATAACCAAAATTTGCCAAAAAAAAGTATTTAACGCTACAAGATATAAGTGTTGAAGAAAAAAAAAGTAATTTTCTATACATTCGCGAACTCAACGTGTACCCCCTTAATTCCTAAAAAAAAAACTCGCCAGCCTATCGATGCTCTCTCGAAACCAAAAAAAAAAAATCGTTCTACGTTGCATCTGAAATCTTCTATAGTTGTAATCCAAATCCAAATGTAAATAATTCGTGTACATGCTCGCGACGCGAAGAAATATATCGTTAAGAGTGAGCTTATTTTAATCGGAGTGTACAAGTAGCGGTAGGTCAATTGTACGTTTTTAAGAAAAAAATAACAAACGGAGCGAGGACTCGAAAAGAGCGGAGATTACATTCTGGAAAACTGTGAGGCAATTGAAGTATTAAAAAAAATAAAGATGATAAAAATTGAAGCGCAAAATATTTTATTTTTTTAAATTCGTTGCGATCGATCGAGATCGATGAAATTCCGTTTTTCTCATCCCTCGAACGTTCCTCCATTTACGAACGACATCAATTAAAAAGTCTACAATTTTATATTAAATTCACATTTTTATTTGAGCAAAATAAAAATAATGTCAACGGATAGTCATTTAACTGTTACATCGACGTCATTTGACGGTGACCCAAAATGACGGTTATTTTGTATCCCCAGGCAGGCCGGACGCGTCATCGCTTCCGAAGAGGCTTTTGTCTACCCGCCACTTGACCTCCCTCGACTCTCGCGGCGATGTCTACAATCCTAGCGCTTCCCCCTTCTCTCATTCGTTCCTCGTTTCATCCTCCTTTTCTTCTCGGCGAACCCTTCGGCATGCACCACCGACGAAACCGCGGCGGTGTCTAATGAGAGTTCCACTAACTAGCATCTCGAACTTTGCCACATGTGGGCTTTCGTCGTGAAGTCCCTAAACGCTCTCAGCCGCAGATTTCTCTGAGCTTCATTGATTCCCCGAAGCTGGAACACGAGAGCCCGTCTTAACGACCCTTCGACAAATTGTTTTCGAAGATTCGGAGTGGGCAGTTTGTCGTAAAAAAAATAAAGTAAAAAAATATTCGTACCTATCTAAACAAAGTCGATCGTTAACACATGCACTCCAATTTTCCTCAATAAATACTCTTAACTTCCAACATAATTTATTTTGAAAATGGAGTAAATGGGTCTGAATTTAACTAAAGCTGTATGTTTCTAATTTGAGATTATAATTATTACCAGAAAGCTATTTTCAGTAAAAACACATTCTCAGAAAAAATATACATCAGTTAATTACTGGTTCAAAAAATATATGAACCCTCGACCCTACATTTTTTCTGTCAATTTACAAAAGCTCCGGAGCCTGACGAAATGAAAAATGCAACGAAGAACGTTCTTTCGTCGAGTATTTGCCTAGCTGGGTAGATCTTCATCCACAGTACGGACCTGCATAAATATTATTTATGAATTAAAGTGATAATTAAAGCAGATGCAATTTCATTGAACGCATTTGCGGTCGTACTTGGATAACAAGGTAAGGGATATTGAGGTGGACAGCACTTAGGTGGCGGAGGTGGAGGTGGCTTCGGTTTGTGCATCATGGGATGCGGCAGAAGGCAAGGGCAGCAGGGTCCAGGCGCTATGGGAGGACAGCAGGGCGGTGGGGGTGGACAGGGCGGTCTTCGCGGTGGCGGTGCACAAGGAACTTCCTGGATCCTCGGTGGCAGCATAATCGAGCAAGAAGGCGGCGGAGGCACGTGGGGACATTTCCTAAAAATTGTCAAAGCAAACGAAAGACAAAGTAGATACCACACGACTTTCTCATCTATTTTCCCATAAAAACACTTTCCCTATAGTAAAGTATGTTTATCGACGTTGACTTTCTCATAGCTTTTGTACATAGTCAAAATAAATGAGAAAGCAACGTACAAGGCTTTAATACGTAGTGGTATTTTAATCCTGTAGCATTTTATTTGTTGACTAAGCTTTTTGTCCTTCAAACGGTTTAAAGAAAGATTCCGATTGGTATCGTTAGCTAAAAATAATTTAAAGGCCTTATAGAGGTTATTTATAGTGAATCATGTGACCGGTACATGCAATCGATAGCGCCGATCAAGTATTTTAACTCCTCCATCTCATTCCAGCACGCCTTGGCCGGCTTTCGATTGGCACTGTTGCACATCGTAAATAATTGTGGGCGGCAAAACGTGTCTAACGCTGTTGCTGACGCAATTACGTTGCTTCCGGAGTCTCCGGATATTCGTAAGGAAAATCGTGTTATCCCATTAGCTCGTAAACTTTCGCGGCGGCGTATAAACACGTTCGTTGGTTTATACACGAGGCACGGGAGGCGTAAACATGTTGGTTCCACTGCAAATTTTATGCAGATTATCGGCTCCGAAACTGTTTGATGGAGGTAATTTTACTGCTTTTTTTTCTCCCGCGTTGGCCCGGTGAAGTTAGCGCTGATAAATCGATAAACGTTGAATGTAAACAATGAAATGCGAGATGAAGTTGCTCGTAGATCAGACACGAAATATTGCTATTTACATTCGCTACCACGTATCGGATATTTATGCTTTGCATCTTCAGTATGCATATTTTTTTCCGTATGCATAAACCAATTTAAAAATTTGTATATATTTGCAAAATATAGTTTGGGATTTTACTAACCAGTTTAGATAAGAATTGTGCAATTCCGACCTCTTTCTAAATGTACATCCTTAAAGAAACATTTCCTCAAATGGATTTAAAAAATGTAATAAAATGTAAGTTCATTTTGTGTAAATAAAAAATTGTGTTTATTCATTATCGATCTACTTCACCGTCACACTGACTATTCGTATATCATCGTAAGGCTTGTCGGTCTTCGGATTGGTCTTGACCTGACTTATGTTTTGTACTACTTCCATTCCCTTCACCACTCTCCCGAAAACCGTGTGCTTGTTGTCCAACCAGGGCTGCAAATAAAGATTTTTTTCATTTTAATAGTTTCTTACACATTTTCAGAATGCATTTTGATAGTTTGAGACTAGGATAATCGGGTTTTCGCGATGACAAAGGTGTGAAAATACATAGAGGATGAGGTATGCAAAATTCATGAGGAAAAAGCAATTACCGTGGGCGTCAGAGTGATGAAAAATTGACTTCCATTGGTGTTCGGCCCGGCGTTGGCCATGCTCATGGTGTACGGTCTGTCGTGTTTGAGATGAGGTCGAAATTCGTCCTCGAATTCGCCACCCCATATGCTCTCTCCGCCGGTTCCTGTTCCCGTCGGGTCACCAGTTTGTATCATAAAACCCTTGATGACGCGATGAAATATGTGACTGTTGTAATATCCGTTCTTCGCGTGAACGCAGAAATTCTCCACCGTCTTCGGAACGTCCTTCCCGAAGAGGGAAACATGAATGTCGCCGAGGGCCGTGTGCAGTATCGCCGTGTCGAAGATCTTCTGCATGTTCGTCGCCTCCGTCGACGATATTATGTCCTCCTTCGACGGCTTCTCGTTGAACACGTCGCGATCGCACTCCGTGCTCTTCGTGTCCTCGGGCTCGCGTCTCGTGAACATGTAGAACCGGTTTTTCTTGTGCGCTGTGCAGAACAACGTCGGATCCGGCCGGTTTAGCTCCATCGTCGGATTTTCCGAGGCTTCCATTTCCACCGTTACCGCTGCTGTTTTCTTCGCTTTACCCTGGAGGATTTAAAAAATTAATCTTCGTATTTTGATATTTTGAAAAAATTAATTTCGTGACCCCGATTTGGGCGGTTTTCGGCCCGGCGGCCAGATCTACAATTTCTGACAAACTGTTCGGCCAAAAATTTTTTTTTTTTCAAAATCAACGAAAAAAGGGTTGTAACCAGTATTTTCAGGGGTAGAATATGCGACTTGAGAACGATGGTATATGTTAAAAGTCGATATTTTGAAAAAATAAATTTCGTGACCCCGATTTGGGCGGTTTTCGGCCCGGCGGCCAAATCTACGATTTCTGACAAACTGTTCGGCCAAAAAAATTTTTTTTCAAAATCAACTAAAAAAGGGTTGTAACCAGTATTTTCAGGGGTAGAATATGCGACTTGAGAACGATGATATAGGTTAAAAGTCGATATTTTGAAAAAATAAATTTCGTGACCCCGATTTGGGCGGTTTTCGGCCCGGCGGCCAGATCTACGATTTCTGACAAACTGTTCGGCCAAAAATTTTTTTTTTCAAAATCAACTGAAAAAGGGTTGTAACCAGTGTTTTCAGGGGTAGAATATGCGACTTGAGAACGATGTTATAGGTTAAAAGTCGATATTTTGAAAAAATAAATTTCGTGACTCCGATTTAGGCGGTTTTCGGCCCGGCGGCCATGATATCCTATTTGCATAGCATGCCCCGAATGATTTTTGAGGTTATGTCGGCGCTTTACCTGCCTTTTAAGTAATTTAATACAAATTATATACCTGAAACAGTGCTAACTGCATCGGTCGAAAGTTTTCTGGCTTCCCCATTATGCGGATGCACTTATTCGTGTACAAATTCACGAGTTTCATGCCGAGCATCGTGCTGTAAATAACGAAGTAGCCGGATTCGTCGAAGAGTATGTTTCCGAGATTGGTTTCGGCTTTGTCGAGCTCTCTTTCCACCGCCATTCTGTTGAAGGGAGATTAGGTATGAATGAAATAGATAAATGATTAGATAAATTATGATAAAAGAACGCAATAAATAAAATTGTTTCTAAGATAGTATCGTAATTACAATGAAATGAAATCTCCATTGAAATAAGATAAAAACGAAATGAAAATTCGATAAAATCATAATGAAAATAAGATTAAATCGTAATTGCAATGAGTTAAAATCGTCATTGCAATGAGTTAAAATCGTATCGAAAACAACACCTTCTTCCAAATTCCATGTTCGGAAGCTGCTGCGTCATCTGCTGGAGCTCCGAGAATCGCTGGAGCGTCTCGTCGAAAACTCTGTACAATTTCCCGGTGAGAAAGTTGAACACTCGGACTTTGCGATCACCGCTCAACGACGCGAATCTTTTGCCGTCCGGCGAAACCGCGAGACCACACGGATAAGTCTTGTTCTTCGCGAACTCGAAAAGATCCGTGTCCAGCTTGGATTCGAAGGGCACGCACTTCGGAAATTTGTACTCCGACTTTGGGCCGGTCCAGTATTCCAAAATTCCCGCTCTGTCCACAGATATACAAGTTTCGAACTTCGGATTGTACTGAAAATTTCACAAGATTCGTTCTGAGCAACGAATTAACCAGGTTGATGGTATTTATCATTATTATTTATTTACTTTTTACGGTCCGTAAGTAATTAGCGGAACTTTTTTAATTACCTTCATTACCACCACTGGCTTTCTGTGAAGTTTATCGAACACGTGCAGAGGACGCTCCGTTCCCTGTCCATCGAACACAGAAATTTTCTGCGAGTCCTGGTCGGAAACTGCTACCGCCGCTATCGCGTCACCGGCGGAATAAACCCACTCCACGACCAGAGGAGTAAAATCCAACTTCATCATGTTGATCATGTCTGGAATAAAAAAGTCTTATCTTTAGAAATAATTTTTAGAACATTTTCTTAAAAAATACATCAAAATCTAAATACATAAATCTAGGTAGATAAATTAGTAATACATGAATCAATAAAATGAGTTATGCTCTTAGATCATCAGGCATACTTAGAAGGTTCTATTTATAAATAACAATTCAGTGAATTGCACAGAAAACTTACCAAAATTTACCACATCAAAGACTTTCATAGTCTTGTCCAGACTGACAGTGGCTGCATAAACGCCGTTGCTGCTAGCCGACATGGATTGCACAGCCATTAGGTGAGCTCTAAAGTGTTTTACAAACTCTATGAGCTCATCCTGCTTCTTCCAGAACTTTACATGACCGTCGCAGCTAGCCGTTATCACAAAATTTGTCCTGTGCAAGAAAGAAAGGGAAATTAATTAAAATTACACATGTATTCATGACAATTAATCGCAATGCAACAATCAACAAATCTTGTACTTGCTTTGTGACAACTATGTGAGTGATAACATCTCTGTGCATGTAGGATTTCTCGTAACACTCGCAACATGGTAAATTGTCGATATACGCTTGCTCGTATTCCAAAACTGTGAAATAAAAATGTCAGATTAGAGATTGTAAACAATTAAAAGTTACAGACTACATTTACATAAAGAAAAACCGAATAAAAATATTGTATTTCTTTTTTATATCAAACATTCTCTTTTGTTGGACCACAATATGGTAGAAAATGGTTCTCCTATCAAATCTAGCAGTACAATTTTTTAATCAGATGTTATTTTTGAAAAATGTTCACTTGAGTAATTTTTTTTTAAGTGTGACCACTGAATATTTGCTAATTTGTATTAATGATAACAAAACCTGGAAATGTTTATTAAAAAAGCTAACTAAGCTGTTATCATCGTCTTTATTATGTTGTTGTTATTATTGTTAATGACATCAATTAGTTGACTAAGCGTCAGGCGATGAAAAGTGACGTTAACGCTATGTTCCAACGCGATAAACCACTGATAGCATGATGAGTGCTCGTGGAGCGATTAAAAACGCCGGAGACCTGTAGCATTCCCTTGAAAACATCCTGGGTGAAGCTAAACATTCACATATACATCGGTGATTGATTAATATAGGTTAGGAAACCTTTTTGTTTCTTCGCGGGCGCCGCTTCGGAGGGCAACGGACCGACCCACTCGTCGTCGCTCTCGTTGTCCCCCTTTGCTCTCTTATTATCCGACATAAGTGTGTCCTGCGAATCTGCAACGACGTTCGGCAAGAATAAAAAAAAAAAAGAACAGTACTCAAACCACAAACATAAGAAAGAGAGAGAAAAGCGACAGGTATATCATGAAACGAGTTGTACGCGCGACGGACGGCAAAGTCCGAGTGCTGCCGCCTCGGCGATGATTCGACATGCGGCGTTGTCGTCGTCGTCGTCGTCAGCGTCGTCGTCTCGGCGCTTCTCGCGGCGAAACCGAGAAAGCCCGACGACGCTGCGCATGCGCATCGAGCAGCGGCAGCGGCGGCGGCAGACGGCGATCAATCGCCGTCGCTGGGATTTCGTTGATTCGTAACGTCGAAATCCCGGCGACGGAAGCGTCGCCGCGGCCATCTTGACCGCGTGCTCAGCGGCCTCAGCGTTCTCCGCGAATCTCGCGAAAAAAGCGTTTAGTAAAGCATTTCTCAATTTTCTCGCGAGGCCCTCGACAAAAACCCTCCCCCGAACCGTCGATCGCGAAGTTATTAATTCTCCTTTTGGGCGCCACGTGACGAGCTCGACTTCCCCGGCTGCGGCGTTGCCGGACGCGCGCGCATTGCGCGCGCGCCTTGAGCCGCCAGCCGGCAACCGCGTCGCCGCCGCCGCCGATGTCCCACAGCACTGAACGACGACGTAATAGGTCACGTTGGTCGTGCGAACGCAGCCGCGGGACCCGGCGACCAATCAGCGCCCACCTCGGTCAACACACCATCTATTTTCCTTGAACCTTTTCCATCGAAACCACCTCCGAATCCCCGAAAAGGCGATGCAATCCTAATAATTTAATAAACGGCGAGGTTCCTCAGAATTTTCATCCCAATATTTGTAATTTCAAGAAGCAGGCATAGCGATTACGCACTTCAATTGGTCGCGGCGTGAGTGGTGGGAGGCGACGTTCGCAGTCGCGTCGCGCGAGCTTCGCGGGCTACGCGAGCGCCGATTGGCCGCGGTCGCCTTTCGCCTCCCCGCAGTCGCGACGGTCGCCGCCGCCGCCGCCACACACAGCCGCCGTCCGGTCAAGCATCGGTTCGAGTTTCTCTCGAGGAAAACACTGTTTCCCGCGGCCCCGTTGCCTCAAGTCGTGTCGACGAAGAACCGTGAGCGAGTATACCATCACGCATCGACGCGAGAGACTATCGACGACGACACACAGCCGCAAAACCGAAGGTGAGTGGAATAATCCGCGCGACTTTAATTTCGCCGCACGTTTTTATCGGCCGAAGGAGAATTCTCGTTTCGCGGAGAACACGCCACGAAAATGCCGCGCCGCGTGCGAGGAGATATATTCCGTCCGCCCGCGAGGCCTCGAGGCGCGTCTCGCGGCGGCGGTACGGCTTAACGTGCGAGGCTCTCGGGATACGGAAACGACACGCGCCGCGTTTGTGGCCCCTTTGGGATTAAAGTAATAATCACGTCGTTCGCGCTGGCGAAATCCGCCACCTCGCCGTCGCCAACTCGGCTTCCTCGCTGCTGCTGCTGCTGCCGTCGCCGCCGCCGCCGCCGCCGTCGTCATCGTTGCGTTGTGCCCCGTGTGCACCACGCACACACGTGGTCGTCGCGCTCGCCTTTGCGTTCCTCGCCCTGGAGACACATCGTGTGTCGCGCGGCTCTGAAAATTCATCGCGCCTCGAGGCCCCCGCGGGGGACGTCGCGCTCGCGGCGCCTTCCGCGCGCCACCATTTTGACGAGAGACCCCGCGAGCCGGCCGCCACCGCCGCTGCCGCTGCCCCCGCGGTTACGCTTTTCGCCACGCGAGATTCGCCCGTCGACGGAGCCGCCGCCGAGAGCCGCGTACGCGAGGCGCCGAGGGTTAACGGAGAGAGAGAGAGAGAGGAAATAAAAAACGCGCAGCGCGCGGCGTCACCCGCGGTTGCCATCTTTGCTTCGCAGCGGCGGCGGCGGCGGTTCGTGTGTGGCGTACGTGCAACGCCGCCTTCGGCCCCACGTTAACTCTCCGCGCGATCACGGCTTCGCCGAAGATCGCGCGACGAGCAGCCGCCCGCCACGTTGCCTTGCACGACGAGAATTGATCCGCCGCGCCGGTCTGTCGGATTTTCCGGCTTCCTTCGGACTTTCGGTCGGGTCTCTCTCTCATCTCCGGGTCTTTTTTTTTCTGCGGTTTTATTTTTCGGAGCTGCCTCGTTGCGAGATCGCTCGGGCGCCGCGCCGTATGCCGGCCGGGAAAATGAGAGAGCAGCAGCAGCGGCGGCAGCAGTGGCGGCAGCAGCAGCAGCTCAGAGCCTCGCGACACATTATGGCGCAGTACAGGGACGCTCGGCGAAAACACGTGCAGCGCTCGGTGCGCGATGCCGTTTCAACCTCGATGGCGACGGACCTTCGCGCCGAGATTTTTCGACGCTTTTTCGGTTTTCGTTATTCTCGTTATTTCCGCGAGTGAGATTCTCGTCGCTTCGTATTTTCTGTCTCGCTCACTCGTTCTCTTCTATCTTTCTCTCCGTGGCTCCGACTCCGTCTATCTCTCTCACTCTCCATGGCTCCGACTCTGTCTGTCTCTCTCTCGAGAGAGAGATGCTCCATCTCTCTCTGTTTCGACGTACTCGCCGCCGTCTTGTGCGCCTCGTTGTAGTAGCGGCTATTTGCCTACTCGCCACCGCCGCCGCAGCCGCTGCGAGTATCGAATGAAACGTTGGGGAAAAAAGCGGAGGGAGAGAAGGAGAGGGAGAGAGAGATGTATCATCGCGGTTCGGGAATATCCTCGTGTGGCGCTTTGGAGTCTCCATTTGCCGTGAATTGCGCGAGGATAACGCGACGGTTTTCATGCCTCCCGACACACACAGTCCACCTATCTCCCTGGGCCTCCCCTCCCCTCCTCTCCTCCTCTTCGCTGGCCGACCGACCGAACGACCGACTCTCCCTCTTTTCGCGATATATTTTAAGAGTGCAGTTACTCTGCTAAATGTCACGTAAAAATGCACCGAGCTGCGTATCAACGCCAAACGGCTGCTCCGTGGAACTCTCTGTCTCTGTCTCTCTCATTCGGTCATGTTGCGTGCATGCATCTCTTTTTATATACCCCCCTCCCCTCTTTCTCTCTCTCTCTCCCCCTTCTCTTACTTTCCCCGTACACAACGCTAGGAAATACCTCGGCTCACACGAACAACAGGCTTCGCGTGCTCTCCTTCGATCGTTTAATAATCGCACTTTTTTCTTTTTTACAATTTCATTGCCACTCGGAGATTCAATCGTCGCTTGTTGATCGTCAGTCGACTATCGGCTGGAATTATTATCATTGTTATTGGCCGCCACCGACGAAGCTTTGTTCGCAAAGCTGTTTACAATTAATTCGCGGTTCAACGATTTTTGCGGGAAGGAGGAGTTTATAATTCGCGGTCGACGCTCAGACTTTTTTTTTCCAGGCTTGAAATCGCGATAATGAGTCAATCGATAGATTGACTTTTTTTTTGTTGGTATCACACACTTGTGATAATAATTGCGTTGCGGTTTGTTGCGAAAAAAGGTTGTGCCGTGTTTGACTGAATGAAGATACAAGTGCAACTGAAGGCGACCCAATAATCGTGAAAAAAATAATCACGTCGCACAAGTGACTCCTTATCTTTGGTATAATTAGTGTTTAGTTACACCTATGGAAAGTCCGTATAGCATCCGAGAGATTTATGACAAACGAAAGCTTCCCACTTATATATTCAGATTAATTCAGAGATAAGAAAACGTGAAAGGTCGCATCATTTAATTCTGAAATGGAAAAAAATATATGTAGAAGCGACTGCATCAACGCGGTTCTCAGCTCATTCACCGCATGAGCCGCTCGTAAAATGTAGCTTTTTTTGCACTAGTATAAAAAAGTCCTGTTTAAATACTATCGAAAAAGTGACAAATTCGAGTGAAATGACTGATTTTTTTTTTTTTTTTTTTTTTGTAGAAAAAGATCTAATATTGATGTCGAAGATGATTAAGCGCGAAGGGAAAAAATTTGGGGCTTTTTATACGAGAAATCGTCGTTGTTTTCAGATCCATAAAAATGAGTTCGAGCGCGTGCTATAAATGCAGCCGAATGGGCCACTTCGCGAGGGAATGTCCCCAGTCGGGACCCGGCGGAGCTCGAGGAGACCGCGGAGGTCGTGGCGATCGGGACGGTGGTTTCACCAGAGGACGCGAGAAGTGCTTCAAGTGCAACCAGTACGGTCACTTCGCTCGCGAATGCAAGGAGGACCAGGACCTCTGCTACCGTTGCAATGGCGTTGGTCACATTGCAAAAGACTGTCAACAGGTCAGTGAGGTTTGATATTCGCTCTATTTTTTTTACACTTACTTATATGTCCGGTATCGTTACGTATGGAATATTGGAATTTTGATACTTTGCGTCTGTGCCACTAATTTCTCAACCGTAGAACACGATCTCAAACTCATTGTTATTATCCTCGTCCCATTTGTAACATCTTTCCCATAATATTCCGCATCTGAAACAATAAAAATAACTCAAATGTTTCCCACAATTATTCCCAAAATATGTGTTTACTTTAGTGTTATGTAAATGTTTATGGTGCAGAGTTGGGCAATTTATACGTACTTTTTTTTTAAATGCAGTCAAGGATGTAATTGATACTTGAAAGAATTTATCATTTTTTGTCAGTTGAATTTAATATCTTCGCAAGATCAATATTTCGGGATTTTAAAAGGATCGCGAAGTTTCGGAAAGTCGTCTTACATAATTCGTTCACATGATCTCAATGTTAAGTTTATTAGATACAAATATTATAATGCAAAAAAAAGTCGATTTCGTTAATGTTTATTTTCGTTCTTTTGAATTATTGAGGGGCGAATACAAAATGAGAAGAACATCTGGCCCTAACAGCATCATTTTATCAGTGTAATCTGAATATTACACTGAACGTGACGAATATGTTTATCAGCAAACAGTGACACTAAAACCGCGTTCCAATTTAAAAAATCCTGCGTCCTTGATGTTAATGAAGTAATTTGATGTTCGTCATAAAATGTTAGAAGTGCATCTCACTCAAATTTTCATTATTTTAACAGAACACTTTCCAACAAACAAAAACAATTTAAAAAAAATCGATACCATAAAATCACAACGAAAAGCAAGAAGGCGTTTTATTTGGTATCTGAACCTAGTTACACTAATATGTTCAGAACACTCCATTTGGATTTTTTTAAAGAAAAAATTAATGTACTTCATCAACTTTGACTAGCAAGTCCAACTTGAACAATTTCAGTTGAAATAAGTCCAACTCTGAAATATGTTTTAAGAACATGTAAGCGCTTTTGATTACAAGAAGATATTTTTTTGCAATTGCGATGTATAAACACAGGGACCCGAGATGAGCTGTTACAACTGCAACAAAACTGGCCACATCGCCCGTAGTTGCCCGGAGGGTAGCAACGAGTCGGGACGTTATGCATTGCAGAGCTGTTACAACTGTAATAAGACGGGTCACATTGCGCGCAACTGCACGGAGTCAGGAGGAAAGATCTGCTACATCTGTGGCAAGTCCGGTCACATAAGCCGTGACTGCGACCAGGAGGACAGGAAGTAGGAGAAGACAACCGGAATCCGTGCCGTGCTCGCTTAACGATAACGAAACACAAAAAAAAAAGAAAAAAAAATAAACCAACAAAACCATAATTCACATAACAAAGAAAAGGAAAAAAAATTACAAAAAATCAAGCCCGTTAACCGTAATCGCGTGCTCGCGGCCAATACCGGGGTTTTTGTAGCTAGATAGGGACGTGCGGACGTATGTCTCTCTCTCTCTCTCTCTCTCTCGTTTTTTAAAACGCGTTGTAATCGCTGAGGAACGTGTTTTTCGTCATAGTCGTTCGAAAACAAACATAACAAAAGCAACAAAAAATCCCATATCTCTCCATGCCCCCCCCCCCCCCCCAAGTCTACCAGACGATCCTCTCCCGATTTTTTTACCCCTCCCCGCACCCCTCCGAATTTTTCTTCTCCAAATCTCGTCCCCCATTCCGCCATCCAACCGTTCTCTTCGCAAGGGTGTATTTTCTTTTCTTACAAACAATTATGATATTGTCTTTAAGTTTTTTTTTTATTGCTGTTACACTTATTCACGAAACACACGAGAAAAAGAAAGCAACACTTGTCCAAAAACCCACCCTTAAGTATATACCTATATACAAGCGACGATTATGAAAACAAAAAAAAGGAAAAAAAGTAACGAAACATAACAGAACAGGATGGAAAAAATGAGGTTAATGGTAACGATACGATGTAATAATTATTATTATAAAAAACAAACAAACATTCGAGCGCGTAGACACGAAAGAAGAAAACTCCTATGACCTACCTTGTAGCCCCCTTTGTCGATCCTTCAGCGCCAATCTCTCGTAATCGCATAGATTTTGCGATGCAAGATGTATGGATTCTTCGTGGACAACAGAAGTTAATAATAAACGAAAAGGAAAAAACAAAAACGACGAGAAGAGTTGTATGAACTGACGAAAGATAAGAAAAAAAAAAAAAAGGAAACACTTTTTTGTTTTTTGTTTTGTTCGAGTGAAAAGAGCACTCGAGAGCTAGAGATAGGAGGAAGAAGCGGTAGAATCAACGACGAGCAACAGCAGTAACCAGAGTGACTTCGGTCGGCCGTGAAATGAGAAGGTGATCGCACGGCGTGTTCAATATTGGAAGACAAATTTTGCTTTTTTTTAGGCAAAGAAGACTGAAAAACGAAGGACAGACTAGGTTTTCTTAAGTAAACAAAAAAACAAAAAAACGAAGGAATAGCGAGGATAACGTGCGTGTGACGTTAGGAATTATATATATTTGTGTGTAGACCGATGACCGAGAATGATTAAAGCAAAAACGAAACAAACGAAAACAATAGCATATGATGATTGAAGAGGGTCACTATTTAGGCTCGATACATCCACGCATCTTGTATCAGGCCACCCCCCACCTATCGCCAACTTACTCTTAATGAAACAAACAAAAAACGATAATCCCCCTCTAGCCGACTCGAGTTGATGAATTAGCGGAAGAATTGCGGAAGAAGAAGAATTAAGTGTGTGAGCATGTCGGCCCTGAATGCATACAAAGAGGATTTAGTAACGTCGTGATTTGCGTAACGTGTGGCGATCTACAGAGAAATAAATCGTTTCTCAGGGTACTTTTTTTTTTTTTTTTTTTTTTCATTAAATTTTCGAATTAAACTGTCTCCTTCATTTTACCCACATTTCACAACTCATCAACGCTTCTTCGCTGACATTCGCTTTGTATCTTCTCACTCAGAATCGACTCTGAACTCGCATTATTATCTCTTCACACCTTAAGTAAATAACCTCGTTACTAGATATATGTATATATGTGTGCACATGTGTATATACATATATGTACACATGCATGTGTGCAGGAGCTGTATTTTGTACTGTACAAAAGCTAGGTATATACTCTGGTCGTTGCTGGTGACTAATTCCAACGATTCTTTGATCTGTACAACAAGGGCGAATTAAATGTACTAAATACAATAGAGAAATACTTGTCTTTATTACTGCGCTAAAGAAACAAACGAAATTTGCTCAGTGTCGTAAGCATCCCGTTAATTGCAACTGACTTTGTTGTTTACTTCGCGACCAATTCGATATCGTTGTTTTAGGAAATGTAAAACATCTTATTAAAAAGGAAATGAAGCGCTTTCATATAAATTCAATTAAAAAAGTGCCACAATAATCAAAGAAATGAAGAAAATAATGGGCTACCTTTCCCACTGAACGTAATCTTATGGCTTTTTTAAACGAATATATATGGAAAAATATCCTTTTTCATTTTTAATAAAATGTTTGTACTTTTTATTACTAATATGACGCGATACTGATATCAAATTGTTTATGGCATAAGCAAACAATCTGAATAGTGGGATGATTTCGACTCTGACATCAATACATCATTTTGGTATCGCTCTCTCTCTCTCACGCAATCTTTCACTGAGCAGTGAGATCGTTGGATTTCGTACAATTCAATAAATCAGCAACAAAAATGAAAACAAAGAAAAAATCGAATTTCTCCGACAACGCCGGGGATCACTGAATAGAATTAACAGCAACACTGATGCTATTTTTGAGAGAAAACGAAGAAAACACGATAAAGTTATAGTACAAATTTGTACTGCGCATTTTTTTAATTTCTTCGTCTAAAGTTGAAAAGAGGAAAAAAAAGAGAAAGATAAAACGTAACAGGAGAGAAAGTCGTTGATAGGCTAACGACTTGTCCAATAATGATAATAGTTATTTAGGCATAATGCAGCATTCACGATGTATTTACGGCGTTATTACGATATTAATAAATGACTTAAACGGTCTAAAAATAAATAAATAAAATTCGTTCGCAACGAACGAATGCGACTCGGATGATGCGGAAGGGAAGAGCGATCCCGAGAGCGGGATCTTAAGCTTAAGGAACAAGTGGCTTGCCGCCCGCGCAGATCGAGCGCGCATCGCAGTCGGTTAAACACACAAAATAGAAATGTTAAGAATCTTCCAGTTGCTAGAAAAAATAGTTAATTTCTCCGCAATTTTTTAAACGCTTTTGTGTGTGCTCAAAAGTTCGAGAAATTGTGCGTTTTCCTCGAGGCAATCGAAAGACATTAACGTTCCTATTTCGGGTAGTCCAGCGAGTTTGATATTTCAAATAGCCAAAGAA
This sequence comes from Itoplectis maculator, assembly GCA_964034905.1. Taxonomy (NCBI): domain Eukaryota; kingdom Metazoa; phylum Arthropoda; class Insecta; order Hymenoptera; family Ichneumonidae; genus Itoplectis; species Itoplectis maculator. The sequence goes on from OZ035870.1 coordinate 2,354,277, forward strand.
GATGCCGCTCGCGATTTGTGCCGCGGCGGCGACGCAACTACGGTGGTTTTACCAGCAGCGACAAATGTGTATTAATTTTTTCAAAGCAGCCAGGCGTGCCTGAGTTGGTCGAATCGAAGCGTGAATTATCATTTCTCTTTAAGTCATTACTTTCCATTTTATCGATGTGTTGTACGATGTAATAACTGGGTAGAACAGGTGTCCTTGCTGAGCGATTTTATACACTTAACAAATCGGGACTTAAAAAAAAAAGATATATATCCGATCTCATTATATATATGTATAAATATATACATGCGTGGAGTTTTTTCGACGGTAGCATTGTACTCGTGAGATTTGGAGGATCAAATCGAAGACAAACAAACAAAACAAAAACCGAAAAATAAGGCACATTGTATTTCGTTATTGGAGCGCAAGCCTTTGGTGTTCCCCCATGGATATACACAAAAGTTTTTAAATTAGCCAAGATTTCCTCTAGGGAGTCTCTATTTTATATCGCGTGAGTTGTGCCGATTTAATATTATAGTAATTAGCCTCATCAGGAGAAATCCAATCCACGTTACAAAAAAAACTCATCTGTTCCTAATTGAGAAGAAAATGAAAACCAGAAATTCATGTCCATCGAGGGTGCCATAGGTTCGAAATACGCGCGATGATTATTTCAAATAAAAACAGAGGAAGCAAGTGCGATTAGGGCACCTGCGCTTTTGTCTATGCTACAAGACTTTGCGTGCGAATGTTGTAAAAAAAACCTACGACTGTTGCAGTGTATTAACCAATTCGACCGCCACACTCTCGGTCAAGGCTCGACTTGTATTTAAAGAAACAGAAAAAAAAGAAGTAACTAATCTATTAATACTTAATGAGGAGAGCGAAGTGAAGGAGAGAGAGGAGTAAGAGCTAGAGGAGAAACGAGGAGACGACGAAGAGGACGATGAAGACGACGACGACGACGATGATTGTGAAGAAAATAAAGCTACAAAGTAATTGAAGGATTACGGAGTATTCGAAGTTGTGTTTTTAAACTGAATTTTTGAAATAGAATGCGTACGGAGAGGCAATAATTCCGTGGTTGTTCTTTTCTTTTTTTTGTATCCATACCCCTCAATGCCCCGCCCCGGTCCTCGACCACATTTACTACTATTGTCCTTCGAGCATTTTTCAACCCTATTCTTCGCCCTTTTATAAATATATATATATTATATAATAATAATCGCGCGGACGTGTAACCGGTGTAACTTCGACGAATGAAACGAAGGTAACTAAATAAATGAGAATTTCGAAGACGCATTGTACGGTTGCATACAACGTGCTCCCTGTGTATTTATGTTTAAGTTGCGTGGGAGAAAAAAAAACAGATTGTTTACTAATAAAACAATGTCCAATCGCTTTACCTGTGGAATCCTTTCGATGCCCGGTCTTGTCTGTCTAGTTTTGTGCTCTGGTTAAATATGAACATCTTATCTTACTTAGGTAAAATTCATTGAACCAAGGTATGTAAAAAAAATCGTTTAAATGATTGTCAAAACAGTTTCACATTAAAATAGTAAAATACTTGAGGCTTCCAAATTAAAATTAGTACGCAGATATTACAACATAAGCTTGCATAATACGGGCAAGGAAATGAAGAAGCCGTTTGAAACTTAATTGAGTCTTTATCTATTTCCCTTTGTAAAATTTCTACACAAACGAACTGGCAATGGCAATGAGCTTCGTGTAGTCAGCTCCTTTGGAGTGAGTCTTCTCCTTCAGTATAGTTCTCAGAATATGCGGTATGGGAACGTGAATCCTGGTGCCCAGAGGAGTCCCATTGTCGTCTATGAGGACAATGTTGTTGCTGTCGAATTTCGGCACCTTGCGCATTTGATTCTGCTTCAAGCCAACCAAAATGCCCTTCTTCATCTGACCCTTTATCGCCACAAGAACCTTGTCACCTTGAACGACAAAAAACTAAGCGTAAAAATTCAGTTTCATCCTGTCATAAGTTACAGATGTATATCAGGATAAATATTCATCAGGTTTGAATGTAATATTTAAAAAGTGAATAGTAGTAATCAAAAATATTATCCTGTGTTAACAAATTACTGTTTCTTCGAATATTCCGCAAGTAAAATATTTAAAATGTTCCAATATTTAATCAAATCTGAAAAACTATGCTAAAAATTCTTAAAAAATGCAGATGATGAGGTAATGATAAAGCCTCTTGCCTAAGTTACTCTAAAAAAGATCAACTAGTGTCTTACCAATATACCCAACGCCCGGTTTGTTATAAACATGAATGCATCTCGGTGGTTTGCCTTCGAACATGGCCTGCTTCCCAATTTCACTGTTGTCCACGACCCTCAATCGCGACAGCTTGATTATCTGATTTTCCACGGAGCTCGTGTGTATTCCTCTCCTCGCAACGTTCATCGGCAATCCGCGAAAGGCCATTGTTGTATTTTCTGAAAAATTCAACAAAACGCGAGTTAGTGGAGACACCGAAAAATGCAGGTCGCCGACCGTACAGTAATTGCAATTTATTCGGTGAAATTTGCAGTGTCACGCGTAACGACTGATTTCATTCTGTTTCTGCGAAAAACTTACGTGTCGTTGATTATCCAAAATTACGTTTATTCGCTGTGTATCTCGAAGATTCGCTTGATTTTCATCGAAACTGTTGTTACGCTGCTTTGAGGTTAGGAATCGCGGTGCAATCGGATATGCGAGATTTCTGCATTACCAATCGACGATGCAGTCGAAAAAAACGCGCGCGTCTGTTTTACCGACTGACCAAAAAGTCTGCGCTCGACTAACCGGAAGTACAAGCAGAAAATCTTCTGGATTTCATAAAAAATGTTCTCCTGCCTATTATCGCTTTAATTTTGTATCGTTCGATTCAATCTAATTCTTCATACATTTAATTCTCGAATGCTGCAAAAATTAATGAACTTAAACTCGACCCCTCGGCCTTCTGCATTGCACTTGGCATGAAAACCGGAAGCAAACGCACCCACTGCGCGCATCAAGTCCATTTCACTTGACTGCAATTTCAAATCTGCCTCAACTGCATTTTCACGTAGATCGAATGGATTGATAAGAGCTCGTGTTTCGCTTCTGCCTAATGCAAACCGCCAAAAAGCAGACACAAATGACACACAAGATATTTTATAATAGTAACCTTTATTCAACGGAATATGTAACAGACTGTGGAGGAGGCGCGGCGAAACTTTGGCACGGTTTAGAGTCAAAACTGTGTCTCGTCGTGGGGTTGAATAAGAAAAATTGTATAATCGTCCCGTGCAGCGTTAGGATTCCGTCGTCTCGACTCTTTTTTTCCTCCGTCGACAGTAATGACAATAATCGTAACAATCATAATAATGATATCGGCAATAATAATAATGTTCACGTATAGATCGATTCAACCCCAGGACGTGGGTTTCGGACGCTGACGACCGACTCCGCGATTAAGTACAATATTACTCTGTATAATTATAGCTGCCGTTCGGGCGAGTAGAATGTCCACTTGTATATCTTATCCGCTCATCGTCGTAATCTTGGTTTTTTTTCCTTACGCTCAAAGAACAAAGAATCAGTACAACGGAGCGATGACAAAACTCGCGCGCTACGACAAAAACGCATGCGCACAGCGAACGAGTGTCAGAGTCTCGCGATTATCGACTCGAGAATTGTTTTTGGGTTGCTCTCTCTTTCTCTCTCGTTCCTCTCTCTTGTCTCACTTTTAGAATAGTTCGCGCACGATCGCGATACGCACCTCCCACGTGCGATCGCGACCGATGTCCCCTACCACTTTATACAGTACACGCCGCATATATTCTACACACGACGCCGCGCGTTATTGCTAATTATATTATTCGATCTCGCGCGCGCGTCGTCCATTTGGAAAACCTCTCCGCAAATATACACATACACGAATAGTAGTCCCACCGTCGATGCGATGAGAATCTGTAGTTATTTTTAACGCGGATCACGGAGTCCAGCGGGAAAAATCGGTTCGAACCGATCGGCATGAAAATACGAAAAATTCATTTGTGATTTTTAATTCATTCATTTGCGTGAATAAAAAAAATGATCTGCTTGTGTAAAATATTGATTTTAAAAAATGTGTATTATTTATATTTTTTTAAATTTGCTTTCGGTCGAGTTTGCCGGTGAGATAAACTTTCGCTCGGTTCAAATCGATTTTTCCAATCCGGGACCCGTCTCCGATTTATATTTCTCTTCATGGACAGAATACTATGAGGAAATGCACCGAGTTCGCCAGCTTCGTACTTTTTCGATCTTACGTTCGCTCTCCGCACCTGCGGTACGTACACATAATGTGCGTGTGTGTATACACGTATTTATGTACACAATGTATATATATATGATATATATAAATCACGTACCTCCCGTCGAGTCCGCACGTTTACATGTTTCTTTATACTATACACGCTCTCAAAAAAAAAAAACAAAAAAGAAAAAAGATTAAAAAGAAAACATCTTTTGAAACTTTAATTACGCTGTCGATCCTACGAATTTCAAATTTACACGTCCACCTAACGCCCACACACACACATTACTATTTTTAGTTGCGATAATAGTTAGTGATAGTCGGAGATGATATATCGAATGAATATATAGTAACAAACGGCTCCCAGTTTCTCAATTATTCAGTGAAATTCATTCAAAAAGAAAAAAATTAAACAACACCGACAACAATACTCGAATTTTCAAACGGCGGTCATTGCAATAATAATAATCACTCAAATTCAACGCTGTGCGTCAAAATTGATGTTCCTGGCCACAGTGAAGCCCTCGTTGGAATTACATGTTAAAAACATTACATTTAAAAAATCTTTCGTCCAATCGTCGACATTTCAACAAAAATTGATAAAAAATCATTGATTTGAAATATATTATCGCAAAAATTGGGGACTTCAGTGTACCCAGGAACTGTAAAACAATTGGGGGGTGTTTGGGGGAGGTTTGAAAATAATCCGAACCTGGGCCCGTTCGTCTTAGTATACATAGCGTACGTCGGGCGGATCCTGCCGAGGAACAGGGCAGTTGTTTTCATTTCATTTTTTTTATCTCTTTATTATCGATAATTTTTTATTCTGCGATTACCGCACGCGCGCTCGCCTCCCTTTCTCTCTGTGTGTGTGTGAGTATGTTTGCATTTTTGCGTGTTGTGATTGTGTCAGTGTGTGTTTGTCGAGTGATGATACAGTCGAGTTTTCAATATATCGTCCTGGTGTCTCCCGACCGCGGAGATTGGAGACTTTCTCACCCGGCGGAAACGGCACTCTAGGTAAATTGGGTACAACAATATCAATAATTAATAATAATTAATAATAATAATAGCAATAATAATAATAATAATAACAGTAGTAGCAGCAGCGGTAGGAGAGTTATTTGGATAATAATATTTAATAACTCTTTCTCTCGCTCTCTCTGATCATTTTTTAGTTCTGTTTATGTTTTTTTGCTTTCGCTCTCTCGCTTCAATCATTTCACTCTCTCTCTCGCTTATTTTCTCTCTCTATACAATTGCACAAATATTTACACAATTAGTAACGACGAAATTCTACCACGGTGCGCCAAATTCGCAAGGCCATTCGCTCGACTGATCTCTCTTTTCTCGCTTCCTCTCTGGAATCTCATTCACGAGAGTCCGGTGCAGTAACAAGTGTCGCTGCAACTCGGTTCAACGTCTCATTATTTTTTTTTAGCATATCCTTTTTTTGGCTCTTGTCCACTTGGCTCCGCTCGCGGACTCTCGCACACGCACACCGCGCTCCGACAGAGTTGGCACAATATATTTTCATTACAGTAGCTGCGTAACACGCGATCTCGCGTTCGCTCGCGCCGTTCGCGTCTCGAGCGATCGATCGAGGGATCGTGTAATTTTTTTTTTTTTTTCGCGCGCGAACGGCCGAGACGTCGCGTTACGCGGCGAGAATTTCTCTCCGGGACTATACACACAATTACCTGGGGTACAGGGGGAAAGTTTTTGTGGCAGTAGCTTATCGTCGAGGAATTTTTCTCCGTGTTTCTCCCGCTTTTAATTTTTTCTTCCTCGTTTCGGGATAATTCTCGCTCTCTCCTTCCCCATCTTCATCTACCGACGTATCTACAAGTTTGATTTACTCCTTTTTTTTTTAAAGTATCGTCCTCTTCGTCTCCTCATCGTCTCCTCGTCTTCCTTCCGTCGTATTCGCGCGAATACTTGTACAAAAAAAACTTTGTAAGTCTCGAGGAAAACGACGCTTCGCCCGCAGTGAGAGTAGTCGACGAAATCTCGCGCGAAGACGGTCTCTCGTTAATTATTCGTTTCAGCGTTTATTTTTGCTTTTCTTTTTATTTCTCTTTGCTACGAAAACGAGAGCAGTGTCGATGCAAAAGACAGTGGAACGCTGCACAGGGATTTTTGGCTGAGAAACGATTGGAAGGCGGTGGTGGGCAACGCTTTTCGTTTCGTCTCTCGCGAAAAGTTCGCGTCGGCACACGCACGATTGCATTCGCAAATTTTGTTAAACCGTCGACGGAAAAGTACGTACGATTCTCTAAAGAAAATAAAACAAGAACAAAAAAACCGACCGCAATTGCGATTTCGCCACAGCACACGTTTCGTCCGGCGCGCGGCAATGAAAAAGCGTTCTGCCCGGAAGCGACGCTCGCGATTTTATCGAATCGAGAAACGCGATTCTCGATTTTCTCGATTCGCGAGCGGCCGACGCGTTCGACGTCTCTCCCTCTGACTTCGCATCCCGTCGCAGCCGCGTGTCTTACTTTTCCTCGCTAAAACACTCACGGGGAGAGAGAATTAGCCTAGAGCGATAAAAACGTCGTTCGAACCGTTCGACTCGTTGACAGTCGCGTTTCGAGCGCACCGAGGGGCGAGTATAAAAATTACGCGAATTATTTATAAATTCAATTAGAAATTCGTTCCGCGCTGGTCGACCCTTTCGGATCGATCAAATTTATAAATAATTTTTATACTCCATTATTTTGTTATCTTCGGTCCGTCGGACTCTCCGAAATCGTCTCTCGTCTCTCACCGCGGCACGCGAATAAATCGCGCGTCGTCGTCGCACTCGCTGTCGGCCGATCTCGCCGACGCTCGGCGATTGTCGTCCGTCGACTCGTCATCGTCGTCATCGGGTTCCGGTTCGAAATCCAGCTCGTTCTCGGTCTCGCTCGAGGCGGGAGCGCCGAAGCGCGCGCGTCACTGAACCCACGAGGCCGGCACCCATTGCGGTTCCCGCTCCAGCGAATTGATCTCCGTGAGAAGCTGATTGTACGCGCGATCCGTGTCGTTGTTGAGTATTATCATGTCGAACAGATGACCGTACTTGTCCTCCATCTCGCGCGCCTTCTCGATTATATCCTTGAGCTCCTCCTCCTTGAAGCTCTCGTTGTTCTTTATCCTCTTCTGTCGCAGCTTCTCCAGACTCGGCGGCGCCACGAACACGACGTACGGCTTCAGATCCGAGCTGCGCAATATCTTCAGGCTCTGCGGGTGAAGATTCAGCACGCAAATCTTGCCGGAATTCACGACCGAGCGTATAGCCTCGACGGACGTGCCGTAATACGCCTTCTCGTACTCGCCGTGCTCGACGAACTTTCGGCAGAGTATGTCGGACTCGAACTGCGAGCGCGATATGAAGTGGTAGTCCTGGCCGTCCACCTCGGAGCCTTTTCGAGGTCTGCTCGTGTCTGAAATCGAAAGATTGCGAGTGTCAGTGATCGATGGAAAATATAACTTCATATGAAACACACAGGTACCGCTTATATCTTGTGCTGGATTTCAGTGAGCTTTTACCCTATCTCAAATACCCAATAAATGTGAAGTCGAATCAGCATTATCGTATAACTGTCGCTCAGAAAATATATTCTTGAAGTTAACATTATTTGCTTTAGCTCTAGCTATTTATTGATTTTCGGAATATTTTCCTACAAGTGAAGAAAAAAATATTCCGATACAAATTGGAAGTCTTTCTCGAGGTATCTTTTTGCAATAAAATAAAATTGGATGAAAATACTTCCACGAGCCCTCGAAGCAATAAATGAAGTAAAAAAAAAACAACTCACGAGGAATCGCCGCGGCAAAACGCTCGCTGTCCTGCATGAGCCGTTGGCGCAGCTCGTGCCTGCCGATATTGGGAGGTCCGATAAGCACGATGGGCCTCTTGTGATTCGCCCTGGGATAATAGAGCGCCACTTCTTCGTACGTCAGCACCTCTTCGCTGTCGTAATCTGTGAAAAAAAAAAGATCCATGTATATAAAGCGCGCGTACATCGAGTCCGCGTGTAATAATTGTAATACCGTGGAGAGTCCGATAAATCGATAATCTCGAGGCTGGCTGGGAATTCTTTTTAAAAATAATTTACCGTCTATCGTCGTCGTCGCGTACAGTGGATATCCCTCGTCGTTGAAGTTCGAGCCGCACTTGCCCCTCTTCTTCTTCTTCTTTGGGTTCTTTCGCGTGCACAACAGAGTGCTCGACTTCTTGGAGCCGCGCATCGTCGATTTGCCGCCGGCGAACGTCTGTTTCACGGATTCGCGCCTGGGAAAACAAGCAAAATTGCACATCAAGCACATCTCGCGCGGGGGGGAAACGCCCACGGCGCTCGACGAGAACAGCCCGGGACGATACATTTCCGCCCGGTGGAACTTATGGCGTCGCGATGTAGTACTCACTGGTGCTGGAAAGCTCGGCTTGGAATGAGGCCAGCGAGCGTGTGATCCTCCTCGCCCTCCCGATAAGCCTGCCACCAGTTGGAGTCCTCCTGCGATATCACGTGGAGAACGTCGCCCTTCTGGAAACTCACGCCCAGCTCTCGACACGGGATGTACGGATCCTCCTCCGGGTCGTAGTCGAAGTGGGCGCGTACGTGTTGTATCTGTCGACGGTAACGTTTGCATATTAAAACGCGATTCTCAATTCAATTCAAATGACAGTGGTACATTTTTGTTTCGAATTATCCTTAACAAGCTATCGAATTTTCGAAAATCAACTGTTTCCTCTGACTTCTTCAAAGCTACAAATTCTTCGCTTACTCCGTTATTATTACACTCAGTCTGTTAGCAGGACAAAAATGTCAGCAAAGAAAATCGAAAGGTATCAATTAAGAATCTTTTTTTTTTTTTACAGAAAATGATTCACTAAAATAGCAATAAAAATGTTTCCACGCTTTCGTACAGAACAGACTGACCATTTTTAATCGGAAAAATTCTTGGACGAAACTTTACCTGAGCACTGTCCTCTCGCCTCGTGTTGGCGACGTTGTTTCTCTGATTGGTGGACGCCGGTAGCACGAGGAAGGTCAGACCGCCCTGCATACCGGCGAGAATGTCGCAAACGTCGTTGACGCTCTTTCCCCGCATCTCGACGCCGTTCACCTCGAGCACCTCGTCGCCCTCGTGGAAGAGTCCGGATTTGTCGGCGGCGCCGCCGCGCACGACACGACCGATTATCACCGCGTCGCCCTCGTTTCTCACCGTCGCACCGAGCGGCTCGTTCGTCTTCTCGATTCTTATGATCTTGATGTTGTCGGTGTTTCGCGAGCCCCGCAGACTCGACGACGGACTCGGCGATCGGCTCGGCGATGACGACGACGGTGACGCCTTACGTTGAATCCCGTCGACGTACGAGATTATCGAGTCATGAGCCAGGAGAAGACCCTCCATCTCGTAACTCGTCAAGAGACCCGTCAGCTCCTCGACCATTGCTCTCGTCTCGCCGGTACCGACGCTCGTCGATTGCCATTCCTCGAGAACCTCAACGCACTGCGAACCAAACGAGAAATACGTTATTATTGATAGTATTATTGATAGTCGATTATTATTTAATTTTTATCGATATGAAACAAAATTTTATATTTTCGCCTATCAACGATTCAAGTGCTCCAACAAAAATGTGAAATATTTACTTTTGCTCGGTTCTAAGATTTTTATTAGATGGTAAAAACGCTAGTAATTCAAATTATTGTCCATCGTTATTTCACTTGGCTATAGAAATAAAAATGTTAATGTTCAATAAATCGCATTGAATTTTTCGAATATCGATTAATTGATTGAATGGAATAAATTTTGATTGATATATATTGAGTATAGATAATGGAGCACACGGTAAATTGCATCAGGCTGTAATTGACGTTGAGATGTACTCACGTCTCTCGCGAGATTCGACGCGTCGTCGTCGTGGTGTTTGAGAACTTTGCCGGTTCTCAGACGCGTCTTGAGGGCCTGGTGAGTGGCCAGGGCGGTTGCGAACCTCCTTTGAACCAAAAGCGTTCTAACCGCCTCGAGCTCGGCCTCCACGCCGGGTCCGGAGACGCCAAGGGCGCCGGAAAGATTGCGTAACTGAAGCTGCAGCCTCTCCAGGGTCGCGACGACCTCGCCATAGGCTGTAATTTCAAGGGAGCCTCTTATTAAATTCCGTCTAATTCGATCAATTAATCCCGCCGAAATTAATTCGTCGAGTCCCCCCAGGCAGATTTGGCCTTAAACTTCACGTGTCCCGGGCACGAAAATTGCGAAACAAACTCGTCTGATTTTGTCCGGAAGACAATTTAATTTTCCGCGAAATTCGCCGAATAAAGTTTATTCCTTGGACTCGAAAATTATTCAGACTCGAAAATCTTCGATTTCGAGTCTGGGGTCACGAAATTTTTTTTTTTTAAATATCGACTTTTAACCTATACCATCGTTCTCAAGTCGCAAATTATACCCCTGAAAACACTGGTTACAACCCTTTTTTAGTTGATTTAAAAAAATACGATATCTGACAGAACTGTCAAAGTTACCAAGGACAAATGAACCTGAACTCGGTCTGAGAGTCCCAGCCAATCACAGCTCAAATAGTTTGCTAAAAATGCTTTCCGTTACTCATGAACTTTTTAAAAGAGGGATACAGAGGTGGAAAGTAATTTTTTTCTGTCGTTGATTGTGAGGATGGGAATATTCTGGCGACTGCGACGAAAAAGCCCCCGAACTTACTGAGGACTTTGGGAGGCTCCTCGGCCTCTCGGGGCGTCGTTTGTCCTGGTGTCCCGTGGGCCGGTCGGGCGACGACGGTGCTCGTCACCTCGTCCTGAGCGTACGCGGGATTTTCCTGGCCGTACAGACTCGTCGCGTGGCTTTCGAGCGCCTTGAGCTGCGACGAGCATCGTAACGACCCGTTGAGGACCTCCTGTCGCTCGTCCTCCTCCTTTCGCCTTCGGAGTTGTTCCTAGTCAAAAAATAAAAAAAAATATTAAAAACAAAATTTCTCAAACACTGTAAATACATATTCTAAAAATCGTAGTGTATAAAAATGTGGCAAAAAATTAAAAAGCTTTAAATAAAAATGTTAAGATACGTTCAAAACATTTTCTTTAAATTGCTCTTAACCTTTTATCTACGGATTCAGCGATCGATACATCGTGCGTAGATCGCATGGTCGAAAAAATATATAAAATTTAAAAAAAAACTCATTAAACGCATGAACATATTACCGCTAAATTTATCCGCCGTGCCCGCTATTAATTCGCGGTGCGCGGATAAAAATTATCGAACAAAAAAATAATGAAGAAAAAAAGCACGATTCCCAGAAGACCAGCTGGTGTGACTACCGGAGTGTGTAGTACCAGTGTGTACGCAGTGGAAACTCGATCGACGCCCATTTGCTCGCGGATAACACGAATTCCGATATTGGATTTAAATAACGAGACCCTCCACGCCCCCCCCCCCTCCGCCTCCATCGCTCCCCCTCCGGCCCCGCATCCCCGACGTCGGTTCTGGTTGTACTATCTTCGAAACTCGCGTGGAAAAAAAAAAAAAACGAGAAATTCGCACGTGACTCGATCGCGACCGACCGACGATGAGGGAAATAAAATTTGCGAAAAATTGAACGCGGTCGCGATCGTCGAAGCGGACACGCGCGTGTGATAAGAGCAGCGCGGTGCGCGTATTACGCGTAACCAGCCAGCGTGAGCCAAGGGTAAATACTCGAGGGAAGCCCCGATTCCTCGGCTACGTACCGCGCCCGATACTCGCGGGGCTTCGCCGAGGAGATACATGCCCGGTGCACCGGTCGTCGACCGTGTACCGAACATTGTACCGATCGGTTTGAATAGCAGAAGCATTTTTATATTTTCATCAATTAATAAAAAATATATATTGAGCCAAGAGTCTAGTGTATTTTTAATGTTGGTAAATTATTATCTGCAGTAATTCCACAAGATTTTTTTTTATCTACTTTACTTTTTTTAAGTCAAAACTCGGAGGGTAATTAGAGTGTGCAACTTTAAAACGGCCGCAACTTAAAAACCCATAAACGCTCTTCAACATCTCTCAGCCCTGATTTTTATTCCAGTGGGAATGAAAACCATCGAAATTTTCAAGATTACTCTTCACGTTACTCGTCTCTGCAAGATGGAAAAGAAAAAATTCCCAGAATGACACGAGATTATTTTTCTTATTTTGAAGGGATGGGGATATCTCATTCCTGTGGTTACCAAGTGACGACGACGAGTGGGATGTCCACCGTCTAAACACGGTGTGTATACTAAACGGGCCGTATCGTGTGTCTCGCGTCTAGCCCCGACTGTGCCGCGGTCTCGCTCGCGCTCCGAGACACTTGAGTGGGAACCGAAAGGGTAAGTAGTCTACATGACTTTTTTTTAATAACAACCACAACTCGAAAACTCATAAACGCTCTGCAACATCACTCAGCCCTATTTTTTTATTTCGACAACGAAATAAAAAAAAAACGTCTAAATGTTCGAAATTACTTTTTGCCTCGCATCCACTCAACGAAAAAAAAAGTCTATTACACCAGATTATTATATTAAAAAAAAATCTGTTCATTCTTATTATACAAAATTCGATTATTCTTATTTTCAAAAACCTGACTTCTAATTTTCAAGAACCAGATAATTTGTCTTATTTTCAAAAATCGGAGTATTTTTTTAATTTTCAAGAAACAGATTATTTTTCTAATTAAAAAATGAAATAGTTTGCCTTATTTAAAAAAAACAGATTTCTTTCTTATTTTCAAGGCGCATTTTATTCCAGCGTTACAAAGTAACGACGAGAGTGGGATGTCCAGCGTCTAAACACGGCGTGTATACTAAACGCACGTATCGTGTGTCTCGTGTCTAGCCCCGCCGCGGTCTCTTTCTCTCTCTCTCTTTCGCTCCCCAGATACATTCCCATTACGTATGCGAGCGCAGTCACCGACGTTGAGTATTGCTGGTGTGTATCGCGTTGCGTGCCGAGGGCGGCTTATGGGAAACTTGACGGCGCAGCCCTCGAAGCAGCTCGAAGCAGAAGCAGCAGCAGCGTCGTCGTCCTCGTAGCCGTCTCGATTTCACATACCACGAGGCGATTATGCCGTAAAGAGGCTCGTGGCTCGTTTCCTCGAGCCGGCAACGCGCGAGGCTGCGTATTATCTGCACCGGCACCGACGACCTGCACCGTCTTACGTAGCTTGCGGCCTGCGAGCCGTCGCGGCTTCGGCCGTCGAGAGTGGACCAGATCGTAGACCCTCGTGAGTCACCCTCGCGAGGCTCTCGACCGTAAATGCACCCTCCGCGCTCGTTTCTCTCGTTTCTCTCTCGGCTCTCGAGCGATCTTCGCGCTATCTTCCCGTGTATCGCAGACGTCGCTGCAGCGGCAACGGAGACGACGAGACACCCTCATTCAAATTCCTGGAGTTAATCTCGAGGATCCTCGGCTTTTAAATGGATTTTTTTTTTTCTAGAAAGATAAACTTACACGACGATTTTCACACTCGGCGCTCTCGAGGAGCCATTTGGGACTCTTCGAGTGGGACGAGACACTTTTGCGGCGTTGGATGACAGAAAGGAAAATTTTCGTGTTGGATTTGACGTTAGGAATGAATTTTTTATTTCTAGGTTTAACAGGAATAAAAATATGGATCAGTCGATGACTTTAATTTTGATTTTTTTTAGTTTTTCCGATGGAAATTTGAAAGTTTAATATTTTATTAAGACAAATCAGAGAAAAATATTAAAGAAAATTATTTAAAGTTTTAATTTTTTATTATTCATTTTTTTAAAGATTTTTCCAGTGGAAATTTCAAACTTTTTATGTACCTGTGGATAGAGTCGCGTGGAGGTTTATTTCCCGATGATACGCGATTCGAGAAGCGTAATTTCGCAACTGCGCAATACCCGACAATCACAGTGGGCAGATACGCGCATAATGAGTCGTGTGCAAGGAGCGTCTATTGTGGGTTCGATCGACGCGCATCGGGCACCGGTCGCGCATTGTGTCACTTCGATTTCTAGAGACTTGTGGAAATCCTCAGCTAATAAATAATATTTTTCTTTCCTCTGTTCTTTCCTAATAAGACTCGAGGTAAAAGTGGTGAATATGGTCAGACCCTATTATGGGCCGGTCCATATTCATCATTTTCACCCTAGACGAAGATATTTTTAATATTTTAAAAAATAAAAAAAAAAATAAAAAATAGTCAACAGCTTTTCTCATAATTAACGCATTTTCGCGCTTCTTACGACGTAAATTCGAACATTTCAAATATCATCAACATTTTCCCCGCTTCTTCTGACATAAATTCGAAAATTCCCCTCATAACTGATACCAAAACGTTCCCCGCTCCTTCCGACAGAAATTCAAAAGTTCACAACCGTAATTAGGCCCGCACGGTGGTTGATCGCGCGACAATGCCCGATATTGTGGCAACGTAATTTCGCAACAGCGTAATACCCGACAATAACCCTATTGGACAGCAGATGTGTATATAGGCGGCACGAATAATTCGTGTGTTATGCGAGGAGCGTCGATTGTGGGCCCGATCGACGAATCGTCGGCGGCGTGCATCGCGAGCGGCCACCGGTCGTGCATTGTGTCACGCGGAAGTAAGATCCGACACGGTTAGCCGAGCGCTTCCCGTTTTCCGTTTCCCCTCGCGCGTCCCCCGTCGCTGTTATTTCCGTACAGCGAGCGCGTGTATTATGGCCGCGTGCGATACAAGCGCCGCGCGCTACCCGTCTTGTACGTATATATCGCTCGTCGTATTACGTACGCGATAAATAGCACGTAACCATACGAGCGTATATAGCGCCCGGTACCGGTGGCTCGGATTGCGGGGAAGCTCGAAGCGCAAGTAGCGATCGGCCGACCGTCGGGGCCTCTGGTCGCCGGAATTTCAAACATTCGCGCGAGCGCACCGAGCGACCCGTTGCGAATGTAGTTCCGGGCGAGCGTCGGACCCGGACGCGAGATGTGCACCGACGTTGCGAGCCCGAAAAGGATTCGCCGTCTGGCGCCAACCGATTCGGTCAACCGGTGGCTATTTTTCATTTTCAGCGTCGTAGCAACACTTTAACGTCGTCGGCGTTGCATTAATTGTAGTTAGTTATACTCAAATAATTAGCTATCGTCTCTATATGAAATTAACAGTATTTATACATAAAAACTTCCTGCACTGGTTCGGTAATTCACAAGCAATTTTTTTTTACAGTTTTCCACGCGTATGCAAAATGCAAATTGGCTCTGACTATTAATTATTTTTCCCTGTACGACCGGATGAACTTTTTTTTTGCGCCGCTACGGTCATTGATTCCGTTATAATTGGTTTTTCTAACTTTCACCACATTTTTTTACACGTGAAACAAACAAAAATGTAACTGTTAATTTTTTCCTGGTTTTTCCTGGATGCCGAACAATTTTTTCTGCCGCTATGGTTATTGATTCCGTAGTAATCGGTTTTTTTTTTAACTTTCACCGCATTTTTTCACATTGAAAAAAAAAAGAAAAAAATGGAACTGTCGAGTTCCTTTTCCTGTATTTTTTTTGTTCGAGCTCACCTGATACTTCCTGATGCTGTGAAGCTGCTGCTGCGTCGGCTCCGGCGTGTTCGCATTGTCGGTCTGCTCGATATTGTTGTTTCTCGTTGACAGTCGGACATTGTCCTTGGGCGGCCTGGCCGGCGCTCGTTTCTGGTCTCGCGGCGGTATCGCCGGTTTCACGCCGTTCACACCAGCCTAAAAAGACAAATCGGACGATTCGTGGCATTCGCATTAGTGGCCCTGCACCCGAGCGAGAGGCAACCTCGTTTTTTATTTTTCAACCCCGGCGACGTCAGAGGTCAGACCGGAAAAGGTCAGACACCGGGTCGCCGGGTGGCCTCGTTCGATCTCAGGGTCGAGCCACTGTTTAATATCTCATGAATACCGTTCTAATTTCATTCGCGCCTCTCGTTTATCCCTTTGAGGCTATTTTCGCGGGAATTGATTTCCCCTCGAATTCAATCGAATTCACCGGATCGAGGAGCGACTCGGAGTCAAAGGAATTTTCCATAATTCTTGAAACTCTCGGTTCGAGCTGTCGAACGGGAAATTAAATGGCAATTTGGACGGCGAATTTACATCGGCTGAATTTTAATAAAGAAGACAGAATTTCGTCTACGTAAAAGAATCTTTAATGGTAAAAAATGATTATCGGACAATAATGTTTTACCATGAATTCATTTATCTTGACGCATTAACAGCTTTTTTTTAATGCTTTCCAAGTTTTTATTTTTTTTTTTTCCCAACTTTTACTAGAAATCTCACTTCGCCATCACAAATTCGATTGATGGATAAAAGCAATTTCCGCACTGTCCTTGCAATTAGAAATCGCATTAAAATAAATCAGCTTCGGTCGATTTGTCATTTCCGTTCGACAATCGAGAGAGAGAAGAGAAAAAGAAGCGAAAAAATATTTCCATTTCGCCGTCAAAGAGTTAAACACCAGGTGCGCTTCGCACTCTCGATCGCGGGACGATCGATCGAGCGCGCGATAATATAATATCACGTGTGTATGTATATATATATATCGAGGACTACGGTGTCTACAACGCAGGCGGAGAAAGTAGCATTGGAAATCTCTTCCTCCTGCGACTGTCCGATAACTTGCGGAACTGGTATCACGCGCCAGCAGCAGCCGCCGGAAGTGAAGTCGGAAAAATCGAAGGAAGAGGATATGAGAAGAAATAAAAGTATAACCAAAAGAAAACAGAAAACGCGCGGACGATGAGTACAAAGGGAAAATTATCCGGAGTTTATGAGATGAGAGGGAGGTTTCGCTGCAAAATGTTAAACAGAGTCGATTGGATCTCGACGGTGCAAAGGTCGTCGTATTTATTTTTTCTTTTTCTTCTCCAATTTTTTTTTCGCCTTCCTTTTGTACACGAGATCCTGCATTTTGCGCTGACAAACCCGATGCTCGAGGCTCTCGCCACGATCCATGCTCCGCCAATTACAAGTCTATTCGCTACACACACAAAAACAAACCAGCGAATGCCTCGGCCCTCGCCTACTCGAACGGCCGAGGGTTTTTTTTTTTAATTATTGTTTTATTAATATTTCCCAGTTTCACCAAGTCATGCGAAAGGTCAGCCCAGAGTGAAGTGCGACTACAGCGGCGAATTTTGTTCGCCCTCGTCGCGATTCACAGAGAAAGTATAGAGATGCGTCCAACTCCAAGTGCAATAAAAGGGGATGCGTTTCCGTTCGATGGTAATTTTTTTGTATTTTTTTTTTTTCGTTCAATTTTCGTTCTCCACGTTCCGAATTTTTTACCTGGTCTCCGGTTTCCTCTATCCTCGCGGGGACCTTCGCGTCGTCCGGTTCGACCTTCGCGATCTTGGAATTCGTCTCATCAGGAAAATCGTCGCGAGTCGCGTCTCCAAGAGTCGTCATCAAACGCGGCTCGGAGAACCAGGATCGCGACGGCGTGACTATAGTCACGCCGTCGAATTCTCGGCTCACGTCGCCGTCGCTCTTCCACCTGACCCCCGGAAATTTTCCGCGCGACTCGCGACTCGCGACCGAGTCGTCGATGGCGATTTTTTCGCACGCGCTGCTGTCGTCCCCCTCGGAACAACCGTCGTCGTCGTCGTCTCCGCAGCGACGACGACGATACTCGAACGACAGCATCGCGTTCTTCTCGTTCTGCAGGTTCGCCGTGTCGTCGAGGCTCGCGGCGAACTTCTCGTTGACCGCGTTGTCGTGCTCGTCATTGTCATCGTCGTTGTTGTTGTCGTCGTCGTCCTCGTTGAGCTCGTCGATGCTGCCGACGCGCGGCACGAGCCAAGCGGTCTCCTCCGTCCTGGCCGAGTAGTAGACGATCACGGGTGTCGAGTCGCGCAAGCCGACGAGCTCGCGCAGCGAGTTGCGCGCGTTTTCGCGGCTCTCGCGTCGCGCGAGATCGAGAGTCGATCGCGCCCGCGGTATCCGATCGTCGACGTGATCGCGCGGCGCCGTCGTACGGCGACGATTGTTTTTTTTCTTACCCGGCGCGGAAACGGATACGCACGTCGTGATGGTGTTATTGGGTGACAGTGGTGCCGCAGTGACGTTAGAGGAGCGTGAAGCGTGAGTGCCGCCGTAGTTAGAAGCGTTAAAGCAATTTGTAGCAGGGATCAAGCGTGCGGGTGTCGACGACGAAGCGTTGTTAGTGATAAGACTGTTCGACGACTTGGCGCGTCGTCCCAACGGATTGAGACGCGCGGCGCAACGCTCGACGCGGCTCATCGCCCTCGATCTTACCTTGTCCGTGCGTTCGTCCTGACGTCCGCCTAACGCGCTAACAAAATCGTCGCTCCTAACGCCGCGACTCAGCGGATGATCGTTATCGACGTCCGCGTCGATCGGCGCGTCGACGTCGCGCGCACGTCGACCGAGAGTCGACGCGCCGCCGCCGACGTCGGCGACGTTGCCGATTTTCGCGTCGCGATTTTTCTCCCCCGCCTCGTTTTTCAGGCTTCGCAGCAACGTCGTCGAGCGCCGATCGATCGTGCTGTCGCCGCGGTTCGGCGGCGGATAAACCGGATGCGTCTTGGCGATCGGCACGAAGTCCGCCGGACAGTCGACGGCGACCTCGCGATAGGCGCGATTGCCGACCACGAGGAACGAACGATCGGAGCGGATCTGTTGGTCCGGAAAATCGGCAATGGACGCGTCGCTTCGGAGGGTCGAGTAGCCGCTCGATGAGTGTTGCTGCTGTTGCTGCTGCGTCTCTGGTTGCTGTTGTTGCTGCTGCTGCTGTTGTTGCTTCTTCTTCTTGACGCTCCGCGTGATCGTTAAGTTCGTCAGTTCACCGTTGAGCAGATCGTCGGTCGATCCGGCGCCCAGAAGACCCTCGCCGTCGATCTCCAGATCGTCGCGGTTCGAACGCGACTTCGACTTCTTCCGCGTTTTCGTGTCCGCGCCGATTCGCGTCTGATGAACCTGATGGATCGGTTGATCCTTGGACGTCCAGATCGGCGACGTTGCGGTCGTCGACGACGTCGTCGTCTTCTCGCTCGTCCGTGGCTTTCGGCCGTTCGCCAGGCTCTGCTGCTCGTCGATGAGACGCGTGAGATCGGTAACCTCGTCGGATCGCATCAGCAGACCCTGACGAAGCTCGTGGAGATCGGCGGCCAGGCCGTAGGCCGGATTGTCGAACGACGTAGTCTCGCGGTTGCGCGCGAAAATCGGCGCTATCTTGATCTCCGGGACGAGCGGACGACAGGGCGAGCCGAGGTCGATCCTACGGGCGTCGTAGAGCGGCGATTCCTTGCCGGCGATTACGAGGCTGCCGTCGAGGGGCGCCGTGCTGTCCGATCGTCCGGACGAGCTGCGCGGACTCGCGGAATCGTCGCTGCACGTCTTCAGCATCGTCGGATAGTCCTCCTTGGCGAACGGGTAGTCCTCGTCGGCGTCGACGCTCGACTCCTTCTGCAGGGGAAACGCCGTGGGCGACGTCGCGGCGACGTCCGGACTCGCCGACGAGATCGGTAACATGTCGTCGTCGTCGTCGATATCCTCCTCCTCGTCGTCGGTCATCTCGAACGGATTCGTCTTCTCAGTTTGGCCTCGCGCTACCACAAGCTTGACGTCCTCCTCGTTGCTCGTCGCGTCGTCCTCGTCGACGTCGTCCGGCTTCTTCGGCAGCGGCGACGACAAATCGCGACTCTCGCTCGCGTTCAGCGCGTTCAGCTCGATAATCCGCGCGAGAGTCGCGCTCTCGTCCAGTAGGCTGTGATTCTGGTTGTCGTCGGCGGCGCCGATAATAGCCGATTTCGCGGCGACGATCGTCGACGGACTGGCCGTGCGATCCGGACGATTGTTGTCGAGGAATCCCGCGCTGCTGTCGACGGCGTCGATGACGCTGCCGATTTTGTTGGCCGCGACGTTGTTGGTGTTGTTGGCGGTGGTTTTATTAACGCTTAGTGCTAACATGTTACCGTGATGACGATTTTGATGACGATTATCGGGAGTGTTTTCGTGATCGCTAGCGCTACGTATGTTGAAATTGGTCTCGTCGTGGCGATCGGTAGATCGGCGACGACGCGCCGCGCTCGTGGACGACGACGTTGTTTCGCTACGACTCAACATCAACGACATTACCTGCTTGTTCGCGTACGCCTGCTCGAGTAGAGTGTCGGGCACGTCGACGGGGAGCTCCCGGTGATGACCCGGGGACGGCCCCTGCGCCCACATCTCATCGGGAACACCCGAAAGCTCGACGCGCGACTCCCGAGACTCCCCGTCCCCCTTGACGATGTCCCGCGAGCCGCCGTTATTGTTCTCCTGCAGCTGCGACTGCTGCAGGTGAATGTCCGCCACGCCACTGCCCCTGCGCCTTCGCGACCTGCGAATCATAGACAACACATTGATATTTTAGATAATTGTCTCAGTGGTGGTGTTTGGATCTATTTAGCCTACTTTGGTCATTTAACCCTAAAACTCATGACTGGGGTCCGGTGGGACATAACGTTAGCCGTAATGTACATTGTAATCATAAGTCATGAGTTGTAGAGTTAAGTGAGAAGGGAAACTTTATACATTAGGCTACTTAGAGATATTTTCATGTTTCACTAGGTGGTTAAGTCAATAGTACTGTTATTACTGACTAGGTTTGTGTGCTATAGGCTCGTGGATAAAAAATGTACACAGAGAAAAAATCTGGGTCCACTCCACAACTAGTTTATCAATCGGAGGACACGTTGAAGCCTTCGAATGCCAAATACTAATGCTCCAGCAGAGTACAAAGTTCTTTTTATTAAAAGTTTTTAAAAATTACTTTTTAACACAAATTCGAAGCCTGGATTTGAAAAAAAGGATCAAGACACGAAAGACGTTTCTTCCGACAAATTAGAGGCTTTTGAAATGACGGTTTAAATAGCAAATTACAGTACGAGCCATAAGAATCTATTTAGGCACTAAGATAATTGTTCACAACACGAATGCTGAATCATCTTTTGCGACTTTTCGTTCGATAGCATCGTAAAGCGAACGCCGACAACAAAATTACAAAGCGACACAGGGTAATTACGGTAAAAATTTACATTAAACTATCAACTTTTAAATACTTCTGAGTACAGATACAGATACAAAGTACTCAAGCGCCGCAAAAGCCGCATTTGCGAAACGCGTACACATCGACACATTCGCGTGGGTACAAAAGATCCCGGAGATTCCGGGGATAATTAACGAGAGGCCTCCTCTGCGTCTTTCTCATCGTGTCTCATGATTACGCGAGCACGAGAGACTCGGTTTGTCGGGGGGTCTTGGGATCCCCGAGTATATAATATTATCTCTCGCTGTGTATGTGTAATATGCTTATGGGAAGCAGTGAGATAAGCGTCTTAGCTTCCGGGATCGAGATACTGTTGACAACGCGCGCGCATGTGCTCGGCTTCCTAGCTTCGCTAATTCCTTCAGGAACGAACCCGTCGGGGCGAACGAAGAGCCGATTGTTCTCGATTCTCGAGGTCGACGATTCAAGAAAAGAAAATAGCTTCAGTATTTGTCAGTCAAATGAAAGTTGAATTTAAATCGATTTTTGAAGAAAAAATATTCAAATTTTAATTTCAATTTTTAAGCTTTGACAAAAATAAATTAAATTCGTTTCATCAGTGCATTTCTATGGCTGTCAGCAAATAGCTCGAAAATGATACTTCAGTTTGCTGCGGTAGACGAACATATTTGCGAGGCTTTATTTGATTTTTTGCACCCACAAAAAATGTCGCCCTTTCCATCCACACTTCCAATAAAATAAAGACAAATATTCGCGCGGTTTCATTTCTATTTTTGGACCGACAATTTTTTTTTTCCATCTCCCAAATACCTACACAAATATCTCGACGATTTGTGCGATATCGAATTCTCTCCATCAAAAAATAAATAAAACAAAGAACCCAATCTAACTCCGACTCAATATCAAAACAAAAATGGCCCCCCGACTTATTTGTCACCGGCTCAATGACGATAATGCACTTTCCGTGTCCGCCGGCGAGCATCAGCTCGAAAGTGATTTTTCACGTTGGACAGCGGAACGCAACTCGCTCGAAGACGTCCCCCGGTCAAGGAAGTCCTCGAGCCCGCGAAATTGTTCCCGACATCCGTTTACACGTGGACAACGACTGGACGACAGCGTCGAGTGTCGTTAGTCGTGCTGCGGGTTCATTCATAGGGCTGTGTAACGTCGTGCGTGCTGCTTTGGCGCAAACGTCCGCGCGTTTCGCGTTCGCCAGCGAGTCAATATGCATAGTGGCGAACGCCGTCCTGCACGACGAGTTGGCGAACGTTTGGTTGTGCCTACTAATACACTCATACAACCAGAACTTCGATAAAAATGGTCAGGAAAAAGTGGCAACAATGAAAACCCATTATTACATTTTTGGGTTTATCCCATCGAGATAGGATCATTTTTTCACTTGACCATTCTTCTCGGGCCATTTTTGGCTTGGCTATTTTTTTCCGTTGCCATAGGGTAGATAGATGTACCATTAGTGGCCACTGTACCTATTGTGGCCACTTTTATTATTTTATTCTTCAAATTATTTTAATCCCACTGTATGTTGATATTTCAAATAAATTCACATTAATTCACCGATCGATCTGATGTTTTTTTTATGCCATTAAATGTGTTGTTTTATGGCTTTGAATGTGATGGCCACATTCGGCCCTGTGGCCAAAAACGTCTACCCTACAACCGCCATCCGCATAAGCTTGACGGGTTCGACGCTCCGTCGTCGTCGTCGTAGTCGCACAACATGCGCGCGGAATACTCTCCGTACAGTATGCGGAAAGAACGACATAAAGAGACAATGGGCCACAGCCAGAAAGCGAGCGTCGGTCGAACAAAGAGCCCGGCGGTAGGGAAACACCGACGTTGTTGTTGGTAACGCGTATATAGGTTGAGCCCCCCGCGCGAGTCGCCGGTTACCGGTTACCCGCGCCGCCGCCACCACCACCATAACAACCATCGCCGCGGTCTTATGGTTATTGCACACGCGTCGACGCCCCAACCGTCGTCGTTGGCCCATTCAATTTTCAATGAATCTTAGAAGCACGCGCGCGCGCGTTTCCTGCTGCGGCGAACACTCTTTTTTGTTTTGTTGTCTTGTTGTTTTTTTTTTTACTTTTTTTTCTCGAGACGCTCGACGAGCAAAAGCTTTCAACGAATTTTCGACGGGGGGAAGACCCGCAGAAGAAGGTGGCAGCGCTGCCGACCGATAGAACGAGACGAGACAAAACCGTCTATCCGCTTCCCTTTCCTTCGACGCCACTCGCAACCAGTTTCGTTCTCTCGGCCGCGTCGTTCCGGATATCGCGGGTTGTGTGTGCTCCGATTTTTTTTTGCACTACTGACACAGCGATACGCGTTACGTGCGGTACTTCGACTCTACGCTACTCGGAGCGGCGACTGCGGACATCGAAGGGCGGACAGGCGTAACCCAGTTTCCTGGCGGAAATGGCATAAAGATTTTGTCGCGGAATGCGAGACAATGCATTCTTGCGACTGATAGGATAATCGTTACATTTTAATGGAATATTGAACAAGAGATTTATTTTTACATGATTTTTGTTCGGCTTGAACATTTTTTAATTTTTATGATTTGCAGGAATTTCTTTAATTTTCATACGAAATTTTGACAGGAATTTTATTTTAACATGATTTTTGTTTGTCTTGAAAATTTTCTTATTTTTATGATTTGCAGGAATTTCTTTAATTTCCATACGAAATTTTGACAGGAATTTTATTTTAACATGATTTTTGTTTGGCTTGAACATTTTATTATTTTTATGATTTGGAGGAATTTCTTTAATTTCCATACGAAATTTTGACAGGAATCTGGTCGTCGCAGCTGGAGATATTATTCAAAGTGAAAACTCGGTAACTGTCGTCAAAATATTAACGACTCGCGACTATGCCAACACGGCCGGAAACTGAGTCACTCGTCCGTGTAATTAAAAGCCAATTAGGGATGTTGGAAACTTTTGACAATCTAGCGACGTACAATTATCGCTACGCTCATCGACTACTACATGAAGCGACTGTCGGCCGGGGCTAAATAGTTTCGCGCGTACTTTCGATGTCTATCGAAGGGCGGCACGACTGTCGCACTCGGTTATATTCGCGCTCATCGCGACTGTTCGATGTATTTCACTCGCGTCAACGAACGACGAGGATGCACGATCGTTGTACGCGCGGCGAGCGCGTATAGCGACTGGAAAGTGTTGCTAATTGAGTTTCACGCTGATTATACTTGGCGCGAACGCGCGCGGTGAGCAAAAGTGGAGCCGCGTGTGCGCGAAATGGAACGCGAGGAAATAAACGAAAAAAAAAAAATGTGCGATAACGGTGACCCCGAATAGTCAAAGCGCTCGCTGTGATAATGAGAAATCTAGGACTTTATCGGCTATTTTGATTCTCGCTAAATTGGGACCATTGACGTAGTAAATATGGCTGCACTTTTCGTCGTGCCAGTTTATTGGGACAAATTAATCGTGCTCCATTTGCGAATTGATTGAGCGCTGCGCAAACCTTTTCCCACCTGAGTATCAATCAATGAAAAAAAACGAAAAAAAAATCCACTTTAGTGGAAATTGAATATCTGACTTTTATCAAGCATCTTTTGTCCCACAGCAAATATAGTTTGGCTCCGTAACAATTATTCTCGCAATATTTCAAAAACTGCAATTGCTCCAATTTTCAAATCGCTGATAATGTAAACTAAAAATCGGATAAAATATTCAAAGTAAATTTATCACCCGTGCCCTCGAAATTTCGCTGCTTTTTTTAACTCATTCCACACATTTGAAAAAAAAAAAGGAAAAAAAAATAGCGCGAAAATAATCCGAGGTGCGACATTCGTTGCCGAAACACACAGACCTAATCGCGTTTCGCCTCTTGAGGCCCCGGACCTTCGTCGGCGCGCGTCTCATCGCCGAGGTCGCCGCGATAAATTCGCTGGAAAAACATTGATAATCCACACTTGACACCGGCGCAAACGCAGAAGCAACATCGTCGGTGTCGGCAACGTCGATGACGTTGAGGGAAGACGGCGGACGGATTTAAATGGCCTCTCGGCGCGCTCGGCAATGAATTTCAGCGATTCAATGTCAAGCGACGAGATACGTACAAAGGCGGTCAGGGTGAGGTCGTGACAGTCGAGGGTAATTTGGCCGTAGTACTGGAATAGACATGGCAAAAAGGGGGGCGGGTGGAGGGGGGGTTAGGTCGTCCCTTAATATCCCTACCGGTCGTTTGTATACCTGCTTCACGACAGAGCCGACTCGTTTCCAGGAAAAAAAAGGGAAGTTTTTCGGCACCGTCCCACGTGCAAATGCCATTCGACAGACAATAATATACGAGCGAGCGAGAGAGACAGCTTGAAAAAGAGAGGATGAGAGGGAGAACGAGAGAGCGACGGAAATAGCGCGCAAATCCATCGGAAAACTTTTAGTATTTCACCTCCGCTCGTACTACGCTCCGATCAATGAGAATTCCAGTCACGCGAACTAACCGACATCGCGAATAGCGCGCGTTTTGAATAAAAACTTTTCCTCCACCGCGCCCCGTACCGAATGTCTCTCTCCCCGCTCCGCGACTCCGATCATTTCAGCGTTATTACTTTCTTCGGCAATTTGCGAAATTACCGCGTGCGCGAGTGAAAGTCAGCGGCGATCGTTTGTGATCGTTATTATTTGCGAGTTGCATTTCGTTAAATGGGCGATTTTTTTCTGCGGAAAAGTTTTCTTCGGGCTCCGTTGAAACAGGTTTATTTATTTTTATTCTGTAAGTCCGTAAATTACTGCGAAAATAGTGGCAGCAATTAATAAACTTGGCTTTTCTTTAATCGCAGCGATTAATCAGTTTTTGTTTCAAATTATTCAAACAAGTTTGTAAATTTTGTGAATAGGTTTAACCGTTCGTGCATTTTAACTATATGCGTACCGAGTATCATTATTCATTGGAAAAAAACAATACCTCCGAGTCATTCTTAATTATTGCAAAAGCATCAAAGTTTTTACGTCCACGCAGACATTGGTCACAATAATTCACCTTTAACAATATTTTACCTCGATATTTGACCTCGAGGTCTGGTACTCGAGGTGTTAATGAAAATACCAAATTACAGAACCTGGAAAAGGTGCCACTGTGATTAGCACTTGTATTTTTGTAGACGAGGTAAACGAACGTTGTGGCAATATTTAAAAAACCTAAATAACGTCTCTGTCGTGAGGAAATTGAAATTGAAATTGTCGGAAAGAGCCTTAAATTGTCGTTAAAGTACATTCAAGTTTCCGGAGAAACCTACCAGTGCAGTGTCTTAAGAATCCTCATGGCGTGGCCTCTCGATTATATCGTTAACAATCGTCGGTACGATATTCGTCGCGAACACCGGTGAGCGTCTCTCATGGGGCGCACCCGGGTTTACAACGGCTCCGACGACGGCGGCTCTCTCGGGGCGGACAAGAGGCTCGCGCGCGAATCGTGAATCTCAATCGCCTCCTCCGCGCGACACTCCGAGATTCACGTTGCTCATCTTTTTTTTTTCCTCCTCTCCCCTCCGCCTCGTCTTGTCGTCCCTTCTCCCTCTCCCGAACTCCACAAACCTCTCGCGTCGTTCAGCGACGCGTCGAAAAGAAATTCCTCTCCCTACCGGTCGATCTATCGATCCGGCTCGATCATCTCGGCTCTGCACATCGGCAATTGCGCTGAGATCCTCGAAAACATTCCAAAATCCTCGTCCTCGTCGCGTCGCGTTAATCCAAACTCTCTCCAAGTCGTCCTGACCGATTCAAACCGATCCAAATCGATCTTAAACCGCTCCGAACGCGTCCGAAGCAATCCAAAACCGGCGTCGTTGAGACGAAGTAAAAAAAATTCGATGACTCCCTCGCTGGTATGAATCCCACCAATGAAAACTGGTCCCCGAACAAAAAAACCGATCCCAACCACTTCGAACTGATCCGAAGCTGTCCGAAGCCCTCGGAACTCACTGGAAAACACGTTTCACTCGGTTCCCCGACACGCTAATCCTGGAAACAAACGTTGATCCTGCCGATGTATCGCGAAAAATAGATATATCTCCGAAAAAGTTGCGCAGCCAGCGTCTCTGGCGGACGGGGCAGCGAGGTAGCAGCGGCAGTCGTCGTTCGCAGAGCGCAGGCAACCACCGACTGGTGGAGCGCGCCAGCACGGACGCTCGGCACAACACACACAGGTGGCTCGGGGGGCAGCGATACTGCGAGTTGCTCTCTCTCTCTCTCTCACTTGCAGCTCCGCTTGCAGCTCCGCTTGCTGCTGTTGCTGCTGCTGCTGTTGCTGCTCTCTCGTGCAGCGTCGCTCGGATCGCTCGAGCCTCGGAGGCCCCGGAGTGGCTCTCCTCGTCCCTCGGCCGCACGGACACAGGATTCACGAAGAAATGCACGAACACACCTGTGCTGCTCGCCAGGTATTCACACGGTCAGAGGAGCCAGAGTCGAGGCGTACACACCGAATGGCGCTGCTGGCTTTAAGGCGACGTACACACCGCGAGAATCGCGCGACGTACACGCGACTCATATACGTGCGATCTTTCCTCGGTTCTCCACGGCGTTTTTTTTTTATACCGATCTCTTTTTTTTTCTTCTCTTCTTCCTGCTCTTTCTGTCTTCCGAGGTTCTTCCTCCTCTCGGTCTTTATCGGCGTGTACGTATCGCGGGACGTACACGAGCCGAGAAATCGTCCCGTACCGGTTTCAGGCCCGGCTGTGAGGCATCGGTTGCGCCGGTGGCTGCCACCGCCGCTGCTGCTGCTGCTGCGTTCACAGACAGGTATTCCCGACTCCGTTAACCGCCTTAATTGCACCGCGGCGACAATGCGAGCGCGGCTTTCGGGAAAGCCGGATAACGCCTTTCCGCGCGTCTTTGTCGTCGCTGTCGACTTCGTCGTCGTCGTCTTTCCGTTCACTCGATCGTCGGTACTGTGCGCGCCTTGCGATCGATCGTACCGATCTCTCCCGCGATCCTAAGTAAATATTGCTTTTTTTTTTTAATTTTCGCACACGCCAACTTTCACCTCGTTTCGCCTTTTGCAAACAAAACCCTTCACAATGCACACCTTGAAAGTCCTAAAAATAATGTTCGCACTCTGGAATAATGTAGATATATTTTTCTTATTTATTTTATGGTCAGCCACTATTTGTTATTTTTTTTTTCATTTTTCGTTGCGCGATTTATTGAATTTTTGTTGCGAATCGAGGAAAAGAAACCGTCGGTCGGCTCCAGCGAATCGTCGCGTCTCTCTCTCTTTAGCTCGACTCCCGCTCGGACGGCTCGCAGTTGGTTACTGCGAGTTTGTTGGCTTCGCGGTCGTCTGTGCCGTGTGGCCCCCGGACGCCCCGGCGCGCGTCCCCCGGCCCCGTCCTGCCGCACCGCTGGGCGCGCTGCCGCCGCCGACGCCGCCGTCGTCGTCACGATGCCAACGTGGGCCCCTCCACCGCCGCCGCAGCCGCAGCCCCGCCGTCCGTCCGTCCGTCCGTGAGCTCGCGCGGGGAGACCGAAGCCAGAGCGAACACGAACGTGAACGGGCTGAACGGGCCGCGTCCTCCTCGCATGCACGGAATACTGCGTCGGAGTTTAGCCCCGTCGCGAGCGACCAAAGTGTCCGTAGGATCGAGGGGCCGGTGTATGTTATACGACGGTCGACTGTACCGGCGCATGATACATATATGCATAGCCATTTATATATTGTGTTGATATTGTTTGTACATATATAGATATGAACATGGACGGAGTGATGGACTCCTCGCATGCGCGGAATACACGGAGTGTCCGTAGCACCGGATCGAAGAGCCGGTATATTATACCACGGTCGACTGTACCGGTGTATAATATTCATGTATATATGTATATATCGTATGTATATTGTGTGCGGAGCGCGCGCGTTGCCGATCTCGCGGTCGACGCTGTCTACAGGGTGTCTCGATGTCGCCTTCGCGAATTCGCCACTCGTTGAAATCTCTCGGCTGGCGAACGCGCGATGCTAGCGCGTTCCATTTTAATCGAGTAAAAAAAGGTTGTAACCAGTGTTTTCAGGGGTAGAATATGCGACTTGAGAACGATGGTATAGGTTAAAAGTCGATATTTTGAAAAAATAAATTTCGCGACCCCGATTTGGGCGGTTTTCGGCCCGGCGGCCAGATCTACGATTTCTGACAAACTGTTCGGCCAAAAAATTTTTTTTTTTCAAAATCAACTAAAAAAGGGTTGTAACCGGTGTTTTTAGGGGTAGAATATGCGACTTGAGAACAATGGTATAGGTTAAAAGTCGATATTTTGAAAAAATAAATTTCGTGACCCCGATTTGGGCGGTTTTCGGCCTGGCGGCCAGATCTACGATTTCTGACAAACTGTTCGGCCAAAAAAATATTTTTTTCAAAATCAACTAAAAAAGGGTTGTAACCAGTGTTTTCAGGGGTAGAATATGCGACTTGAGAACGATGGTATAGGTTAAAAGTCGATATTTTGAAAAAATAAATTTCGCGCCCCCGATTTGGGCGGTTTTCGGCCCGGCGGCCAGATCTACGATTTCTGTCAAACTGTTCGGCCAAAAAATTTTTTTTTTTCAAAATCAACTAAAAAAGGGTTGTAACCGGTGTTTTTAGGGGTAGAATATGCGACTTGAGAACAATGGTATAGGTTAAAAGTCGATATTTTTTTAAAATAAATTTCGCGACCCCGATTTGGGCGGTTTTCGGCCCGGCGGCCAGATCTACGATTTCTGACAAACTGTTCGGCCAAAAAAATATTTTTTTCAAAATCAACTAAAAAAGGGTTGTAACCAGTGTTTTCAGGGGTAGAATATGCGACTTGAGAACGATGGTATAGGTTAAAAGTCGATATTTTGAAAAAATAAATTTCGCGACCCCGATTTGGGCGGTTTTCGGCCCGGCAGCCAGATCTACGATTTTTGACAAACTGTTCGGCCAAAAAATTTTTTTTTTCAAAATCAACTAAAAAAGGGTTGTAACCGGTGTTTTTAGGGGTAGAATATGCGACTTGAGAACAATGGTATAGGTTAAAAGTCGATATTTTGAAAAAATAAATTTCGCGACCCCGATTTGGGCGGTTTTCGGCCCGGCGGCCAGATCTACGATTTCTGACAAACTGTTCGGCCAAAAAAATTTTTTTTCAAACTTAACTAAAAAAGGGTTGTAACCAGTGTTTTCAGGGGTAGAATATGCGACTTGAGAACGATGGTATAGGTTAAAAATCGATATTTTGAAAAAATAAATTTCGCGACCCCGATTTGGGCGGTTTTCGGCCCGGCGGCCAGATCTACGAATCCTGAAAAGGAATAAACTTTTTTTGAAATTCGAGAATCATTGATAATTGAAATACATTTAATTCAGTGGTTGATTACCGCGAGGACACGAAGGTGTTTCTTCATTATCGACTGACACATTGAATTCGCCGTTCCCTGAGAATGTTCCCAATTTATCGCGTCGTTGTGTTTTCGTTGTTAATTAAAAAGTGAAATTGGCCGCTGTGCCGTAATTCCCCGCGTGCTCGTGACCCGATATTAGCCGTGCGAAAACTTTTTGCTCCTGTGGCGAATGACTGCGGCCGGCTTCATTGGCCAGTGAAGCGGCTGCTTCCTCGATCAATGAAAACGAGTTTCGATCGAGAAATCTCACGCGCAGCGCATATATACAGTGTATATAAATGAAGCACCATACACGAGGCTGATTTATCGAACTCCCAAGTTCGCTTCATTGATCTCAACGCGACTTCCGTACCAGCGGAACCGATAATCAAATTTGTATCAATTACTCCAACTTCAATTAATGACTCCCCACGCATGAACTTATTAATTCAAACAAATTGCACGCAATTTATTCCGGATGTTAATTGAAATTTTGATTACACCATCAGCGAAGTTTCAGAGGTTTATCAGGGGTTTATTCTTCATCCACTTCGACTATTTCCAATTATGAAAAAAATTACTAATTATAATAGATTAATTAATATTCATCAGTTCTAATTGTAATCATAATTATTCCAGCAGCTTATGACGTGGCTCATAAAAAATTCATGTCGGAATTCATAAGATGACGAATAACCCTTCGCGTTATTAATATGCCAAAAAAAAACCGATATTATTCCAGGTATCCAGGGGTCTTCGTCATCGGGAAACGAAAAACTGAGACGAGTCTCGAATTTGTGGTATATGGAACGAACGAAACGAGCGGCTTTCCTCTATATATCTTTTTTTTTTCGTTAATTTCTATCTCTATCGTTCCGTTAATCACAGCCGAGTAAATTACACGCCCGCTGTATATCTATAGACGTCACTATAGCATTCACGTTTTTCGCTGCCTCTCTCTTGCGCTGCGCTTTCTCGCCGCCTTCCCTCGCTCCTTCGCGCGCACGCGCGCGAGAGAGACGGAGAAATTCCATAGTTTCCTCTATCGCGTTCCGAGCTCTGGCGAAACCGGATTCCCAGCTGATTCACTCGCGCACGGATTCATCAACAACCCGAGTCGTACGTTCGTCGTTCATTCGCGTTCAAAATGCTTTAGCTGCTGGTTTACCGTACGACATTGAGTATCGACGAAAAAAACAACGAAATTCAAAGAGGGAATTTCGTCAGTAATAAAAAAAATACCAACAAATATTTTTGACCACATAGAAAATTCACAAGAATCTGCATTATTTTTTTGTCCGAAATATCTCAAAAATGCATTTCTATTTATATTTCTTATTTTACAGGAACGTGCAATTAACCACCATATTTAATTATTTCCAGTAAAAATAATCACGCCGGGCTATAAAAAAAATTTAACGTGCACGTAATAACAATCGAGAAGACACCGACAATCACTGGAGTCGCCAGTCGGTAATTACCGCAACCAGCACAATTTTGTCGAGTGTACTCTGCTTTTCCCCTCCGCGCGACCCAACGTGAAAATGTCGAAAACAACTTTTTCAACGCTACCGAATCTTTCTCAATAACAAGCCCGAGCGATGCTCGACCCTCAAGGACGAACAAGTGGTACACATGCAAACGTGAATCCCCCCCCAAAAAAAAGGAAAAAAAAAAGTAAATCAGCTGCTCGATGCAGCTATTTCCGTTGTCGAGTAAAATCGAGCGCGATTACATCGTAATGGGGAGAGACGAGTGGATGACGATAATGACGAGGAATTACAGTGGAAATAAACGAGAAGAATTATTTTGCTTCCAGGTACTCGGGGGGTAACGATGTATTCAGTCTCGGTGCGTCAGCTCGCGAATAAGTGTGGTCGATGGAATTTCGAGTACTCTCGTTTCTTTCTCCGTCGTACGAACGATGCACGAAGAGAGGGAGAGAGAGGTAGAAAGCCGAAGCGCAGACGCATTACTCCCACGCTTTGGGGCTAGCCGACGTCGACGTCGTCATCGTCGTTGCAGCTCTCGCGTAGGTAGCTGCACACTGCGAGTGCATGCGGCTTATTCGTTTGCCACTGATATAGAAGTCGAGATAGTGTATTAATATCTCTCGCGGTTTGCGCTGCGGTTTCTACGGGCGCATAAATAAGCTCCGACTGTCGAGACGCACGTTAATTGAATTATTTTGCGATTTATCCCCAGACTCGTTATCGGGTATTTTCTGTTATTCTGTTTTCTGGTAATTGGGAGTTTCCCGTCCCGGGAGTTTCGGAAATTAGTCGGCAGACCGATAAATTGTCAGGATTTTGGAACACAATGAGTTTCGTGAAAGCAGCGGAATAAAATTTATAATTTTTTTTTATTTGCATACAAATTTTGATGGATTATAAGAATTTCTTAAGAAATTATTTTAAACATTATTTTAGCCAGAAAAATCTTGTATCAATAAAAATTATATATTTTTTTAGGAAACTTACAATTTCTTGACTCAATGAATTTGTCTCAGAAATTAATGAATTACTGGATGAATGAATTATTGTGAAACGCGTTGAAATTCGCAAATGGATGGAAAACGCAAGAAGCGTGCGAAAAAAGGGACGGGTTCCTGGAAATCTCGTAAAAATCGCGTTCGAGCGACGTCGTCGATCGGTTTGGTGTCACGTGTCACCGAAATTAGTTGCTTTCGGCGCGACGAAAAAGATGAAAGAGGACGAGGAGAAGGAGAGAAATTTGTCGAGGTCGAGCCTACCAGACGCAGGTCCCTTGCGATCCTGTAAACCAACATGGCCCTTCAGGTACTTAGACTATACGTGCTGTAACCTCCGACTGAGAAGAAGACCGAGACAGAGAGCAAAAGACGAAGAGCCAGGCGCTTACGAAAACCAGACTCGACGCCAGGTCCCCGACGACGGAGCCCCCGCTTCGCGGAAGAATGAGAGAAAAGGGGACAATGGACCTCTCGCCGACGAGCCAAGAGAGGCCACTGCGAAGGCCTGGAAGAATCGTAGACCGTTGGCCCCTTCCCACGAGCCTCACCAGTTCCGAGTAAAACGACGTTCTCGCGAAATCGCTTCCTCTCCACGCTTCGGTCGTTTTTCAAAACGGAAAAATAACATCCGAAAAAAAAAAGATATTTCCACGTTTTGTGCGGAATAGATTCTGGTTCGACCGGAATGATTAAAAAAAAAACGGAGTTTTTCGGCTGAGGTCGGTGATAGCTCAGTAATCGTTGAGTAATTAGTTGATTATTCATTTTTCGGTAATTTGATATGCTCCATTATGAGCATGAAACTTTTGTTGATTAAAAAAAAAACTTGCTCAATTTTTTTTAAATGCTCGTCAAACATTGTAAGTCTATGTTTTTTGTTCTGTCAAACCGAGTGTCATAATAAATGAAATGTCATCGCACTTTTCAGCCGACGCTGCTGGAATTATTATTTTTAAAAAATAAGTAACAAAACGTCGTCGATAAAATGGTCAAAAATCATATTCAAAAAAATAACAAACAAAAATGGAAAAAAATTTCGTTTCTCAGCGCGCATATTCCAATCAAAAAACGCTCGCAAGCTCGTCGACCGAACTCCGATCGCTCACGCTTCGTCTTTTGTCTATCCCCGTCGCGTTTTACGCTCCGTCGTCTCCACATCGTCTCGGCGTCGTCGCTTTCGGTCCACGTCTCGCGTTTCCTACTCGTCATCTCGATCTCCTATTCCCGCTCTCGCGGCAGCGGTGAGAAGAGCTCGGCAAAGCGCGGGGCGAGAGAGATCTCGAGTGAGAGTGGAGCGACTCGAGTGCGCGACGGGATCTCGGTTCGTCGTCGTCGACGGCGACGAGAGTGGAAGGACGATAAGCCGATATAGTGTCTCTCGCATTTGCTTTGAGTTCTTACGGCACCGAAAGATGGTCGCGCCTTTGGTCCTGGCTCTCCGTTTTGCTGCAGTGCCAATCTTCAGCTTCGTCTCCAGCCTCTTCGCCCACTCGCCTTCCGGTCCTTCTCCTCCCGCTTATTCCACGTCTCTCCTTTTTCCAGCTGCCATTCGTGTGTATATATATATGGGATAAGTATATATATATACTTATAGCATATATTCCCGATTCTCCGGGCGAGGGCCTTTTTCGAGTGCGGGAAAAGTGGAGCAAAAAAAACTGCGCCGGGGACAAAAGACTGGTTCTGCGGTACTTCGAACCCCGCGCGCGGTGCCACAGAATCCGGGGGAGCCCCTCGACGACGACGAAGACGGCGCAGAGGCTTCGCAGGCTTCGCGTCACTCCGCGGGGTACACGACGAATGGACGTTCTCAAGATGCGCGCACACACCCCGCGCGTCTCGTGCTCCGCATCCACCTCCTCGTACATCTCTCTGCCTCTTCGCGAGCTCTCGAATTTCTTACTCTCGACTGCCCAGCGTCACCTCTCTGCGCGAGCGATTGGGAATCGGTTGGAACTACAGTCTCCGATGGAACGAATAAAATGTTTAAGTAATGGAAATTTATTTTTAAATGGCACATTTTGACAAGATGTTGAGATGCACTCGAATTTGACTCGAGTGCTCGGAGTCACTTCACGAGAGTGTTTAGGAATTGGCTGGAATTGTATTATTGGTGGGATATTTCAGACCGGTGTGATGTATTTATGTGTGTATTTTGATTGGAGGAGAAATGTATTATTGAGCGTCTCGAAGCGAAGGAAATGCATTCTTAAATAGTGCTTTTTGACGTTTCGACGTCAAGATGACTCTCTCCTCTTGGCGAGCTCTCGAATAATTATAGGAGTTATTGAGAATTCTCCGGAATTATATTATCGATGAGATATTATTTCAGTCCCAAGTAATGGAAATTAATTTTAAAAAATAGCGTATTTTGACGTCGATACGATGCAGATTTAACTCATTTTAGCTCACGAATAATAATCATTTTTAATAGCCATCGCGAGTTGGAAGAAAAAAGTATATCTGAATTAATCTGAGGTTTCTCGCTGATTCGCAATTGATGCATTTTGTACATTTCACGACGACAGGGAAATAAGACCTGAATACGATCCGAAGGCTACGATTTCAAGAAATCTCAGCTCCGGAAAGTATAACGAACAAATCAAATTTGACGCTTCGCGTCTTATCTAGCTCGAGACGCTACCGGCAAAGCTGTGTGACAGCGGCAGCTAACGATGAGTCACATGCAGGTCCGCCGAGATCGAGAAATTATACAATTACACGAGCACGC
This sequence comes from Itoplectis maculator, assembly GCA_964034905.1. NCBI lineage: Eukaryota > Metazoa > Arthropoda > Insecta > Hymenoptera > Ichneumonidae > Itoplectis > Itoplectis maculator. The sequence goes on from OZ035870.1 coordinate 2,390,187, forward strand.
GCTACGTCACTACGACCTACATCGTCCCGCCGCTCTTATCTCGATTACGATGTCACCGCACGACTCGACCAGATTCGCAATTCAACATTTTATTGCAGTTCTAATTTTTTTTTTCACATCGAAGAAAATTGGCCTTGTCGGTATCGTCACAAACCCGCCGAAAATGTATTAAAAAAATGTCCACACCAAAAAAAAACCTGATATTGGTAACTGCAAATAGTGTTAGCATTGACCATATTTTTGCTAAAATTCACCTAATTACTTCATAGAAAAAAAAGTAAATCGCTGCAATTTGTTGCGTTGATTTTTCGATTTTTATTTATTCAATTATTTCAGTAATAAAAACTAAACTAACCCAATTTTTCTACCTTCAGTCTCGAAATCAACATTCAATTTTGATTCAAGCTTCGTCGATTCTTCCGCTCATCTCTCATAATTTTTTAAGTTAAAAAAAATTGTCGACAATTTTTCTACCTTGAGCTTGACAAGCAACGTTGAATCAGAAAAGTCCAACAACGCGGGGTGCAGTTGCCGCATGGACGCTCGACGAAAATCCTCGTGGCTACCATATCTATTCGATGTTTGACCGTCTACAATCGGTCGACGGTAGTGAAAAAAAAAAAAAAAAAATACTACATAACACGCAGGTGGCCGGGAAGATTTTTTCTCGTGTGGTTCGCGGTTAAAATAAGCGACAGGGAGGTGAAAAGTGTCGAGACAAGCGCGTCGGGCACCCGAGCTGCCGCCCCGGGCATGAGAACTGGAGCCTGGAATGCCGCTTATCGCCCGGAGACCCGGGGCACCTGATATCGAAAGCTTATCTTTTCCTACTCGAGACCCCTTTCCCCCCCTCCCCTCCCGCCGTCGTTCATACTCCTTTTGTACATCATACGACAAAAACGTGTGTGTTCGGTTTGTTTCACCTACACAAACACGTCGCACCTAAATATTTCCGCGACTGTGACGACACATTCGGCGAGCCAAAGAGAATATCGAGAATTTCCCGCGTGACTCCGCTACGCCGAGATTCTTCGCTTTCACTCGCGGAAACGTCAGCCGACAGTGCGAAACGAATTCTTCGAGAGTTTTGACGATCATTGAAAGCAAAATTTCTCAGTTGCCTTGCGTCTATCAAGAAATGATATTAATGTGAAGAAAACATTAAGCGAAAAATCTTTTGACGACAAAATGTTTTGAAATTGAGGCTTCGTTTCGAAATGTATCTTCATAATCTAGAAACTGTTGACAAAATAATATATATAGATGCTCTTTGCAGGTTGACACGATAAAAATGAGTATCGAAGCCAAATCTTATTATTGTCGACTACGTGGATCTCCCCTTTTGTTATCGGTGGTCACGATATCGCGTTGGTTGAGTCATCCAATGCACTCGACCGTGTCAGTGCCACCGCGTATATTTTTTATCGACTCGGACCACCTGCACTTGGCGTACGATACAATTCGACGAAATGCACAATGTTTTCAAAAATGATCCTTACTCTTTATAAATAATTAATCAACCGTGATTAAATGAAAACTGGAGATCAATGAACCCATTCGATATTTTATCAGTTCACCTCCTTCCTTCAAATTATTGCCATGATTTTTAATTTTGAATTTCCCTCGTCGCATTATTTTTCATCGACACTTTTTTTATCGTTCCATTAATGGATTTTCGTGAAACCGTCGTATCTCGTTACAATTGTTTCGTTATCGTTGCCACGATATCGCCGAGCGGGTTGAGTCAACGAACGCACGCGGTGCGTCTCACGGGCAACTCCGAGTCGGTGAAAACGCGTCGTCGTCGTCGTCCGCCCGGGCGATACGCACCATAGACGGCAGGGGGAGTGCACCGAGTGGCTCACGTGCGCCCGATTAACTCGGCCGATAGCGGCGGCAGCAACCCCCGCGCGCTCGATGAGTCACGTTGAGTCGCTGGTGGAGAACGAGGCGAAGAGGGACGAAAAACACGACGTAAGAGCGCAGGTAACGGTGGTGCGAAGGACGACGTAATAACCGAGAGAACCACGACCGAAACAACCTGCAGTTGGGGTAGGAGGGGAGGGGACAGGGCGAGGGGGAGGGGGAAGTGGAGAAACAGACGTTAAACACGATTAATCTGGCAGGTTGTGGACACGAAAGGAGGAGACCAGGAAAAGCGAGAGAGCGTTTGTGATACGGAGCGAATTGTGCCCTGAAGTGGTGTTTAACGTGCTGATCACAAAAAGGAGTTGATAAGCAAACAGACGGGACCACAATTTTTCGGGCGTTTGATTTTTTCTCGCCGAGGGAAGTCAAGAAAAAAATCTTGGTTACATTTCGTTCCTTGGAATGTCGGATTGATTTTTTTTTTATATTTTTTTTTTTATTATTTATTAATTTCCGAGGAAAGGCGAGATTGAAATGTATCCTTTCTACAGGAAGAATAATTTATAATTCACTGCACTCGAAAAATATTTTCATTCCCTGGTTACAATAAACTTATTCCGTTTTTCCCTACAAACAAAAACGTCCCAAAATTTATTTCATTTTGTTGTTAAATTTCAACAATCAAGCCACGAAATTACCAGTTGAACCGTATTGTTGAACCGCCTGGCCTTTCTACCCGAAGAGCAGCAGCCGGTGTCCAATCATGTCGGGCAGGTACGCGAGATGAAAAAGTCGATTGTGGAAAAACCCAGGGTATTCTTCGGTCGTCTATATACATATACACGAAGCATCTCGACTGCCGCATCTACGAAAGTTGAGTTCTACCTGCCGCGCGCGGCCGTCTCGAGTTTCCCTCTGTCGTCCCGCCGACGATCTATTAAATGTCCGCCGTGGCCGTTTTTATCTCTCACCGCGGCTGCCGAGAGAGCCTCGAACTCCATCACCAAGCCGAGTCTGGTTCGCTGTGGACTCTATGTTATATATAGGTATAATATGTATACATATGTATATACAACACACACAGAGTCCTGGGAAATTCGAAGGGTACGTAACACAACGAGCCTCTCGCTCTCTGTGTACAGTGAATGAGGAGCCAGACGAGGGTTCCAAGTTTAGTTTGGACGGTAGTAGCGGTACGACTACGCGCAGGATTCCCCCCTCGTTTTACACCTGCGGCTTTCCTGGCGCGCAGGTCGACCTCTCTGTGTGCGTTGCCCGTAAGGTGCCCCCTCGTGGCACCTGACGACCGGAAGGACCCGAATGTCGAGCTCTCGGAGCGCACACGGCACGTCGGTTGCCTCCTGCTCCTCCTCCTCCTATTTTCTCCCTCTCTCTATCTTTCTGCTTCTCTCTCTTTCTCACTCGCTCCGGACACCACGTGACCTACCGTCGACGAAGTTATACACACATCCGGCGTTTTCTACCTGGATCGTCATCGCGATATTACACAACCCGTTTACTACGATTTTTTTGAAATTATTTATATTTAAATTCATCGTCCCTTTTTTCATTTGAAGTACTTTGTAATTGAAGATCGCTGGATCATACATTGTTTCGTATTAAATTTGTTTTTGTGAAATGTGATTGATCAATGTCTGAACGATTGAATTGCGATATTACACAACCCGTTTACTACGATTTTTTTTTAAATTATTTATATTTAAATTCGTCGTCATTTTTTTTCATTTGAAGTACTTTGTAATTGAAGATCGTTGGATCATTGTTTTGTTTTATATTTCATTTGGTAAAATGTGATTGAATTACAATGTCTGAACGATTGAATTGCGTTTTCTGAACATTTCTTTAGAATACATTTCGCTACATGTTTTTTCCCTATTTTTATCTTTCTTGCTGACGCTCCCTCAATCCTAAGTGAACAGACACGACCACTCGTGTCCGGGATTCTGCGCCGCTCCTAACTCAGCACTTTTGTGGGCATCAACGTTGCGCAATCTACTGCCTCGTTAAAAATGCGTGGGAATCATATTTTTTTCTGTTACATAAAATTTGTGTTGCGATATGAAAAGATATTCTTTTTAGCACATGACGCAAATTAATAGACGATTAATTAAAATTCATTAAGTATCATTTTACTCGTCAATAAATTGGTAATAATCCATGGCAATGATCCATCGATTTTTGTTCGTTTTTCATACATTTTTATACGTTTGGATAGAATTTACCGTTCGAAGTCAAAAGGTTTTTTTTTTGCTCCCCAGACGCGTGGATCGATTCACGGAATATTTCCCATTGTGCGAGGATTAGGACGAAGTTGGCTGGCAGCAGCCACAGCAGCCGCACCGACGTTGCACCTTGTGGCGAGAATGTTTCGGGTTTTTTTTTTTTTTTTTCGTCGTGCGTCAATGGGATCAGAAGAATTCCACACCGGATCGGTTTATAGATACATGGCATTGTGTCCGCCGTTGTTAATTCTATCATTTTACCGTGGTGACCCCCCCTCCCCCCCTTCGCCCCTCCCACTCAACGCGACCGCGAGGAACGTCGGGCAATCCGATTCCCCGATCGATTACCACTTTTATGTAACGCCAAAAGGCGCGCAGGGAGTCTGCGAAGTCGACACGGCAGCTCTCGCGCCTCAAACGCGTTATCGTGTTACAGACCCGCGCCGAGAGTCGCCCGACGTGTACCCAGATATCTGGAACGCGCGTACAACTCGGCGCACCGCGCGTACGTATCGCGCGCACACACAGCTTTGTTACATCCGATCGCGCGGTGCTGTTGACCCCGTTGGAAATCTTTTCTTTCTCCCGCGTCGGAAAAGAGAAAATCTATTGACATACGATTTCGCGTTTGCGCTGCGTTTGCAATTATGTTGAAAATAGAAGCGAATTTATGTAGCCCGAGGTACTTTTGCGATGCTACGCTCTTATAAAGTTTTAAAAGGGTAAATCGCAACTGAAAAACCCTTGTTCAGTTACTTTTGAAAAAAAAAGGAAATTTGTCGTTTTGCTTGTCAGAAATTGTTGATCTGGCCGCCGGGCCGAAAACCGCCCAAATCGGGGTCAGGATTTTTTTTTTCAAAATATCGACTTTTAACATATACCATCGTTCTCAAGACGCATATTCTACCCCTGAAAACACTGGTTACAAACCTTTTTTAGTTGATTTTGAAAAAAAAAATTGGTCAAAAAACATCAATTTAAAAAAAAATCATTTTTTTCTCTTTTTATAACTAATCTAACCAAACTGCTGTAACATTTTTTTTATCTTTTAATTTGAATCTGCAATGTTTCAGCTTATTTGTAGCTGACCGGCTGAGCCTCTTTCACTGAGCCACCGGATCGAGAAAACGCTATAAATTTCAAGATTTCACATCTGCGATTTCGAAAAAATCAGCCAAACCTACTATCCTACTTTTCGATGTCGTTATTATCATTAAAAATCAATGTATCTGTCAGATTTCTCTCTCCCTCTCTCTCGAAACTATTAAACATCAATTACTTTTTTCCTCTTTTTATAATCGTGCAATGCAATCTCGATACAATTATTTCGCGCTTCTCGGTGCAAAATGCCACGAGCATGAAAGGACAAAAGTGCGTGTGCGCGCGCCTGAGTCGTTAAAAATCGCCGACAGACGAACACTTTTCTCGGTTCGCGGCCGGGCCGCGAGTTTCCCGTTCGCGCGGAAATCTTTAACGACTCGACAACGCTCGTCTCGCCCGTCTTGGCCTCGGCGCTCTCGACGCTGCATCGCGCGCATTCGACGCTGGTCTCGCCGCGTCGGCGGCACGCAGCGCGTAACACGGCAACGAGGAAAATAATGGTCTCTCCGCGATCTTGGCCTACATCCGCGGAATCCCCCACTCTATTTTTTTTTCACCGCGCTCTCCTCTCTTCCTTTTCAATCGCAATTGTGCCGGAGCGACGGGCGCCAGCGCGTGAGACGCTCGGTTCGCGCGCGCGGAAAGACGACGACTGACGGCGGAAAAAGGGCAACGAAGAGAGGAAGTGGACGAAGAAAAGCGTGAGATCGCGCTCGCGCGAAAAGAGTCGAGGAAATGTACGCGCGACGACGACGACAACGAAACCGCGCACAAATGCTAAGTAAGCGCGAGCCCTTTGTGAGTTTCCTTTGACTCGGAGAGAACGGCGGTACGTTTTTTTTCGTCACCGGTTCGCTGCATTGCCGACAGAAAGGAAAAGGGCACCTTTAAGAGGATACGATACTTCGCTCGAAATTTCAACGCTCAATGTTAAACGCCCATAAGTCTGTTTCGCTCCTAACCTCACTTTTTGGTTTTTCGGTTCTTCCGAACGAACAGCTTCGATTTTCGAGAGGCCAAAAACTGAACCCGGTCTTGTCGAATTTTCGCAGATTCTCTCAAAATCTAATCCCAATCTGTTGCGCAATTTCGAAGAAAAAAGGTTTCAAAAATTGTACATTTCCTTGATGTAAAAAGAATGTGGATCTGCCTATGGGAAATTGTGTAGTATTAATTTTTTTTTAGGTTATTGCTGTAACTATTATGAATATTATTAATAATAATGTATTGTATATAAATGTGAAAAATAAGAAAAATTCTGTTATCCATCAGCAAAAAAATGTAGAAAATAATTATTCTCCTGACACATTGGTAAAGCACAGCTAAAGAGTCTATTAGTGCTTTTTTCGAAATAAAATAAAAAACATAAATGCTTTATCAGCGTGGATAATTTTCTTCACATGCGTTCACCGCCTTCACTTCTCTCCGCCCTCCTTCGTCTTTGCTCTCTCGCTGCTCGCGCGGCCGATGCGAACGTAACCTTGACAATGGGACGAGCGGTTCTCACGGCTGAGATTGCGCGCCGAGGTACAAGCGAGCGAGGACGCGCCGGCCGCTTTGATTGTCCCTAAACGCCGCGTAATCATGGCGAATACAACCGAGAGATATCCCGCGATTGTTCGCCATCGGCCGTGGCAGCCGCCGTTCGATCGCGATGCGCGGAAGCGATAAACCGAAATAAGGGACACGCGGACCGAGCGGACCAATTAGCAGTGAATAATAATGAATCGCTCGCGAATTCGCCCAATGACGGTTGGTTGGAATACGCGCCACATCGGGGAATAACCGACGACAGAGGGAATGAGAGAGAGAGAGGGAGAGGGAGAGAGCGAATGCTCGGCTCTCGTTGACTCGACACGCGCTGGTTTCCCTCCGTCTTACGCGATATCATGCGCTTTGCAGCTGGAAATTTCTACCGGTGTCGTGCTCCATTTCCCGCGAGCAAGAATTTCGCAGTCCTTCCAACATTTCAGATTTGGCTATAGGGTAGACGTACCATTTTTGGACACTTTAGAGCCGATTGTGGTCATCACATTCAAAGGCATAAAACAGCACATTTAATGGCATAAAAAAAACATCGTGTAGATGATTCGGTGAATTTATATGAATTTGTTCGATACGTCAACAAGTTTTTATGCGGAAAAAATAATTTCAAGGATAAATTTCGCTGTCTTTCCAACATTTCAGTTTAGGGTACAATGTTTTTCGAAATTTTAATTTACCAGTAAATCCAAAATATCAAGTCGAAAATAAATGTGAAATACCCTGCAGAATTTAAAGTACAAAAAAATCTTCCCCAGTCCCAAATTGATGTCCACTAACAAATCAGGTTAACGCCCGCGTCAAGAATACCCGAGGATCGTGCCGAGGATGAAAACGAAACCGAATCGAGTTTCCACGGCGAAACAAAATTTAGTATCGCGGCAGCGTCGCCATCAGATGATGCGCCGTGCGAGAATCCAAGCGTCTCGAAGGAGACGTCGAAGGTTTCGTCGGACGTGTCGCCTCGACGCGGAGGACCCGCGGAACCGGAAGTGGCCATGGGAAAAGGAGCGAGAGGCCTCGAGACGCGGACGGACAGACGGACAGAGACACCACTATCTCTTATTGCCGACTATTTTGTATTCAGCCGGTGGCGCCTCCTACGCCGAGAAAGAGTGAGAGATACAAAAAAAAACATTCATACGAGAATCGTATGAGAATCCTAGGACTGTTTGTCGGTCGAAGAAGGAAAGAGCAATGAGAGGAATATTTCTCGGATTAAAAAAAAATAAACACGCATCGTCGAGGATTCCAGTGAGGCTCGGGGCGGACGCTGCAGTTCGCCACCGATGCGTGTGCTGCACTCTACGCTGCCTCATTTTTTTTTCTTTTTTTTGAGATGTAGAGCATTATAAAAAAACACTCTGGAAATTTATCCAGATTATAAAAAATGTGTGTTTTCGTAATTACCTAAAATACGATTTTCTCAAAAAGTACGTCGACGATTTTTTTCTTTTTTTTTACAGTAAATTCTGTGTTCAGTTCTGCGCACACACCATATATATAGTATATCGTAGTATATGTGTTTAGTGGACGTATGTAGCGAGGACGACGATCAAGCTCCGGAGCAACGCGAGAGCCGTAACTAACCCAGGCTAACCGGTGGAACGCGAAGGAGGACAACAATGCCCACGGCACAATCAGTCGATCGGTAATAGCACACGGGGCACGTTTTAAGTGTACTGCAGCCGAAGCACCGGGCGCGGGTTTATACACGCGCGCTACTTTGCATTCTCGGCTTTGCCCGCGCGCTATCGCCGGCGCCGCACTCTGTGGAATCCATAGAATTCTCCCCGCAGCTCCCCGCGAGGGGGCGGGGGACGGGGGCAGGGGGTACATATCCGTGAAAAGTTTCGTTCGCCGATAGAGTCGCCGATAAAAATGCTTCTATCGACTCTCGCGCGGTCCGCACGCGAGATTTCCGGAAGTCGACGCTCGATTGTTTCTGGACCCACCCGATGGGTTTTACGCGAAAAAGCGTTTTTGTTCGGTTGTTTTTTGTTGGCGGCGTTGAATTGGGTCAGATTATGGGAATAGGGGAGAAGTGTTTTTAAATGTTTTTAAATTGTTTAATACAATTATAAAAATTTCAGTGTTGCGAAGGACTCCTCGCTTCTAAATTTATAGAAATTTTTAATTTTTATTCTAGTGAAGCAAAAAATGGTGTTATTATAATTCATTTCTAAAAATCTCGAAAGCCTAATTAATATTTTGTTCCTTCGCTCAGTGACGTCGAATAGAGTTATTATCGCGTCCCGCCTAAGAATGGAATTCCCAGAGAATAGAGATAGTGGATGTTAGTCATGTAGCAGTGACATAGTTGAAATGCGCTTCTGCTGCTGCTTCTGCTGCAACGAATGAGCGAGAAAGACAACGAATTCATCGCCTTTGGTTCAGCCTTCTCGGGAAGCTCTCACGACGCAGAGTCTCGACGACGGCCGTGGCCACGGTCGTCGTCGTCGTCGTCGCGCGACTCGCCTGCCAATTCTCCACCTCGTCTCCTTTCCTCCTCGCAATTCAACGGCCACGCGGAGCGAGTCGCCCCGCGCGAGCCGTGAGTCGTGACTTTGGTCGTGCGAGTCGAGCGCGAATCGACGCAGCAGCGGCAGCGAATCGACTACGCACATATGCACGGAGGTTCCCCCCTTTGGCCGGGGTGTCGATTACGAGGGCGTCGATCGTGGATCGCGTGTCCCCCGGCGCGGCTCGTATGACGCATCGGACCGGCCGCTGCGTGCGCGACGCGCGTGCACATGGGAAAACATTCGTTTCGATCGATCCGTGAACGTCTCCAGTATTAATACCCAGAAGTAATATCGACTCTTGCCTTATGAAACCGCAAATACTGTGAAAATCGTTTTCGTATATTTTTCAATTTTTTCAATATAATACACTGTTAAAAATATTCGGTGTCAAACGCTGCCAATGTGGGCTTCTTCTCAGTGTTATTCATTACAGTGTTAATAGCAACACTTTTTACGGGATATAATAAACACAGGCAATTTCGTTAATTTTATTCCCGTGTTTAACTCTATTTTTAACATCGATTTTAGAATTTCTTTCGAATAAGCCTGAAGAAGGCATAAATATATATGCCCCGGACATTTTTTTGTCTCGAAACTTTTTTTAACGAAAATAAAATAATATCGCGAAACGTCAAACGACTCCGCAAAGCCGCGCGACTCTGTCTTGTTTCACATTCTCGTATTTACATTCTATTATCGCGGAAATTGAATGGCGACCATTGCGCGAACTTATTCGTCGTTTGCCCCGCTTCCTCATCGAGAAACCACGCGCTCGCGATTCGCTCGTCCCGTTTGAGCTTCTCTGGCTCCGCGCTCGAGTCAACGAGCGAGTATTCATATAGCTCGTCGCCCGAGCGCTTCCTACCCTCCCTCCCCCCTGCCCCTCCACCCCCCGCGACTATGAATACGTTGAAGGGTGCACGGAGAAAGGGAGGACGGGAGAAGAGCAGCGCCGAGAGCAGCCCGGGGGACTCGGGACTCCTTCCTCGAAGACGAATAAGCGCGAGCTGCTGAGGAGGAGGAGGGGGAGGGTGGTGGTATCCCCCCCCCCTGCGCGGGCGGCACAGGAGATGAGACTCGCGGCAGCCGCAATTGCGTGCTCGTGGGCGTTTTCTATCCCACCGTCTATTCTATTTCTGAACTGCACGATGATGAGTTTCGCAGGAGTATCGAAAGTACGACGATAATAAAGCCTCGTTATCGGGTATTGCGCCCCCTCCCCCCCGCCCCTTCCTCTCTGCCGATGGTTCCCGCTGTGCGAACGCGTCACCGGACCGATTGAACACTGCTTTTTTGCGTCGCATTCGGAAGTGCAAATAAAATACAATAAATAAATGTAAAAATACGATTTTTTCGAGCTTTTTTCTACGTTTAATTTTTTAGAAATCCTAGCCTCTCCGATTTCATAAATTTTGAAAATCCGATCTGATGGGGAATTTTACCGCTGATTCCGAAAAGCACCATTGTTCGCCCGAAAAACAGAAAATTCGACAAGAAAAATGTGAAAATTGATTTTGCGCCGGTTTGCTAACGACCAATCAGAGGCCGAATGAATCATTAACAATGGTTGCTCAAGAATTTTTTAATAGAGGAGTAGAAATAATCAAATTTTCGCGATATTAAATATTAATTTGTTGTTGTTGTTTGCGTTAGATTCGTCGCGTTTGTTAAACGTGTTTACGTGGGCGCGAGTTATTCTTGAGGAATGTTGTTCATCACCGTCCAACCGGATTCGAGCGTACTGCGCCCACAAGTCGGTATAATCCGTGCATAATGTTATGTTAAGTGTGAGATAGGTTGGGCCTCGGAGTTCCTTCGTCTCGTTGCGCGCCGCGAGATTAAGGCTCCGGGGCTCTCGCTGGCAACGGGCCAAGCCCCGTCGGGCGAGTCAAGGGCTCTGCTGCCTAGTCGAGTCCTCGAGCGATCGGCGAGATTGAGAGGCAAATGTAATCTCGACCGAAGATGCATTCCAGAAATCCGATCTTCAAGTTTAGACCTCAAAATTGAAGATTTCAGGCGGAGGTTGAACCTCGCTTCGCGTTTCGGATCAACAGAGGCGAATGAATTATTTGACTTTGTGAAAGCGTTCAGTCGTTTCACGAGTTCTGCTATTGGATGTCACACGATTTATTCATTTGGAGCATCTGGAGCAAAGTAGCAAATTTTTCATTGCCTGGCCCCTTTGTCTTGGTTGTATATCACAGTTAACATTCTTTAGCAGCGTTGGCTAAGTTTGTTTTGTTTAAAGATGCGAAAATAAATTATTTGACACATTCGACTTAGGAAAACAATTGCAATTAAGGTCGCCTGGAGCATTTAGCTATGAGGAAAAAGGGGGCATTTTTGGCATTTAAAATCGTCGACTCGGATGACACCGTTTCGTTAATTTGGAAATGTTAGCTCTGTAAAGTTATGCCCTTCTCTTATTGGGCTCAGTACTTTTGACTCATTCGACAAATGTGGCTCAATGTGATTGCATATTTCGAGTCACACGAGGTCAACGACGAGAATCGCGGGTTTGGCCTAAATTTCTCGTTAAAGGAACAGGGTCGAATTTGGATTCTTTTCAAGCGCGGAACATTTTCAACGCCGGAAGGGATTCCAGTTTGCACACGCGAAGCAGAACGGATTCCTTTCATAGCCTCTCAGGCGCATTCAATGTGCCTGTTAGCCCGTAGCTCCGTTCATTTAGGTCCGAGCCGACGTCGGATTCCCCATCGAGCGTCACCTGGTGGCTTTAGTCGCTACTCGTACGTTCATTCACGGTCTCGCGCGACGAATCAAGAGTCGCTAAGGAAGAGAACGCCGGGAAACCCCGAGAGACTATTTCTGCAAAAGTTATTCAGAAACTTTCGCGTTCCGCATTTTCAGTGAAAATTATTGCGTCTACTTCCTCCACATTTTTTTTTACCACATTCCGAGTCCTTTGGAATTGTTTCCAACGACTTTTGAAGCTTTAAAAGTGCCAACAAACTTCTGAAATCTTTCTAAAATTAGGTTTAGAAAATTCATTAAAAAAATGAATTTTTAATTTACGTTTCATGATATAAAATTAACTTTCGATTGGAATCCAGTTAAATAATGAATGCTTTTTTCTTTTTTTAAGTAGCCACTTCATTATACTCTAATCTAAAATTTCCTAACATATCCTCCAAACGAAAACTTCGACAGTTTCCAATATTTAGCAAACTTTCCAAAACCAACGATTAGACTTGTCAGACCTTTGGATACGACTTGAACCGGGTTCAACGCTGAGATCGTAAGGTCGAAGGAAATGGTCGTTTCACTCACTTGTAGATGGATTCCGGATAATCGGAGTCTCCAGGTGGTATCAGCAGGTTGGTATCGTTGGTGGCTGAGGAGGTCGATCCCCTCGGTGATCTTGGGCCACCCTCGGTCTCGCCGATCAGGACTTCCGTCCGTCCATTTTGGAAGGGGCTGCTGGCTCGACGTTCGCCGGCTCTGCCGCCCGGAACGGGTTGCTGCGGAAAATCCAGTAAATACGGTGGTTCAGGAAAACGTCGCGAAAACCGGACACGTTAATGCGATAACGGAATTTACGGCCCACAAGACGGTCCTCGTTCCTCGGTTCGCCAAAGTTAACCGATGACTTTTGAAGCTTCCCACCTTTTCCCGGACTTACCAGTAAATTCGACTCCTCGGGACAACTTCGCTGCTTCTCCAACGCGTCCTTGCGGTCCTTCGCGTCGTCGTCGGCCGGTTTCGCGACGCCTTTGGGAACAGTCCCGTTGCTCAGCTTCGCCGGGACATTTCGATTCGCCGCCTCTCTGTTTGTTGCAGAAAAACAAATGGCTGTTAAATCTAAAACCAGCAGCATGCGCGGCACTTAATTTACGAGTCGAAAGTGAAGGTACATCCAACGCTCTCGCGTCTGTCCTTGAAATTTATGGGAACGCCAGTGCAGCTCCGTTTCTGTTGCGCGGGAAAACTGCACTGCGGAAAATTGATTATGTAAAATGACTATTTGTTTCTTTTAGTCGTAAAGCGGTTGATGTGCACTTCACTAAGTTTGGATGTACCTTTTTCGTCAATATAATCACGAATTTAAAATTGGCTGGTGCCTTTTACGTTCAAACTGTTCCCAAAGACAAAAGGGATTTCAATTTTCTTTACAGTTGACATTGCAGGTTTCATAACTGTGAATCAGTTAGTATATCATGCAATTTGATGCAATGTAATTTGTGCTAAATATTCTCGGAGACTCCGAAAATGTCTGCGAAGGGGGGAAAAGAAGAAGAAGAAAATAAAACAAAATTCAAAAATATCATTTATTAATGGACATCGTCACAATTCCGAGAATTTTTTTCACGGCTCGCGGATGACGCACTCGCTTCGAATATCCTTCGAACAAAAACTGCGCATAAAAACAAGATTTTCAGAGTGATCGTCATGCATCGCTTGCGCGAAATTATTCGTCCGTATCGTCGCACTCGTTTCGAACGCTTCTGATAAACAGTTTATTCAACACATTTCCAGGAAATATACCTGTCTGCGAGGGTGACCGTTATGTGACTGTTGGTTACGTCCTTCTTGGGCGTTTCGCCGGTGCTCGTCGAGGCCGACCCTTCGGTTATCTGTAAAATGCAAAAAAACACAAAAATTAAAATTAAAAAAAGAAAACTAGCATGCCTCTATTTATATATCAACAAGACAAAAAAAAATGCTATCATAACGTCTGACCCTCTGACTCAAACGTCACAGCTCGAGTTATTATTCCAAAACTGTACCAATGTTTTCCTTCATACACTCCAAAAATAATCTAAATAAATTAGATCGATTTCGCCAGCAAAATAGACCTAACGTCATTAATTAATAAAAATTAATCGTCCGTTACTATTCCTATTACTAAAAAAATTAATGTCCACGTGGCATTTTTTTCTCTACGCAAAAACCACGGCGCGAAATTGTCCGCGAATGGAACGCGCCGTAAATTCCATAGTAACGAGATGCTGGCAATTCCGGTCGGTACTCACCAGACGCCGTTCCGAGTGACTCCTCGGTCTCGTCTCGTTGGGTCAATTCCCGATAGCGAACAACCGGAACGACGACTATTACTACCGTCGATACACCGCGCGCTGTGTATTAGGAGCCGATGACTGTGCTGCACCGTTCGCTCGGTTTGCACTGCGGTTTGCGCTAAAAAGCTCGGCGACGGTAAATTAATCGTCGGGACGTTTCGTTTCGCGCTCGCGTTGCGTAACGAGGGTTCGACGGGGCGATCGGAAGACAGCGCGAAGTCGTGGCAGAAGCTTTAGAGGCCTCTTCTCGCTTCGAGGCGATCGACTCGGTACCATCGTCCGAACGTGGCGAACCACCGACCGAAAATAAACAATGAATAGGTATACGAATTAACGGAGGATAAATAACTCGCGATCCTTCCACACGCAAAGTGAACTTTTCTAATAATGATTACCAAATTCCAAACAATAAACTCGGTTTATTCCACCAGTCGGGCGATTTTGCCAATACTACAGATTCCAATGGTGAATTTTCAGAATTCATCTGACAGCTAAACTAATGACGCGGATTTAAGTTAGAAAAATCGTCGGGATGCCAGAATAAACCCAACTTTCCCGTACCGAATGTGGTAACCATTACCAGACACACTTCTCTCCGTGCATAACCAGAGATCTGCACGTCATCCAACGTTACCAATGTCCTATATATGAATTTATGCATATAGCGATAAATATGTATACATATACATGAAACGACAGCCAAGGTCGTGTATACATAATCGCGCAACGCGAGAGTTATACGCTGCTGCGATCCGTTCGCCTCTCCGTTCCCACTTTGCATTCCGCATTTCACGAGCATCGACCACCGCCGATACGTGAGAAACAGTTCACGTAACCCAACCGGCGCGATACATTCTGCCCGCGAATTCGAGCGAGAGTTTTTTTTCCCCGATGAGATATGAAACGCGGTGGCGGCTGCTGCTGCTGCTGCTTCGGCGGACCCTGAGGCACGGAGTTGGAATAACAGCTCTGGCATTTATTCGATAGTGCTTATTCTTTCCGCGGAGATGTGCCGCGTCTGGCGTAGTTGGAACTCCGGCAACTCGAGATTCCATTTTTTGTTTCATTTCGCAAATGTTCAACAGAAATGATATAACAATATAAAGATTTGGTAAAAAACAGTATTATCAGCGATTGAAGGTTCTGATAAGGTAGATCTACTGTTTGTGGTTACTCTGCCTATTGTGGCAATTTTTATTATTTTATGTAAATCATGTAAAAATAAACCGTTGAAAATCCGTGTATTCTCTTTTGGATCACTCGAATTTTGAAATTTCGAAAGATTGTGATTGGATTGAAGCCCAATTCGTAACATTATGGGGAATATTACACTTTCTAACAAAGTGTCGAGATGTGCGCGTCTCGTTTTATGCAACTTCATTTTGCCCCGTAAATAAAAATTCCTCAAGGCTACTCATAACTCACATTGGAACGAGGTTCATTTTTCAGACACAAAAATAACTCAACCCGGATTGTCAGACTCAAAGTGCAGCGCACGCGACACGAGCGCCATAAAATGCAACGGTGCAGCTGACGCGCTCGCGCGAGTTGTTTATTCTCACCTGCTGATGCAATATCGCCTGGATGTCCCTCGGCTGGATCTTCCTCAGTGCCGGTAACCTCTGCAGTCGTTCCCGCGCGCCTCTGAATCACACAATGCATATATCAGTCGCTTGCAATCGATTCGTTCGATATCCTCGTACCCGGAATACCTCGTACTAATTAATTAAAATTAATTAAAATCAATTTAAAAAAAGGTAGAGAAGAATTAAAAAAAAAAAAAAATGAAAAAAAGAGAGAATGGTTTCCGAGGTATTTTCCGTGATTTATCGAAAAAGTTTTCCTCACCTCTCGAGTGCGATAACCCAGGCGTCCCTTATCCGGTCGGCGTTCGGTCCGTCCAATTCTTCTGCCGACAGGACGATAGTCATTAGTACAATTGGAACGCAAAACTTTTCATCTCGGTTCTTTCCCCCCCCTAGGGTCGCAAACTATTTTCCCAGGATTCTCGTTCGGACTTATAATAACGAATTCGAGAGACGCTTTTCGCCATCCTTCTCGCGACTTCCACGAACGCGCGAATCGCTTCGCCTCCCTCCCGTCGCGTTATTGTTCCGCGCGAGCGAGACGGACGATGATTGAAGATGGGAAAAACGAAATCTCGGAGATTGTAATATCGGCGGAGAGGCGATCAACGGCGAACGGAATCGAAGACGCGCGACACGACGCGGGGAAATCGCGTCCTTGGGTATTCAGCGATGAATTTATCATCGCGCGGCGCCGTTTCGCAATTTGCCGGACGTCAGATTTTCTTGCTTTTCGACCCATCGTGAATATGCAGATTTTTTACAAATTTACGGTAACGTTAATTGAAAACGAATGAAAAATAAAGCTCATCTTTTAATTATCTGAAATTGATGAGGGTTATTTGCTTGTACATAAATATGCGGTTAATTGTTTCTATTTTTAAGTAAGGATGACGGATGAATTTTTATTTGTTTTATGGGTGATTTTGTTTTTATTTCATTGTTGGACATTTGGTAATAACTGCTTTTTATGTATGTGGAATATTAGGCAATTACTTCGGATTTTTAGGATACAGTATCGACTCATTGGACTCGATAAATTTGAGTCAGTGAAAAATCGAGGTTGCACAATTGAGTCATTAGGCTCGATTCAGCTGAATCGAGGCAATGGTTTCTAGTCGAGTCGAGTCGGTAGACCCGACTTAATCAACCTTTTGTCACTTCATGTACGCGCGAAGCTCGAGAACTTTTCGAGTCTGTGCCACTCGGATTCCCTTCAAATCGAAGGACGACGCACTTGACCTACCGAACGGATTTACGTGCTTCACTCTATCGGAGATAAAAGTTTGAAAAATATTTCTATGCAAAAAAAAATCATTCCCTTTCAATAATCCAAGTAGCACGTCAAACAATTTTTTCACCATCGAAAAAAAAGAAAAAAAAAAAAAAAGATTTCCATATTCCTGAAATCGGTGAAAATTCAAACGTTCGAAACTTTTTAATGATATTTATCCCGCAAACAACGACCATTATTTCATGCGAACAAAGTCGTCGGACAAAAGTGCAACTGAAAAAAAGAAAAGAAAAAAAAACAGAAAGCAATTAAATCCCTTTTTCCATCGATTCCCGCCAGGCGATAAATTTACAATCGTCGCGGCCGAGGGAGACAAAAATTGCTACACGGAGCGTGAATTTTGATCGATCAGCAGCGACAGGCGACAGACGTGAATCGCAGTGAAATTTGGCCGCTGTCATTCGCCGAATGGATTTGAGTGAAGGGAATACAAAAAAAAATGGTAAAAATACAAATAGAAGAAAAAAAAATGAAACGTCACGAGCGGAGAGAGAAGTTGCGGTACCGTCGACTGACGGGTCCTCGTCGTCGATGAACCTGATGCTGGACAGATCAAAGTGCCTAGCGACGTCATTGTCGGCGCTCGTCGTCGCGCGTCCTGCGCGATCGCCGTCCCCGATATCGTTCGGCGATAACAGCGGCAGCAATAATCGCGAGTCCGCGGACGCGAGTCTGTTGCCGATGACCGATCGGCCGAGATCGTCGGGCGTGCGCGATCGTCGCGGACGCGCGCAACTGCAGCGCGTGATTTTACGAAAAAAATCGCCGAGCTCGCGACTTCCGGTCGACAGCGGACGCGGCAATCGGCTCGACGCTCTTCCATCTCGTCTCTTCGTCGCCGCCGCGTCCGGCAATTTTTTTTCACCGTTTTCGCGGGTCATCGGAAACGACGAAAATCGAACTGAAGAATTTGATTTTTTATTTAAAGAAAAATAATAATTGTAGCGGATTGGAATTTTTAAATATGATTTTTCGAAGGGGATGGAGAACTTGACTTGGTTGAATCAGTGTCACATTTTTGCGATTCCTTTTTTTGTGTCAAACACTAGTGAGATAATTAATTGGACGATTAATTGAACGCTGAAAAATTATTTGCTTGACAATGAATTAATTGCGACTAGTTGACAGCTTGTAAACGACTCAGTCACCCAGAGTCTGTTTAATAAACCTTCCAATTAATAAAAATCCTCCCCAGCCACAATAATCAACCGATTAACACTATCGAATATCCAAATTTCCAGTTGCATTCAAAATCACCTTCAACCACAGTCAGTGTATTTAAAAAGTCCTCAGGATACAAAAAAAACTACCAAACCAACCCAACCAACTGCAACACTGATTCCCCGAAGCTCTCCAACCCCAAAAAAAAAGCGAAATTTTTGTTTCAAACAATGACTCGAATGTGTACAAAAGTCGCGAGCGCGGTGTATTCGTTTCGTTTATTGGCTGTCGTTACGCGTGCGAGACGGGCGCACGTGTCGCGGGAGATAGCGAACGACTAGAAAACTCCAAACGGCGGGAGCATCGCCGAGCATCACCGGCGTAGAAAGAGGAAGCGAGAAAGAGAAAGAGGGAGACAGAGCAGTACAGAATGATGGAGAGAAGGAGAGAAAGAGAGAGATGGAGCAGTACAGAATGATGGCGAGAAGGAGAGAGACAGAACGAGAGATGGAGAGAGACAAAACGAGAGATGGAGAGAAGGAGAGAGACAGAATGAGACAGAGAGACGAAGAGAAGGAGAGAGACAAAATGAAACAGAGAGACGGAGAGAAGGAGAAAGAGCGAGACACAAAAAGAGCTCATCTCTCTCGCTCATTTGGGCTCACTCTGCATACGGTAACCGCGATATAGCGTAACGCGCGGAGAGCGGACATGGGGAGAGGGCGCGGGCGCAAAATAGGGGTTTATATTTGGAACTCTCGGTCTCGGGCGGCGAGCGCGCGGCGCGTTGCGCGCTCTCTGCACTCTCGACGCGGCGGAAAAAAATACACCGGGAGATCGAGAGAAAAACGAGCGAGACGGAGAGAGAGAGAGAGGGGGGGGGGGGAAGAGAGACGACGAAGAAAATATCGAGGCCGAGGTGGAAGGAGCGACGGACGGAGAACGAAAGAAAGAGGAGCAGAGGCCCAATCTCCGGTGCCAAGACGTCGCCGCGAGGTTCAATGCACCGCGATTCGTCGGACGTGTCGATCGTCGTCTTTGGACCTGCGACGTCCGAGTCGGCTTGATTCCGATCGACCACCGTCGCCGCCGCGACCCTTTTTTTGACCCCGGGGAGGGGAAAATGCTGCCGGCGACAAAAGTGCGCCGCGAAATATATATATCGAGCGCGAAAAGTGCGCGGTGGAAAATAGTTTCGACGTTTGAACGGCAGTTTTTCGATGATAAGACGGTTTTTTTGATTGAGCAGATTTCGCGTTTTGGGGTTTGAGGATTTTTTTTTAATTTTACTGTGAAGGCAGAAGTGACTTTTTTAATTTCCTATTTATTTATTTATAAAATTCTCGAATATCTGTGGTAAAATTTTGGCTGCTATGGATTAAATGTGAAAGACGATTGTTTATCAAGTAAAAAAATTTCGGATTAGTAGAAATAATAAAAACTTGTTATTATTTTTTTTTTTCAATACATTTTTGTCGTCCGGTAACATTTTCTCGTGTAGGTATTCCCATTTGAGGTCCTTCGGGCCGTTGTACCGATAATTTTACAGCCTCGTTTCCAGCTTGACACCCGAGTGTAACATCATATTTTGGTCGCGGTCACCGGGCCGCACGTAGCCCAGTGCCCGTGGTTCGGCGCGGGCAATTTGTCCAAGAACTTGAAATTAAAACTACCAAACTATTTCGCGCTCGGTTGCGCGTCGGTTAACCGCGACGTCCGGCGTCGCGAAACCCAGCGCAGACTCTCGATATGCAGCACGAGAAATAACACCGCGCGATGTGTTCCACTTGAAAATCGAGAAACCTCGTTTTGCCGTCCCGTCGCGTTTCCATTCCATCGCGTACGGGCGAACAAACAAACACATATACAGATATCGCCCTTTCGCCCCTTAATTAACTTACATTTTCGATTAAAACCCCCTCCCCTCCGCTGCCGACTCGAGAAATTCAATTAACCGGAATTCGCGCGCCTCGCGGCTTCTGTGACACTGAACTCGCGTTCACCGAATCGCGGAATCCGCGATGTGCCCCGATTTCAATATTGCGATTCGAGAACAGAGGTCGCCGCATGTGTTCGACTCTGTGCAAAATTGCGAGTAACAAATATAATCGAACATAGCAAATTCTTTATCCTTTTTTTTATTTTTCACTCCGCCAACTGACATTGACACTGAACTCCGCGATTTCTATATTGGGATCCGAGAACAGAGATCCGCTCCTCGTTCGTTCGTCCTGTGCAAATAAAAATACGAGAAAAAAAAATGCCAAGAACTGATAACGAATTGATAGTCGCATCGAAAACATTTTTCGCTGAAGTGGCAAATTCTTCGCTATTTTTTGCTTTCACTCCGCCAACTGACACTGACACTGAGCTGCGACGTCTGCGCCGAATCGTGGAATGCGCTTTGCCCTGATTTCTATATCACGATCCGCCAATATTTTTTTTTCAATAAAGGAAGCGGCGAGTACGAAGGAGGGAAAAAAAAAACGAGCCACAACAGGATTTCGCTATCGCTGCGCGTGCGTTATTCTCGCTGATTTCCGGATCTGCATATATAGGTAATTTCACGAGCGATAGGAACCCGCACGACGATACCGACTGCGTCTTACGATTGTCGAGTGTGCGAAAAATATTAAAATTTCGTTTGTGATAAAATTGAAAAATATATCTTCTAAAAAATATTCCCCATCAAGATAAATTCGACCATTAAATGATACCTATACACGTCGAAAGAAATAATAATTTAATTAGTAATAATGAAAGACAATTTTTTTTCCAAAAAAAAATATAAGTCAAATTCATATTTATTTTCATTAATTACGTAAATTATCGCTGCAATTAATCAAGCAAAAAAAACATTCCCCGGAATTCCCGTTATTTTTTCCACCTCGCCAGAGCCCAGAGCCTCGAATATCGAATAACCGCTGAGCCGCGTAGCGCGCGGAGTTCGCGTATCGCGGTACTCGTTGCGAAATTCCGCGAGGAATTCGGCGGCGGACGATCGTCGGAGGAGCGACGAGGAAACGAAAGGAAGGAAAGTAAAGTAAAAGATTGACGGGCGGCTGGCGCGCGCGCGTGAGATCCGCGCACGCGGCAACCGGTAGCTGCGTCCGAGGCGAGTCGGAGGAAAATAATAAAGTGCGCGGCGCGGAGGAGCCGCGCACGCAGAAGACGAAGCGGGTGATGCGGCAGCCGCCGCCGCTGCGGCCGTCGCCACGAGGCCAAACCAGTTTCCTAACTGTACACAGTGAACGAAAGAGCGAGAGAGAAAGAAGAAGAAAAGAGAGAGAGAAACAAGAAAGAGAAAGAGAGAGAAACATAAAACAGAGAAAGAAAGAGAAAGAGAGGGAGAGAGAAAAGCGATATAAAGAGAGAGAGAAAAGCGATATAAAGAGAGAGAAAGAGAGATGGGAAGATAATGCGTGGCCACAACGTCGTTTGGCGTAGTAAGGACGTAAGTATCGACGTACACACGAGACTCGAGGGAAGAAGACAGCGACAGCCGCCGCGGAATCGCGGTCGCTGTGCTACACACGGGACTTGGCAATCGCGACGACGTCGACGAGGACGACGTCGACTTAACGACGAATGGCGCGCGATACGCCGAGCGATAACGCCCGACACTTTTCCTCGACTCGTTGGGAAAAATTGTTTAGAACGCGCCGGCTGGGAGAGAAAAAAAATATATACGCACATGCGGGAACAGCGCCGGCGCGACCCACATAGTAATCATCGCGAAGTACGCGAAGTCCAGAATGAGCGGTAAAACGATTGCGGCGCAACGCACACGTTTCATTATACGCCGGATGTAGGATTTTTTTTATTTTTTATTAGAGATTCGCGGAGGTTTCGTGATATTTGGGTTTTATGGTCTTGTAATTGGTAATTATGCGGCGCTTAGAGGCAAAATTAAAAATTGCACTTGTTCAGAAGATTGTTAGAATTATAGAAAAATTAATGAAAAAAGGGCAGCACACCATTTTTTTCATCGGGTTACATTTGTTTGAAATAAAGTAGGAAAATAAATGGAAAATCAATTTTGTGAAAAATCGTTTATCTATTAATTTTCTACCTTTCCAACAAATACCCAAATCCTCAATTTATTCATATTTCCCAATCATCATCGTATCAAATTATTAAAAATCGATGTTTCCAATAATTTTACAAAATGTCCTCTGTGTTTATTAGCAGTGGTATTTTTCGAGTTCCAGCGAGTCGAAACTTCTGGCCGAAAAAGCTGCGACGACAAATCATCGAAAAAATTAGCATATCGCTAAGACGACGACGACGGCGTTAACCAGTCTCGCGAGGAGACACGACGGTCGGTCGCTTTCGTGGCGATAAAAAGCGACACCTCTCGCGGTGCACGCGGAGCGTCAGCGTCGTCGTCGGCGAGCTCGAAAAACGCTGGCGAGCTAACCAGCTGTTCAAACTCGAAACGAGCGAAGCGCGCTCGGCGCTCAAATGCGCTCGGCGGACGCGATCGAGGAAACGAGCGACGCCGAGCGACCAAAAGAGCGAGAAAGAGAGCGACGCCGAGTTACGAAGAAACGACACGAGTGGTCGTTGTGTGTCGTCGCGCGACTCTCTCGGGTGGGATTTAGCGTCGGTGCATTCCTCGTTTGCTTTCATGACTCTTGTGCAAGTCGTGTATCGAGTCCGGAGCGTCGTAGGTTCGAAAAATCCGAGGAAGAGTAGAGTAGAGTAGAGTAGAGTAGAGAGAAAGCGAGAGAGAAAGCAAAAGAGACAGACCCTGGTAGAAAATCTATAGCATTACATTTGGCCTAAGCCAGGCCCTGATCAGGTTCGGATAAGGATGAGACGGCCCTAACCAAATCCAGTCTACACTGTTTAAAATATTTTGTATGACTTTCCATTACGAGTAATGGAAGCCTGTTTACATAAACTGGTCCTCTATTTATATTAAATACAACATGCAAGTGAAATGTAAAATCCTACTGTATTTTCTACCGAGTCACATAAAAATTAAAAATGTTACAACACACGTGTGTTCGATTTAATATACCAGTTGACGAATAAAATTTTTAGTAATGTAAATCCTCAAACATTTTTAACAGTGTAACGTCGAGTGTAACCCCTGGTGAAAAATCTGTAGCGTTGCAATAGGTGCTAGACAGGACCTGTCCTGGTCACCCCTACACGCTTGAGATTTTCCACCAGGGAACGCTGTAAATTTTCTACCAGGGGAGGGAGAAAGAGAGAAAAAGCGAAAAAGACAGAGAGCGAAACAGTCGGTGAAAAATGATCTCGGACGTCGGCGCGAGTCTCGCGTTCCGTCACTTTCCCTCTTATTTTCCTGCACGGAGGTAGCGGCCCTTCGCATCAGCCGCCCCCCCTGCAAAACGCGCGAGATGAGAATCTCGCGCGTCTCCCCGTTCGCCGTTTCGCCGCTCCGCGCGCGCGGGATATTGGCCTCTTTCCGCTCGCGCCGCTCGAAACTCCTTCCGACTCATTGTTCCTTCCTTCCTTCCTTCCTTCGTCTCCTCATCGTTACGCTTTTTTTTTCTTCCTCCTCCATCACGCGCGTAACGTCCGCCAGGCTTCGCAGAACGCGCCACCCACGCCCCCTGCGCCCGGTTTCCTCCTCGTCGTCGTCTCCGTAATTATGTAAACACGGATTATGCCTGCTCACGTATATAAACGCGAATCGCGCGACGCGAATCGCCGCAGAAACGAAGGTGAAGTCATAGTTATTCAGTGGCGGCGAGAATTGCGGAGAAATTATTGTTGCGGTGGCTTCGTGGAATTTTTTGTATTTATTTTTCATTATTTAAAGACTGTTTAATTAAGGATATATATTTTTTTATTTATACAGAGAGATATTAAATTTCAGGCCGAGTAGCCAATTTACATTAATTGCCGCGAATGACGCGAATAAGTTTTTGCTTTTTCATACACGTCAGTGGGATGGAATTTACGATGCCGAAGGCAGATTGATGCGTCTGAGATGCGATGAAATCTGGTGGCGCGAAAACGTGTAATTTGCGTGGTTAATGGATAGAAAATATTAGGCCGCGATTCTCGGCTGTTTTTCGCGGTGAAGCCGGAAGGTTAACGTCACTTTCACCACGGTTCAAAGCTATTTTATAATATCCAAGCTGTGCTGCAATATTTAAACCGCATATAGAGTGAAAACAGCAGTGATATTTTCCTTCCCGGAAAAAAAAATCTTCATTTACACTCAATTATCTCAACTGTTACGTAGTCTTGACTCGACTGAAATTAACCTGTCGATTCACTGCCAAGCGCGCAACGTTTTTTCTCACTAAACAACAAAGCATAAATTCGCGTTTTCTAAGAACATTTCGCAACCCATCCACTCGGAAAAACAAGAAGCATCAGAATGAAACGCGATTGAACCGCTAAATAAAAATCCCCTCAACAATAAAATAAATCATACGCAACATAAGCAAATTATTTTTCACTAACCACAAAATTAATCCTCTCGGGGTAAAAAAAATCCTCGGCACTTTAATCCACAGCGAGAAAAAAAAAACAAAAAATCCGTCAACGACAAAACCAACACTCGCGCACGACACAGAAACACAGGACACAAACACAGGAGAAACACGAGGAGATCGACACTGGAGAACGATCGGAGCTGAAGAAGTCGGAACGGAACAACAACGTCTTATTCAGCGTGTGTACACGTTGCAGTTCGTTGCATTTCCTGGAGTGCTGGCGATTCTCTCGCGTGGAAGCGCCATATATATACAACACTATACATACACGTATACACACAGAGTGTATATACGTGGGTTATATCGCTCGCCTCGGTCGTTCGTTCGCGCTCGCGCGCGCTCGGTTAAATGCAGCGTCCGTCAGGTAGAACTATCCGCTGAATATCCAGCTGGAATAACTCGCACGAGCCACGACGACGACGACGAAGACGACGACGACGTCGACGACGGCGACGAGCCACGAGAGTCTCCTCGCTTGTACCGCATAACTGTTAAGGCCCCGGCCAGCGGAGTAACCGAACGTGTAAACCGAACGTATATACCGAACCGACCGAACCGACCGAACCGACCGAACCGAACCGAACGAAAAGCGTCGTGCCGCGCAGTCTTCCTCGTCCTGCGGTCGAGCTATATACTGTCTCGTTGCTGTTTTGCCGTTGCCGTTGCCGTTGCCGCGTTGCCTCTCGCGCGAGCTCGTGTTCCCCTGCGCTGGGCTGGCTGGCTTAGCTGGCTGGCTGGTTGGCTATCTGGCTGGCTGGCTTTCACTCCCACCTGGTGGCATTCACGGATCCGCCTGAACGCGCGCGGGGGGACAGACCCCACCGAGGCTCGCCGATCGCCGCGAGAGTCGGGTACCACGCGCGTCTCCTCTCTCTCTCTTTCGCTCCTCTCGAAATCTCCTCCGGCAACGCCGGACCTTCCATCTCATCCGGACGCGCCGGTTCGGTCAGCGCGACGTTCACCTCGGCGCTGGGCACACGTGGCCTCGTCTCGTGGCTCGTCGCCTTGTTGTGCCCTGTGGGATGACTTCGAGAGTATGATTTACATTTTTTTTTTTTGGGTTTCTGGCTTAGGAGGCAACGACCGTGGAGTAGTTTTTTTTTTGAGACGTCTTGCGGGTTTATTGTGTCATCATTGCCGTCATTTTGGATGTTAATGTTCCGCCCGGAGATGAGGAATTAATTTGAGATTTTTTTTAGCTTTTTTTAGAATCGTTTTAGTTGTGGAAAATTAATTTTTAGAGGTTAGATTTTTGGGAAACGTATTTTTAATTAAACCCTTGCGAACCCTTGTAAACCGTAAACGGAATAAAAAATGTCGACGTGATTTATGGACTATCGGAGTTCTGGATACAATTCTTGTGGGATAATTAACATAAAGTCGTGGACGGTACGAGCGTCCGGCGACGCCGGAGCGCTTCCACTGTCGCCTGGCGAACGTTCGTCTGATCCCCGCTGGCTCGTACCACTGGCTGATACCGACCGAGCGTGCTGAGTGACAAAAACACGTTTGCCCGGTGGTTAAAAATCATGAACGACAATAACAAGTATTTTTTTTGTAAATCCGAACTTTTTCTACTTGGAACCCCAACAAAAATATTTTTTTTTTCAATGAAAATGTTTACAAAAAAAAAGTTGCGCAAAAAATAAAATTTAATGTGGAAATCCTGAGTATGATTTTTTCATAATAATGAATATGAACGTATGGAAGGTTTGCAGACAGCGGAACGTTTCCACTGTCGCCTGGCGAATGTTCAGAATGTCTGATCCCTGCCGGCTCGTACCACTGGCTGATACCGACCGAGCGCGCGCAAAGTGGCGAATCCGCGTTCGCCTGGCGTTTCAACACGGCCGGACGTATCTACTGTTGTTGCTGGTGTTCCAGCGAAACCGCCAAGAGCGAGATGAGCGCACTTGGCACGACGCGCGCGACACGAGTAGGCGAGCACCGTGTTCGCTCACGCGTTCTAATAAACACGCTTCGCCAGCTCGCACGTCTATCCAATATTCAAAAGCCACGTAACGCGCGTATCCACCTCATCCTCGAACTCGCTATTATTTATACGATAATTAATTCCCAAAGGCCGATTAACCGAGAACGCGTGGAAAAATATTTGCGGGGGGGATGACTACCGGAAAGATTAATTTTGTTTCATGTCGCACGACGACTCACTCATTTTGTTCCCCGTCCTTCGGGTCACCTGGAGACTTATCGTTCCCGACTTGATGCACTGAAATGGAGAAAAAAGAGCAACGGTATTAGTGAACGTCGAAAACAATTTATAAAGTCGAATTAATTGCGAAGGTAAAACGATCAGAATTTGTAAAATATGTAACTGTCTTCGCTGCTGTCAATGATCAGTTATATATCTTTTTTACTAGCTTCACAAAGCGATGTAATTAATTATTAAAGAAATATAAGAAGTATCGAATTGATTCTGATGCAAGAGATTCAGGTAAAAAATTCAGAGTTAAATTGACTCATGTTCACTGCAGTCAATAATCAGTTATCAATATATTAAGTTTTTCAAGGAATCAGTCAAAAGCAACGTTACCCACGTTTTTTGTGGCGAAATAAAAGTCACGAGGACACGAGTCGTTTTAAACAAAAAAATCCTGCATCCCAATCAATTACGTAACTAGTTGCGCGCTCGTCGCGCAGTCAAAACAATAACACCGTTTATTTCCGTCAGGACCGAGCGATCTCGCCCACTGATAATTCTCGCGTGCTGAATCATTTCCTGGCCAAGTGAGATCTCGCGCGCTGTATCGCGAATCGTATATGCGCCGACCCGTTGCACCACGCGAGAAATTCCACCGCGCCGACAAACCCCTCACCTGGTGTATGTGCGCGCTGACTTCGGCATCGGTCGCGTTCTCCAGCGTACGACCGTTGACCTCGAGGATCTCGTCGCCGACTTCCGGATTGTCCGCGTTGTCGGCGGACGAACCTGCGCATCGTTGAAATTCAACATTATTACTATTATCATTATTGTCACAGCACAATTAACTTCACAATGCCGAGCGTGGGCGTCAAAATTAATCACGGATAAATAGTCACGCTGATAAATGTAACAATGAATATTTTTACATCCAAGCACAAATTTGTTCAACAAAAAAAAAATCACTACAATGCGGCATATTAATACTTTTTTTTACTCAACGAATCTAATTGAAAATTCCGTAAAAAAATATCTGCGATATGCAGCTACTTTTTCAATTGCTAAAATAAAAAATGGTATGTTCAACATTCATCCGAAGTTGACTCACCGTACAGCTTGATCTTCCCATTGTCGTTCATCAAAATGATGATGTATCCTCCCAGGTCGACCATTTTCGCGATTTTTTTTTCTCCTCACTTTCATAAAAAAAAACACCACTACCACTGCCGCAACAACAAACGACGCCTATCCGCGACCCTTGCGCGTATTTATAGTAACTCTTTTATTCTTCCCGCGTCGCGCGCGGGTATACTCGCGGCCGCCCCCCGCGCTCTCGCGGCGACTCGTTGGTGCATCAACAGTAGCCCGAGAGCCCGGCGAGTGTCGGTGGTGCACGCAATTCTGCCCCAATTCCGGCGGCACCAAGGCCGAGCGCGTAACTCGTCGCGCGGTCTCGCATCTCCCGCGATTATCTCACTCTCCTGATCCTGATCCTCGTCCCGCCCCCCTCGGCACTACTCCTGCATGTCACCCCCGCGCTGCTGCCGCCGCCCCTCGCGGTTTCGCCCTTTGCACGAAAACTACCCCCAAAAAAATAAAAGGCTCACCAATTTTTTTTTTTAATTACCACCAACTATAATTCGTCCCCTCTCGTTTTTTCTCACCCCCTCCACTCCTCCTGCTTGTGGCGTAAAATTCCTCGTCGGATTTTGTCACTAGAGAGTTCACAGCGCGACCCAGTGCGCCGCGAGCCTAATCCGCGTATCGCAGTCGCACGCACACTGCATCCGGCCTCAGCGGCGGCGGCGGCGACGACGACGACGCGCGCGCGACGTTTCTCTCCCGAATATATCCGCGCGTCGCGCTACCCTCCGTTGCCTCTCGCGCGAGAGGGATGACGACGCTGCCTCTATAGCGAGCGCCGCGGGAGATTGCGATGTGATTGCGCGCGCGGCCGAGCGGTCCACCCGGCCTCCCCCCTCGGCCACCCTCGCTCCCCCCTCGCGAGCGCCTCCCGCCCCCCGCACAACAGCATCAGAATGGGCACACGGCGCGCGCACTGACACAGACGACACTGAGACACACACACACACACGTCACTCGTCACACACGGACACACGAAACACACACACGGAGCGAGAGAGCGACACGCGACGCAACCGACTCGTGGAAAATACAGCAGCTCCTGTCTTCTCACAGATTTTTTTTTTTTTACGTAATAACTCGCGTCACGGGACGAGTGTTACGCTGATAACTGATATTGTCATTGTTCTTGTTCACTACGTATCGTGATTAAATATGATTATCGTTTATCGTCGTTATTGTCACGATTATAATCGCGAATGCAAAATCGATTTTTTTCCCAGCGGTTTATTTATTATTATTATTATTATTTTTTCCCAGCGTCGAAATTTTTTATATTATTCAGAAAAATCTATTTTCTTGTTTTGAATTTTCTCGCGACTCGTCACGTGCACCAAGTCATTTTTTCGCCCCGTAAAATTTTCAATTTTCTCGTTTCTCTCCACGTTCCTCGCCGTTTTAACGATTATTCCGCGTGTTTATTACTCGTCTCGGTGAGAAATACCTTCGCGCACCGCGTTCAACGTGTCGCGCCCCGGAGTGCGGAGTCTGCGGTCTCGCGGATTTATCTTCACGACCGCATTATCGCTGTCCACGTCCCAGAGACGATATTCTCCGTCCGATATCCTCGCGGTGTCGTCTCTCGGGGATATTTCCGAGCGCTCGCGGTTTTCTCATCGATTGCGGGGGCGAAACTTACAGAACGCTCTCGGCGCTCTCGGCGACGACCGCGACGGTTCGTCGTGTCAGTCGCGTGCGGTCCGCGGGGTCGCGGAGCTTCCGTCCGTGGTCCGAGTTGCTTCTGCTGCTGCTTCTGCTGCAGCTGCTGCTGCTGCTGATGCTCGCGCCGCGCGCCCGAGCAGCGCCGGAGTCGCGGACACCACCCTCGAGGCTCTCGAGTCCGGCAGCGGCTGCGGCGTCGACAGCGCGCCGCGATCCTCGCGTAGCGGTGGTCGGCCGCCCGTGCGATTTCCACGTTGCGACCGTCTCGTCAATGCGGCAGCGACGACTTCGCGCCGATAGCCGACGATTTCGCGCGGGTGTCGTCGTCGTCCTCGTCGTCGTCGTCGTCGTCGTCGTCTTTGTCGTCGAATCCGGTGAGAGAAAAGCGACTCGCAGAAGCGAGGCGTTGTCGTCGGTCGTTGAGCTCGGCGGCCGCGTTAATAACCGAGCAGCCGGGGACGCGCGGAGCATCATCCTCGGGCCTCTGCGGCGCGCCCGCAGGCGATAACCCTACTGCCGCCTATCAGCGACAGGACGGCCTCGCCGCCGCAGCCGCCGAATCCCGCGTTTATCGTCGAACCCACGAATCGCACTGACACGCGGGACATGGGACACGATCCCGGGCCACGGACATGGGACACACTTTTATTTATTTATTTCTTCCCTCAAAATCCACCTCTCGACGTAGCTACGATGACGTATCTTCCACCCTCCTCACGTTTGATTCGCTGCCTTTTTTTATTGAAAAACAAAATATTCGTAACATTATTTCCGTCACATTTATAATATTATAATTAACATTTATATTACTATTACTAATATTATTATTCTTATTATTATATTTATTAATACTATTATTATTATTATTACTATTATTTTTGTCGAGTGTATCGAGAGTAAAAGGCACGAGCGACCGCCGCGAGAAACCGACTGGCGCACTCGAACGACCGACTGACTCGTTCCCGGCAGTCGACGTCGCCGCCGCCGTCGTCGTCGTCGTCGTCGTCGTCGTCGTCGTCGGCTCCGCCGTCGCCGTCGTCCTCACGACGAGCCGAACGCGTGCGCCCGCGCAACCTCCGTTTTACTCGACCCCTTCTCTATCCCGCGGCTCGTCTCCTCTCTCGCCGCGTACAGAGCGCGGCGCTCGTCTATCTCGCATCCCGCGGCGGCAGCAGCATCAGCGGCGGCGGCGGTATCAGCATCCCCCCGGCGAGTAGGCAGCCGAGAGGACAACCCCTGGCGCGAGAAAGCCGAGGCTTCGACTGTGTGTTTCGCCGTCCTCGTTGCGCGCTCGCGCGCGCACCGCTCTATATGCACCACGGGGTGGGGGTGAGGCTAGGGGTGAGGGGTGGGAGGGGTGGGAGCGGAGAGAAAGGAGAGGGGCAACGGGAGAGGAGCGAGCGAGTGAGGGGTAATAGGGAGGGGTCGGAGAGGGGAAAATCGGAGTGGAGGGCGAGGGAGGGGAATTTTCTTGAATCGAGGGGAGGGTTGGGGTGAGGGGGGGGGGGGGGCGAGGGGCGAAAAGCGCCCTCGACTAGAACAGTCTCGGGGAATCCTGGAGGGCGAGTCGAGCCAGGATCTATTTCCTAGCTTTTATCCTCCATTCCTCCTGCGCACACACGCCAACCACCCCCTTTTCCACCTTCCCCCTCCCTCCACCCACTCCGTTTCACCGTCGTCCTTCTCTCTCTCTCTCTCACTCTTTTTGCCGTCCGCAGGCGGCGGGTGCCGACTCCCTTCAGCGCTTTTCCCACCCCTGACGCGATCGCCCAACTTACCCACCGCTCTCTCTATCTCTCTTTCTCTCTCTCCCTCGGCAGGACCGGCGCGAAAGCGCGCGGCCCGAGTTTCCGGCTCTCGCTTTTCCGGCAGCGCCTGGCGCGCGAACGCCGCGACGGAACTGCGCGCTCGGAAATTTACGGTGAATTTTCCTTTTTTTTTTTTTGATTTTCTTTCCTCCCGTTCCTTCGCTGCGGTGGGGTGAGTCATTTTTTTCATTTCCGACTCCGCGTCGTTGGGGGGGTTAAAGACGCGGAATGCGTTATCAGGAGAGGTATAGCGATGAGCGCGAACGATGTTCGTGCGATTTCTTCGATTTAATGCCATTTCCGGTTGCGTTCTCGAAAAACGGCGGAAAAATTACGCGGGGGAATCGCGCGTCACCGAAGAAAGAGAATTTTCTTTTTTTTTGGGCGGCAATTTCTGACAAACTGTTCGACCAAAATTTTTTTTTTTTTTTCAAAATCAACTAAAAAAGGGTTGTAACCAGTATTTTCAGGGGTAGAATATGCGACTTGAGAACGATGGTATAGGTTAAAAGTCGATATTTTGAAAAAATAAATTTCGTGACCCCGATTTAGGCGGTTTTCGGCCCGGCGGCCAGATCTACGATTTTTGACAAACTGTTCGGCCAAACATTTTTTTTTTTCAAAATCAACTAAAAAAGGGTTGTAACCAGTGTTTTCAGGGGTGGAATATGCGACTTGAGAACGATGGTATAGGTTAAAAGTCGATATTTTGAAAAAATAAATTTCGTGACCCCGATTTGGGCGGTTTTCGGCCCGGCGGCCAGATCTACGATTTTTGACAAACTGTTCGGCCAAAAATTTTTTTTTTCAAAATCAACTAAAAAAGGGTTGTAACCAGTGTTTTCAGGGGTAGAATATGCGACTTGAGAACGATGGTATAGGTTAAAAGTCGATATTTTGAAAAAATAAATTTCGTGACCCCGATTTGGGCGGTTTTCGGCCCGGCGGCCAGATCTACGATTTCTGACAAACTGTTCGGCCAAAAAATTTTTTTTCCAAAATCAACTAAAAAAGGGTTGTAACCAGTGTTTTCAGGGGTAGAATATGCGACTTGAGAACGATGGTATATGTTAAAAGTCGATATTTTGAAAAAATAAATTTCGTGACCCCGATTTGGGCGGTTTTCGGCCCGGCCAAAAGCCAAATGATGCCAAAAGCGAAATTAATTAATAAAAAAAGAAATAAATGAATATAAAAAAAAATCCTCTATTCATATAATTACCTGTTCCGCTGTTAAAGTCGATCAGATATTTTCTCGCGAACAAAAACAGTACCGCAAATGACCCAAATTCAGCGAGTCAATTGAGACTCGAGTCGCGAGGAATAATTACGAATATGCAGCTGCGACTCGATTATAACGCGAAGCCGCTGCAGCCACCTTAATAGAAACCTCGTCCCTCCGCACTTTTTCTCGCTCTTTCTCCGTGCATACAACGACGCCAGCTTTCTGCACCCCCCAGCGGCCTCGATTGTCTATTTTCTCTTACCCATCGTCCATCCCCTTCTACCTCTCACTCTACCTCCCTTTTTCTCACTCTCCATGTTTACTTTCCTTTGTGACGAGTCTCGGCCGCCTCTTGTTTATCTATTTTTCCACTCGTCCCGCGCGGGCACGAGTGACACACATAATTGCCGACTGCACACTGCAATGACCTCGAGGATCTCAGAGTCCGTCGGTCGCGAGGGCTGCGTGCATTATTAACGGGGACGCGGGCCTCCTGTTCTCATTATTGTTATTATTATTATTGTAGTAGTATTGCGGTAAATGGTCGGGGATGACGGCGGAAAGATTTCTTCATTTCTTCATGTCTTCTCCTCCTATCACTCCATACCTGCACTCAGTTAAGCTAACCTAACTTCCAATGCGCCCGCAGCCGACTTAGCTACACTGCACTGAGCAAAGTAATTACTCGAAATTAAATGTACGCATGTACTGAAAGTTTTTATTTATAAACTGGTGTACTAAATGTACTATGCAAGTGCGAGGTCATATTTATTTTTGGTGCAGTGATTATTATAATTTGCTTTCATTTTACTTTTGAAGCACTTTAATTTTTTTAATTTACTCAAATTTCATTGCAACCTTAATTTAATATCATAATCGTATATTTAATTTAATTGACGAGTTTATGAATAAAACTTTGTGCAGCTAAGCGGTCACCCATCCAAGTTGTGGTCGCTAACAATGCTGTGCTTAAGTTGGGGGATCGCCGGAACCGCATCAGTGTCGGTGATGACGGCGGAAAGAATTGGAGCAGGAAGAGAGAGAGACAGACGGAGAAACTTGCGCTGCAAGATAAACGCACGAGGATGATTCATTTCCTATACGAAAGTTCGATGAGATTCTCGCGTTATTGTCGCCGCGGTGTCACCGCGAGACGGGTGGAAAATGAAGCGGAAGCCTCGGCCAAGGTCTCCGCGCGGGCTTTTCACCGCGCGCATTGCAACTGCTGAAGGAGCTTCAGCTGATGTGCGACGCCTGCTCCGAGCCTGCCGAGCAATTGTCAGCCCGGCGAACACGATGAATACGCGGATTTCTCATTGTCGAGTCTTATTTATAGCCGTGAGCTGGATCGTGGTAATTAAAATGAAAAGCCTTTACCATATTTCTTTAATCAACATTATTATTTTCATTTCACTGTCGATTGACGATAAATTATTAGATCTGCGATATTTTTTTCGAATTTTTTTTTTATACATTGACTTGAACAAATAAATAATTTTGTGAGTGCATTTTTTTCGTTGTTGATTTCGCAAGGAAAATTCTGGCGGCCCGGCCGAAAACCGCACAAATCGGGGTCACCGTAGGTTAAACAGTGCTGCAGCGCTAATTAAGAAAAACTGTCAAATCTCGCGCTGTTAAACAACGAACGTATCTTGGCGGTCCACGACCAATCAGAGGCCGAGTTACATCGACAACAATGGTTGCTCATGCAATTTTTAATAGAGGAGAATCATCGTTACCGAGTGTCGCGCGAATTAAACTTTTGGCTGGGAATGTATGGGCGATGCGTCCTTAGAGCTAAAGAGAAAAGGAGCGAGCGTAGGGATGCGAAAAGCTCGGCTGAGCAGCAGCAGCAGCAGCCACTGCCGGGCAAGCGGAGGTCGCGCGAGCGAGCGAACAAGAGAATGAGGGACAGAGACAGAAAGAGACAGAGACAAGCCGAGAGGCCGAGAGCGCGAGAGAGAAAAAACAGAGGGAGAGGAAGAGAGACAGAAGACTCTACTATAGCGAGAACGAGAGAGAACGAGAGAGAGAGAGAGAAAGAGAAACAGAAAGAGAGCGAGAGAGCGAGAGAGGCCAGTGTGGCTTTGTATGCGAGAGGTGGAAGTGCGAGAGATCAATATGGGGGATCGAGTCTCTCTCTGCGCGCTGCCCACTTCTCTCTGCCTAGATGCTTCTCGTCGTCGTCCTGTTACACGTTACGTGCAGCGTGCAGCACTATACGGACTCGCTTATAGTCGGCCGCTACTACGAACTACGATACTGTACTATTTGTACGGTATCGCGTACAGGTTGCGAGAGGCAACCTGCACGACATGTATATATGTATGTTTAATATATATATGCATAAGTTATGAGGTAGCACCTCATAACCTGCGCTACATCAATGTATAGGTAGCTACAACCTAGTGATGCTTAATATTCTCCCCCACCCCTCCCCCTCACCCTTCCCCACCACATTAACCCACCCTCCGCTGGCCAATGAGAGTGCACACGGTAGATCCCGACGAGTAGGCCGCATCCAACTATCCTCGTCGCGAGCCTTCGTCACTCTCTCTGAGTGTGAGAGAAAGAGAGGGAGAGAGCTCTCGATCTCTCTTTCTCTGCGTCATCGCCTCTAAATTCAATTTCTAAACTCAGCGAAGGAAAATTTCATTTTCCCATACATCGCCCATGGAAGCGATGTATGAAAACCTCTGAGGCTTTTGGTCTCTATCTCCGTCCCTCTCGCACACTCGCTCCGAACCTCTTTCAGTCTCTTTCCGTCTCTCTCGTAATTCTGCTGCTCCATCGAACCTCCGAGCACGAGCTTACGGGATCCGACAAATTGTTTTATCATATGAGGTATGTTTAAATCCATTTGGTTTGTGTGTGGCGGTGAAACGCACTGAATTAGTTGTGAAATCTTCGAATATTGAATTCCAAGATAGTCTATAATGCACGATATGTATCGTATAGTTGGTAATAAAATTTTCATCGTCTGGTATTTAAATCTGATTTCAACTACGGAAATTAAAGAATAATCCTAAGTCATCAACTTTTAATATGACACTTTTTTTATTTCTCAGAACCGAATATTACAAAAATTTGATGTGAATATTTCATTTTTTTCAGCACCGTCGGTAGCCGCTTCGAATTTTTAATGCAATTGCTCGCTCCGGATTTGAGTGGGGTCGCGAAAAATGTTGGCGCCTGCGACGCGAGCCGAGAGTGCATTTTAAAAAACACACAGCAAAGGGTTTTTCGCGCAGAGATACGAACGTGTAGACACGTAAAACGCTTCAATTTAAGGACACTCCCGGGAGGGAGAGAGAGAAAGAGACGGAGAGGAAAAAAAAACGCGCTGAGCGTAAGAGAAAAAGATTGGCCGAGGGAGAAAGCGAGAAAGCCGACTGCGAGAAAGAAAGAGCAGAGAAGCATCAGAGAGAGAGAGAGAAAGAAAGATGGCGCGAGAGCGAGAGGGAAGGAAAGAGGGAGAGGGAGAGAGAGAGACTTGTTGCACCCCGGCGTCGCGCAATCTCACGCTAATTGTGTCCGCAGGGCGCGAAGCGACGTCTTCGGCGCGGATCTCTCTCTCTCTCTCTCTTTCCCTCTCTCCGCGGGTGCTAAAAGGGCTCCCTTCTTCGCAATTTACCATCGGCGACTGCAGAGACGCTGAAGTAGCGGAAAATTAGCGACGCTCTTTGAAGATTTTTCATCTCTTTCTTTTTCCACCCAGTTCGAACTGTCTGCATCGCGCGGGAACGCAGCACTCGGCTGCGGCACATTAGTCACCCGTGACTGCGTTGCAATAGCTCGCGGCCGGTTGTCTATATTTAATTCCGGATTACTCGCATCCCCAGTCGCATATCCCGCGATCGTTATGAAACGCTGCGTTATGCGTGTGCGGCGGGGGACTCGACGTGGTCGTTAGCTGCGAATTATTTCGTCCCGTTTCAGACGTCGATGATTATACATTCGGAACCGTTGTCGTCGTTAACGTCGGCGTTCTATTGATAGCATTCGGGATTAATGTCGTCTGCTGCGAACGCCGCGAGCTGCGTAAACAATAACAACGCGAGATAATTGAGGTTAAGTTCGGGGGAGGGGATTTTCTGAAGAAGAAAAAACATGTTTCTCAGAGGAGGAAAAAATAATGTTTCTCGGAGGAGGAAAAATAGGGAACGAGAACTTCAGAATTTACAGAGGCAACCAACGGCCTTGCCGTAAAAAAGTAATAAAAGATTAGCTACAGTTGGATAGTCACGTTTTACCTTTCCGAACGATCCTTCGTTGCGAATGTTGCGACCAGCGAAAACCGGCGGCTACGATTTTCCGGAACGCCGATTTGACTTGTGCGCAGGGCTCCAACTGCCTGAACCTCGAGTCTGTTTTCCATTCGGGCGAACGGCCTTACCGACTGAGCCTCCGCGCGAATGCGAGGGAGCCATAAAGCCGAGAGATCGAGGACAAGGACGGACGATCTCGGTGGACCTGGGGATGAGATTTCATTATCATTATCATTATCATTATCAGCGTTTTTCAAACCTCCCAAAAAATTCCTACCGAAGTTCATTCGCAAATCCATCGTGCAAACTTATTGCCGCGCGAATTATTTTCAATGATCTTCAAACACTCCCATAAAAAAAATTTCGTCAGAGTAGACGTACCTTTTTGGCCATCTTAGGGCCAATTGTGGCCACCAAATTCAAAGAAATAAATCAAAACATTTAATGGAATAAAAAAAATCGCCGGGTAGGTCATTCAGTGAATTAAAATGCATTTGGTAAAAAAATCAACGTGCAATTGTGGGGAAAAAATAATTTGAAGATTATAATAAAAATGGCCACAATAGGTACACGGGCCACTAATGGTACATCTACCCTATCATAAACAAAGCAACAAAAGTTCACACTCGTATATCAGTGTTAGTTAAAAAAATCAACGTGCAATTGTGGGGAAAAAATAATTTGAAGAATATAATAAAAATGGCCACAATAGGTACACTGGCCACTAATGGTACATCTACCCTATCATAAACAAAGCAACAAAAGTTCGCACTCGTGTGTTAATTAGAAACGTCTGCGAAGTGACGCGAATACCCCGAACATATATACCGGCTGCTGCAGTTCGGTTGCCTAGCTACGGAGATAAAATGGCGCATGGTCAGTGTATCAGCTGGTGTGCATCGCCGTCGCAGCTAGTCGTCGCCCCCAGTGCATCCTCGCTCGATAGTCTCGCGCGTCGTAGAGCGCGGACACGCGCCTCGGTCGGGCCTCTTATCAACTGTTGTCAACTGTCAAACGCGGAACTTCTTGCGGCGTGACACTCGCCGCCCACTGAGCGTTATAGTGATCGTTAAAAAAAAAAAACCGAACGAGCGGAAACACCGTCGTAGCTTCCAGTGGTTTCCACTTTCAGTGAGGAATCGACGCTCGACGTCGTCGCGCGTGTCGCATTTTTACGTGGTGAGTATTTTATGTTTGTAAATTAGAGATTATGATATTATTAAAACATCCTGCGCGTCAATTCAATTGAATTCAGTTATTAGCTCGGCCGACAGTACGAGGAACGTACGTCCGACGATGAACCTGACGATGAATATCGAAAACGTTCGCCTTTGTTCTCATCGTGCTATATGCATCGCGCTGCTTTGTTTATCTCGTCGTGGTTTTATTTTCCGTTGCCTCGACGCGCTTCGTCATCGTCCTTCTACGACGGTTCTGTCGACCCGACTAACGCGTATTTTGTCGCGCGTGTCGCGCGCGGATTTGTCGTCCGAGCGGGCGGAGTAAATTTTTGTTTTATTTTTATTTTTTGGCACAGGTTAACGACCCTCCGGCGTTTTTTTTGTGCTAAGGCTGCATTTAGCTAATATAATGATATTGCACACGCGTCATACGTAATTTAATTATGTGAGGATTAAATGAGATTTTTTTTTGTAATTAGTTTGTGGAATTTCTACTGTGTGGGAATCGAAAGATGAGAGAAGAACGGATAACACAAAGAAATAATAGAAATATACAGATAACATAAGAAATTATCTATTTGGTACCCTGTACATTCAGATTACAGTCTTCTTTGATGCGCCAGAAGATACGCTGCATAATTGAGTACTGAGAATCATCAATAATGCATAAGATACATTCTGTAAACAGGAAAAGCATATATAAGATGTGCCTAGACTTTAATATTGATCTTTACGCAAGGAAAGCTATCGTTCCATGTGCTAGAATTTCTGAGGAATTGTTTTTTTAAAGAGAATCACAACTACAGAATATAAGGATTCGGGTATTCAGTGCTTTTTAGGAAACAATTTCAGTGAAGGTCTAAGTCCTAAAAAACCGTTGTGCAAAAATAAAGATACATTTTTTAGAAGATTTTTCTTTGATGGCATGAGCAGAGTAATTAATTAAATTATATTCTTTAGTTTTTAGATAATTACAATGGTGTCCAAGGTCGTCTTAGTGCTGCTGGGCTTGCTCGGGTCTGCTCTGGGACTCGTAAAGTATCAGCCAGAGGCAGTTCATCTTTCGTATGGAGGTAGGAAATTCCAAGGATGACTGTCTACAGTTTTGAAGAATGTTACTAATTTGATTTATTTAAAAAATAGAGAATATTCGCGATATTGTGGTGACCTGGAGCACGAGGGACAACACTAAGGAGTCCATTGTAGAATATGGCATTGGTGGCTTCATTCTCACCTCAAAAGGCAACAGCACCCTCTTCGTTGATGGAGGCAAACAGAAACGAAAGCAATACATTCACCGAGTTTTGCTGAAAGATCTAACACCTGGCAGTAAATACAGTAAGTATGAATTGCATCTGCACATGAACATTTTTTTATGTGTGGACAGATTTCCACACCACGAACTTTGTATTCCAATAGATATAACATTGCATTGAATTAAACAAAGAATGAAGCTTAATTCTATTTACTTGGATGAAATTATGACTTTTTTTCTCAACCACAGTGTATCACTGCGGCAGCAGGTACGGATGGTCCAACATCTTCAGATATATCACCCCACCGGACAATTCGCCAAACTGGTCGCCCCAGGTCGTTATCTTTGGCGATATGGGCAACGAAAATGCGCAGAGTCTCGCGAGACTTCAGGAGGAGGCTCAGCGCGGTCTCTACGACGCGGCTATTCACGTAGGAGATTTCGCCTACGACATGAATACCGACGATGCGCGTGTCGGCGACGAATACATGAAACAAATCGAGGGTGTCGCCGCTTATCTGCCTTACATGACTGTACCTGGTAATCACGAAGAAGCCTACAATTTTAGCAATTACAGGTGCGTTCATAATTGCGAAGTAAAATCAGCTATTCATTAGCCAGATTGACTAAATTGATGATAATAAGGACACTAATTTACCGTCAATATTAATATGATGAAATTGTAAATTGAAAAATGCTGTCGCTTCATCGGATATTATATTTCTTTAGAGCGCGATTTTCGATGCCAGGCGAAACCGAGGGCCTTTGGTACAGCTTCAACATGGGACCCGTACATTTTATAGCGATCGAAACCGAGGCATATTATTTTATGAACTACGGCATTAAGCAACTGGTGAAGCAGTTCACTTGGCTCGAGAAGGACTTGGAGGAGGCGAACAAACCGGAAGTCCGGTAAGTCTATTCGGGATGTAATGACGTCAAAGCGAAGCTCTTAATCGCATTGCATTGCAACAATGTCACGTCGCATTTATGCAGAGCCAAGCGACCGTGGATAGTCACGTTCGGCCACCGTCCGATGTACTGCAGCAACAAGAACGCCGATGACTGTACCAATCACGAGTCTCTCGTCAGGGTCGGGTTGCCGTTTCTCAACTGGTTCGGCCTGGAAGATCTCTTCATGAAGCACCACGTTGATCTTGAGTTGTGGGCTCACGAGCACAGCTACGAACGCATGTGGCCAATGTACAATTTCAAGGTAAAAATCCTAATCGCGTCGAATTTGGCAGTGCAAAACATTTTTTTTTACCTCGTTAACAGGCGCGAGAAAGTACATAAATGAATTCAAATTTCAATGTTAACGATTTTGTAGGTTTATAACGGCAGCTACGATCAGCCGTACAGGAACTACGGAGCCCCGGTTCACGTGGTGACGGGTTCCGCGGGATGCAAAGAAGGTCGCGAGAAGTTTGTGCCGAATCGTCCGGAGTGGTCGGCCTACCGTAGTTCCGATTACGGATACACGAGGATGAAGGCATTCAATAAGACTCATCTCTATCTGGAGCAAGTTTCGGATGACAAGGAGGGCGCGGTGCTCGATCAAGTGTGGCTCGTGAAAGACGGCCCGGTGCCCAAGTACACAATAAGTTCAAATGGTTATCGTTCAAGTGACACGCAGACATACCACGAATATTAACGTAATTATTTACAGTGTAATTATTTTACCATTTCCCGCGATGTATTTATCGGTGAAAGCGGAATGTGATCACGATGCTCAAATAAATAAACAAATGAAAACAAATTAAGTGAATGTAGCATTTCGTTTACTCAACCTTGCAATCCACTGCTTAATGGTCAGTTATAAATCCGAATAACGTGACAAAATGTATTTTACCTAAATAGTTTCAATCGCGTTACTGTTAAAAAAACAGTAATATGTATTCACTGCACGGAAAACCATTAACCCAAATAAATTTACTTGGAAGTAGGAAATAAGAGACAATTTTACCATATAATTGTTTAATTGTTAAAATATAAATATATGTATAATAATATAATTATTATAGCGTATAATAATAATAATATATATAATTTCTTATCGGTATAATGGTTTGTTTCCGTTCGTTAACGTTCCTCGTTTGCTCAGTGCACGGTTGAGCCAGTTGTCCCGTGGCATCGTCGTCGGCGTCGCATTCAGATGAAAACGACGACCAGGCCGACTAATCATCCTCATCATTCCCATTGTGAAAAGATTTCCCGTGACCCTCTGTGTGTTTTTTTTTGTTTTTCTTTTTTTTCTTCAACTAAACCACCCTGCACGCCGTTTTACATTGGTAATAAGAATCGTTATTACTAGGCATTATTAAGGATAATATTGATGACGCTTTATTCCCATTTCTCATTCTCACTCTCTTCCTCTGGAGTTTTCACGGCCAAGGCGATTTCGCACTGTTTTTACGAGTTTTTTTTTGTTCCTTTATACACAATAATTTTCTTTCGGCTTTCTATCTCTCTTTCTGTACTAGAATCGACATGGCGCGGATTAACTGTGGCTCAACGATGCGTCGATGAGAATTTTTCAGACTCGGGCGAGACTAAGGCGAGTGTCATTGTTATCAACGAAAACACGAAATATATCTATTTTTTTTTTCGGTATACAATAGAACTTCTTCATTTTCTTATTTTTCTATTTAGAGTATTGACAATTTCATCGTTGTCACAGCTACCTATTTATGACTTGGCATTTACAGGACGTCACACAAAGTAATTTTCACTGCAAAAATTGTTTTAATAATTTAATGTACAATCATAGTCAACAAACACTTGAACAGCTCTTTTTCACTCGTCTCATCGCCTTTATAAACTTTGATGCAAGTAGCAGCTCGATTGAATTTATATTCAAAACCAAAGTTTTTCGTAATAATTATCTTTTCATAAACTTTTAAGTGAGATGGACTATATTGACTGCTATATCTTTCGAGTTAAGGGGGCTTCAGCAGCATATTCCATACAAATCAGTGGGTCTTCAAAATTTTTGTTGTAAACTCAAATAACAATCGAATAAATTGATATACGATTTATTCATGAACTCTGCATACTTAATATATTTATTCCTAATAAACAATTTTTAACAAATCAGTTTTTTTTTTATAAATCTACAAAAATTGAATTTTCTAATTTCGAAGTTTTAAGGCG
This sequence comes from Itoplectis maculator, assembly GCA_964034905.1. NCBI lineage: Eukaryota > Metazoa > Arthropoda > Insecta > Hymenoptera > Ichneumonidae > Itoplectis > Itoplectis maculator. Next base: position 2,432,885 of record OZ035870.1, read on the forward strand.
CAACGCGGTTTTCTCGTTGTGTGTCAGAAGTCAGCTTCGCTCCAATTTCTCTTCGCGGCCCTTTTTCCATTTAGTTTCCTTTTATATTCATCGAATTCTTTTGATCTGAATTCTCCAAAGAACAGATTTTACCGCTGAAGCCTCTTTAATCAATAATTAATGAGATTCGAGAGCTTCGCACCATTTAAATCAGTACTAAATCCTTGCCATTATTTCTGTAAAGTTTTATGTATTAAATGACAGTAATGCATGGTGATTTGTAACACAATATTTGTCCGTAAGCCAGAGAAATATTAATAGCAATAGATTGACACGAAACATTAACTGATTGGTGGGCATTCCCGATGAAATAATCCTTTGTTGATTTTACGTTACGAATGTTTTTCTGGGTTACGGATGAATCACAGCTCAAAACATCCGCCACTATTACTGCTATATAATCCGTGAAACTTTCTAACGGTATCAAATATTTAGCTCCTGTTTGACTAGTGTGAAGCGCTCCGACCTTCTTAGCTGGGACAAACATACCTCAATTGACATTCCGCCAAGCCCTTAACATCGCGCATCGCACGTAGACCGCAGAAATCCGCGAATTCATTAAATTTCATTAAATTTCTCTGTGTGCTTCGTTATGCATTCGTCGTCCCGTCTCGCGACGTGATTGCGTACAACAGAACCTGCCACTCGGAGATATGTGTTAAAATATCTAAACATGCACCAAACAAGCGTATCGGAGGCCGAGATCAATTCCACGCGTGTTCGCGAGCGCCGCGCACGAACGTCGACGAATTTTTGCGAAAAATTCGCATTCCGCGGCGTTCCGCTGTCTTCGCTGCTGCTGCTGCTGCTGCTGCTGCTGCCGCTGCTGCTTTTGCTGCTGTTGCTGCTGCGTTAGCAGCCGCTGCTGATCCGTCCAGTCGCAATTGGCACGATTCATTCGGACAAAACGCGCCGTATAATCAGCGTACGGCGTAGATGAGGCACGCGAGTGTCAGTGATTGATCGATACGATGGAAGATGTTGCCGCGGAGTGACTTTCCTGATAGGAAAATTGTGGAAAGTGTTCTTGCTCCTCGGCGATGGAATTGAGACCACCGCCACTACCGAGACAACCTTGATCGGGCGGCGTGAGTTCCACGCTTTCGCCCGTGAATTCACTGTCGAAATAACGAGTGTCCGTGTCCGACGTTACCTGAGGCTTGAACGGCGGCGGTATCTTTTTCTGCACGAGATCCGACCAGTCGATCGACGAAAAGAACGCGTGATTCATTATGTCCTTCGCGTCGTTCGGGCCACCGCCTAATCTCTTGGCTGGATCCTTTATCAACAATCCTGGGAACACACGATTTCGTTAAGATTTTGCAACTACTTTAGGGCAAGTTTATAAGCAACGTTCGTTTGCAATTGTCCGTAGCAAAAATGTTTATTAGGTAAGGCAAAAAATTGTCAACGTTTTACGATAGATCATTTACGCATGAACTTGATTGACTAATAGAATAGAATTAAGTTGGCTATTATTAGTTTTCATGTTTTTCAGTTGGTTCCGACAACTTAATATTTTTGCTTGTGTTTTGCATTTTTTTTAATTAAATGAGATCGTCAGGCCGTTCGTTATATTTGCACTCGTAACAAATATGATTTTTCTGTTTTATATTCCATAAATGTAACTTGCCTCCCAGCATGTCCTTCGCCTCGTTCGTGATGGTTCGCGGAAATTTGACCTCTTCGAGCAGTATGAGAGTGAAGAGTTTCTCATGGTCGCGATTGTAGAAGGGAAGACGACCGCACATCATTTCGTACATAACGACACCGACGCCCCACCAATCGACCGCGCGTCCGTAGTCGTTGTCCTCGAGAACCTCCGGCGCCAGGTACTCCGGTGTTCCACAAAACGTCTTGGTCGTTCTTCCTGTAGTTTCGCACGAGCGGTGAGAAATACGACTCTCGAGTAAAGCCGTGTAGAATTACCAGAGCCACGCGCTCTCGTTGCAATTGCGTCGCACGTTTGTGTAACGGATTTGCGCGTCGCGCTATTACTTTTTTTTTCCTGGCTCGCGTCGTGCGAACTCGACTCACCGTAAGTGATGTCTTCCTTGCACAGCCCAAAGTCCGCGATTTTTATGTGACCGTCCTTGTCGAGGAGAAGATTCTCGAGTTTGAGATCACGGTATATTATGCCCTGCGAGTGAAGGTAGCCCAGCGCCGATATTATCTCGGCGCCGTAAAATCTCGTTCTGTCCTCGCCGAATACCCTCGAACGACTCAGGTGAAAGAACAGCTCGCCGCCGTTCACGTACTCCATCACGAAACACAGACGATCCGCCGTCTGAAAGCTGTACTTGAGGGACTGCAAGAAATTCAAAGTTATTTCACTTCGATCATCAACTCTTATTTATTCTGGTGATTTGTACGAGAATTTGCGAGGAAAGCAAAACTTACAATAAGGAACGGATGATTCGTGGTTCGCAGAACCCGATTTTCCGTTAGAGTGTGTGCTACCTCGTCCTTTCGTATGATGACTTCCTTCCGGAGTATTTTAATGGCGTACAAGTGTCCGGTTGCCTTTTCTCTGCACAATATAACTTTACCGAACGTTCCTTTACCGAGAACTTTCAAGAATTCGAAGTTTTCCAGTGTCTGTAAGGCAATGTTCTTTAGAATCGCGAACTCGTCGTGGGTTAGAGATTCTCGGGACTGTTGTCTACTCACGACTTTCTTCTTTCCCGTCCTTTGGCTGCTCGACGTACCCTGCACGCTGAATTTCGCTGACAACTCGTCGATGCTGCCGTCGCCATCGATGTCACTCGACACGACGCCCAACGAGCTGCACGAGTCGGAACGACCGCCGCCCGCAGATTCCATGTCTATGTCCTCCGGCGACGAGGACATTTGCATCGGAGGCTGGAGTTGTTGATGCTGTTCCTCGGTCGCTAATCTGTCTGCGACGTATCTGCAAAGAAAAAAAAAAAAACAAATCTCGATAAATAACAAAAAAATATTGTTCGTCGTCCACCCTCATTTCTATAATACGATTTGTTTCTGTTATTGAAGCGTTAGTTTACTTATCTGAAAGTAGTGAGATTTAAAAAAAATTATGAGATTAGACGATGCAGCTTTTGTACAGATTCCAACGATTTTAATTATAGAATATAAGCAAATTTACAATCTTCGCAAAGTTTTGTAATTTGGAGAAAAATTGTGTGAATGGCTATTTCAAACCTGATAGCAGCCACCCAATCTTCGCGCTCCTGATCTGTTTCGACGTGAAACGTTCTCTCTATGACGGTGGTCCACTGCAAACCCCTGATAACGAAGGTGAAAGGCTTCGGTCTGTCCACCGACATTATCTGGCATCCTCGGACAGTGAAATTGTTCAGCGGCTGAGCAGCCGCGGCCATTTGTTGATCGGGCTTCGCCTTGAATCCCACGAGGGTGCCGTCGTCCCTGAGGACGAAATACCGCGATCTCCAATTCTTTATGTGTTCTCCTGAAAGCACAATATATTTTTTCCGCTATTAAAACGTGCTTCGTTTTTCTTACGTTTACTACTTAAAAAATGTATGACGTCACACATAATATTTCGCGTGATGTCATATACGTCACTATGTATAAAAATATACTGAACTATTTTTGCGGACGATGAGACTCGAATTTTTATGACCGTAGTATAGAAGAAAAATAATGTTTAGTAATTGGTTTTTAATTGATAATCTGTTGATTTCCGTCAAAGGAGTAATGCAATGAATAAATTTTGATTAATACGGTCAATGCTCCGTATTTTCCGATATTCCGCATATTAAAAATAAGCTGTACACTAAATATGGAGAAGGGTAGCTGTAATCTGCATAGAACATTCCAAACTGTTTTCAGATTAGATTGACCCTACAGAATGTTTTTCGAGCGGTGAAATACGAGACCAGTGAAATTCCTGTGATGTCATCCAAAGCCCTACACAACAGACTAATCCTACGAATCCGCCGCCTATTTTTGCGCAATTACAAATGCGACATCACGGTCATTATCGGCCAACAACGTCGTACTTGTTTACTGAAAAAGTTCGTCCTTTTTTGAGTCATAGGTATTTTCCTCACTAGTCTTGATGCTATAGCTCTTCAATACACTCTACAATATTAAAAGAGAACTACATGAACCATCTCAAAAAATGCTAAACATCAGCATTAACAGCAATTATATTCCCAACAAAATTAATCTGATATTTTCTATATCAGTTTATTTCAATATTGCTTATTCCTGACCCTTGGGAATTTACTTTTTTATTTCCATTAATTGGCTGCATCTATACCTCCTATTTTTGTTTTACAAACCATTTTTTGCCATCAATGCTCCATTTTACTCCAAAACAGCTCACACTCAGTTTTCCCAAAACTAATTTTCCCTGCCTCTTTTTGCTACCCAATAAATATAAAACAGCTCATTTTGAAGTAAAAACAGTCTAAAGTCTTGCTTTTCAAATGAGAAATACACTGAATTTTCAAAAATACATTCCAGTACAGACGGAGTGAACTAAAAAAAAAATCCACTTTCCTTTCCCTTCAACTCGCAGCTCCTGCAGGATTCTCCGTTTTCAGTAAGTGCTCCTCACGTTAACTTCTACATTCAACGACATCAATCGAAATAACTCCTAAACAATCCCAAGAATCCACTTTCCGTTTGCAAACAACTCGCAACTATCGCAATTCTGTCCCGCACAAAATCTCCCTATTTCTCACCTAGCGAATGATTCTATCCCACAAAAAAAAACTCAAACCCTCTTTCTTCAGAAAAAAAAACTGTCTCGCAATTCCCTGAAAGTCGTCCGAAACGCAAGATCCTTGCTCCCAAAGTCGAACACGACTCCTGCATCCAAAGGGTAAAAAAGAATCCTAAAAATTTCTCCCAAATATTGAATCACACGAAAAACCGTTTCACGATTCTCGTTGAGCCTTGAAAGCCCGAATACAGAGATTTCAGAGCCAAACCGAACCGCGCGTCGCGGCTTTCCGCGATTCGGAGCAGACGATAGCGTCGGAAAATGGAAGCGTTTCGTAGTGTGTCGGAGGTGTCGCGCTCGGCGAGAGAAACGCCGTACGTGATATGGGAATCCGTGAGAAATACCGCGTTTCTGGAGCCAGCCCTCTTTGACGACGCGCTGACTGGCGCCGGACGCCACGGCGCCCATCGCTGCGTCCCCCATGACCCGCTGCCCCGCGACGTCTCCACAGGGTCAATTATTTCCTCGCGAGCTCCGTCGTCGCTGCGGGTTCAGGTCGGCACGAAACACACACGACGACGACGACGACGACGACGACGACGACGACACTTCGACGACTCTCGCACTTGTGCCGAACGCGCGCGCGCGACGTATACTCCGGGGCGCGTGTTTATGTCGCTGAACGGCGAGACGACGACGAGCAGCAGCGGCGGCGTGAACGATCGGGAGATTCGCGTGCGCGACGTCCGGGACGTGAGCTCCGTGTCTGAACGACGAATCTCGTCGATCATAAGATAGATGCAGTTGGCACTGGCGTCAACTGGCAGTTCCGCGGCTTATAACCAGCTCTCTCTTTCTCTCTCTCTCTATCCTTTCCTCTCTCTCTTTCTCTCTCTCTCGCTCGCTCTCTCGACGCGATCGGCAAACTTCATTTACGCCTCAAAATCTAAACGCGCAGCGAACTCGGCCATCGAACCGCGAGTACCAAGATCGACGATCATTTCGACTGCGCGCGGCGACACTCGCGCGAAAAACGAAGAAGCGAAGAGGTCGCCGGCGGCGGCGGCGGCGCCGTCATGTGACGGTCATTCGGAGTTTTCACGGTCGAAAGTTCGGGAGGCTGTGGTCACTTATGTTCTTTGCCGGTAAGAACGATCTCTGCACGTCGGATGTGCGAAGAACCTGCAGTTTGTGTTACCGACTGAGCAGGGATATCATGCAGCCGCCGTGAAATCGCCGCACGTGAACTGCGTCAGTTCAACTGGATTTAGTCGTAACTCGGGCTCCGGCATCGCAAGCGGCGCGAGAGGTTTGTGTGTGTATCTGTATATTTCGTCTCTCATCCCACGCGAAGGTATCGCGCATAGTTGTGATTGCAGACGTAAATATTCGATGATAGATCGTGGCAATTACGATTATCAACTCCTTATACATTCGTCTCATATACATGAATGTCATCGCTGAAAATGTATTTATTTATTATTTATGTTATTGCCGATTTCGAGGTACACCCTTTACCTTGATCCTTCCTAGACTTCCACTCCTATCATCATTTCACTAAGCTAACCTAACTTCCAATGCGTCCGCAGCCAACTTAGCTACACTGTACCGCTTCCGCCATGGGAACGGATAAATCGCCGAAAATCGGTATCGATACAGGCGCTATATTCTTCTGAGTTTCGTACACACGAAAGTAACTGAAGTACATTACCATGGAGACCTCAGATAAAACTGACCTCGGCTCACTGATTGATGAGCCTGACAGTGCATAGCTAAGCGGTCATCCATCCAAGTTATGGACCCAAACAATGCTGCTTAACTCGTGGAATCGCCGCAGCCGCACACCGACCACACAGCTATCATTATCGGTTCAGTTGAAAATACATATTTTCGTTGTTGCAGACAGCTCGAGCCGCCGGAATGATCGGGCTCCTCAGACTCGCAGCTGCGCTGCCGAGGCCGCGACACTGCGGTACGACCCTCGTCGTCGGTGGAAAATGGATAAAACAAATTCCCGGCGTCGCGCGGGCGTCAAATCTAGAGAGAATGGCGAAAACGAGCGAAACGATGGAATCGCGGCTCATAGCGAGGGACATGATCCCCCCAGGTTTTCGTCTCATTTACCGCGGCAGTATGGACAGCTACGTGCATCTCGCTCACCAGTCGTCGGCTATAATGACCTTTTTTGGGGTCGTCGTACTCTATTATAATATCTTCGTCGAGGACGAACCCATGCAGTTTCCCCTCGAAACTCCCGTCGCCCCGATCGGCGTTCAGAATTTCACGCAACTGTGTATAATGTGGGTCAGCTTCTTCGCCATGATGTTCGCCTTGCGACAGATAAGCTCGAGATACGTGTTGCGAATGTACTATAATCCTGAGACGGAGACCTACAAAGCCGTGAAAATCGGCATGCTGCCGATGGCCACGAGATGCTACGATTTTCAAGCCGGCACTCTGACCAGACAGACCAAGAGGTACTACATACCCTGGAAAAACGGTGCTTACACCGCAAACGGCGTCAAGATCCTCGTTTCCATGGGCTGCTTCAAAACGAGCGCCGATTTCTATAGAATGTTTAAGAATTGAAAATATATCTTTAGTTAAAAATCGATCGTTTTTTTATTGTTACTACTTTTGCGCTGCTGCGTTCTTATAAAGTTTTAAAAGGGTAAATCGAAACTGAAAAACCCCCGACAACAGTCCCTCGACAAAGGTGCACAAGAGTTGTACATAGATTCTTGAGTTACATCGTAATGCAAAGGAACGTGCGCATCACAATACCAGTTTCGAATTGCAAGACAAATTGTAATTTGACGTTCGCAGATCGAGAATCAAAAATACATAAGTATTATTATTTTTATGGATTCTGTAAATTAAACTGTACAAATTTATACATCAGTTCTCCAATCATTCGTGGACGCGTCTTGCGAGCGAGAGGATCCGCGTTGACCGATAGACCGCGAGCTGCGAGCTACCTTTTTTGCTTCAAGTGTTTCAATGTGGCACAGGAAAGAATTCTTTGCAGTTTTACATAAGAATTTTCGCTGGACTTAAAAAAATTCGAGATACGGGCTAAACTATTTTCCATCAAAAACAAGTAGCCACTCAAACGTTGATGAATATTTTCGATTTCCCAAGGTTTTTTTGGAGTCCTCTCGCCAAGTAAGTCAAATTCGCGATTACATTAGCTTAATTTAATCCTACGTATTTGCAAATAGACTCGTAAGGCAATCGCTTAACGATTTTTTCGCTTTTCACGAGTTCAACGTCCACACTGAATTCCTCGATTCTCACTTTGGTCACCAGAGCTCTGGATCCTGCGTGTTTGCCCTGCACGACGAGAATTTCTTTGCCGATTGCCGGGATCACGGTCTCCAAGTGCTCTTGGTCCAATTTGATCACGTGACCCGCGACTTCCTCGGGAGATTTTAATTTGACTTTACCGACGAAGCCGGACTCGAGAACAGGACTTTGGACCACTCCCTTTGCTTTATAATACTTTTCGCCAAGACTTTTCGTCACCACTTTGACCATGAGACCCGCGTGTAGCCAACCTTGCTTCACGGAACTGCGCTCGTCGTCGCTGGAGTCCGTTGAACTCTTTTTCGCGCGCTTCGACGACGAACCTTCATCCTCGCGGCTCCGTTTCTCAGACTTTTCTCGTTTCTCCGACTTCTCACGTTTTATCGAGTCCTCTGAGCTGAAAGTCAAGCGACCGTCGTCGTCGCCGTATTCGCTCTCCGTGCTCGACATCGGCTCTGTTTTTATTTTCGTCAGCAAGGCATTTGGTTTAGCGGAAAATCCCGTTGCAAGTACAGGCACTGGTTTGGGCTTGAGTTTCAGGGCCAAAACCAGCGGCGCGTCGTCCTCAGGACGCACCAGAGGAACTTTGAATTCTTCTTGTTCCGAAGTCTCCTGACGTCCCTTCTCCACTTGCTTCTCTATAAAATCCATCATTCTCTCCTCATCATCCTTATCCATTTTCTGCTTTTTGGCCTTCTTTTCCTGCAACGCCAGAGTCTCTGGATCTCTGTCTATGTAGGTGACAAACCATCCTGGAAAAATAATCATTTGTTAATTTACAATCCTTCAAAATGGATGAAATTGTTTTTTGCACAATAGAAAATCAATTCTCACAGATATATAATGAAAAAAAAAAAAAACATCTTTCTTGTTCGGATGATTAACTATGTGAATTTCCTATTTCTCTTTAACGATACAATTTACAGACATATAGAAAAAAATGTTTGTAAACCTTTTTCAGTTTCGTCGACGACGCATTTTCCAGAGCGTCCGAGCCACTTGACAAACGCCGTCAAGCTCAACCAGATAGTGGCGTTCATGTGAACGTGACCCCTGTCTGCTATATATTCCTGGTAGATCCGGTTCGCCGGTGTCCGGCGTGTGCCGAACTGTCTTTTCAGAAGATTGAGATACCCGTCGGAGAATTCTCGCGAGAACTCGTCCATGTACTTGTGCTGATTGTCGGCAAAAAGAAGCAACTGTCGATGATGCGACTCCGACATTGTGTGACATTTGAATCCATTCTCGTCACGACACTGTTTCTCGCACATCTGACAGTACCATCGAAGCTTCTGCAGACCTTTGGCTTTTATCTTGTTCGCGATGTATTTCGGAGTGCCCACCTCGTGTTTACCCATCTTCGCGCAATTTTATCGCAAATCTTCCGCGAAAATCCGGCTCAAATTTTTTTGAGGTTATGTTTCCAAAAAGAACTTCAATCTTTTTACGGTGCGAAATGGAATTCTGAACTTTTCGTGTGTTTTACGTAAAAATCGAATATGTTACGTTCGTTGGGAATTTGTTAGTTGATATTCAGACTGTTGGAAATACGTTAAAACTAAGTGTTTCTTTGTTGATGTTTTGAGCGTTTCAGGAACGTTCGACACACGTCACTGCAGTTTGGGAACTATCCCACCACTGATTGTTGTATTATTGTACTGTTTTTTTTTTTATCGAGACCACGCTGCTGCTACCTGTAGGGTGTGTTTTCACTCCGGTCTTACACGAATAGAATGCCGCAGAGAAGGGAGCGAGAAAGATGTAAGCAGAGCCCAATTGGGTCTTCCACAAAAATTTAGAATCGGCAAATTCGATACATATATTAAGTAAAATGCATTAAGAAACCGATTCATCAAGATATAATTGGTCAAATTGTTTATATTTATTTAATATTAACGTTTTAATATTGACGAAAATTCAAATCGTTGAAAACGCAACGCTATTGGTGCCCGAGCGTGTGACGTCACGATGTTGTTACGTTGCCGCGAACTTTCAAACGTCGCCCGCGTTGCCGTTTCGTAACGTGACAAACAATACATTTCCGACAAAAAAACGTGCCAAATATGATGAATCGCCTAAAAGCAGGTCTCGTGAAGGCGAATTCACGAAACCTGCAAAACATATACATGTTTATGGTGTTGGAATTCATAAAAGAAAGTGACAAGCTCAATGGTGTTCGCTGTACGTTTTCTGTCAGGTTGACAAACAAAAATGTACGGTACAACACCAGCTGTCATTTTTATATGCTCCATTAAGCAGAAAAGCACATAATTATCCATGTCGTCTTTCAGCTAGAAAATAATATAATCAGTAAGAAAAGAAGTGCCGCTTCTGCATGTGATGGAAAAAAAAAAAAAAAAAAAAAAAAAAAAAAAATATCGTACGGTATATTTCCATATGTGTATTGACATACTGTGTGCCAAATTAAAAAAAAAAATCATTTGTACAATTTTCGACAAGAGGATCCTCGCAACAAAAATAATCCGATTTTGTCAATTTGTCGCGACGTCTGGCTGTTTGAATACATAACCTCTTTTCGGGTTCTCCGCGCGGAGCAGTGATAAACGCATCATCGGGCGCGTTTTTCACCGTATTTTGCCCAGGGGTACAAAACATCAGCGATAACTTGTTGCCACATTCATATTTACATGTATGTATTCAAATACCATGAAATTAAATAAAAATGAAACTACAGTACGTATAACGCCTGGTAATCGCGTTCGGCAACAACATCGTGACGTCACAGACCGGTTCGGGCAAAGTCGGGCGTTTCCGGCGCGTTCAAATGTATAGTTTAAAATTTGCGTTTTTAAACAGCTATATCTTTGCAAACATTGAGTATTTTGCAAAAAGAAAAAAAGTTTATTTAAAAAATCATATGCGCTCTAAACATTAGCAACGTTTTCTAAAATGACTGGAAGACCCAATTGGCTAACGCAAGATCGTTTCATGGAAACGAAGCCGGATTGGATCGTTTGTTTTTCCAGACGGGATTTTCGTTCTCATTATCTGCATTCCCCGTGCACAACATTTTAGCACTTCGAACTGAAGAGGTTATAATGATTTCCTGAAAGATGTCAAATCGCTCGTAACTTTTGTTATTCTTCACGTCAACATGTTATCGTCCATTGTAAAGGAGCATCAAGGAAAGCAGGCGGCGCGAAAAGAGCGACAGGGTGAGACTCTGCTCGTTGTCGCCTATCGAATTATGGTCCTGAATTGGTTAACTGTAATTAAAAAATATTCTTATATGGTACAGAACAGAAACGCAAAGAAGCCGTACAAGCAGCGAATAACTTGACTCAAGCTCTGGTCGATCATTTGAACGTTGGGTAATTATAAAAATGGCACTAAAACACAGATTTTTCATCCTTCAAAGACTCTACTATTTGCTGATGAACAAGTTTTTTTTTGTTTTTTAACGAAACAATGTTAAGTATTCTGTGTGCTAACATTTGCAGAGTGGCTCAAGCTTACTTGAATCAGAAGAAGCTCGACGCCGAAGCAAAGCAACTTCAGCACAGCGCAACAAATTTTGCAAAACAGACTCAGTCCTGGTTAACTCTGGTGGAGTCATTCTCCAGCGCTTTAAAAGAAATTGGTGATGCAGAAAATTGGGCAAGAAGTATAGAGGGTGACATGAGGACCATTGCTACAGCATTGGAATATTCATACAAAGGTAAATGTGATACCTCCAATTTTCATGTAACACATAAGTGTAATGAAGACAATAATTATAGCATATAACAAATATCTTTAAAATGTATTTCAGCAACCCAAGAAGCACAAGGAAGCGGTATTCCATCTGCCCATCAGAACTGATACCCAAAGCTGCCTAACTCCTTATTATAATTTAATGTAACTATCTTAACATTCTTTACTATTGAGTACCAAATTGAAGTGTTATAATATTATAATATCTTATTGAGAAAATTAACTACAGATTGCATATATATATAAAAATAAATATATATTGAACCCAATATATTTGAAAATCCTATTTCTATAAAAAATGACTATAATATTTTCTATACATAAAAAAAATTAAAAAACGGGGTTTCCGATAACAAATCCGCGCCGTAATTTCGAATAGATCGAAAAGTGACCAGCAACTCGAGATAAGAATATCTCTAGCCGGACGTTGCAGGACGACGTGACGTCTCGTGACGTCATATCGATTTTCACTTGCACGCTTCACGTGTAACGCAACATAATGCAACTTGAGCTATGCTATATAGTCCAGCGAAATCATGATGAGTTTCACTAGTTCGCGAGACTCATAGGACTTCGGAGGAAGATCCAACAATTTTCGTAAAGGCCGATTTTTATTTTTCTCCCGGCTGCTTTCTGCGTTTCGAGAGTTGTGAGTGTTAGAAATTTTATTGCAAAACATTTCGTATTCAGTAAAACCAACAAATTTCGAAATAAATAGCGTAATTTGTTTCCAGGTACCGCAGCTGCTGCGAAAAGATAATGGATCGTAACATTGGCTCCGAATTACTGTCAGCCGTTCGCTACGGACAACTGCAAAAAGTCGAAGCCCTAATCAGCACCGTCGACCTGTCCAAGTCGCCGGAATTGAAGAACGGTTATCAGCTCCTCGAATCAGCGTCCGAAAAAGATCACACGGAAATAATCGAGCTGCTGCTGAAGAGCGGATGTGACGTCAACGACCCCTCAACGTCCGCGCATGCATCGATGACGCCGCTGCACTGGGCTGCGAAAAACGGCCGCGGAAAATTCGTCGAGATGCTTCTCGACAGAAACGCCGACCCGAACGCTCGAGACGAAACCGGAAAGACGCCGCTTCGCTATGCGATCGACCACAAGATAACAAAGTCACGCAGCTTTTGGCCAATGAACGATGCGGAGAGAATCGAGTACGAAATGCAGATGAAGCTAGAAATGGACACCATCGAATCGCTTCTCACGCGCGGGGCTGATGCCAGCGCAGCCACTGATAAGGGCGTGACACCGCTGCATTACGCTGTTATCAAGTTAGAACCGGAAATCGCGACGATGCTCTTGAACAACGGAGCCGACGTTGACTCGCGAACCCGCGAAAAATCGTACGACGAGGCAGGTTTCACGCCGCTTCATTGCGCCGTCCAAAGACAATCGACGAGACTCGTGAAAATGCTACTAGAAAATCGCGCGGATCCGAATATCGGCGATGCGCACGGACGAACCGCTCTGCATTTGGCCTGTACGAGATTAATGGAGGAGAATGTGCAGGAACTATTGAACCACGGAGCCGACGTTCATCATTCCTGCAGCTCGTCGAAGCAGTTCGATGGTTACACCGCATTGCATTTCGCTGCGTCGCATTCGGACAGCAGAATCGCTGAATTGCTTCTGGACAATGGTGCGAACGTCGATGCTCGCACTATCGGCGATAATCTGACGCCGCTTCACGTCGCAATTTGTCCACCCGAGTCGACGCCTTGGACTCCGTTCGTCGATTTTCTGATCGCGCGCGGAGCCGACGTCGACGCGCGAAACAAAAAGGCTGCGACAGCATTGCAAATGGCAGTGGAAACGGGAGTTTCGAGACTCGTCGAGTCCGTGTTGAAAGGTCAGCCTGACCTCCACGACGAGGGTAATCGTCACTGCGTGAAAAGCGCAGTCAAAGCTTTGAACGGGAAGAAAAAAACTCCGAGATACTTAGACGCGGAGGAAGAATATGCGAGAATTATTGAGATGCTTCTTGAATACGGTTTTCCTATCGATAGCGAGGACGCGAAAAATACGAAATTGTGAAACGTCGCGAGGGAGAAGAATCTTTTGGGATTGGTCGAAAGGCTGTCCGTTCCAATGGACATTTGATGGAGAAAAAAGAATGATTCCATTTTGGGATGAGCTGTTTAAATAAACGATGTTTTTTTTTAAAGAAAAATTATGGCTGAAATACCGTTCAGGGATCTCGTTACATTAGAAGAACAAATAATTGTAATGTTCAAGGGTCTTTTATTAATAAACACCCGACTCTTGTAAATCGCAGATATTACATAATAATCAAAAAATCAATCTACGCCGAGTAAAGATCTCTCTCGCTATATAACAAGATTTTTTTTTCTTCGGGGAATAAATACATTAACGACGACTGCTGGGGGACCAGGACTGAGCATGTCCGAATTTTTCGTTCGAAGAGACAGAGAAAAAAAATATCATTCGTGTTTAGCGCTAGAAGGTGATCAATTCGATGCTGCCACCGAAGTGCCCTTGTGCTTTCGGATTCTCTCTTCGATGACGGGGCGGAAGTGCCGAATGAGACCTTGGACCGGCCAGGCCGCACCGTCCGCCAGGGCGCAGATGGTGTGCAGCTCAATTTGCTTCGTGAGTTCCCAGAGCATGTCAATCTCGTGTTCCTCCGCGTTACCCTCGACAAATCTGAAGGAAGACAAATGAGGCGTTAAAAAAAGGACATAGTTAGCTGACATATTTACAACTTTCATCTCTCTGACCATTAAGCTTTGTTATGCTGTAAATTTCGGTAGTTTTCTCTTGATTCACACGACCAACAGTTACAGTAGTAATTGACGATCGTGTGTATCGCTTTTAAACCGGTCACACTCACCGACACATTATTTTGTACATCCAGCTAATTCCCTCGCGGCAAGGCGTGCATTGACCGCAAGACTCGTGCTTGTAGAAGCTTATGAGCCGTGCGATCGCCTTAATAACGTCCGTTTGCTTGTTCATCACGATAATAGCGGCTGTGCCGAACGAGCTCTGCACCCTGACGAGATCGTCGAAGTCCAGCAGCACGGTGTCGCATACGCTAAAATAAATACATTTTTCATAGCGTAAGAGCGAAAATAAAGATAACAAAAAAGTGTCAGAGATTGAAAGAAGCTATTTACGTTTTTGGAATGATAGGCGTCGACGAGCCACCGGGTATAACGCCCAGAAGATTATCCCAGCCACCGATAACACCACCGGCGTGTCTCTCTATGATTTCTTTAAGCGGAATCGACATTTCTTCCTCGACGGTGCACGGCTTGTTCACGTGTCCCGAAATGTTGTAGAGCTTCGTGCCGCTGTTACGAGGACGACCGAACGATGCGAACCACGTTCCACCGCGACGGCAAATCGTCTGAAATTAAAGTGCTCGATTGAATGATAAGCCCGCATCCGGGATACGCAATTTTCAAATCGAATAAAAAATCGAAAGTAATAAGAGAGTACCACTTATTACTTTCGATTTTTTGAAAATGTAAGTTTTTGTTAGCCTTGTGTACGAAATTTTCTTGAAAAATAATAGTATGATTCCAGTGAGAAGATATTATCGTACCGGTGCGACGGCGACAGTCTCGACGTTCGTCACAGTTGTGGGACAACCGAAGAGACCGACATCGGCGGGAAACGGAGGCTTCAATCTCGGCTTTCCCTGCTTTCCCTCGATGGACTCGATGAGCGCCGTTTCCTCGCCGCAAATGTAAGCGCCGGCTCCGCGCTGCACGAATATATCGAAATTATAGCCGGAGCCACATGCGTTCTTGCCAATAAGGCCGGCCTGGTAAGCCTCGGCTATCGCAACTTGCACGTTCGACGCCTCGTTGTAGAATTCACCGCGGATGTAGATGTAAGCGGCGCAGGCGCCCATTGCCCGGCCGGCGATCAAGCAACCCTCGACGAGCTTGTGCGGATCGTGACGAAGAATCTCGCGATCCTTGCACGTGCCCGGTTCTCCCTCGTCTGCATTTATCACCAGATACTTGGGCCTTCCGTCCGACGGTTTGTTCATGAACGACCACTTCATCCCGGATGGAAATCCGGCTCCTCCGCGTCCTCTGAGACCTGAGACTTTGACCTCATTGATGATCCAGTCTGTACCCTTGTCCAAGATCTCTTTTGTCTTGTACCAGTCGCCTCTCTTCAGGGCACCCTTCAATCGCCAGTCGTGTCTGCCGTACAAGTTTGTGAATATTCTATCCTGATCCGACAACGGGCCTCCGACTTTCTGTAAAAATTCAAAGTATCGAGTAAGCTTTGAACTCTGCGATAGTTTAGAATGAACTGAATTTGGTGTTAGTTAACGCTTTGTGGTCACGTGGGTAGAATCGCCCCAAAATTAACATGGAACTACCGTGTAAGTCTCGGGATAGTTTAGAATGAACTGAATTTGGTGTTAGTTAAACCTTTGTGGTCACTGTGGGTAGAATAACCCCAAAATTAACATGAAACTATTGTGTAAGTCTCAGAATAGTGTGACTACGAAGGGTTAAAAAAATGTGGTGTTTCTACACAGACAGCAAGTACTGTCAGTCAACATCCAGATTCAAAACACCGATACGTCTGATACGCATCTATCGGCCACAGTAAGCTAATTGGCGTGGCTGAGACGTAATATCACTGAGACTCGTAAACTTGGAGAACGTCTTACCTTTCCTTCCGGTGCGGCATCGGCGAAGGCTCGCGCCTGCTGGGTGCTCAGGACTTGTCCAAGGAGACCTTTAAATCGATTTATTTGATTTAATTACATAACCTTGACTCGAGATTACAAAACGTTGCGCAAATGTTTTCGCGATTTTGGCAACGGCGAACAATCGACGAGTGACTTTGTGGAACGTGAATATTTCGATTGGACGATGATTTTCGGTCGCACTATCGACAAAACACTGCGAACTTACCCAATGGGCCCCTTGGAATCTGAACACAACGAGCGATGACACCAGCCATCTTGATCACTGGGACCAGAGACAGTTTCAGCAGCGCTCGACGTTCACTCGATTCGTGGTACGTTTGCAAACGAGCGGCAAGGCAACGTCACTACGTACTTTGCAGGAGCTACGCTCGAAAGCCAAGCTATGGATAATTGTTGCTCAATTATTCGTGGCGACAGATAACTTACCGACAGTCAAAGTACTCGGCCGTCGATAACACACATTTCTATTTATTTCTAATAAGATTTTTACAGTTGCTAGGAACAATGACGCGCGCGGTCAGAGGTTAGCCAGTGTAGGGAAGAACCTTGCGATTTTCGGCGAATAAAAAAGTTCGATTTTACGATGTTTTAAAACCCTATCCGATGGGAAATTTCCCGCTGATTCCAAATATGACCGGTTTTTGCCCGAAAAATAAAAAATTTTAGGAGAAAAACCCGAAAAACGATTTTTTACTTTTTCCCAATTTTGGCACTTTACTAAAATCGGTGTAATTTTTCTTTGGGACAATATAATCGGGATTTTCTTTTCGCATTCGAAAGAAGACTTCTCAATGAAGAGAATGCCGCCAGGCGGAATGCGATATCTCGATTTTTCGATTTTTTGCAGATTTTCAAAGTTGACCCTCAAAAATCGCAAATTTTTAGAAGGGGTACCCCTTGCGTTTTTTGCGAAAAAAAAATTTTCGATTTCGGAAAGTTTAAAAACCCTATCCGATGGCAAATTTTCCGCTGATTCCAAAAACGACAGGTGTTTGTCCGAAAAATCGAAAATTAGAGGAGAAAAACGCGAAAAACGATTTTTTTTCTGACAAACTGCCAAATTTTGCGATATTAAACATCAAACTGCTGCCGGTTTCCCAACGACCAATCAGATCTGAATAAATCGATAACAATGGTTGCTCACGAACTGTTTAATAGAGGATCTTCGTTACCATCGTAAAATGATTTTGATCATGACTCGATGCGAACGTTCTGTATCAAATTTTAGTCGGCATAAGACAATTCCTATAGTAATTTGTGGCATGTGTCGGTTTGGGTCTGCGTATGCGGATCGCTTTTCGAGCGACGTTCACGCGTGGCCTAGCCCGCGTCGTATAGTCAACATTATTCTTGCTGCGATGCAGCTGCGCGTTATCTATTCGACTATTCGAGAAGGAGACTCGATCGCACGAGTTTCTTGGCAATAACAATCAACGCCACGCATAATTTACATATGACACAATCCAAATGCCTAAAGTAAATCTCATCCCGGATTTTAAACGATTTTTAAAAATAGTCAGATGCGCGTTTCGATTGTTTTGTTATCTCCCTATTTCGAATACGAAACACGGAAACTCTGGAAACGGTGTTTACAGACATCGTAAAAGGAGTATGAATGCTCGGCGTTCGGGGGCTTCCCGGGAAATGTAGGCAAGTTGCAAACACACGTCGCGATTTGCGGGAAGTCCGGGCGAGGCACATCCAAGGCGTTACAATCTCCGAGCTGTGCGCAGCAGTGCGCACCGTTAAAACGTATAAATACAGAAAGCTAGGATTGGCACTGTACAGTAGCAATCGAACGGCTAAACAAGCAACTGGTGAGTCAAAATACTTTTTCGTAATTCCGCAACTAACAAAAATACGGTATCACTATACTCGTTACTATTTACAGAATTAAATCGAGAAGAAACACAAAAAATCTCAGAATGCAGAAAGTACTACTCTTTGTTCTCGTCGCAATGATGATCGCGACTTTCATCGCGACTGAAGTTGAAGCCTGCGGCATGTACGGAAATATGGTGAGTATCATCGGACTCTTCGAGTATCAGCAAAATTGCGATTGGAATTCGATGAAACTTAATTCTTGGTTTTCTCATTTCTGCAGTGTCTCGCTACATTCGACTGCTGCGCGGGATTGCGCTGCAACAGCGGTAACAGGGGAAGAGGCCAGTGCGTCTAACAAAATGATTACAACCCCGAAAATTTGATTTGATTTGATGTATTAATAAACGGATTTTTCTTTAACAAATTTCTTTCACAATGGATTATTATTTACATATCTATTAAAAACTTAGTATTATTTCTCTCACTGTTTTCCGGAATATGCTGAAAGCCAATCCGGTATATTGCAGCTCTGGGTTCGAATTACCCAACCTAGCCTATGATAGAGTTTTGAGAGAAGGTCGAAACGAGATTTTGCTCAACGAAAAGCACAGGAAAAAATTGTAACGATCCGGCTTATGATCACATCCCCGAAAATTGTCGCAATCAAGGCCGTTGTGTCCAGTGATGCTATTCTCAAAAATGATAACAATGTTCTGAATAAATGCGAATGTAACGAGAGTCGAGATCTTGATTTCTTCATCAACGTGCCAATCGCGTAATCGCGTACAACAAAACGATTCCTCGCAAGATCGTAAATCATTCGAAGAATTCGACGCCATTCAACTATTTTCCGGACTTCGAACAATATTTCGCTGTGGGCGGCGAAACTCGTATCGCATGATTATTATACGACATTGATGACATCCGTTCCGTTCATTTCAGCGCAGAGCTCACATTCAAAAATATTGAAAACGATTTTTCATTTTTTTTAACTCCCCGCCGATAAACACGGACCGTAAAAGAAACCCGTACAGAGCCCGAAAGAAATCGCACGAATATCGGTATCAAAACGTTTCGCGCGACAGGTGGACGCTGCATGTTCCGCACGCCAAGTCGCGTTGGAATTTCGCAAAAGTCATTCGAGAATTTTTCAGCCGTGTGTCGCATTAAAGTAGCTATCTATCGAGGAAGAGAACACGTAAGCGTGAAGTATAAATATTGCACGTGAGCAAAACTAAATGCTCAGTCGCGATTGAACTCGCAAACGGTGAGTACATACGGAAGCCCTTACAGAAGAGAACTATTGAAGACGCTAAAATACTATTGAGACTGTATAGCGACTATGGATAGAACTAATAATACGTAATTTTCAATCTTCCATCTTGCAGAATTTTTACGACAGGGTAAACAAAGACGATTGAGATGGCGAAGCCAATGACCTTGATTTTCCTTGCGTTGGCGATCGTGTTGTTCGTCGCGTGCGAAGTAAACGCGGGTCGCACCTGCGGCTTCCCGGGCAGACGTGTAAATATCGTTTTTATATAGCGAATAGTCATCAGGTCATCCCCGACTATTAACGTCGTATTCGTGATATTGCAACAACGAGACTTTTGTCGATTCTCGTGTCCTCAGTGTTCTCCCACGGAAGAGTGCTGTCCAGGATTGGAATGTCAGGCTCGTATCAACGGACCCCCGATGTGCTATAGAGACTTTATAGACGACGAATCGGAACACGAACAACAATAAGGGACACACTTTACAAACTGGGAAAAAGGTAGCGTGGAGGATAAGATAAGTTACGAAAAAAAAACTATACCTTCCTGACTTCTTTTTTCTTTTCATTTTAATTCCGCGTGCATTAATCAGGTATTGTCAACTGCGGCGGTATCTCTACTTTGATGTCATCGAAAAAAAGGTGACTCAATGGTCATCGTGTTTTCGTCCTCACAGATAGCAACCAAAAAGCGACGTGACTTGGGCCTTTATCAATCAGTGTGATTCGAAGATCAATCGCGACACAACGAAAATGTCATCGTCAGCTTTGTAATTTATCGGTGAATAAATAAAATAACGAGTAAACGTTGGGCTACGATTCTCGTTGATGTCCCCAGCAAAAAACATGAGACCCATTAAACATTGCAGTTACCGACACGGTTTGTTACCGACCGAGCAGCCCGCAAGGAGAGGTCGACGTGGCGGCAATTGATACGGATACTTGGAAACCTATATTAACGTTATAGGAATATATACGTTCTTCCAGTACGTTACTTAGTATATTTCAAGCGTCAGATAAATAATAAAAAATAATAACGAGGGTCTCTTACGATTCCCTCGTGGAAAGAGCCATGCGTTACGTTGATCGACTATCACCAAAGCGCCGAAGTGTGGAAGGCGAAGCGCTTGGGCGGTCGGAAACCGGGTCCGGGTCAGAGACTGGGCCGCGCGGCGACGGCGAGTGGTCTCGGCCGTCGTCGTCTCCGTGACTCCCGAGCCGCCGCGGCCGCGCGAGCCCGAGTAACCTAGTTCCGCGCGCTCCGAGATGGGGCGCCAACGTGAAACGTGGAACTTGCGCCCGTCCTGCCACTCGCCAGTCTGACAGCATAAATATTTATCGAGGAAAGCTCGTCGTCACGACATCGCACGTCGTCCGCCACTCGTGGCGATCATTCTCCCCTCGTCGCGTTTCCCCATTGTCGTTCGTCCCGTGCGTTCGAAAATGCCGTCG
The DNA here is from genome assembly GCA_964034905.1 of Itoplectis maculator. Taxonomy (NCBI): domain Eukaryota; kingdom Metazoa; phylum Arthropoda; class Insecta; order Hymenoptera; family Ichneumonidae; genus Itoplectis; species Itoplectis maculator. The sequence goes on from OZ035870.1 coordinate 2,453,879, forward strand.
CGGCGAAACAACGGCGGCCTGCTGGCCAGGGTTAACTTTCCGCTGTACACCCTGCAAATGCTCACCAGCCGACACATCCTGGTCGGCGGCGGCGGAGGTTCCTCGAAAACCGGCGTCGCCAACGGCTTCGTAAGTAATTGTTTTGTTAAATGATATGTTAAAAAAAAAGAAAAGAAAAACATTGCATTTTTTTTCTCGTACTTTGATTATTTTTTATTATTTTCGTCTACGAATTGCCTGTGTTCGTTGTCGCAGGAAATTTTTGAGCTGTCCCACGACGGCACGCACTTTGTGGCGGAGGAGGTGACGAGGCACGAAACTGGGCCCAGCGTCGTCATGAACTGCGCGTCTTTCACAGACGGCAAGAGAACCTGGCTGGTGGCTGGCCAGGAGAGTCACTGTCAGCTGTACAACGTGACGACGAGAGTGGTGACGCTAGAGAACGGCGAGATACCGAGAAGCAACAGCGTCATCGGCAGGGATGGCTTGAGACAGAGGAGGAAGAGCGAGAGAGCGGAGGAGCAGCTGCCGCAGGGCAAAGAGAGGATAGAAGAAGTTAAAGACAGCAATTCCAACGTCAAGCGCAAGAAGTTGCAGCTTGTCGTGAAGCCCGCGGACAGCATACAGACGGATTTTGGGTAAGGATCAAACGAGGAAACGATACTACTCGATAAAATAGAGCTCGGATAAAAAAAACCATCGTTATCTTGTGCGCTACGAGACTTACTCAGCCAAAGCCTCAAAAAGTAGTTGATCATTAATTGTATATCGTTTTCCAGGGAGGTCGAAGCTCTGCAGCGAATAGTGCGAGTGAGTCCAAGTGGAAAAATCATGGCAACCGGCGGTACGGACGGCCACGTACGGCTGTGGAGATTTCCGCAACTGACGAAGGTCCACGACATCGAGGGCCATGCGAAGGAGATCGACGACATGGATTTCAGTCCGGATGGCCGTCTTCTCGCGACTATCGCGAAAGACGGCAGAGCGTTTCTGTGGGACGTTGCCAGTGGCGCCAAAGACAAGGAGCTCTCGTGGAGTCCCGTCGGAGGCGCGAAGTACATGTACAAGAGACTCCGATTCAAGCGGCCCGTCGACGCGAGATCGAAGAGCCAACTGTTGACCCTTTCGAACGCCGCGCTTAGCAAAAATCCGAGTTTCCTGCAGCTGTGGGACACTGACAACGCGACGATCGTGCGAACCGCGTCCTTCAAGGAAACCCTGTCCGCGATGGCCGTCTCGGACGACGGTAAATTCGTCGCCGTCGGCACTATGTTCTCCGGGAGCGTCGATATCTTCGTTGCTTTCAGTCTGCAACGGGCTCTCCATGTTCCGGGCGCTCATAGCATGTTCGTCACGGGATTGGAGTTCCTGCCGACGAGCCTCGACGGTCCGGCCATTACGAGCAACACGGAGGCCGCCGTTGTCAGTATATCCGTCGACAATAGAATTTGCGTACACAGCATTCCATTCAGACGTGAGTTTGAACACTTTCGTAGCGCCAGTACTAATTCAGCTTGTAATATTATTTCCGAGGCGAATTAAAGTAAATTCGCGAAAATAGCATATTCGCATAATAATCGGAAATAAATTTGTTACAGATACGGTACCGTTTTGGGTGGTAATCGTCTTCATCGTCCTGAGCATCTGCGGGGCTTTCGTATTTTGCAGTTACTTGGGCATATGACCCGAAGAAGGTATCCACGAAATAGTTAATGTGCGGGCCACTGCTCCTAGAACTTGTTATTCCGTCGCTTAATCCGGACGCGAGCCGTGAATTTACTCTTAGATGTCGCACTCGTAATCACGAGCGTCTCAGGATACATTTGCGGCGATCGAGCTTCGAAGATCGCGCGAAAATACGATCTTCGGTGGTGCAGGATCGGACGGAATGCGCGTGCAGGGTGCTGGACGCCGCCGGGCCGCGATAGAATATTTGTTCGGGAAAACGCGCGAAAAAGAAAAACAAATTGTAAATAGACATTTGTATGAATTTATTGTTTATTGTTGCGCTCGCGACGATTCTCTTGTCGGGACGTTGAATTATCTCTTGCACCGATAGGCAACGCAATTTTTTCGATGTCGACGCGTCTGCCGAGAGATCTTTGCGTTCGCAACATTACTTTTTTTTATCACTCTAGGACACTGCGACACGTTTATCGTTATCAAGGTCGACTTTCCAGCCATTGAAAATTTAGAAACTAAAAAACTAAAATCTTCAGTTAGTAACTTTACAAATCAATTGGGCGTCTTTTTACAAAAGATGAAACGCATTCCATCAGTTTATCGTACAGTACATTGGTGAATGTTTCATTTGTGAATATGACGTTGACATTGCTAGTAAAATTGCGAGAGAATTTCGAGTTTACTTAGTAAAATAATCAACGGATTCGCGCAAAAACAGTTCTTCGATCTCTCGGAGACCTGAAGATAGTCAATGGCTGCCACGTCGACCTTAACGTGTATTTGAGTCGTTGCGTATTTGTTGATCGGTAATTGTATGATATGTTGTACGCACGTAAAGCATTTTTGCTCACTGTATCGAGCACCAAAGGAGCGAACGCAAAATCGGCTGTTAACGGTGCTGCGGATGATCGTTCAATTGCAGCAATTATTTATTTCCCGCAGTGGAGGATCGACGAGTCACTGGCTCGGTGAATAATAAATTATAGGTGAAACAGATTATCTTGACCGTGTGTGAATGTTTAATCGCGAAAGAGACGACGGTGATTTGGACAAAACGGGAAATCTGTCGTCTGAAAAATCGACGTATGACAGAGAAAATACGAAACAATAATATATCGATACATTCTCGAACTTAAAATGGTAATTGGATCAATAACATTGCTTAAAATCAAACTCCGTTGTGCAAACAGAAATAAAATTTTTTGTCCATTTCACCGGCGAATGAGATTGTGCAATGAATCGCGTTCTTTGAAATTCGGAGCGTATACTCAAAAAGTGCATTTGCATCAGCTCGCGCGACGTGTTCGATTCCGTAATCGATTCGACGCTTCGCCAACTGAAATCCCTGTTCGCGTTATTTGTCTGCGAGAATTCGAATGCCCTTCTCGCAGTCAAACGAACGGGACGTTCTACTAAAAATGTTATCAGCGCACCGCGATGATCTCATTAGCGCGATATTGACATTGATGTAATTAACTTTCCGATTACGAGACGATTGGAGATGTCGAATGTATCAGCTGCGATGTGGATGATCGATTAAAATTCTCACGAAGGACGAGATAGCAACGTTTTTTCTATAACGGATGAAAGTCATCGAAAACAAAAAAAACGGTCCACGCTTTTCACCTCTTTTCGTAAAATTCGAATTTTCAATGAGATAAACGCAATCGACAGAATGACTGTTTAGAATTTCTCTTCGTTTCTCTCGCGACGCGCGAATTATCGAAACGACCCGAGGAGCCGCATCTCCCGTCCGTGTGATATAGGCAGCCGCGAGCTTGTCGGATTTCTAATCGATGAAAATTACCATTCGGATATACAAGCAAGCATCGTCGAAAGATGCGATCCGCACCGAGAGCGATAACGCGTTCCCGTTAGCCGTACAGATTGATGTACGAGCGGTTCCGCGTGGCTGCGTTGAGGAAAGTGTGTTGGAAGCGTGTTGTGTATATTCTTGCGCGCAGTCGATTAGTGCATACGAGGCCGGCGATGGCAAACTCGAGTTCTGTATGTGTTGTGCCAGCCGACGGTGCACGAAGAGACAATTCTGAGGCTCATCCCAGACCAATTTATAAATCGGAGAACACTTTGGCAGTCTGGGCCTCAGGCCTAAACCTTGCGAAGCGCTCTCCAAATAAAAAAAAATGCTTCAGCAATTGATAAACCAAAGTGGAGGTGTGAGCCTCAGATTTTTCAGCCGACGGTGCACGAAGAGACAATTCTGAGGCTCATCCCAGACCAATTTATCAATCGGAGAACACTTTGGCAGTCTGCGACTCAGGCCTAAAGCTTGCGAAGCGCTCTCCAAATTAAAAAAAATTCTTTAGCAATTGATAAACTAGACTGGAGGTGTGAGCCCCAGATTTTTCTCTCTGTGTGGCGAACACTCGTCCCGTATGCGTAGCTGATGATGGCGAACTCGAGATCTCTATGTGTATAGTCAACCGGCGGTGTCGGACTCTCATCCCGTATGCGCAGCCGGCGTCGGCGAACTCGATTTCTGTATGTGAGTCCAACCGGCGTCGGCGAACTCGAGGCACCGGTCGAGCCGCGCGCCAAATGGAATGTCGTCCGAAAACGAAAGGGAACCACCTCGGGTCACGACTGACATTTTCACAACGGGTTTCCCCCCTCGCGACGTCTCTTGCGTGTCGTGTCCCCCCTCAATACACACACACGCTCGCCATATTTTAATTTTATCCACGCTGCCGATAAACTTTCAAGGCTCCGGAGAAAGGACGACGAGTCGCCGCATCGAAGATGAGAGAGTCAACGAAGAAAAAAAAAAAAAACAAGAACCAGCAGAAACACGCACCGAATTAAAAAGCGAAACGCGCGAGCGAAACCCAAGGTTCCCTGTCGAGCGAACGACCCCGATTCGTAACTTTCGTTTTCATGCGATGTGCTCGTTTTGTTGTTTTTGTTGTTTTACCATTTATTTTTTTTTATTCAAGAAATAGTTTAAGCTCTTTAAAAATTACTACATTAAAAAGACACGTCTGAGTGTGTGTTTTTAGGGAGGGGATGGGGGCTTGTCTCTTGATAGCTAAACATGGTTTTTTTTTTGGTGAGACGTCGTGTGTTGGGGGAGGGAGGAGAGGAGGGTTGGAACGTGTCACTTAATCGCTAAGATGAGGAGGGAATCGACACGGACGCGATGGCTCGGACTCAGCTTCGTCTCGTGTTTCAATTTTTTAGTATAAGTGTTTCAATTTTTTTTCTTTTTTTTTTTTAATTCACCTATCCTCGAGCACCGAGGGCAAAAGTTCGTCGTCGTTGCTCGAGCGTTCGGTGTTTCTCACTGTTCGAAGCTGTTCGAAGCTGTCCAAAGCTGTCCGCTCGTGCCGGTCGCGTCATGTGCACCTCGGGAATAAGGAAGTCTCGGTGTAGGCGTTCGTTTCGTTTTGTTTTTCATTTCTTTCTTTTTTTCGATGGATAAAATATGTACAAGTGGGAGTCTCGAGGATTCGATATTTCCTCATCCCTTCTCGCGTCCTCAAGATCGAGCCGCGAGACTTTCGCGTCTGAGCGAAATGTTTTTTCCAGCTTCAGCGTAAAACTTCGGAAGGAATAGTCTCGTCAATCTCGTTGCTCTCGCGAGCCGCCCCCGAAGGATTTCAGGCTGACCGCCCGAGCGATGTGGTCGTCGAGGTCGCGCGCTCACTTCTTGACCGAGAAACCGTCGCCGGTCGGGTCGAGGAGCCACGGATAGTTGTTCGGGCACTCCATGCACGTGAAGAGACGAAGAGTCTCGCCGGGAAGCTCCCGGGTGGTGAGGGGACACGCGTTCGGCAGGGAGCAGTGGGGCTGTCCCTTCTCGTCGCACGTCTCCTTCCAGTCCTGGAAGTCGCGGAGTCCGGAGAGCTCCGTCGGCGTCTGCATCCACTTGATGACCTTAATGAACAAGAAGACACGTCATTATTACAACGGACAAATAATAATTGGATTTGATAATCGAAACATTAAGTAATTTAAAAAAAGAAAAAAAATTCCCCTATGTCATTTGTGAAAAAAAAAAACTTTTGTGAAATTAATGATATGATAATTATTAGTGCAATCCGGTTAATAAAAAATTAATTCAATCGCTTTGATTTCATTGGCTCCAGAATAAAAAGACCGATAGTAACCAGGAGTAAAAAAAAAAAAAATGTTTCCTCTGTCTCACCTGGACCATAGTCGTGAAGTAGACGTCGCCGCGAGCGATCATCTCCTCGATGAACTTGATGAGCTCCTCTCTGTACTCCTTCTTGCTCTTGAGCCACGACGCGTGGAAGTGCAGACCAAGAGGCGCGCGGTTGCTGTTGAAGTGACGATGGAAGTTGTGCCTGAGGAGTCGTCCGAACTGCTCGCCGCTCTGTACGTTCGAGCACGAGTCGACCATGTGACAACCGGGCAGCGACTCGTCGAAGGTCGGATCGTCACGACGATCGAGCTCGTTCATCACCATCTCCCAGACCGGATGCGATCGGGACGGACAGTTGCCGCCGTTGCCGTTGCACTTGTGCGGCATCCGGAAGTAGAGGGTGTACGGCCAGATGGGAACGCGACCGAGGGACGCGGTTATCGACGCGTCGTACACGAAGAACTGATCGGCCATCATCTCGAATTGCTTGTTACCGCCGACTCGCAGATAAGGTGCGCGCATACCGATTATCGAGCCGTCGGTGATGTTGGCGAAACGCTCGATGATGAGACGGGCGCCGGCCATCTCGGCCAGCCAATCGTCGTACGATCCCTGAGTCCAGTACTGCGGATCGTCGCGGTGCGTCAGCGAGAACACGGAAATTTCGTGTCCCTTGCGATGAAGATCCTGCACCGCCGAGTAATTCGTGTACTTGTGCGACACGAAGAACGTACCGCGGATCTGGCAACCGTTCGGATTCACACGCTGACCGTTGAATATCTCCTCGTAAAGATCGATGTTGTCGATGTTAACGGCGCCGTTGAACGTGATCGTGATCATCTGGGGCACCTGGGTGACCTCGATGTTGCCGGGGATTCGGGTGCCGTCGGCCGAGCAGTAGCAGTCCGGCAGAACGCACTGGGTCGGGTCGCAGTCGGGCGCCCTGTTGGGATCCGTCTCGACGGCTGTGGCGGCGAAGAACGAGCGAGTTGGGTCATTTTTTTTTTTTCGACAATTTAGTATTCGTGATTTTTACGACAAGTTCGAGAAGCGGAATTTGGGGGATTTTTGGAATTGGAGGCGGATTTTTGTTACCAGTTGATTTTTCGGATTTTTCGACAAGTTCGAGAATCGGGATTTGTGAAATTTTTGGAAGTGGAGGCGGATTTTTTTGCCAGTTGATTTTTTCGGATTTTTCGACAATTTCGAGAATCGGGATTTTCGACATTTTTGGAACAGGAAGTGGGCATTTTTGGACAATTGATTATACGGATTTTTAGACAAGTTCGGGAATCGAGGATTCCAACATTCTTTTCGCGTATTTCGCATTATCTTTTTTTTAAGGCGGTAAGGGGGGGGGGGGGCGGTGGTCTTTTAATTTATGCAAATACTCACTGCAAGCATTCTCGTCGGATTCGTCCTTGCAGTCGGGTTTACCGTTGCAGAAGAGCTCCTTGTCGATGCACTCGCCGTTGCCGCACGAAAGTTTGCCCTCGTCGCACACGGGCTCGTCGGTCTTCAGCTTCGGCAGAACCTTTCGTGGCTCTGTAAATGTTCACGCGCGCGCGAGACGGACAAAAATGAGTACAACACGGATCGTCGAGCTTCGGTATAGTCACTTGTCTTTTGGTATTGCAAAAACTACTTTGCATTAGTTTTATTTTTTAAATATATTTATTTGTATAATTTTTTGCAAATGGTTGGTTGTATCCAAGGCCCGACTCCATACGCTTTTGCTCCCCTTTGTGCACTACAGGATGCGGGGGGAAAAAGCTCCGTTTTCCCCCGCACTTTACCCACTACTGCGTCGCGACAAACGCGACACAATTTACAGCTTACAATTTTGCATATTACACTCGTGTTGGCGGCTACCTCTTTCGTTTGACTTTTTTGTGTTTTTTTTGTTTTCTTTTGTTAAAAATTTTGTACAAAGTTTTAGTGATAGCGTTTCGTTCGTCCGGTCGTTGGTCGAGGCTAATTTGAACATTTGACTATTTATTCACTCGTGAATAATAAAAAGTCTGGATGATAAGGAATATATAAAAAATTGTTCTTTTTTTTAAATAAAATTATTGAATGAAAATAGAAAAGTTTTTTTTTTTTTTTTTTCGTGGAAATATGAGATCAGTGACGCGTTATCAGGGTACTAATACTGTTACGTTGGCTCACGGCGACGCACGCCTCGCGAAAGAGAGCGCGACGAGACCGGCACGCGATTTTCTTCTCGTCGAGAAAATCGGGTCCGCCCGCGACGCGTCGCCTTCCCCTTCGTAATCGTTAATTTGCACTTTGCAGGACACACATACAGTAACAGTAAACATAGCGGACCAGCGAGAGGCAGCGATAAAGAAGTGTATTATTGTAATACAGTGAAAATAAAAGATGTTAACGAAAATTGTACATTCGTGTATGATCGGCACGAGGACGATGCCGATTTTTGATTGAAGATTGAAAATAGTGAAGTGGCAAGTTGTGCGTGTAAAAAAAAAAGTAGTGAACATCGACTTGACCATGAACGAGACTGGAGAGGTTGTAAGTTTGTTTTTTTTATTGGACGACACGCGAGTGAGTTTCAGTTCGTGCGAATTTATCGATGGTTTGCGGCGAGGTGGAAGTGAGAATGGAGAAAGACGAGAGCGACGGTTTAACAATATGGCTAAGCGTATAGAATAACATGCGGAATAGAATGCAGATGAAAAATGCGAATGAAAAAGCGTTGGGTCAGATAAAAGAATGCAGAAAATTGAGGGAGATCGTCGTAGACATGAAAATAAGAAATAAAATAAAGTAAGAAAAAGGAATTAAATCGACGGGTAATTGCTGATTTTCTGTGACAAATAAAAACGTCAATTTTATCGAAACAATTTTGCACCTTAAAAAAAATACTACTCAAATCATTCCCCGTGTTACCGGAAGGCAAATTCAGTGAAGAAAAAAAAAAGAAGAGAAAAGTGAGATACGCGAGTCTCACGCGAGCGATCGAGCCGCAAACGCTCGATCACGTAAGCTCGGAGATTAGAAAGGATTGGAAGATGGAAGTTGCAACGCGGCGTTTCGGAGCGTCAAGTCGCGCGTTGCGTTATGGAACTATTTTCCCTCGATTCTTTTTTTTTTCTTTTCTTTTTCCCCGACATTCCGAAACGCGTGTCTCGGCGCGTTTACGTCGAGAAAACCAGATTGACAGTCGAATAAACCGCGCTTTTGCGTAACCGGAGGTTCGACCGCGAGGAAACAAAGTTATGGATTCCCGGCCGAGCACGTACGCGGTCGGTTCGTCGATGTGAAACAGGTCGGCTATTGAATAAAAACGTTTTTTCAAACTTATTTAGTAACAACTCTTCGGAATTATCATTATAGTGCGTGTTTCATTATTATTATTTTTTACGATTTTTCTGTCGTCGCAAAGTTTGAAGTAACAACTTTTCGGAATTATCATTATTTTTTGTATTATTATCATTATTATTATTTATGATTTTTCTATCGTCGCAAAGTATGAAAAATTGAATATTTAACCATTTTGTTTTATTTATATTTCTTTAGTAATAACTTTTCGGAATTATTTTTTTTTTTGTATTATTGTCATTGTTATTTTTATCATTTTTCTACGTCGCAAAGTATGGAAGAATCCCTCGACAAGTCGAATCGGACGGAGTTCGATGAAATCGCGGAAAATACCGAGAAAGTCGTCGAGTCGAAAAGCCTCAAGAGCGAGCGCGTTTAGTTGGCGTGCGATGGCTGTTAGTATAATATCGAGAGAGAGATCGCGCGAGCGCGCGTGAAAGCTCGAAGGATAAAACGCGCGCGCCCGGCGATAGACGTGCAAGGCGCCGCTACGGCGATTAGTATACGGCCGGTTCTGTACAGCGAGGAGCGAGAGAGAGAGAGAGAGAAAGAGAAAAAGATATAGAGAGAGATAGAAAAAAAAAGAGTCGAGTGGCCTCCGTTAATCATCCGGCGCTCGATCTTCCGGCACGGCAATTGCGCCCTCGTAACACAGTTTCGCGCTCGGACTTTCTTCCCGCGCGATTGGATAGACGCTCGACTTTTTTTTTTAGGAAAATTAAAAAATATGTACAAGTAATAGTAATAAAAAAAAAAAATGTTAGTTAGTGTGCGTCGGTTTGCGTGCTACGGCGCGAGTCTACGACCGAGCCAATAATCCGTCGTCCCTCGAGCTCGATTATATTTTTTATCGAAGGTAATTGAAAAAAAAAAAAAAAAAAAAAGAAAAAAAAAATTACGGTGGTGAAACAGTCGAGGGAAGACGGAAATAAATAGCTCGTTTTCACTTTCCCCTTATCTCGGCGTCACTTACTCTCGAGCTTGTCACAGTTGGTGACCTTGCCCTTCCAGTCGCACGTCTGTTTGTCCAAATCAAAGGCCAGCCCGCTGGGACACGTGATTTGCTTCAACCCGGACCTTGTGCACCTGCGGGGGAGATCAAAAACGCAGGGACTTGAGTCTCGCTTAGTCGTAATAATCGCCGCTTACTCTCGAGCTGATCGCAGTTTTTCACGTTGGTCTTCCAGTCGCACGTCTGCCGCTCGATGTCGAACGCGAGACCGGTGGGACAGCGGACGGTCGCCAACCTCGTCACCCCGATCTCGGTGGCTTTGTCGCACCTGTATATTTATTTTTTTTTTTCGTTGTTTTAGAATAAATTCCTCGGTTTATTCGAAAATTCCACGCGAATATTCGCGACCCAATTTTCTCACACGCGAAAAATACCGATTTATAAAATTAACTGCAATTGACGTATAAATAAGGCAAAAAAAAATTAATAAAAAAAAAATTAATATACTGATTTACCGATAATTATCCCCGATTCAGTTTCTGTTTCCAAACTTACGAAAATTAATATTTCCGAGAGCTAATAAGCTCTGGAATACCGTTGCGTGTGAAAAATAGCAATTTCACCGAATCGTCAGGTAAAATCGAGACTAATTCCCAACCACGTCACGTTATCCATTTCCTGGATATCATCAACCTCGAGTTCTCGAAAATTCTCGAGGGACTGTGTGTTTTTTTTTCAGATCTCCACCGTCACGTGGAGTTTAAATTAGCATTTGTTGAAAACAACGCGAAGGCCACGCGTCGGGTGAGTGTACGATTTATTTTTTATTTATTTTTTATGCACAGACTGAGTCACGGGCAACGCGACCCCCGATTCGCATCTCGCCGGTGCGTTCGATCCCGATGCAATTTTACCGCGGCCTTCGAACTCGCGCATCTCCGCTGCTGCGCAGCGAGTCGCGAGTCCCGTGATAATTTTTTTTTCTCTCCTCAGCTAAAACCGTTATTCGATCGCCGCGACCGACGGGGACCTTCGACGCTCGGCTCAAGGCCCTCGCGCCGTCATTCAAACTCGCTCGTTGCCAATCCTTTTATTCTCGAATGACGACGATGACGTTTCATGCAAATTCGATATTGATCCGCGCGTAGGAAACGCGAACTCGTCACGAGACGATTAAATATACAACTCCGACGAGGTGCATTCAACGCGCGCGCTGATTGGATTATTATACGATACAGAAGCGATTAGAGAGCGAGGCTACGCCGGGTTTTGCCTTTCGCGAGCGATACTTTGATATTTAACGAGCCGTTTATTACCTTCGTGTAATTTAATTATGCAATTAATTATCGCGCAGCGAAATTCATATTTTTCCCCGATCTTCCGTTTCGCGAGTCAACTTGAACAAATCCAAATATAGACAATACGCCCGAATTTCTTTGTGCTATTTTATATCACCTTCGTAAAATTGTGCAATTAATTATCGCGCCGAGAAATTAACGTTTCCCCGCTCTTCCGATTCGCCATTCCGATTCGCGAATCCCAACTGGCCATAAAAATAACGAATTCGAATGTGGACAATGCTCCCGAAATTTCTCGATGGTCCCTCGGTCGCTAAATCGCGCGTAAAACAGGTTAAATCTGGCAAAACGAACGCGTCGCGTCTCCGATTCGTTACCTCACGACATCGCGGCAGTCGCCTTCGGTGTTGAGCCGGAAGTATTCGTCTCCGGGTCTGTCCTCGCAGAGCTCCTCGGCGTTGGCCTCAGGTCCGTCAGCGCCATCATCATCCTGCGTCCTCACCACCGTAACTGCGAAAAATCACCGGGAAAAAAAAAACAATCAATAAAACAATGTAAATGTATTCCTCTCGAAATTATTTCTTCATAATTTTCCTTCTTTGTGTTTCGTTACGTGTGTGATTTTTTTTTACGTGTTCTGCGCGTTGCGCGGTTGTCTTATTACGCGATTACCTCGTCTCGATGGCGACCACGGTGGCCGCGCGACCGCGTCAACAGGGTCACCGAACTCTACCGTAGAAGTAGAAAGTCTTGAAAATGTCAGGGCAATATACGAGGCGTACGGAGTTACTCGCAGTCGCGGTAGGGGAAAGCAACAGTGGTTCTCCAAAGTAGGTTCGAGACAGAAGGCCTTTCCGTTCCTCGATTCAGTCACAATCCCTTCTTTTATTCATATATATATACATACACACATATATACAAATACGTGTTTATCTATATATATATAATATTCGCAGCACACTTCGCTTGAAAACTTGATAATTTACATTCTCGCTACTTTTACTTATTACAACTTTTACTTATTACTCACACTATTAAAAATACCTAAACTACATTTGAACTGAAATACTTGTTTTAAAAATAATGTATCTTTAGTTTTAGTATTCACTACGAAAAATTGCAAGTGGATGTCAAAGATTTGTTCTGTTCTATGCGTGAAATTATTAATGAAAGCGGCTTTTGGAACTGGAATTGTGCGTTAATTTTTTAAGGTTTATTTTGTGCGTTATTTTCTGCGTCAAGCGGTAAAAGGGTTTGCGTCGAATTTCGTTTTTTTTTTTTTAATATGGGTTGCATTAGTTTTTCTTTTTTTTCTAATTGTGATTTTATTTTTTTTTTGGTGAGGGAGTATTTGCGATGGAAAAATAGTAAAGAATAATTGTTTTGTGGTACTTACCGGCAACTAGACAGAAGCATCCTAGTAGGAATATCAACTTTGGCGACATGATCGTCGTCGTCGGCGGGACAGAAAACGTCTGGACAAGCCGCGCCCTCTCGCCCCTCTATATGTGCACCACCACTCCTTCCCTCTTCGTCGTGGAGGACTTTCACCTTCCGGACGGTGCTGCCACCGTCGATCGCCGCGGCGATTCCACGCGAGAGATTTCAATCGGCTCCTGCATCGTTACACTCGTGATGGGTATCGAAAATAACGGCGAAACGACGGATTTTCGGGGCTTTGTCCGTTTGGTAAGAGGCGAAAGCTCGCCGAGTTTTCGAATTCCTCGAACCGGCGAGAAGAAGAGTCCCGGGGCGAAAAATCTTCCCCTCTGCTTTCACCTCGTGACTTCTGCGCGAAGAAGCTATGAAAATATGTGACATCCGAATGTGACATTTAAGTTTTACAAAACGTTCCATTTTTTACTATTAGATTTTATAAGGACCCGTTTTCTAGCATTTTTTAGCTCAAGAAGAAAATGTGAGATATAAAATATACGTTATTTTTAAGTGTTTTTTTGGTGTTCGAAAGACTACAATTATTAAACATTTTGTTATTTATAACAAATGGAATCGAAAGTACGGTTAGACCCCGAGATACCTGCGTTCATTTTTCAAATTTCTTTTCCAAAAGAGTCGGAAGCCGAGTCGAATCTTTGTAGGAATTCTATGAATACATAGCAGACAATCTATGTTACATTGTCGGGTGATCGTTCGAGAATCTCGTGGCTCATTCTCTCGGCGCGACGCAACGCGGAATGCACATCGAGTTGATAAGCCGGAAACTTATAAATGGCACATTAAGTATGATTATTGAAAGCTTACAAAATATCCTTATATGTCAAATACAATCGAAATAATATTACTCGCGATACGCGTGTTAATTTTGCAACTGCATTTTGAAAAAAGCCGGAAACTGAGTCGAATCTTTGTGATGGGAATTCTATCACCGGCAGTCGATGTATATTACATTGTCGGGTGATCGTTCGAGAATCTCATGGCTCATTCTCGCGAGCACGACGCAACGCGCGCCGGCTCAGGTGCTCGTGTTCCGCAACTCCGTCTCGCGGCTGCTGTATATGTAATTCGAGGCCTGCGCCGCGCGACTCGCGCTCGAGTTATATCGCTACATGCGGTACACGGGGGAACGTTTCTTCCACGTTTCGTTTGGCATTTACGGGAAAGCCGAGACACTAATACATACACGGAGTCCGAGTCATAGGCGAGAGACCGTCCGCGTTGTCTGCCTTTTTGTCCCGCGTCTGCGGAGTTCTGACTGCGATCGAGCGGTGCATCATATTGGGATTCGATGACTGTCTGGCGAGTTTATTATAATTTCAAACGAGTCCGTTGCTTTGTGACCAAATTCGTCGCTACCTAACTCCTTATTCTTTTCCTCTTTTCCTGTATTCTTTTTCTCTAGCGATTTTTGTTATTTTCGTCACCTGTTCGCTGCATTTGGCAGACAAAGTGACTACGAACGTCAGACAATATTTTTTATACGTTGCCTGCCACGTCTTTCGGTCAGTTTCAGAACAAACGCCAGGCAAATTGACAGATCGACGGACAAAGAGGGTCTCTTGAAAAATAGAAGCTGGCGTTCACGGTCGATAGTTACACTCGACACCTGGATGTGAATATGAGATTGCAACTTTCAATCGAGTCCGTGGGTACACGGCATTCAATTCGACGAGAATTCGAGAGTTTGAGACAGGCCCATCGACAGTCATCGGTTGACGTCGTTACTTTTCCTATGACGCCTACGGCGATCGACAAGTTCACTATCCCGCAGCTTTTACAATTTATTCTGTCTACGACTGTGACCGCGATGTACATATGACTTGTACCGTTCGTGACACGACATTGCGATACGCATCTCGAGCTCGATCCGCCTTTCTGGCATTTCACATTTCGTCCCCAATTGATCATCCGTTGAGAAACCGATTTCACCGCTGGAAATTCTGTGATTTTCAAACGATACCATTCTATTTTTATTTATTTATTTATATTGCATACACCGAGCAAAAAAGTGTCAGTAAATTTTTCTGTTTTCTTTGTGATCCTTGAAAACAGTAAATTCCATAAGTACGGCTGCCGTTGATCACCATATTGAGCTGGTAATTAGGACGAAAGTGGATGCATCTAATTGTTTTAATCCACTTACTGAATTTGCCTTAGAACTTGAAAAATAATTGCGCAATTGCAATGAGAGGAATGAAAAAAGGATTTGAGATCGAACGGTTTGCGTTGCGTCCCCGCCTCCCGGATTCCTCGCACAGTTATACCGGCGGCCGGGACCTCGACGGCGATTGTCCTTTCGTCATTATGGATACAGAGAAGCGTCTTCGCGAAAAGAACGTTTTCCCTTTCGTTCGCTATGAAAGATCAACTCGGGGCTGCGGCATCGATAGGTCGCGAGGTCGGCGGCGCTGTCTCTCGCGTATACACTCGTGTCTCTCAGCCGCGTCCCGATGATTTAGCGTATCCGACGATTAACCTCGGCACGAACGACCGATCATTCCGCAGTCGACGGCCAGTAATGAAAACGTTCGTCCCCGCGATCGCGCCGATCGTTGCCAATCGTCGACCGTCATTACGGTTGATCGGCGAATACCAAAAAAAATCGCAACGTCGTGAAATCAGTCGAGTTTGCCGTCTCCGACCGACGAAAAAAGTAAGAAAAAGAAAAAAACACCATTTCTATCAAACCATTTTTTTATTATTAAAAAAACTTTTTGGCATGGGTTACATTTTTTATTTTCGTCTCCTTCTATATTTGTAATAGAATAAATTGGAGAAAATATTGGAAATTAAGTCTGACGAATTCCAATGATTCTGATGATTTCGACTGGCGGTTGAACGGATTTCGAGAAAAAAAAAACCAGTTTGCGTAGATCGATCGTTTTGGAGCCGCCGAAAATACGATGATAAATAATTATCAGTGTCTCGCGAATATTG
Organism: Itoplectis maculator; assembly: GCA_964034905.1. NCBI lineage: Eukaryota > Metazoa > Arthropoda > Insecta > Hymenoptera > Ichneumonidae > Itoplectis > Itoplectis maculator. Next base: position 2,469,672 of record OZ035870.1, read on the forward strand.
TGCAACCCGTTGCCGCGCGATATTCCCGAGTAAAACGGGTGTCGGTCGAGTCACAGTCAGCGTTATGAGGCAAAACTGCGCGAATCTGTCTGACGTCACCGATATATAAAAATTGGGATAAGTTTGGCGGCTGAGATGCGACGAGTCTCCGGAGACATTTGGCTTCTTCTTATAATACAGTTCGCCTGGTCGGGATCGTGAATCGTCGATCGACGTCAACGAGCTCCACCCGAGCGTTTGAGGTGCTCCAACCTGTTGGCGATCGAGCGAGGCGTGAGGGGAGGGGAAAATCAGCTAAAAAAGGGTCGTAACCATTGTTTTCAGGGGTAGAATATGCGACTTGAGAACGATGGTATAGGTTAAAAGTCCATATTTTGAAAAAATAAATTTCGTGACCCCGATTTGGGCGGTTTTCGGCCCGGCGGCCAGATCTACGATTTCTGACAAACTGTTCGGCGAAAATTTTTTTTTTTCAAAATCAACTAAAAAAGGGTTGTAACCAGTGTTTTCAGGGGTAGAATATGCGACTTGAGAACGATGGTATAGGTTAAAAGTCGATATTTTGAAAAAATAAATTTCGTGACCCCGATTTGGGCGGTTTTCGGCCCGGCGGCCAGATCTACGATTTCTGACAAGCAAAACGACAAATTTCCTTTTTTTTTTCAAAAGTAATTGAACAAGGGTTTTTCAGTTGCGATTTACCCTTTTAAAACTTTACAATGCACCTATTTCATGGAACTAATACATTTTTTTCTCGGTTTGAGCACGAGGAGAAAAATGTGTCAACTAACTATTAACGTCGAGCTCGTAGCCGCTGCTCCAAGAGAACAAATCCGAGAGAGTCGACAAATGACATTTATATTTGTAACGCGTTTGCTGTGGCACAGGCGGCGGCGGCGGCGGCGGCGGCGGGAGTCCTCGCAGAGGACTCGCGGGTCGCGTACTCGCGGGCGCGCGGCCGGTATGCCACGATCGCGGGTATTTATCCACGACCGACGAGGCGCACCTTGAGCCTGGGCCGGGACGACCCGCGCGTCGTCTCGCGCAACGTGCGCGCGCGCGACTCTCGCGCGCGCGTTCGCTTTTGCTCCCGGTGAAACCAGTTTTCGTAATTCACGCGCGGTACACTTAAGCTCGACCTATACACGTGGTGACCGACCGAGCGCGCCTCGTATCGCGGTGAAAGAGAAAGATCGTGGGGAGAGGATCGAGCGAGAGTGCGGAGATAGCGGAGCCGTCGCCGCAGCCGTCGCGCGATCGAACGAAACGCGCGAGGAACGAAAAACAAGCGTCGCGCCGTCGTCGCTTCGTCGGCGGTTCCTCCGTGAAACCAAATTCTTCGGCACCGAAAAAACAACGTCCGAGCCGACACGTCGCGCGTTTTTTGTTATCTCGAAATCTCGTAAGCCTTTTTTTCAGGTTCAACCTTTTTTTCTTCTTTTCTTCATAAAGAAATTGAAGAGAAAGAGAGTGAGAGAAAGAATTATAAATTTCACAGACATCGTCGTATTCCAAAGATCGGAATGAAAAATAAAAGAATACCGAAAAAAAAGCGAAGTTCACAATATACGTCGTCCCCGAACGTCGGAGCTGTGGGTTGCCAAGCTATACGAAAATCGTGCGGCGCTTTCGCGCTGCTCTCGCAGACCCAGCGGCGGGGTCGAACGTGTCCGCGCGGCGGAAAGCGAACGACGGGTCGGACCGGTCCGCGCCACTCCGGACGCACTCCGGCGGAGTCGTAAGTCGTTCGCGGGAAGGATAACGCGAAATTCCCCGGCAGCTCGACGATACTCGCCACGCGCGGTGGTTCCGAGACTCCGGTTGAGAGGAAACTCGAAACTCGACGGGCGCGGAGGAGCGAGTTCTCGGGATTCGAGAGAGCGAGACAACTCCGTCCGGAATTGGGGGGCTGAAGCCAAAACCCAAACCCGATGTGACGCATTGATGCAATAAGACACGATGCGAGCAATCTGCAAACACTTCTGTTCGAAATTTGCTCAAAACTCATTTGAAACAAAACCGCTGTTCATAACCGATTTGAGCAAAACACTTTTGTTCAAAACCGATTTGAGCAAAAAACTTTTGTTCATAACCGATTTGAGCAAAACACTTTTGTTCATAACCGATTTGAGCAAAACACTTTTGTTCAAAACCGATTTGAGCAAAAAACTTTTGTTCAAAACCGATTTAAGCAAAACACTTTTGTTCAAAACCGATTTGAAGAAAAAAACGCTTTTTTTCAAAATCGGTTGAGCCCGATCGGTTGAGTTCCCGGCTCGATTGAAAAGATCGTTGCCTCTTCGAGAGTTGGACGATCATCCCGGCCAAGAAAATTCCGTGCCTATAAATACGCGCCCAAACGAGTCCGCTTACAAACGGCGACGAAGGAAGAGGGAAGGGGGGAGGGAGAGGGTTGAATACTATAGATAAGAACGAAACGGAGCGTCGGAATCTCGTGTCCCGGAGATCCCGATAAACTTAGAGTCCTCGGTTGTCCTTCGTTTCCTTCGGCCGCGCAGCCGCCGCGCGCGGTTCGGTAGACGGGATAAATGTCAGTTGCTAACCAACTTTGAAAATGCTTCGCCTACGAGGCGCCGCCGCCGTCCCCCGCTAACCCCTCCCCCTCCTGCCCGACAGCATACTGACCTACACTCCTCTCCTTTCCTCGCGTCGATACATCGCTGCGGTATATTTTTACATCTCCATCGTGTCGTGTCCCTTTCTCCTTTCGCGTAGCCTCTCGCATCTTCCTTCTCCTCACGAACGTCGTTCGACTCCACCGTTTTCTTCGTTTTCCTCTTTCGCTTTTGCTTCGCTCGTTGCAACCCGGCGACACTCGTGGCTCATCGTTTGACGATATTATAGATGTAGGTATCTACTTCGTCTCTCCTCTCCTGCTGAAGTGGATATCTATATTTATATTTTTATTCTATTATATTTTGAGGAATATATATATATTTTTAATTTTTAAAATGTTTTTTATATCTCATCGTCGTATCTTTCTTCTTCCGCTTTTGCTTCGCAGGCTGCAAACGACGACACTTGTGGATCGTCGTTAGACGTTTCCTCCTCTCCCGCCAAAGTGAATATCTATATCTATATTTTCATTCTATTATTTTTTATTTTTTATTTTTATAATATACTCTTTATATCTCATCGTCGTCCGTTTCTTCTTTCCCGTCTTCCTTCTCCTCTCGACCGCGTTGGTTGGTTCCACCGTTTTCTTCGTTTTCCTCTTTCGCTTCTGCTTCGCTCGTTGCAACCGGCGACACTCGTAGATCGTCGTTTAACTCTCTAACCTCTCCTGCCAAAGTGGATATCTATGTATATATTTCCATGTATATATCTATAGTTAATCTCGTGGGGATTATGCATAGTGGATGCATTTGCGTTATTCGAGACGCCCACGAGCGAGGCGACCCCAGAGTCCAGGCAGGAAAAACCCATCCTCGTCGGTCTCTCGGAATACTAAACAGCCTCGCGTCTTCTCATTCCTCTCTCTCTCTCTCTCTTTCTCTCGGCTTCTTCGGACCTACCCACGAAGTGTCCCGAACGCGCAGGCAGAGCGAGGAAAAGGGGAAAAAGAGAAAGGCGTCGCACTAAAAATATCACAAGTTTATTCGAATATCTCTTTTCAACCGAGAAATTCCTCGCTGTTACAGGGTGAACGCGCCACTTTTATATCTACCCTTTAACGTTTTATTTATCGCGTCAAAGGCTCTTCAGCGGAGAGACAACGACTGGCGCGCTATACGAGCTACATTACAAGAAAGAATTTTTTTTTCATTTATATTTAAAAAAACTCGACTCAAAAGAAGTCAAGTTTAATTCGTAACGTGATTTTTCCACGAAAAATACATCACAAATAATACTAAATAGATTATACTAAAAATCGGGAATTAAACATTTTTTCTTTTTAAAATAATCGTGAGAATCATACGAAAATGCGGCTGAAATATTTTTATGCATTTTTTTCTCGCGCGAGAGATAAATTTGCATACGACAAAATCGTTTTATACCGAGCCAGGATCAAACGGGGTCAACATTCTGTTGAGCCGTGAAAACGTTGACCCGAATTTTGCGGCTGTGTCGTTGCCGCCTCTCTGATCGACGAAACGCGGGCAGAATCTAGTCTAGTGTGTCTCTACACAGCGACAAAGCGTATCGAGTGCGTCGTATAGCTCACACTACACACGCGGAATGTAGTAGCGAAGACGCGTCGTCAAGAGTCGAGAGGCTCGAAAGCCGCGTCCGATCGACCGGGAACACAGGTGGACAATGACCCTAGGGTTGGCGGTCAAGGCAAATGTCCGCCTCCTCTTCGTCGCTCTTCCTGCGACTCGCCGACCGCTGCCGCCGATGTTCTCTTCCGCTACGTGAACGGAATTGAATTGGCTGCTCTCGGTGCGTTTAGAATCGGCGCTTCGAGAGCTGCTCGACGCTGCTCGGACGTTTCGACGACACGGCGAAGCCTCGGAGCGCAGAAGACGAAGCGAACAACGGGAACGACCTCGATTACTTCGAACGCGGCGTCGATGACCACAAAGATTGTGACTTTACTTTGCGGGCAACGTGCGGGTGATGTGTACTGTATACACCGGACTCGATATCTTCACTCCGGACACGTCCGTTCGCTCGGGATGTCATTGACTCCTCTTAATAATACGACTTCTCGCTTTTTCGACGGTATCTCGGGTTAAGATTTTTTTTCAGGTTTTTCTGAAAAATATATTTCTCTGAATAATATGTTTATTTTGATTATTATTATTTTTTTTCTTATCACGTATAGTATTTTCGGAAGTTAATTGGTTGAGCTGATATTTTGGTGATCGAGTGATCTAAAAATGGGTTTAAATGGCTTACGAAAAGGGGGGCTTCTTCGGGAACAACCAATTGCGGCTGCGGACCGACTTTGATGGAATAGAAAAACTCGCAGTCGCCTACAGACGTCTACAGTAGACGTCGCGCGTGTTTAAATCCGATGTCCGCCCATTTGTCTAACGAACACATTATTTTAACTTTCGATGTGTCATGTATTTTTTAAGAGAGAAATCTCAATGGCTCAATCTCTCTGGAGTCGCAATACTGTACTTTGACGATGTCGTAATGGCTTCCGCGATCAGTGCGACTTCCCTGGTCGGTGCATCGTCGCGCGTAGGTGCCCCGCACGATTATTCCATCACAGTTGGGCGTCGATGACACGTACCGAGGTGCATCCTGCGGCCGTTGAGCGCGTGACGAGCGCATCGTCGTCGTCGACGACGAAGAAGTCGAAGCGCGAAGGTGAGTCGCTGCGAGTATTCTCGCTGAAGTTCGCACTCTACCTTCGCGAGCTTCGTTCCTCGAGGCCGTCCGAGCGCATCGGCTCGGAGCAACGCGCGCGCTGTGCGAACCCCCCACCCAAAAGATGCGCGTCCGAGTAGGCGCGTGCATAATCATCACGAGCGGCGGTTTGTATTTCGAAACAACGAAAAACACCGCAAGCGAGGGACGACGAGGATCCCACTTTCGAGTCAACACTGCTGCACTGATGGAAAAAGTTTCATTGCTTCAATGAAATTTTTATTGAAACTAAGAGGGGATACCATGAATCATTGCTTTGAAATCAATGCTATTATGTACTTAAGATAATATTCTGATATTCATTAATTCAAAGCGACCGTTTTCTTGAAACAATGATACAGTTTGGAAGAATCAATGAAATCTTCTTGATTTTAATGATCGAAATTCAAAGAAAACATTGCATTGAAATCAATGAAACTTTTTCTCTCGGTGTACAGTAGGCAGGATAAGTGGGCAACCATTGAAGCAGTCGCACCCACGTTCGAGTGAACCGCAACTGTATAGGTCACATGAAGATATGACTAAATAACGACAAAATTTGCAGTTGGGAGATCCGTCGACCGATCGACCGAGAGTGTGACACTCAGTCGGTCGTTCGTGACGTTTAATCGATCTGCCGTGTAACATAGTCGCATCTCCCGATTGTTAATCGAATGAAATTTCGTTCCTTAATTACCGGCATTGCGCTCGCGACGATCAGAGTGCGCGAATCGCGGCGAGAGAAAGAGAGAAGATGAGAGAGATAGAGAGAGAAAAAAAAAACGAGACGACGCAGGGGAAAGTAAGAAACTCGGTGAGAGTTGCGGGCTGCAGATATATCTCGCTGCCGGCGATTCTGCGCCGGTACGATACTCGCGCCTGCAGTCGCGGTGAAACAATCGATTTTCGCGTTTGCGGCTCTCGCAGCGTTTTTCGAAACTCTCCGGGACAAAGTGGATAGCAAGAATTTGCTATCCACTTTGTCTCAATCGCGCAATTTTGTCGAAACGAAACACATTACACAAAAAAAAATTTCGCTGCCATCGCAAAAAAATGCTGCAACCATTTTTTTTTCTCCGGCCCAAAAGCCTGGGTCGACAAACCGCAGAAGGTGCGAGACATGAGACCGAGCTTTCGCCTCTTATTTACTTCACGAACGCCCTCAAACTGGTTCACCTTAAGGTCCCTCGCAAGGTCGACGAAATCGTCCGTGTGCGACCGTTCGCCAGTGTGGAATTATCGGAAATTCCAACGCGAGTCGACCGAGACTCGCCGGGGACGGATGTCGGCGTGAATTTTTTTTCCATGGAATTCGCGATTTTGTAACGAGAGCCATTGCCGCCCGTCGCTGGTGCACATCACACGTGCAGTATGTGTGTGTGTGTACATGTGAAATCCGGCGGGAGGATAACGAGTGGCGAGGAGGCAGTAGGCGACCTTGTGGCTCTCGTTCACTTTCACCCGCGCTCGCTCGCTCGCTCGCAGCTCGCTCGTTGCCCGGCTGCAGGGTCGCGCGGTGTCGTCGCGAGACGGGAGATGCGAGTCGTCGCGGTCGTCGGCGCCCTCGGCCGACTCGTGGAACGGCCGCGAGACGATCCGAGAACTAACGCCCGAGTTTACACTGAGAAAAATTAGTAATTGCGATTACCAATCATTGGTTCGACCTACCAAAATATTGGTAGCAGTTAATATTGGTAGTTCTGACCAACGATTGGTAATCACAACTATTAATTTTTTTCAGTGTACTTGCCGTCGAATCACTCCCGCGTCTTTTGATTCCAAGTTTTTTTTTTTTTTTTTTTTTTTTTTCTTTCTTCGGAGTCAATCGAGCAATCGCGGACATCGATGAAAGACAAATTCACGTCGTGTAATTTTTGAGAAAATAGCATCCGAGATGTCGACAAGTCTCGCGCGAATATCAGATAATTAATTTGGCATTTGTGTCGCGAGATATCAATATTTTTCCTCTGACATTTCGCGCAGTTCCGAGAAATCCACGCTGGAAAATGATATACGGAATATATTAATTTTGAGTACTACACAATATATTCAACTTACACAACTTACATTCAATTTATACAACTTATATTCATAACTTATATTCACTTATATTGGGTTTTTTACACAACTTGCATTTAACTTACACAATTTATATTCAACATACTAAAGTTATAGTAAACTTTCACAATATATTCATCTCACACCGAAGCACCAAATTCTACACAACGTGCAGAATGTGGCGCTTCGCTGTTTTTCAACAATAGTTACGAATGGCTGAGTGGCCGCTGTGTCCGACGACATCCGTAACTACTGCCGCGGGCACCGAGACGAGTGAGACTTCGGGCTGACAATGTCAGGCAGGGAAAGAGAAAAAAAAATAAAAAGAAAAATAAAGGAATGGAGAAAGAAGTTGAGAAAAGCTCGGCTACTTGTTGTTCGCGTGAGCGCGCAACGAATTTCGGTTTGTCAACGTCGACCTACATTCGTCGGTGAATCGCCGGAATCGCTCTGGGCGCGGAGTAATTGGGTTTCTCCCCCGATGTTACACGCCGAAAGTGTTGCCGTTTGCCCCGCCGGCTCGTCCAGGGCCAAGGTCGACCTCTCGAGTTCATCCTCCATCCTCTGCTTCTACCAATCGTTTTTTTATTCCTAAAAATCTCCACGATGGGTGGAAGGCAGGAAAAAACACCCCAATCTTTTTTTTCCGAGAATAAAAAACCGTTCCACTGATCAGCGAAAGTGCGAAACCGTCTTCCTCGCAGGCTTAAAAACTCATTCGTACGATTGAAAAAAAAAACGGCTCGAAAAAAAACCGAAAATGGAAAGGAAAATCGTGTTTGAATGAATTCGAAAATTCACCGCCCGGAAAAATGTGGCCATACGTCACACGCGCCAAGCGATCTCCTAGAGGCTTAATTTTGTTTTGCTCACGAAGGTCGCTCGCATAAAAAAAACATGCGACTACGGCTGAGAGAGAAAGGGACGGAGATCGGGTTGTATCCCCACCAAATCGCCATCGTCGTCACTGCGCACGCGCCGGCGAGGTGGGGGAAGCCGCGTCAGCCAATGACGAAGCGCGGAGACAAAGGAGATGGAAGAACATAACCTTTTCTGCCTCCAGAGGCGAGAGACGTCGTTCAATGATAAAAAAAACGCAGCGTTTAACGAGACTCGACTGTATTTTCTTCGATACGACGGACGAATGGTCATGAATGTAGGGGAGGGGGGGGGGGGGGGGGGGAGCACATGAACACAGGAGAACGCTCGTTCTACTGGCCCGGTGGCCAGTGATGTCGAGTCCGGGGTTCTCGAGAGGCCGACGTTTCCGGGATTCGACCTTGTCCCTGAAAAACGAGGCCTCTCCTCTCCTCGCGATCGTCAAGATCTCGTCGGTGGAAGCCCCCGGCCAAGTCGCTCGTCGCTCCGCAGTGTCACAAAACGACGAAGGCTGTTGCCGCTGCTTTGCCGAACGCGCTGCGGTATTCCCTCGGCAAACATCGGGGACTCGGCAAACACCTTCGCTTTCTTCCACCGACTTTTCTTACCCCACACGTTTTCTTTTACAGCTCTCGCGGTTTTTTTCACACCCTTCCAAAGGTTTCGAAGGACGCGGTTCGCCGTCTCATCCGACTCGGCGCCACTGCCAAATCAGTCGTTCGATTTTATTAAAACATTTAAAATAGAGTGAAACGTTTTTTTTCTTCCACGCGAAGGAACTTTGTTTTCGTTAACTTTGCTTGACATTTTCGTGTCATATTTTTGAAGTCTATGACAGTATGGAAAAAAATCGCCATGCAGAAATTAAGTTGGACGACCCTTAAAGAGTTAGGCTAATATTCAATATTTTATCAATAATTAACATGCACAGTCATATGGAGATAGACGTAATAGGTAATAAAAGTGTAGCATTACTCGATTAAAAAAGCTCCAATCGAAAAAATTATTCTCACGTATTCGAGCTTTCCTAATATTTTCACAGTACAAAGAAATTCACTCTCAGTGCTGCAATAAATTTCGCTTTTTTTTTCTTTCTCAACTATTCGCTTGCCATCACTTATCCCGCCGATGTCAGCGAACACTCGCATTGATACTCATTAAAAAATACGCATTCGCGTCCCGTGCAACGGTCCAACCGGGCACATGAATGATGAGCGTGGTCCTTCGTCGTGGACATATATCACCGCATGCAAATGCGCGTAATGCATAAACGCACGTGTCGGTGCAATCGCAATGCACCGTCGTCGAGTGGCTCGTCCAGGCGAAGGATCTAAGTGTGCGCGATGCTGGAAACGTCGAGACGGTTCGCACACAGCAGCAGCAGCAGCCGTAGCAGCAGCAGCAGCAGAGGCAGCAGCAGCAGCAGCAGCAGCGCAAGACCCGCAGGCTCCTCCGGATAACTTTCACTGTCAAACGCGTCGTACGTCGCGTAACAGTCGCGACTGGGACGCCGAGGCCGAAGAGCCGGACGCCGCGTTTCGTCCCGAGGCATCGAGGGTTCACTATAGCAACAACGCCAGCTGCAATAAATGTGCTATGTACAGACCGGTCGTAAACTCTCTGCTCGCCGATCCGTCGATTACACCGGGCAAGACCTATCGGAATTTTACGGTCGCTCTAATCAAAGCCAAATGACTTCCTACAGTCGGACCTCGCGCAACGTGCGATTTCCGCAAGGGCGAAAAAAAAAATCTTTGCATTGTTTCTCAATCATTCGGCACTTCCTGCTAAGAAATATTGCTCGAATGACGCGCGCAAAACGAGGTCGCATTTTAAATCTTCTGTATTAAGTCGTGAAGAATTTTCGCCGGGTATTTTCTTGCCTTACAAGGTTTAACACAATTACCTTGTCGTATGAAGATTTTCAGACTGTACCGTCGGAGTTTTATTGCGAAATCAAAAGTCACGAGACATAATTATTTTTAGAGCCACTCTAAAAACATTTGCGAGTTAATAATCATAATCATAATAATTCGTGTCCAGAAATAGAAATGTTCGAAGGAGAATTTTTTTCGTTTCGTGCCACGTAATGTCTTATCACGAGTTTGGAAATAAATACCTCCTAAATGTCAGGAGGCAGGAAAAAAAATGCCTAATAAAGGTTATAATAAAATTTTACTGGTGACGTTACGTGCGAAAATGGTCGGATAGTCGTGGAAAATGTCCGCGAGAAGCGACGATAAAAGCGTAAATGCGAAGATAACGATGGATGGCTACTAAAATTCCTTTTTTTTTTTTTTTTTTGAGTAATTACACTTCCAACCTGTGTTTCAGTTTGTTTTCTCCGACTTTTTCTCGGTGCACCGACTGAGCTAACGATCCATGACGCGCGATCCTTCGACGCCTTGAAGCCCGTTTGTAACGTCGTCGGTGGCTGTGGAAGTGCCAGGAAGTCGACGGCGACGAGCGTCCTCGTTGCGCTCGAAGGACGAAGTGGCGCGAGTCGCGCGAGCTCGCAGTTATCGTCAGCTCTCACCCGGAAGAGGCGCCCGGAGCGCCCGAGGAAGTCGACATCATCGACTCCGCTCGTCTCGAGGCGCTTCCGAGTGTAACCTCACGCCCTGCGCATCTCCTGAGAAGCCAAGAGACACTTTAGTTACGCCGCTTCGCTACGAGAAGCAGCACTACGCTCGAATTGACTTTCCAGTCGAATATTGACTTTCCAACGACTTATCGAAAATACTGTAAGCGGAAGATCTACGAACCGTACTAGTCGATGAGGGATTGAAGTCACTCTTGTGATTTGTGTTGAGACAGCACACAGAGAGAAAAAAGTTTCATTCCAATGAAATAAGTGGATTGAATTTTTTTCCTAGTTCCAATGAAACGTTTTCTTTAAATTTCAAGGAGACATTTCTTTGACTTTAATAAAACATTTCATTCATCACCACAGTCAAGGAGAAGTTTTTATTTATTGAATTAAACTCTTTCACTGTTTCAGAGAAAAGGTGTCTTTGAATCAATTTAACTTTTTCTCTCGGTGCATAAAAATACAAAAACTAGAGAATAAAAGAAAATAAATAAGAATTCCTGGAAATGCTTAAAATTGTCGAGAAATATAAAACGGAAAAGGTGGAAGTATTGAAGGGACCTCGCCCAGGAAGATCTTAAATAGGCGATCCTGTCGGGCCTCGTGCGCCGAAGGAATAGAAAATAATGGATATGCCCGACGGAATTTCCGTCGTGGGCGTCGTCGTCGTCATCGTCTCCCGTTGTCAACGTATCTGCGCTCTCGAGGCGTGGTCCGAATTGCGAGACCGATATTTCTTTCCTTCTCTATATTCCTCGCCTATCTCGCGAACAACAATGCAGACGAGAATGCGCCGCGCGTTAACGCGCGCGCGCGCCACCTACCCCTGTATATATATATCATATCCGCTACTCGGCGCGCTATATGTGTACTGCGGAAATCAATTACTAATCCGCTCTCGAGCATTCGGCCGATTTAATTTCGATATCGCTGAGTAAGACGCTCCGCTGCTTCGCCGGATTGAAAAATATCGAAATTACCGGCTCGACAAACCGGAAAAATATCGATAAAAACGTAGATTCACGAGAGTCCAGAAACAGTGCACTTAGAAAAATGTATTGTCGACTGTAGTGTACGACAATGTTTTTACAGTTTGCGCGACGATAATTAACGTCACCGGCTGTAAATTATGGCACCTGTGAGTATTTTATAACAGTAAAAATCACGATGTTCGTTATAAATGGACAATTATTCATTCACATTATTCTTTTCACGATATCGTCATCTCTTACTGATTGGCGCGGTGAAATACTGCACCGACGGTGCAATATTTCAGCGCACAGCGATGATCTCGGGTTCAGCTCGCGAAATGCGCTTTTGGGAATTTGTCTATCAGTAGAAGATGTTGATATCATGAAAAGAATAATGTGAATGTTGATTTGCAAGGCGCAAGAAGCAAGACGTGCGAGCGAAGCACGTTTTTGCTAGTGTAGGTATAAAGTTTGTTATCAAGTGTACGCAGAATAATAAATTGGCCTCGTGGGTTGTTTAAGAAAGCCCGGTAGCTAATTATTACACAGCGCTGGCTCTCGAGAGCTACCCGAGTTACACGTTCGTTTCGGTCGAGCGAACAAAATCTCAATCTCCGGTAAACCAATTGGCTATACGGCGTCGGTTGTACTGCTGGTACACTGCACTGCTCCATATTCCGTTATAGCATACCCGCTATACACAAACGGCGAATAGAACGTCAGATGTGAACGGACCCTGGGATTATTTACTCTCGCGCAGCGACAGCTAAAAGTGAATAATAGCTTTTCCCGGGCTCTTCGAGTGTGATTAATATTATATTAATGACGATAACACAATTACGATCAAATTAGCATTTCCAGTTATATAGATTAACAGTGCTAAATTGCAGCAAAAATAGCTCAATCCTCATTTCCAAAATCCGCACTAGAATTAATTTATCCTCGAATCGATGAACGGTTGAGGAAACATGATTCTCGATATAATTGAGCAGCGAGTCAAAGACGAGTTCAAGAGGGTTTAAATGAGCCGTGACACATTCGAATCGATTGGTTTGGATTTTATTTCAGAAAAGCTGCAGCTTTAATCATCATAAAGCATCATATGGATGCTTTTCTTATTTTTCGCGGGATCAGACTCCACAAGTGTGCACAGCTGGTTGCTTCTTACTATATATTACGGCTCTTCGGGAGATTGCTTCTCGTCTCGGTCTACCTCTTCGGTTTTCCCGGCGCCGTGAGGAAAAAGTGCTCGAGCGTAGCGCAACGAGACAGTCCAATTAGTTTTCTACGATCCAGAACGATCTCGTTATAGCTCCGACGTTACACACCGGGGGACGTATTATGAAACACGAGCGCGGGAGCCTCGCACGATCGAAGCATCGCGGTCGCGTGTCATCGTCTCCGGGATAAAATCGTGACGTGTGTACACGTTTCAGCAGTCACGCGCGTCGAGCAAAACGTTTTCGCGGTTTTGAGTTTAGCGAAAGTTTCGTCGATTCGCGAAACGACGGAATTTTGCGCGACGCGATATAATGCGGTTTGGGTTTCCCCACACTGAGAGATCGATAAGAGGTTTTATCGATTCTATGAAATATGTGTATCGAACTTTTTATATTGCTTCCAATAATATGTTGTCTTTGAGTTTCAAGGAGACATTTTTATTAATTCAATTGTATCATCGTTTCAAGGAAACGGGCTTTGAATCAATACAAAAATAAAACTATCTTAAGTATATTTTTGCATTTATTCCAAGGAAATGTTTCACAGCTTTGGATCTCAATGAAACTTTTCCCTCGGTGCAGAAAATCTATCAAATCAATTTTCGTTTTTTCCAATGAAATGGCTAATTTACGTCCATACGGCGTTCCTCGTCGACAGCGCTCCGCTGGTATCAGCAACAGCCAACGAAGCGACTTTCAGTTTCGTTCGTCGTTCGCGGTTCTTCGTTCTCGCCCCAAATACAGCCAATGGCGCGTCGCGATCGGCGGTCGCTGCCTCGACGAGAAAAGCGACGTTTCACGAGCTTATTCCGCGCGCGTCCGGACGAGACGAAGCCGGTTTCGATGGAAATCTGCGATTTTGTCGGTTAATTGCATCTTTTTGTTTTATTTGTCGCTTTACAATTTGTTACTTTTTCGTTTGTTGTTTTGCAAGAATCGGCTTCGTTCGCTCTCGTCCGATCTGCAACTCGCTCGGCTTCGGTTCGACTCTTTCCCGCTCGGTTGGCCGGCCGCCCGTCAGTCGGCTGCGCCGCCGTCGGTCACCCACTGACCCAGTATAGCGCGGGAGTCAATTTCACCGCGCGCTCGCGGCTTCCGTTTCTTCGCGCCAGGCGCGGACACGCGCGGCCGCGGCCGTCGCCGCACGCCAACCGCGAGGCTCTTTTCTGCTGCTTCTGCGCGTCGCGCGGGCCACTCTGTATTCCACGTTCGGGACAACGAGAAAGAGCCGCTCGACTCCAGTTCCATAAATTACACATATATCCATTCGGCGAATCGCGCGACGTGCGAATTGGAACATTTTGCGTCGCGCGTTTACTCGGCGAAACACTTTGACCCTCCTACCGGGACTGACCGAAATATAACAAATTAAAAAAAAAAAAAAAATGTATACAGAGAGAAAAAAATGGTGTAAAAAAATGCCAATTCTACACTTGTGAATTAAATAGCTGATTCACAATCGCTAATATAGCTATAGCTAATTTAAAAAAAAACGTATAAAGAGAAAAAAAAATGGTGTAAAAAAATGCTAATTCTACACTTGTGAATTAAATAGCTAATTCACAAGCGACGGGATCGAAAGATCGTACCTAAGCGAAACGCGGCCTTGCCTTGCGCTGCTGCTGCTGCTGTTGCTGCTGCTGCTGCTGTATCTCCAGGAGCGCCGACATCGGCGTCGGCGTCAACATCGCCGTGCGCGTCGGCTGCTTTCACTACTTTCGCTTACCCGAGATTTTGAGGTGTAGTTCAGCGGGCTGTTTATCGTGCGAGCAGGGAACTGGCTGCTGATGGCTGCGTGCGAGCGATCCGAGAGAGAGAGAGGGAGAAGGAGAGAACACGAAGAGATAAAGAGGCTGCGAGTGATCTACTGACGCAGCGTCGTTAGCCCGAATGTAGCACGCGATTCCCCCTCAAACATAAGTTTCATTCGTGCCGTTCTGAAAAATAAACGCTGCTGAGGCGAATAAATAGCAAAATGATCCCCCGAGGTACAACCAAAGGAATAAAAAAAAATAAAAAAATAGTTTGAATGTAAAACCGTCTATGTATTCCCGTCATTTTTTTCAATCTCGAAAATAATATTCTTCTGGGTGAGCCTGATGAGTCCTTTGTCTCTCGCTGCCCGATGGTTTTAATAACACGCGGTACCGACGACAATGAGGCCGGGCAACCTGTACGAACACGAGTAGCAGCGTATATGCATCGCCCATGCATCGTCGCGCCTCTCTCGCGCGCATCACGCCCGCGAGGAATTTCCAAACTGGGAAAAGACGACGACGACAACGACGCGCCCGGCAATTGCGACCGGAATACCGAAGTCTTGTGAAACAGAGACGAACCGACAGATAGTCACCATCATCACGCGGCGTGGCCCATTGTGTCTTTTTGCTTCGGGGGTTCGGAAAGGTGCGAGACGCGAGTCGATGAATAATTTCACCGCTGCGACTTTGTCGACATCCCGCAATCGCGATAGAATATCGACGACTTCATCAGTTTGCATCGGCAGCGGCATCGAATGAAAATCCGATTGATCCCACATTATTTTGTTATTTTTCATATTTAAATAGCAAATTAACTGAAATACAAATATTGATTTATTATCTTTAATTTGAATTTTATTTTTCATATTTAAATTTTTAATTTACTCACATTTTTTTTTACTTTGAAATAAAATGCACATTCGAGCGACGAGTATCTTCATTTTTTTCGAATCGACCGTTTCGAAATAATAAATACGAAGCAATAAAAAAAAAAAAATTCGACTGCGCTACCAAATCGACGCTCACGGAATCTGCGGCGTGAACGATAATCCCGATATACCTTGGGGGGTACCACGAGGTGTGGGTCAATGGGTTCCCTAAGGTATGGATTAACCTTTCCAAATTTCTAAATCCACCTGGTTGACCCTCCGGGCGTCTTTCACTCGCGTCGCGCGGGTTCGAGGTTTCTGGTCTTCGACGCGGCCAACTTCTCGTTACGCATGAAAACACGCGTGTCCGACCGTCGGATCGCGTCGAAAGGATCCTCGCGCGGTGGAAGCGAGACGGAGGATAAGCGAGAGAGAGATAAAGGAGAGAGACGCATGTAGTATACATCGGAATGCAATCGGAGTCTCTCGGCAGTCGGCCGGTTGGCATTTGACGAGGCTGCCAGCTTTCGACATTTTTTTTCTTCCTTCCCAGCAGCAGCAGCAGCCGCAGCAGCAGCAGCAGCTCTTCGCTTCCAGCTCCACGCGTCCTCGTCCTCAGATACAATCGAGCCCCAAGGGGGGAGTCGGCACAGTCGGAAAATAACGGGACACCACTTACTGTATGCTACTATACTATTCTGGTCTACGCTCGATGCATCTACGTTTGCGAATTTCAAGCGCCGCAGTCGCGACTAACGTCATTAATCAGGTAGTCAATTAGTCAACGACGTACCGCATATTTTCGACCCAAAGTGCAATTACCTTGGTATTCATGTAGTTAAAAAAAAGAACAAAAAAATACCGTATAATTTGTTCATAAACTATTAGAAACAGTTACAATAATAACTTTCAATTTTTCAATTAAAAAAAACATCAAATTAACTTGACAGGGAGATTATCCGAAGTGAAGTAAATTGACAGGGAGATATTCCGAAGTCCTCACTGCGAAATATCTCGTTGTCTCCGCCTCCGTGAAATGCATAAATATCCCGTCGATAATTTATTTAACTGAGCGACAAAAAAAAACGAAAAAAAAAAAGTTGTTCACAACTATTGACGTAAGCGCGATTCTCGGTATGCCGTTCGTTTAATAATCGTTGGCGCGGATTATTCTGAGCCGCGAGAAAAATAACGGTACGCATTGCGCGTACTGTGCAGTGTATATATATGTATAACTGTTTGGTATAATGCGCGCAATGTGTCGATATGTGACTATATATTCGTGCAGAAAACGACGCTGAGACTGTGATCTCCGTAGAATTCCGGTTCGGTGGGGTGAGGTGGTAAGGGGGGGGGGGGGGGGGTAGGGGGAGGCTCGCACTCGCGCCTATACGCTCGTTTCTCGTCTGGCCGCCGCTAGATGCCGTGGGTACACTCGCACGACGCGCGCGACAAGTATAACTTGCGTAACACCGCGCGCGGGTCGGATCGCGCCGAGCAACTCGCCGAGGACTCTTACTCTCTTGTTTCCACAGCGAGGATGACTCTCTCTCCTGTCGTGACTCGTGACCTCAGAATCCCGTTGCCCGGCGCAGCGTCGATCTAACGACATCTCTCCAGCTGACGCGGCGCCCAAGTACAAATGCTGTACAGGAAAACCTGTGCTCGGTACATATTTCCTTTCTTTATTTTTATCTCCCACATAACAATGACGCCAATTCAATATTCATTTTTTTAAATACATACATAAATTCTTTTAATACATACTGACTAAAATAAATAAATAAATAGATAAATAAATCTCAACGCAATTTTTATTTATCCTCAAACTTTTCGTCCCAATGTACGTTCCAATTAATTAAGATTTTTTTTCACAACACAAAAAATGAAGAGTTACATTTTTTTTATTATAATTACGATACATCGAGTAACAAAAAATGCGGGTCTCGCGACAATTCGAAAAAGTGTAAGACAGGTCGCATTCCGCGACGTCTGTCGGCCGTCGCGCGAGAAAATTCCGCAGTCTCCCTGGTCGACGGCCTTGATCTTATTTCCCGTCGGAGCGTCAAAAATACCATCCGTCTGGTTTTTGTTTTTATTTTTTTTATTTTTATTTTTTCGCCTCATTGCGTATTTTTATTCTCGGGCTGGTAATAACGCAGAGGACCTGCCGGGGCGCGCGTCTCGATTCGGCCTCGTTGCGCGCCTCGCGCGTTGTGTACAATATGCGCGGCGGCGGCATCGGTCGTGCGTCGAATTAAGGACGTCGCGCTTCGCCGACGGCTTTTGCGGTGGCTTCTCGTTCCCCGCGAGTGTAGCCAGGACACCCACGTTACCCATATCTATATATTTACATATATATAAATATAGTATACTTACCGACGTATACAAAAGCCGCAGCGACATCGAGGACGGAGTGAAAGGGGCGCGGTGGACTGCGCCGAGCCGGTTTGAAATTTTCACGAGTCACCGTGTTGCTCTCCCCTCTCTCCCTCCGCCCCCTTCTTCCCTCTCGGCACAGTCTTCGAGACTGTGCACTGTGCTCGCTCCGAAGTTTCATTGTTTTATTACTCGACTCGTTGCCCGTTCCGTTCAATTATCCTCTCGATGCTCTGCGGCTGGAAGCAGCTTCACTGCTGCCGTTGCTGCTGCTGCTGACGCTCGACTCAACAATAATTCGAGTAAATAACGACCAACGAAAGCGAACAATACGCCGATTACGCTCCTCGAGAATCCGCCGAAGCAAGCTGCGACGATCGCAGCGTTGAACTAGCGTAGTCAGGAAAAAAAGAACACACGCAGACACAACAGCTGTTTAATGTTTTACCAAATATTTTTTTTTATTGAAAAAAAATTAATTTTCCCATTCTTTTCACGTTTTTTCTTCTTCCTTCCTTCTTCTCGCGGTCTGTCATTCTTTTTTTCTTCGTATTTTTTTTTTCTCATAATTGCTTTTTGCGGTCATCGTCGTCGTCGAACGTATAACGGAATATATCACCTTGTGTCAAATATACATACATATCTCGTACAATTCGTTGTAACATATACATATATTTTGTTCGTTTTTTAATATATATTCGTAATTTTATGTATTTATATAGTAAAACACAGTTTGGTGGGTCGGGGGCCGAGTGACGCTGCGCTCTTGTGTGTCGAGACGAGCGCACGGGGCGCGCTGCCCTGGGGAGTTTTGGCGGTTCGCTGAGGGCACAAACGGGAATAATTCAACATGGGCTTTGGGGGGGCAAGGGGGAAAGGGGGTTTGAGTTAAGAGACGTCATTAATCGTACTCATAGGCACACACAAAAAAAAATTACAAAAAAAAAAACACATTGTCGGGTTTTACAATAAAAAGTCGCGTCTATATTACACGTCCGAGTCTCACTCGCGCCTGGCTTCGGACCCGCCTCTTAACCGAGTCAGCCGCGCTAAAACATATCGATATACACATATATACACACACGCAAAATATGTATATATAGATGTATGTGTCGTAGTGTCTCACACTCTCTCACTCTTGATCTCGCGTCGTGGCGCCAACGTCTCATTTTTGTCCTCTATCTCCAATTTCTCGTCCCTCACGAAAGAAAAAAAAATAAAAATAATAATAACATTCGTAACGCCGTTTGTGTGTCGAGTGTCCTTAGGCTCGCACCTGGCGGCGGAGGAAAAAGGACGAGAAGACGCTCCGACGTTCGTGGCGCGAGATATCATCCTAATCGTCGGCGATGAGGGTCATCGCACGAAGGGTGTCAAGGGTAGGACAGGGGAGAGCTTATGTTTTGTTTTCTTTTTTTTTTTAATTTTTCATACCATCGAGAGGGATGTTCTTCACGTTAGTCTCGTCGGTTTCGGGTTCTCATGTTTCTAGAAGAATCCGTCGCCGGTGGGATCGTTCAACCAGGGGTAGTTGTTGGGGCATCGTACGCACGTCTGGAGGTTGATGGTCTCCCCGGGAACCTCCTTGGAGGTGAGTTTGCAGGTGTGAGGTACCCAACAGGCGGGATTGCCTTCGACCGAGCACTTCTCCCTCCACGGCTCGAAGCTCTTGGACTCGGTTGCGGTGCGCGGGTTCTGTATCCACTGGATCACCTGGGTCATCGTGACGAAGTAGACGTCGTTGTGCTGGGACAGAACCTCGTCGATCCAGTAGAGGAACGCGTCGAGGAACTCGGGATTGTTCTTCAGCCAGGCAGCGTGGAAGTAGAGACCGAGGGGCGCGCGATTCTGATCGTAGTGACGGTCGAAGTTGTGATTGAGGAAGTTGTAGAACTGATCGCCGGTGAGGATGTTGCTGCAGGAGTCGACCATCGCGCAGCCGGGCAGGTACTCGTCGTTCTGGGGATCCTCGCGTCTGTCGAGCTCGTTCATCACCATCTCCCAGACCGCGTGGGACCTGCATTTGTTCACGGGGAAACCGAGGATAAGACAGAGACAAAGACCAACGGACAAAGAGCAAGGATAAGACTCGAAAGCTGGATTTCCGTGAAAAGCTTGGAAGTCAGTTGCCTACATAGTTCCAGCACTTGGGAAGTCAAGTTAATTTGTTATACGAATTAACGCGAAAGTCAAATGAATTTGTCATTCGAATGTCAAATGGATATGAACAGCTGGACAGCAGCCACGCGATTCGATTCCAGACACTTGGCTCGCGTGCTGACCATCTGACGTCAATTTGCTATTTCCAGCGGCATAATTATCGAACGACAACCCAACGCATATGTCAAGCCACGCGATACAACGGTATTAAATAGTTCTTACCTAGTCGGGCAGTGCTGGAGGTTTCCGTGACAGCGATGAGGCATCCTGAAGTACATGGTGTAGGGCCATAGTGGCGGGTTGTTCAGGGCCGCAGTGATGGTGGAGTCGTAAAGGAAGGCCTGTTCCTCCATCATGGTGAACTGGTTGTTGCCGCCGACGCGAAGATACGGGGCTCGAACGCCGACGACGCTGTTGTCGGTGAGATTGGCGTATTTCTCGGCGATGATCCTCATGCCGGCCATCTCCTTGGCCCAGTCGTCGACGGTGGCGTCCGACCAGAAGCGCTCGTCGTCGTTGTGCCTTGACAAGAGCGAAGATGCCGTTTACGTTAGAAAAAAAAAACGCAACAACGGCCAAACGAATCCCAATAAAAAAATTTAAAAAAATAACCCCAGAGCAAAAACCGTTCTTACGAGATTGAATGCACCGCGATCTCGTGTCCCTTCCTGTGCATCTCCTGCATCGCCGAGTAATTCGTGTACTTGTGGGACACGAAGAACGTCGCCTTGATGTCACATCCGTTCGGATTCTTTCGCTTTCCATTGAAGATCTCCTTGTAGAGGCCGATGTTGTTGTTGTTGATGGCGTCGTCGAAGGTGATGGTGATCATCTGCGGGACGTCCTGGGCCGGCAGGTCGCTGGGTATCGACGTGCCGTCCTCGGAGCAGAAGCAATCGGGAAGAACGCAGACCGTAGGGTCGCAGGGTGGAGCCCTGTTGGGATCGTTGTCCATGTCTGCGAGGTCGACGAGTAGATCGCGAAAAGATAGGAAAAGAGACAGAAAAAAAATGTTATCGTCGCTGAAGTCGTTTCCATCGTCAATGAGACGTCGCCGGTTGGGTAAACTTAGCGTTTGGTATTTTTCATTTCGTTATAGTGTCGATGGAGAAATTCTTTACCGCAGACATTCTCGTCCGATCCATCGGGACAGTCCTTCTCGCCGTTGCAGAAGAGTCCGCGCTCGATGCAATTGCTGTCGCCGCAGGCGAGCGAACCGTCCGGACAGAGGGGCTCCTCGGTGTAGATGAGCGGCGCCGCCTTACGCTCCTTGTTCTTCAGCTTGCAATTGTTCACCGAGCCCTTCCAGTCGCACGTCTGCTTCTCGATGTCGAAGTACAGACCGGCCGGACACCTTATCGCCTGGAGACCCGAGCTCGTGCACTGGATGACGTCGCGACAGTTGTCGCCCTCGCCGGCAACCAGACGGAACCACTCGCCCGCGTCCTTGTCCTTGCATATCTCGCTCTCGAAGCTCTCCTCCTTCTTGTCCTTGTCGTCCTGACGCTTGACGCGACTCGACGCGCCCTCTGGAAACAATCGAGGTCAACGGTCCCGGTTATTCCCCGCTATTTCGACGCCCGTGACGACAGGTCGTTTGCGATATCTCGAGGTCACACATTGTGACCCCTTTGCGGTGTCTTTGGGGTCATCCGACGTTTAACTCGGTTCACTCGATGTGTGATCTTGACAGGGTTATTTTTTTCGCGAAATACATCGATACTGCGAATGTACGAAAAATATTTTGCGAACCGTTAGAGTGAAAATAATGTTTTATTTATTTCTTTTTTTTCAATTGAATTATTGTGGTTTATTTAGGGAATTTTTCGATAATTGTTCAAATAGCGTAAATAAAAAATCCTACGGAATTATTCGGCAAGGTTATTTTTCTCCCCGCTCGTATTTCGAGTAAAAAAAATAGTCGGACGATTAAACGGGTTTGAGTCTGACCGAAGTGACACGGTCAAAAGTCGCACGTACGCGTGCTTCTCTCCTGAATTTCGTTTTTCGCTTCCCCGTCGGTCGGCGACGCCGTGCCGGCCGCCGCCGCCGCGGCGTCACCGTGAAGCGACCGCGGGGAAAGTTGTCCCCACCCCCGGGCCGCGAGCACCGGAGACCTGGTGCCTCGGGCGCACCCGGTGACGTCAGCCATCCGGGACCAACGGCGGCTAGCTAGCGACGGCGGCGCGGCCGCGCCAGTAACCGGGCCCCGGCCGTGGGCTTTCACGTTCTAATCTCTTATGCAACGTCCTTTCCGTCCCTCCGACGCGCGGTACCAGCGCCGCTACAACCCGCTTTATGCTGCAAATTTCCACATGCAAATTCCCAACGAGGCCCAATATAATAAATAGAATAATTAGTGCCCTTTACTCGACGACCCAATGAATTTAAACGACGAAAAAGTACCACTTCCGGGTGCCCAACCAGAATCGAGACTCGAGTCTCGGCTGCGGCTTTGTCAGTAGTAATGGCGCGCGACCGATCGGACAGACCGGAATTCTCGTTGCCCACCGGTTCAACTAGTTTCCCGTGCGCGTTCACTTCCCGTATCAGCTCGACTGCAACCTCAGTATTTCGCGTTATTGAAAAAAATAAATAAAATTAAAGAATTAAACGAAACATATGTCCGATACCTCTGTGCATGTTTAACGAAAAGGTTTATACATAGTAGTTGGGGTGACTCGAGAGAAGTTATCGAAAATATCGAAGAGTCGCGGATGTTGTGGGCAGTTTCACTTGGTTTTGTCGTTCTCTGTCCGCAGTGCAGCCAGTTTTTACCTTTCACCTCTATTGTGTTACTATTCTTATCATTCTTATTATCGCTACTGTTATTATTGTTATTATTGCGTAAAAAAGCCGCGGGTAAGAATTTCTACTGCACAACTATTCACAGTTTTTATTCTACGTAACGTCGAATTTGCGTTCGGAGGTTAAATTAATAGAAAATAATAATAATAATAATAATAATAATAATAATAATAATAATAATAGGTACTCACCGGCGAGGGCGATCGCTGCTACGAGTAGCAGCAACAGCGAGGACCTCATCCTCGTGGTGTCGCGGTGACGTCGCTTGCCGGACGTAACGATATCTTTGTCACAAAATAATCGAATGAGAATGTTTCGAACAGAATGCAAAAAGAACAAAAAAAAAAAAAGGTAAAACTAAACGTAAAGAAGGGCAACGGGGGTGTAGAGAAAAAAAAATGTATAACGCTCGAATTGAAAATCGTTCCTCGCGGTGTCTATTCCCGAGCACAGTCTCTTCCTCTTACCCTCTCGCAGTCTCCAACCTTCGCTCTTTTATCGAGTGGACGGTGGTCGCGCGAGCGTGCGAGTGGGACCGTTCGCTCGGGGAGGGGTAGTGGGGGTGGAGGAGGGGGGGATTAGTGGGGGAGGGGGTGGGGGCCCGGCGCGAGGCGACAGGGGGCCCGACGAGGGAGAGGGAAACCCCCGGCTCACCGGATTCGCTTTTCGATATATTCCTTTTCTCTCTATATGTCTCACTGTGTCTTTCCAGCTCTTTCTATCAGTCTCTCCCTCTCTCTCTTTCCCTGTCTCGGCGTTACACGCGACACTTCCGGGGGGGAGGGTTTGGCTGCGCGATTAATGGGCAGTTCGCGAAGTGACGTCTGTCACGCAGATATTTACTTTTTTTCGAAAAAAAAAAAAAAAAAAAGAAAAAAAATACCCTCTACATTTTTTACCAAAATTATGCAAAAAAAAAATGTTTTTTTTTACGGTTGGAAACTATCGCGATACGCGCGTGCGTAGATTTTATTTTATTTTTTTTTGTCGCGAGCGCGTTACAATTTTTGTTCGACGCGAAACGAACGCGCGCGGGTGGGAGAAAACGAGCGCGGAGAGAAGAAATTGATATGGTGGGGTATTTACTTCGTTGTTGTACTTTCGACGACACTATCGCCCGGTTGGTATATTGGATTAACAGTGGGGCGCGGACCTTGGATCGCAGGTACCGCTTACGGACTGGCTGAGGCGCGCCACTCGCCGGGCCTTATATTGCCACCACCACCGCTGCCGCAGCCGCTCGTCGTCGTCGCCGTCGCCTGCGCTCGCCCGCGCCTCCGGCCCCGCCGCGCGCGCGGAGGACCCCGCGGCGGGAGGCTGCTGCTACTGCCGCTTCTCTCGTGTCTCTTCCTCCGTCGCCGCCGCCGCTTCCCTCTCGTTCGTTTTTCCCAACCGACGCCCCCGCTTTCGGTCTCTCTCGTCCCGGGACCCCTGATTCCGCCGCTCGAAGCGCGTTAGCGCCGATCGTACGCGCAGTCGTCGTTGCGCATTTGCCTCGGGCCCCGCGATGCACCTGTTTGCCAAAGTTATTTGCGGAACCCTCGCACCGACGATTTTTCTTCCTGTCGTCGCGATTGGCTCGAATCTCCAATCGTAATTCTTGTTTCGGCATTTATGTAATATTTTTCTGTTGATATTTTTTTTTATGGTTCTGCTCCTGTTGATGATTATTTTGTTAAGAACCTCGAACCTACGATTTTTCTTCCTGTCACCGCGAATTTCATTTTTTTTTAATTATGTAATATATCTCGTCGATCTCGCGATTTTATTTTCGCTGTCTATTATCGTTCATATTTGTTCCAGATACATACTTCTCAATCGTGCATTGGAACTGTTGAGACGTAATTGTTTACGATAAATTAGTTAATTGTTCTTGCCTATTTAAATGTCGTTTACCAACTGATAAAGCGGATAAATGTACAGTTTCAAATATTGTAATAAAATATATTCAGTTATGTAATGTTTTTCTTGATATTTTTTTTAAGTTTCTGGTCCTGTTGATGATCATTTTATTAATAACGGTGGATCAATTTTGAGATCTTTGGGCTACGATCAGCCGAGGCTGATGTCAAAGAAATGAATTGTCTCTTTTTAATATTTGTAGCATACATTTAGTATTCCCGACGCATAATTCTTTCGTCAGCTTCTGATTTTTCAGAAATAACCCGAAGACGCTTGGCCCGGAGACTCATGTTAATTTTCGACGGGATTTAATGTAATGCCTCGTGTTTTTTTAATCGTGTTTCTTCCGTCATTATGAGATAAGATCAAAGTGATCGCGGATATAATCAAGATCCTTGTCGGAAACGACAAGTCGTTTGTATTGCCGAACATTTCGTTCAGAGAGAACGAAATATATCGTGAAATCATTTTAGGGATTTTTATAAGAGACAAAAAATGATAATAAATATATCGCTCATTCTTTTTTATATTTTCCCTCATCTTGAATTAATTATTCCGCGTACAACTGACAATGTTACAACTCGCAGAATTTTTTCCTTATAGTCATCAACGAAAGTGCCACAAAGGCGTTCACAGCCTCCGAAAGTGCTCTTTTACTTTTGCGCCTCTCGATATTTAATTCGCAGAAAGAAGCTTCGATGATTCATTACGCAATACGCGACGAGAGATTAACAAGCGCCTCTCAGAAATACTTTCTTAGCGTCGCTCCTCTCCTCGCGCCGCACGAGGAGACGACCATATCGATTCGATTATGCGAGCTCGCGCCGCGGATAACGCGAATGATTTGCGGGAATTTTATTATAGAGGCACCGCGTGCGGCTCGCGTCGAACCGGGTCAGCGAGACGGAAGAAAAAAAAAGAAGATTATCGTTCGTGGTGCAGCGATCCGCGTTACATTCGTCCACCTGTCTCACGCAGACTCCGACCTGTCCGATGCACGACTTTGCGTTTTCCCTCACTTCAGGATTTATCTATTTTATTCTCTTCTCTTCACCGGCCACGTGTGCTTATTGCGATTTAAAAATGCAGAGTTTCGCCTATTGATAATTGAAATAAAACCAAATCGACCGAAACTATTATTTTGCTAAACAATTTTACTACATTGTCATATTACATGTACCATTCGGACGCTCTTGTGATGGACTATTGTATCAATAATTATCAATTATATCAGCATTAAATACGTCAGACTCAATATTAATATTGTATTATTAATAGCAATAACAATAATAATTTTAAGTTATAATGATAATAAATTTCCGTACTATTCCACAATATTAAGCTCTTATCGCCTTCACGATGGAATATTTTCCACTAATTAATAATGTCCCTCGCAAATCCCGGCAGTGCCGACTGAAGCGTCGATTTATCTGCCGCGCGCGCGTATTGGCAAATTATTGTTCGAATATTTCCGGGATCCGTCGAGGCTGGCTTCAGCGATGCATGGAACGGACGCTTCATCGCCCGGAGAGCGAGTTATATGCGCACGCGCGCTCGCGCAGCCGTTCGCAGCGATACAGAGGGGAAAGGAGCGCGGAGAGAAAAAAAAAACTTTCGATTATTGTTGATCTTTCGCTAGGCGGTCGCTGTATATAGGAGCATCAGAAGGATGCCGCAGAAGGCTAAAGGTAAGACACGTAACATAACGTAACGTGACGCAGCAACGGGTAACGTAACAATGAAGATCGCACTCGTGACGAGAGGGACGGGGCGACATTTACGGGATTACAAAGGAGCGAGAGCAGAGCCACGCGGGGGGTTCGGGAATCGTCGGGTGGAGCGGGGCAAATGTATCACGACTCACTGGTTGCATGCTATCGAGCTTACTTGCTGGGCCTTGTTACCTGATTTCAGACGCGGGTGCGGAAAGCTGCCGAGTCGTCTCATCTCGCGGTTTCATCCCGCGCGCGAGATCGTTCCAAGGATATAACGACCGCCGCGATGAAAGCGTTATGAACGACTGCACCGAGATTCGAGTGCTGCGGTAACAGGCAACGGGAATAATAATTACCGATCGTGGACCGATCGGGCTAGGGCAACGAAATCGATCGCCTATGAGCTCTGACGTTGCCTAATTACGTTGCCGATTCTCGTTGCCGATTTTCGTTGCCGATTTTCGTTGCCGATTTACGTTGCCGATTCGCGTTGCCGATTTATGGTTCCGTATCTCGAGAGGTGCTCATCGATATGCGTCGAGAGCGTTCGAAAAAATTGTACTGGCATCGACGACTTTGACAACCGATTTCCATTATTAACAAATCAATTAATTTTCCAATTAATTCTCATTCGTTCGAAAAGCTTTCAGTTATTAAAATTATTACAAACTATTCTCAAGCGCGGAGCCGGGAAAAAAAAATATATAGAGGCCCATGACGAAACCCGAGCTCGTTAAATTCTCGGAACGCATAGAAACAGCCGCGTGAATTACGGAAAAGTTTTAGAATCGCTCCGGGGACTCGCGCAGTTTCTAAATTTACGGTACAACGAAAATTCACAGCGGGGAGAGTCGAGTTTTAACGATAGAGCCGGGCGATAACGATCGGTGTGTGCGCGCGCGTCGCAGCGCCGCTGAATGTGAGTACTTTCGCGTACAGCGAGAAACGTACACAAGGCTTCGTTTTCTTTTCTGTATTGCAGTTTGTTCCTCGATCTTTGATGTACCGTAAACGCGCTGCATGACCTACGCCCGATCGCAGTCGGACTGTACGTCTATTTCTCTCTCTCTTTCTCTCTATTTCATAGACACATATATAATATACAGATATATGTGTACACTTGTATATATAATTTATTTTCTTTCTTCGACTTCCAAATGTCAAAATGTCAGAACGGAAAAAGGGCTCGGTTGGCATTTTGGTGGAGTCCTGCCTCGAGACGAGCACGTACGCAATTGATTGCCCAATCATATTCGCTGACGCGCCGCGCGAGCGGCCGAACGCCCTGGCGCCTAAAACGCGCCAACGTATGTTCGCCCTTCTTATACCGTTCCGATACACCCGAAAGACCGTCGGGCGCACCGAGATGACTCTCGCGTCTCGGACGCCCCGAAAACGGACGGAACGCGATACCAGGAGACGCGAGAACCGAGGTCGAACTTTACGAGCTACGCGCTTCGATCTATAGGCGAGATCACGAACGCTCGGGCTTGGTCCCCATATAAATATTTACAATACACGTGCCTCCGCCGATACGATAGCGATTGATTAATGAAGTATATCGAACCCTCATCACAGTCGCGAATTTACTTTCTTAGCTCATCAATTCGTCTACCGATTTTCTTGCTGTTTCGTTTATTTATTTTAGTTCTCAGGAATATACAGAAAAAAAATAAAATGCATTAATTGTGATGCACTTGATCAGTTTTTAATTCGGTAATCGAAAAATTTAATTTTAGGGGTATATACGTTTTTTTCGCCCTGCGTTTGTTCAGGGTATTTTGCACAAAAAAGGAATATAACTTGACGAGCTTATGTTGAATTATTAAAGCAAGGTCGGTGCTTGATTTTTTTTCTCTGGCGCCAAACGGCGCTTGGATATCAGACCCGGGTTCTCGTGTGTACACTGAGTGTGAATTCGCTACGTTCGCGCATAAAAAAAAAAAAAAAAAAAAAAAACGAAATAAACCGCGTGGAGAGCATCGAAACGGGGTCAGTCGCCGCGGGTATCGGCATGGTTTCGGCTTCGGGGGAATTAAGCGAGGCCCTCTCAAGTAGCCCCGGGCCAAGTGCGGCAGAAGCGTACGCCAATCAGCCGCGAGACTCTCGGTTCGACACCCCGGCGCCTCGCACGAATAATAGATTTTACTTTCGACAGGATTTTTGTTACAAAGTAGAGAGAAAGACAGAAAGTGAAAGAGAGAGAGATCGAGAAAGAAGTCAGACTCAGCCTGGAGGCAGCCCCTTTTGCTTACGCAGACAAATCCACTCCATCCTCCATTCAACTTCCGTCTCTCACCGCCTCATGAATTGATCATGCGTAAACTTTAATCAGCATTTGCACAATCGAAAAATCCTACAAGCCTCATCATTTTCATTTTTTTCATTACCAAAAACGGAAAACGCGCATTTTTTTAACGAAAATCTGAGACTGGTTAGTCCGTTGGATGTCGAAAGATTATTCTAATGGGAAAAATAAAAATGTCGCTTGAAATTTGATCGATGATCGTTTTTTTATTTTTATTTTTATTTTTATATCTTCGGCGACAGGGACACGTGGACGATTCCGTATTCCTCCCGGTCTTTCGCGGCTCCTGCGTGACATATGCCCCGGCCGCCGAGTGAAAGGAGAGAAGACAGGAAGAAGAATCCGCATAGCCGCGGTAGGAGCGATGCAGGGGTTCCCCCTCTCTGTGGCCGGGCGCGCCGATCGTTCGGAGCCTTCTCGGGCGCTTCGCAGCGCCGTCTCGAGCGCGCGGACGAGGCGCAGGAAGGGGTCGAGGGCTTTCCCCGCCCGCGGCCAGCGAGACCCGACGCCTCGGGAGAATAGCCGAGCGGCGAGCGCGCGGCCGCATCGGTGCGGACCGCTGGCTCCATCTGGCGGCGATCGGCGGCCGATCGGTATCGAACGACTCCAACGATCTCGCCCTGAATGATCGAGCGGCTACCGCGCGCCGCTCGTTCGTTTCCACTCACGTCGGACGCCAGGCGCCCTCTCGTAGGAACGTCTGAAATCATCTGACAACGGGGAATTTAATTTCGTATCTCTTGCCAAAACGAGCATTTTTTTATCAGTAAAATTAATGCATGCTGGATCTGGCCGCCGTGCCGAAAACCGCCCCAATCGGGGTCACGAAATTTATTTTTTCAAAATATCGACTTTAAACCTATACCATCGTTCTCAAGTCGCATATTCTACCCCTGAAAACACTGGTTACAACCCTTTTTTAGTTGATTTTGAAAAAAAAAATTTTTGGCCGAACAGTTTGTCAGAAATCGTAGATCTGGCCGCCGGGCCGAAAACCGCCCAAATCGGGGTCACGAAATTTATTTTTTCAAAATATCGACTTTAAACCTATACCATCGTTCTCAAGTCGCATATTCTACCCCTGAAAACACTGGTTACAACCCCTTTTTAGTTGATTTTGAAAAAAAAAATTTTTGGCCGAACAGTTTGTCAGAAATCGTAGATCTGGCCGCCGGGCCGAAAACCGCCCAAATCGGGGTCACGAAATTTATTTTTTCAAAATATCGACTTTTAACCTATACCATCGTTCTCAAGTCGCATATTCTACCCCTGAAAACACTGGTTACAACCCTTTTTTAGTTGATTTTGAAAAAAACAATTTTTGGCCGAGCAGTTTGTCAGAAATCGTAGATCTGGCCGCCGGGCCGAAAACCGCCCAAATCGGGGTCACGAAATTTATTTTTTCAAAATATCGACTTTTAACCTATACCATCGTTCTCAAGTCGCATATTCTACCCCTGAAAACACTGGTTACAACCCCTTTTTAGTTGATTTTGAAAAAAAAAATTTTTGGCCGAACAGTTTGTCAGAAATCGTAGATCTGGCCGCCGGGCCGAAAACCGCCCAAATCGGGATCACGAAATTTATTTTTTCAAAATATCGACTTTTAACCTATACCATCGTTCTCAAGTCGCATATTCTACCCCTGAAAACACTGGTTACAACCCTTTTTTAGTTGATTTTGAAAAAAAAAATTTTTGGCCGAACAGTTTGTCAGAAATCGTAGATCTGGCCGCCGAGCCGAAAACCGCCCAAATCGGGGTCACGAAATTTATTTTTTCAAAATATCGACTTTTAACCTATACCATCATTCTCAAGTCGCATATTCTACCCCTGAAAACACTGGTTACAACCCTTTTTTAGTTGATTTTGAAAAAAAAAATTTTGTTGGCCGAACAGTTTGTCAGAAATTGTAGATCTGGCCGCCGGGCCGGAAACCGCCCAAATCGGAAAAGTTTCTAAATACCATCTGCGATCGACTGTATTTATGATTGCCAAATGATAATAAAAATTAATAATTCGAAAAAAAGAGCGTGGTTGGCTCCGACTTTCGAAAAAAAATCGACGGCATTTCAGACAGCGACGACGAAAAAAGTTTGACGCGACGACGACAGCGGCGACAATCAATCCGTGGGCGCATTCACGGAATCCGAGGGCTATCGATCACGAAAGAATATTTAATCCGCGTGTGCGACGATCGCGAGTGACCAGAACGCCCCGAAGCAAAAAAAAAACACTCTCCGATGACATTTACGCTCGAAGTAACAGACGTGCGTAGGCCGCAGCCGGCAGCGTCATCGATCTTCGCACTTTTCGCCTGGCGATGTGACAACGGCGAGCAAAAAATTTGTCACGAGGGTTGGGAAAGGGTCGATTTCATTTTTTTCCCTTTATAAAGAGACACGGTTGCATCTTGAGATAAGTATCGAGACCCGTTTACCGACGGCGACCGACCTTACCGACGAGTCTGCTCTCTACGAAAATCACGTCAAGACTGTCTTGTCATGACGATCGATAGTCCATCGATCATGCGTTCCTTCGTCTACTGTCAACCTCACTCATATCGTGTGTCATCATGTACAGTCATCTGCAAATCCATTACAATATGTATTGAGGATCCGTATATTATACACAGAAAATATTGCTCATGCAGTGATTTACAATTCGCGATACGACCCGTCATTAATCTCCCGGTCTATTGTATCCTGGTCTATTGTAGGCCCGGAAAACCATTTTCAAAAACAAATCGCTTTTTCGTGATCCAAAGAAAAATTAAAAAAAGAGTGTCCGTATCTACTGCGAAGCTCGTGGGATTATAACGGCCGACGAGTAACGCGCATTCCCCTGGGAACGTCGAGTTTCGTCCGGCTTCGGCGTTGTCCGGGCAGCTTTCCGCGATGGGATTTATCGGGCGCACCTGATAACAGCGACGCCACTTGGGAAATGCAACAGATTGTGTGTATTACGGATATTGCCATGTATATATCAACACCAACACACTACCCTCGATGGGTTGGAGCGTAAACACGTGAATATTTGAGTGTTCCTTGGACATGCCTCAACATTGCGTGCTTTGAACAATTCCGTCTTTCCTCAACCCAATAAATAAGAATCCCTGATACACCATTTGTGAGCATTCACTGCACTAAAGTCCCCTACTTGGGTTTCCATATTGACGCTTATGATGTCCAAAAAAGCAATGGTTACTGAATTCTTATCTTAGCATTACGCCTGTATAAGTCAGACTGATAATTAAAAAGCATACTTTCCAGTCGGTGTTATCATCAAAAAATTCAACAACAGTTGTTGAATTTTTTTCGACCTTAAAATGTTGTTTTTTCTACCCTTCAGGCTCAGACATCCCCATTCGCCATACATTTATCCCGAGTTTCGGATTGGCCGACCGACCTGATCAATTGTTCAGAACCAGTCGGTCGCTTCTGAGCCCTTCGCACAAATTTAACTTATGCAAAGAGTATCGACGTCATCTATTCAAGACTCCATTCCACATATATACACACAAGACAAGCCCGTTGTGTGCACGTGGTACGTGCATATCTGTGCATATTATCTGTTGCATCTCGGCGCATCCGGTGGCGTTTCCACCCACCAACCCCGCAACCCCACCTCCACCCCTTTCTACCCTCTGCAGTATCGGCCTATCTTCGTCGCACCTCCCTGCAGCTCGCTTGTGCGCCTATATGGAGAGCCAGCGTTCGATAGCAGATTATTTCCGCAGCTCTCTGCGCCTCCTCCCCCTCCTCTTTCTACCCTCTCCTCCTCCTCCCTCTTCGCCTTCTTCCTGCCATCCTCTCCTGTTTCCCGCTCGCGATCTTCCGATACATTTCCTCGGCCTTCGCAGCTCTCCGCCACTGTCTCTCCAGTCACCCCCCCCCCCCCCCCCCCCCCCGCGATGTGCCCGGGCTCGCGTACTCAGCTTCGCTTCGACTCTCCCTCGATTCATTCCGCACCCTCTCCGCGCCTTTCGCCCGCACTTATCTCTCGCACTCCCTCCTATATATCACACTGACACGATGAATCTTTTAACATTCTCGGAGTTTTTTCTCGAAGTCGGGATATACGACCTCGGTTTCGAATTCACAGCGAATTCGACATCATCGGATCGATCGAATCTGCTCTAGTGGAAAAAATGCGTTCGCTGAAATATGTATCATTGACTCTCAACCCTTCGCGATTACACCGTCCGGAGACTTACACAATATAGTTCCAGGTAAATACGGGGTCAGTTTGACCCCACGTATGTACCTAACAGGGAAGCGTTAAAGCGACGCCGCGAGTTTCGCGCAGCAGCAGCAGCAGCAGCTGCGCCTACGGCATCGGAGCTGCCGAGCCGTACGAACCGGCGCATCGTCGCGTTCACCGTGAGAAATGTCAGGGTGCAGATGAGCGGCGAGATGACCCGACGCGCTTCCGGTGCGCAGATGCGCATGGCCGCGGCGTACCGCCGCGTCGTCTCTTCTCGCGTCCGCCGCAGTAATATCGGGAGAAACGGTCTCCAGGCTCGGAACTAAAGGTTACAGCGAGCTGTATTCTCGCATGAGATATTTTTATTTTAATACCGCGCGCATGAGTCGCATTAATTAACGGCGACCTCCTCGCGAGCTCCGCGATAGCGCCAACGCGTCGCAATTGCATATTATTATTATGAGCTTTAAAAAACGTGTATTACAAGACGAATGAATGGAAATTAGTTTCCCCAATTAACTATTTAACGCTCAGTTGGTGAATATAAAAAATAAAATGAGCTTTTTGTCGTTTGCTGATTTTTTTTATTCGACACTGAATAAATCATCTCTTCGGCTGAAAACATTAAAAAACGTCGAGAGCGCGAAAAATTTCTGCGCAACGTGATGCGCGTTGCAATTAAAGCCGAGATCCCCCGATGAATTTTGCGTATCGCGCGAGCTCGAGGCTGTCGATAATTAATTTTACGCAACTGATCGAAATTCCATCCGCCCGGCGGCGTAATGAAAAATTTACGGGGGCGCGGGCTGCTGACGGGCGAATTATCGTTAAATCGCTATAACGACAGGACGCGCGCGCGGCGCGTCGCAGGTATTACCGAGATATATATATGCGATTGCGCTCGGACGTGGCGCGTCTGGTTATTATATATTATTATATTCTATATTTAGCAGATGAGTGTCGCGGCATCGAGTTGCCGCGTGTGATCGATGCATCCGGGTTTCGCGCTGGGATTCAACGGCGACGACGCCGATGGTGACGACGACGACGACGACGGAGACGAGAGTAGGTATATCGCGCCCGTCGATGGGGTCAGGTGCACGCACGAGCGATATTCACGGCGCATGAATCGCATTAAGTCGCCATCGAGCCTGACGCAGTTGTCTGTGTATTCGACGCAGTTGTCTGTGTGTTCGATCCTGACGCAGGTGTCATATACGTGCGTCGCATTTTTTTTTTCACGTATTGCGATGAACATAGACAAAGGTACGAACTACGTACAAACATTCCACTTATCGACAGGGTCGTGATCCACGTATTTTTGTATCTCCAAAATGGTCCTCACGCATTTCGGATGCGTCAGAGTGAAATGACGAAACCCTCTATATTCTGTTTCAGATCTATCGGAAAATTTGTGCACAAATTTGTGATCCACATATTTTTGTATCTCCAAAATCGTCCTCACGCACTTCAGATGCGTCAGAAGTGAAATAACGAAACCCTCTATATTCTGTTTCAGACCTATCGGAAAATTTGTTCACAAGTTTTCCGAAAAGCATGATTTTTTTCAAGTGCAAATAAATTCACTATCGAATTGCGAATCGTCAATCGTCGTTTCTCCCGTCGGCCAAATCGCTTCGGCGCCCTCCGACGTTATATATTTCAGTCCGCTGAATAATTCGTCGCGACCGTCGTCAAGGATAAAACCATTGATTGGTCGGCTGAGTGACCCCCGCGAATTCAGTCCGCCCGACGGTGCGGATTATGGATTATGGATCCACGGATCATGGATCGATTAGGTCATCATCGTCGAGGAGTCTCTCTCGTTCAATTTGTCGAAACGCGACGCTCGAACCCTCGGGGATTGGGATCACCCGCGGGGTTTTCAATTTTCATCACGTAACACGCATCCAGCCGCTTCCGCCGACGCCGCCACTGCCGCCGCCGCGTTACGTTCCCGGGGCTGCGAGCACGCAGAAAGCCGGAACATTCGCGAGCGCCACTCGGCGCTCTTAGTGCACATAACCCTATAGCGCGCGCCCAGGGAGGACGCGACAGCTCTTCACGTGTACGAACACGCGAGAGGCCATCGGGATATCATATAGTGTGCACGTATATATATATAGGGAGCGAGTCAAGTGCAGCGCACTCGACTCTCCGTTAAAGTGACACACGCGCACATGTCGAGGGTGGACACCTCGGACGGTGCGCGGCGCAGCTGTTGCCGTTCATTCTGCTTGCGCCGTTTGCTTCGATGCACCATTATACAGGGTGGCCCATTTTTTATCATACACGATTATACATTATTATCCCTCTTTTAAAAAGTTCATGGGAAAACAGCAGTTTTTTCGTGCTGTGATTGGCTGAGACTCTCAGACCGAGTCCAAGTTCATTTGTCCTTGATAACTTTGACAGTCCTGTCAAATATGAACATAGCAGAATATAGCAAATATGAACATAGCTGACAGCCACCAAATTTTTATAAGCGGACGAATACAACAATATTCTAACAAATATGTAGTTGATTATTCGTTGACACACGATATTATACACTAAACAAAAATGAATAGCTGTGATTTCCAATCGTTGGTCGGAGCTACCAATATTTTAGTAACTGTATAATCACAACTACGAATTTTTCTCAGTGTAGTTAGGTTTGACAGTAGCCGAACGACCGGATGATCGATACGGGATCAATCGTCCTGACATCAGTTTTCGCTTGACTTTGACAGCGAACTAGCAGTATCACTGCCTCATAATATGGGCTACCCTGTATATCCGAAATTGTTCTCGTTCCGTCGAGCTCCCGACATCCGTGTACTCGTTATGTACACTCGGACGTTGGGACATGTGGCGTGTGTAAGTCGCGTTATGGTCCGTCACTCGTGTGTGCATTAACGCACGGCGGAATGCGCGAATAACGTCGCGTATACCCGCCAACGCGCGCACCCCACTGCATAATCCCCTACTCGTGTACTCTGCACGCAACACGCGTCACTGTCGGCTCAATGTTCGCCTCGATAATTCCGTTACAATCCACCTATTTGGTTTTGCGTTCAAATTACACTAACCAGTGTGGCTGGGAAAAGGAGGAGGGGGGGGGGGGGGGGTGGATAGAGAGCGGGGGAGTCGCGGCGAGTGTTATGTGACGACCACGAGTTGCGGCTCGTCCAGACTCATTTTTTGGTCTCGACAATTATAGGACCTACCAATGATTGGGGTTTATCCAGTAATAATGAAAAATGTCTATGTAAAAGTATAGTTTCACGGGAAAAGCTGATTAATCACTGGTCTATCTATTCGGTAATTTTCGTGACAATCTTTCTGTGTTTTTTTTTTTCTTTTTTTTTTTTTTCACCGATCGATACATGTCACTTAACGACCTCGTCGTTAATTTCGACATTGACGTAAAATGTGCAAATTCGAAACAGCCGACTCGCTGTAAGTATAACTCGCGAACGAAACGAATGTTTTGCTTCCGGCGGCGTCCAGACCGGAATTACACTCCGGATTATCCGCCGTGTGTGGTGCGACTCGAGGGAAGTTTCAGCGGCCGCGGGGAACCAAACGTTTGTTCCGCAGCCGCAATTTCTCACAGCGCGGGTCAGGATCAACCGCGAATCCGTTCGGAAGGCGAAGCTTTACTCTCCCCCCTGGTTTGGGGGGAGGAGGGAGGGAGGTAGAGAAACCGGCGAGCGGGGCCGGAGAGGACGGAGGATGAGGACGAGCAACAGGCCCTCGCCGGCGCGAGAGCGGCGGCAAATCCCGCGCCATATCGACTCGGGTGCGCCGAACCGCACCACCCTTGCATCCCTTGCACGCGCTTCAGTCCTCCAACCGCCCTCTCCCCCTCCCCCAGCACTCACCCCTCACTCCCTACACCTCCGCCGTGTATGATAGTATTCTCGCCCAGACAACGGAGCAACAGGCCCTGCTATACCTTCTCCAGTCTCGATTCCAAACCGCACGTCGCCCGTAAACATCGTTTAGTCTCGATCCTCTATACACTGAGAAAAATTAGTAGTTGCGATTACCAATCATTGGTTCAATCTACCAAAATATCGGACGCAGTTACTAAAATATTGGTAGCTCTGACCAACGATTGATAATCTCAAATATTAATTTTTTTTCAGTGTATGTTTTCCGCACGCAATTTACCGGGGGCGTAAATGTCTCTTACCAATCTTACCAATTGAGCGTAAATGTCCGAACTAACGAAGAGTAGCAGAGGACGAGAGTGAACTTACAATCTACGAGAAAATACGGTATTTTACGTTGAAAACATTCGCGAGAATGATTTCAATATCATATTCGTAAAAATGAGAATATATGAATATGAAAATTTGACATTCGTGGTAACACCGAGTCATGAACATTAATATACGTCTATTAGAATGAGGACATTTAAATAATGATATAGATAACGAAAAAAAAAAAAAAAAAAAAAAAAATGCAATGACAAAAGAACAGAAAAAAGAGCTGTGAGCTCCGACGACCTTATCTCTTGGTCCGGAGTACAGACCGCAGTCGACTGGCCAGTGCGCAGTCAGGTTTCAACGTCTGCTGCTACTGTCGCTGCTGCCGCCGCCGCCGCTGCTTTTCGCAGGGTGAGTTCGCGAAAGAGTAGAGCTGCGACCTTGACCTACGGGGTTGTTCGCGCGCCGGCGTCGCGCCCTCCAACTCGTCCCTCTCTCTCTCTCTCTCTCTCGCTGTCTCTCTCGCGCAAGTCGCGTCCCGCTTGCCGTACTACTACACGCATTTTCGAACCCACCTCCCCCTGCCACCTCTCTCCCTTCTCCTCTTAGCCACCCCCCCCCCCCCCCCTCCCCCCGTCGATACACTATACTTTCTTCTCCGTCTCTCTCCATTGGAAGAGCTTTCGTCGTGTACACCGGATCGTGCACGACGACGAAACAACCCGAAAGCGCTTCGTCGTTGCCACCTTCTCGCTCGCTCGTACCCCTTCCAGCCCTCCCCCTCCCCCCCCTCCCAGCCCACCCGACCGGTCGAGCTACCGCCATCCCGACGGGCTGAATATCAGGGGGCGGGAAAGTAGGTAGTGGTGGTGGGTCTCCTGGATACGTTACCGAGGCGTCTCTCCCGATCCACAGTTGACCGCGAGTTCTCGCGATCGCACCATGACGATATCACGGTGCGGTCGTTGATGTCAAGTATTTTTTTTTCGTCGGTCTCCCTCGACGCGTCGTGGTTACCGGTCGCCGTTTGCATCCGTCGAGACTGCAGTGTTCGGTCCCGCGAGGTCGTTAAAGTTGTACCACTCGAGAGCCGTGGTTGTCCGATTGATAATCGGCACGTTGACGTCTCAAACGACAGAGGAAGAGAGAAAAAGAAAGAGACAACGATAACAAGGATTACAAATTTTGATTTCTCACTTCGCGCTCTTTTGGAATAAACGTGTCGACGTCTGCCATGAATCTCCCGTCGTCGGAGAAATGCAGGTTGGTCTACGATTTTTTTTTTTTTTTTCGTCGGTGGTGCTTGAAGTTTGTTCTGCTGTTTTTTTTCGAGCGGTTTTTGCGGCCTCTTTGGATTTAGTTTTTTCGTTGGGTTATGTTGATTTTTTTTTTTATTAAAAAATGTCTGGTCTTAATTTTAATCGCGTGTGGATTAAAGGAAATATTTCATAATTCTATCGCGACTGCATTAAGCTACTCCTGCCCGGAGCTTAGTTAAAGCCATTACGAAAATTAGAGTCGAGAGCCCGGGCTGAAAATATGTAAATTAGAGTGACTCGAGGGTTGGATGAGGGCGGTGGGATTCTGAAAATTTGAAGACCCGAATGAGTCACGAGACCGAGGGGTTGCTGTGCTTTACAAGACTCAGGATTTCATGCAGGGATTTCGAGGGTGAAAGTGGCTGCAATTGGACGTAAAAATCCGGGGTCGAGGGTCGGACTTGAGATTAATATTTGCCTTGGCCTGGCACGCGACGTACCAAACGGGTCGTGCAAAATCGAAACTACGAGCCGAGAACGACGGAAATCCGCAGAAATCGTGAGTTGAAAAATTACGGAAACAAAAAAGTCTCGTTACGAAATACCGAAGCGATAAAAGCGGCGTTAGATCTTCGTTTATCGGGATCGCGTGTCGAGTACTTCCCTCTCGTAGCTCCTGATTCATCGCCGTGAAAAGGGACGCGCACAACGACTCCGGGAAAATCCATAAAAATAAAAGAAAATATCGCAGGCACGTGATAATTAAGTCGGGACCGAATTGCCGCGGTTGCTCAGCTCGTTAAAGTGCACGAAGTGCAGGAGGCAAATAAATTCACAAAAAAAAAAAATCAAAGAGTGCACTTCGGTTAATCGATAAACCGTCCGAGCTTGAAAGGCGCTGGAAAATTCACGGACCGTCAGAGATTCGACAAAATCGTATACACTGTAAAATCAAACCTACACTTTTGAGTTATCAATCGATTAAAGGACTTAGAATTAACAACAGAAAAATAAAAAGGCGAGGGTAAAAAATAAAAATAAACAATTTCAATACAAAATTGGAAGAACAAAAAAAGTCGTGCGATCCATCGATCGTTCCACCTGAATGGGCGTGATTTGGCGTAAAAAGTCTTCGATAAAAACGAGAAACCCGAGTACGTCTTATCCCCTCCCCCCCTCCCCCCGGATCCCGTTATCAGAGCCGTCGTATCGTTGCGATCGCACGAAAGCGGAAACTGCGCGGGCTCGGGCGGGGAAACCCAAAGGTCGGAGTCACTCGACACGCGAATTTTGTTTTGACGAGCGCTCCGGTGTGCCACCCGTGTGTTATTTTTTCCCTCTCGTCTCGCTTCGCTCGTGCAGCTCGTCGCAGGGTCGAATAACGGGGGGAGTATCGGACGCCATCGAGATCGGAAATTCGTGGCACGAACGACGGCGGAGCCCTCGAGGCTTCGCAACGCGATTGGTATAGAGTCGCGTGACTCGATCCTCGCGTCGGACCCTCGGACGCGCGCGATAAATCGTTCTCATCGATCCTGCAATCGGAGACGATTTCACGATCGCATCGAAGCGACGTCGCGCGGCGAGCTCGCGGTCACATCCGGCGCTTCGCCGGAGTCTCTCCGGAATTTCCGCCGAGACCTTTGGCACGCGACCGGGAAAAGACTGCTCGACGCGTGTGTCACGTCGCATGCTTCCCCATTTTGCCGTTCGCCCTGGCGAACAAACAGGACGAAACCATTCCGCAGGAAGGATACTGGGTTCTATGGTCCTTTCAGCCAAAAAGGCCAAAAATACGAGCCGCGAGTTGCTTACGAAAAAAAAGACTAAAAGTACGATAATTATTATCACCAAACTATAAGAATTATAAACAGTCGGGAAGAATTATAAAAAAATATCCGAAAACACGTTCGAGTAATTATTAAAATAATTTTTTTAACGCCGCGGTAATAAAGTTTGTCGCGCCCATTAAAAGTGGACGTGGAATGAGTTTGTCCTTTTTATTTATAATGAAATTCGAAGTACGGAATGTAAAGTGCGCAAAGTGTTTGTCGCGAGAGGTGAAACCAAAAACGCACGTTCGCGGGATAAGCAGTGTTGACGACACGGACGCGGCTGCAGGAGGGTGCCGAGTGATAAATTAAATGAGGATGAATCTTACAGTCGCGAATAACTTTGGGTTTATTGCCGAGTTGTGCAAAGTTTGCGTCCCATTAGTTACGCCATGAGCATCGCGCGCGTTGCCTGTTTACCGAGATTCCAAGCCAGCCGCATTTCCGCGACTCTTCCGCGGACGCCGCGTTATCTCGCGCACCAAAACGTCCCGGATTCCGACCTTCCGCGTGTTTCCTTCGCCGCATTCGCGTCGTGCCATCCGATGTACCCGACCTTACCCCCCTCCCGCATCTCCCTGTCCCCGAAATCTCGAAGTTGGTAATGCACCGTCTCGTCCTCTCGGCCACCCTCATCCGTTCCCTGCTCGCTCCTGAATTTCCATTAAATTCTCCGTCTGGGGTCCGCTAATTCAGTGGGATATACGCTGAATGTTTGCCCGCACTGCGTTAACCCGATAAACGCACAAATTTACTGACCCGAATTTTACGTCATTTTCTTATTTATTATTAGAATTTGTTTTTCATTCATCTATGTTTTTTACTGTCTTCTTGCTGTATGCGAATACATCGGGACGATGGGTGGTTTTCGGCCCGGCGGCCAGATCTACGATTTCTGACAAACTGTTCGGCCAAAAATTTTTTTTTTTCAAAATTAACTAAAAAAGGGTTGTAACCAGTGTTTTCAGGGGTAGAATATGCGACTTGAGAACGATGGTATAGGTTAGAAGTCGATATTTTGAAAAAATAAATTTCGTGACCCCGATTTGGGCGGTTTTCGGCCCGGCGGCCAGATCTACGATTTCTGACAAACTGTTCGGCCAAAAATTTTTTTTTTTCAAAATCAACTAAAAAAGGGTTGTAACCAGTGTTTTCAGGGGTAGAATATGCGACTTGAGAACGATGGTATAGGTTAGGAATCGATATTTTGAAAAAATAAATTTCGTGACCCCGATTTGGGCGGTTTTCGGCCCGGCGGCCAGATCTACGATTTCTGACAAACTGTTCGGCCAAAAAATTTTTTTTTTCAAAATCAACTAAAAAAGGATTGTAACCAGTGTTTTCAGGGGTACAATATGCGACTTGAGAACGATGGTATAGGTTAGAAGTCGATATTTTGAAAAAATAAATTTCGTGACCCCGATTTAGCCGGTTTTCGGCCTGGCGGCCAGATCTAGGATTTCTGACAAGCAAAACGACAAATTTCTTTTTTTTTTTGTTAAAAAATAACTGAACAAGGGTTTTTTAGTTGCGATTTACCCTTTTAAAGCTTTGTAAGAGCGCAGCAGCGCAAAAGTATCTCGGGCACGCGCGCCAGCGCGAGTGATTAGCCTAGTTCCATAAAAACCTAAAAATGCAGAAAAAAGGATGC
This sequence comes from Itoplectis maculator, assembly GCA_964034905.1. Taxonomy (NCBI): domain Eukaryota; kingdom Metazoa; phylum Arthropoda; class Insecta; order Hymenoptera; family Ichneumonidae; genus Itoplectis; species Itoplectis maculator. The sequence continues at coordinate 2,511,757 of OZ035870.1, forward strand.
AGGGCGTTTTTTTAAATTCTTCGATGTGAAACAAAAATTGCTTCGTTATTCTCGGATCGACGATGACAAAGTGCTCTTTTCGATGCGCTAATGATAACGGACGTTGTATCGCCTTGACACCGTAGGAAAAGGCGAGCGACACGCGCCCCGAGCCTCGGGGCTCGGCCCTCGCCCTACGCGCGTCACGTGTCCTCAGAATTCCCCACTCAAACGGGTCAGGGTCTGAGCTTCGACGGTCTCCCCGACGTCGCTGTCACCGGGCCGCGATCTTTCGGTATCGCACACGATACGGCAATGACCATGATTCAGGTGCGCACAGAAGCGACGGAGCCGAGAGCTGCAGCTTCTGCACGTCGCGTGAAACATGTTTTTTCTTGTTCTTTTCTTTTTTTCTTTTTTTTTTCTTGTCGACCTCCCATTCCCAACCAGCCGGCCGACTCCCTGAACGACCCCGCTCTCTTTGGATACTTAATTATAGAATTCCTCGTTTATATCGGTGCACACACGACGTATTATTCGAGGGTCACTTGTTGCATCCTGACCTTTACCGAAAGGACCGAAGTGCCACCGGATAAAAATATTGCACGCAGTCCGCGTATTCTCGTCGCGTGTGCTTTTTTTATTATCGGAAATACCTTGGCTGGTATGCATTTTACGTGAAAATATCAATCGTGAGAAATTAATCATTTCAACGCGAGTCTCGTCGCCGAAGAAACTGCCGTTAAAATTGCACGATATTTGTTTGTAATTCCATGATTTTCACAAAGTCTGAACAAATTCGTCTACGATTTTTATTCCACTAGAAAAGCTCCATGATTGTTTTTTCTCTCAAAATGTGTTGAGGCGAAAAAATACAGTCAATTTTTTTAGCACGCTATGTTTTGAGCTTTTGTTTTTTTTTTTTTTTTTTAAGGAACCCGCTTTTTATTCTTTCTTTTTCAATGAAACTGGCTGAAGGTATAATGGGATTTTTTCCTCTGCTGCACTTTCCAATCTATATTTTCGTCGCTCGTCCGTGAAAACCGCTGCCACGGACGTCGTATCGCGTGTCAAAGTTCGCGTCTGTGTTTTTTTTTTCGTTCTGTTCTTTTTCGAAAAATATCCGACGAACGACGAACGGGAAAAACGATATTTCCGTCTCGGCTCGGCGGGAGATTGAGTTACGGGTTCCGCGTATACGAGCCAAGTTATTATAGTTTTCCGCTTATGACGCAGGAGTCACAATGGAACACGCGATATTATTCCGCGCGCATATTTAAATGTCGAAAATTTAAATGCGCCTTGTGGGTCTCTTATACCCGAATCGCTCGACCGTGAAGACCGCAAAGCCGCGAGAGATCGTTAAAGTTTGAATTCCTTCGTCGTCACCGCGCGCGATTCTCTTAGTTTTCATACCCGAACGTCCTGTATCCTCGCGGCCTTTCGTTCGCTTCCGCTATTTCGAAGCGGCCGTAGCCCGGTATCTCGAGAACCCGCGCCGCTCGCATAGGAATCTCACCGGGAGGAAGGTCAAGGTCTCTGCGCGCCTCCGCATCAGGTCACAGCGCATCATTGAATGCAACTGCGATCGTCGCATCTGCAATTTCAAATATAAAAATCCAGGTGCTTCCCAATTTGTTTTTATTTTTTTTTAATTACGAATAATGGTTCGAGGTTCGAAAATTGAGAGTGATTTTTCGTCGCTCGCAGAAAACTCACTGCGAGGAAGGTCAAGGTCTCCGCGTGCCTCCGCATCAGGTCACAGCGCATCACTGATGAATAAAACTGCGATCGTCGCTATCTGCAATATCAAATATCAAAATACGGGTGCTTCGTATTTTGTTTTGTTTTTTTTGTTTTTTTTTTTTTTTTCTTTGATAACAAGAATATATACAATAAAGCGAATCGAAACGTGAGAGTGACCTCGCGAGACAAAATAATTCCCGATCGGATGTAAAATCGAATAAAAAAACGTTTTCAATACTTCCGGAATTAAATTTTCTCAAATTTCGTTGCTCGATTCGAACGAGATCGTCGAGACTCTCGAGAGTTGCGTAATTCCAGCGGGATCGATATTGCGTCCGATAAATAAATCACGTATTTCCGCCGGTCAATTTGCGTCGAATTAATCAAACGTATCCGCTATACGGTCGTGTGTGAAAATATACATCGTGCGCTTCACATTTCCCATACGGCTTTGTGCGTCTGCAGATCGATGAGCATTTTTCCCCCTTTTTCCTCGTTCCTTTTCCCCCGCGACGAAACGCTCGGTTTCGCGTTAACGAAGTTAAAGCCGACCCGCGAGGCTAAAATTGCAGCGTTTAACCAACGCGATGTGTATTACGTTTATGTTGGAGGCCGATAACAAGCGAGCTGATGCCCGCGAAATTTTATGAGTCCGCGTCTTCGGGGAGTTATTTGCATATTCGCCCAGGGGGCTGCGATCCTCTCGAAAGAGGAGCTGGAAGCTCGCCAAATTCTCGCGACGAAAATTTTACAGTCGCCGAGAGGTCCGAGCCTGGAAGTCGGCTTCAGTGTCCGCGAGGGTGGAAAAAGTTGGGGCTTTGTGCCAAAATGCAGCGAGCACTCCGACGCTCGGCGATTCTCTTCGTCCGCGCGCGACCGAAAATCCGAGCATTCCGAAGTAAACGTGCGTAAGAGTGCGTGAATTTAGCCTTCGAGGGGTAATTTACCGAAATTCCCACCAACTTTTTTTTTTAATCTCTAATATTGCCACAAGCTGAAATGTGAAAAAAATGTTTCTACACCAGCACTTTTTTCTGTTTAATATAAATCCATTCGTTAATTTTAATAAAACAAATATTCCAATATTCAAGCATAAGAGTCAATAATTATTCGCTCACAAATGAATTATAAAAAAAAATAATAAAATAAAAAATATACATCACTCGTTTCAATTCCTGATGCGAAAGCTAAAGCTGTGTTTACGCTTGTTGACGACGAAATTGAGGCGCCAAACAAGCTCGAGGAACGGTGGCTTCACTGTCGCCAGTAGTTACAGTCCGTACGTGTCAGACGGTAACTACCGTGGTTAAACGAGAAGCCGCGCGCGACCGCGAGGAAAGGCCGGGCTTGGGAAAAAAAAGCGCGATATCGCGTAGTGAATTGTGAAGATCGATATGCCCAGAGGGAGGTTCAATGCCGCGTGCGGCAGCCTTGCATCGAGGTCACGTTCGAGGGAAGTCGCGATAGCGTTTCAGACGGTGTGTTATACGCCTCGCGCGCGCCTTCTATTCATCACCGGAGTGTCGGACGCCCGTAAGGCCGATCCCCGTGATTTCTCGAGAGCCGCAGTGACCGTGGAGAACTGTACAATTACTTTCGATCGACTTCACCGATCGTCGCGCATTATTCGCTGTACCTCGATCACTCACTCCGTATTAACGAGACGTTGCCAATTTCACTCGAGAAAAGTCCGATTCTATTCATCACCGGAGTGTCAGATGCCTGGTAAGACCGAACACCATCGTTTCTCTGCGTTCGACAACGACCGTGGGAACTGTGCAATTACTTTCGATCGACTTCCTCGATCGTCGCGCATTATATTCGCTGTGCGATCGCTCACTTCAAATTAACGAGACACATTGTCGATTTTAAAAAAGGTTTGGAAAAACTTCGGTTTGGCCGACGAACATCGCAAGATAAAAACCTCAAAAAGTGGGCTACAAAAAAAATGAGCTTCCCGTTTCTCAAACATCAAAAGCGCAGGGCGACAATAGACACGTCAAAAGTTTGCACAGTCGAAAGTTTGATCATTACTTATCGAGGCAGTTTGCTTTCTCTCTCCCCGGCCGCGCGATGTTTTTCTTTCGTACGTTTCGCAGTCGCCTCCCATTGTAGTGCGACCCTCGGAGCCTGTGACAAATGAACTTTACTCCCCTTCGCCTCGACTCTCGCGGCTCTCAATTAACCGGTACAAAGAACGCGACTTTTTTTTTTTCTTCAATTGTATTTTTTTCTCTCTCGCACTTCGGCGCTGCGTTTCGTTAATTAACGTTGTTACTTTGTTGTTTATTTTTCGCTTTCGAAAATCGATGACCAGCTGAGCCAATCATCGCTTCTCGTTATTATATCTCGCGCAACCCGGACGCGTTTGCCCAGATAACACCGAAAGGTCCATTTTGAGCTTTTAGTCCACTACCCAGGTTTCCATTTTGAGCTTTTAGTCCACTACCCATGTTTCCATTTTCACGATTATGATGTCAAAAAGCATTCGTTATGAAATGCTGATTTCAGCATTGCATCTATAGTAGTTGGACTAATCATTCAAAAGCAAACTTTTAGAGTTCTGTATGAAGCTGCACATGACTTTTGACTTTACATCCGGTGTTATCAGGGTTCCCAAACGTTATAACTTGTATTAATTTGCAGAAGCCACTGAGAGAGCTGAGCCGGCTGTGCCTCGGTACGAGCAACAACAGCAGCCCAACCGCCGTCGTCGCGGCAACACAACCGAGCAACGTCGTCGTCGTCTCGGCGGACGTCGTAGCGAGCGAGCCGCGCAGCGGTCTTCCGTTGCTCCAGGTATGGCCGAGCGACTCGCCGAGGGGCGAGGCCGACGGCCAAGCCTTTGTGTTCCCGGACAATCAAGACAGCGTAAACGACAGTGGCATCGAGTCTATCCAGGTAACGAAATTAATTATAATATACAACCTAACAAACAAAAGATAAGGAACAGGCTCTTATCACTTTTATCATTATCCGTGCTTTCTATTATGCTAAACAATAACTATACTCAGTAACCAGTATATTTTTTCATTCGTTTTTTGTCTGTTAGTTTTTTCGTTTTGGGGCAAAATTAACGAATTTTATAAATGTGGCTCTGGTTACATAAATATGTTCGGCGCGCAGATGCGATTTTTTTTTTCAACGAAAATTGAACTATTTCGACAAATGAAGCTTGCGGTAGTCAAGTACTATATAATTGTCACGTAAAAAAGGCTTCTCCATCGCCGTGTGGTGCAGCGTGCAGCATAAGCCCGGCGACGAGTCCTCAGCAGTCGCGACGGCCGAGCCTTCTGCATCCGGATCACGCGCGACTTCATCTCCATCACCTTCACCACAATCATCACTCTCACGGCGGCACGAGGACGCCGCCGTCGCCCGACCGGGCGTCCATCGACGAGGAGCAACCGCCGGCGCCGCCTAGTCCCTCGAGCTCGACTACCAGCAGCCTCAGATCCATGCCCAGCTCTACCATGGCCTCGTTGCACTCCTCTCAGGATAGGAGAAGGAGCAGCAGGTATAGACAATACATAGGAAACGTAAAATAGATTTTTTACGACCGGTTTCGACTTACAAAAAAAAACATAGTTGTCTCATAATCATACAAAAAGTAACTCAGTCGCAAAAAAAAACACTGCCATGAGAAGTGCAATCCATTTTCTCGAAATAAAAACCTTTCTGCCTGAAGTCAAATTGTGTGTTTTTTTTTTTTTTTCAAATGCGGCTTTGAAAAGGATTCTTTTTCGCACAATTCTATTCTAAATGTAGCGAATACAATTTTACTTAAAACAAAAAACAAATTATGATTCTTATTGGAAAAAAAATGTACCCACATTTTCTTCTAACAATAATCAACGTGGAGGGAAGCCTAAAAAGTGAAAGAAATAATAAAATAATAAAAAAAATCCTCTTATCAGCCGCAAGCTCACTTAAAACAAAAAACATATTACGATTCTTATTGGAAAAAAAATGTTCCCACATTTTCTTCTAACAATAATCAACGTAGAGTAAAGCCTACAAAAATAAAAGAAATGATAAAATAATTTTAAAAAATCCTCTTATCAGCCGCAAGCTCACGCGCGAAACGTGCTGTATGTTTAAGGTACAGTGTGTTCGATGCCCTGGATCTGGAGTACGCGCTGCTACGCGCGGCGGCGCGCGGTTCCGTCGGCCCTTACTCGCTGTCCGAGTCGCTGCACAAGCTGACGTTCACGCAGAGTCTGGCGTTTCCGGCGTTGGCGCGTGGTCTCGCGTCCAAGCAGAGCGTTCCGACGCGTCGTCCACAGCAGCACTCGGAGAGCGGTCTGAACGCGTTCGCCAAGGTCGTCACGGCTCTCGTGCTGATGCTCGTGAGCGTTCTCGTGTTTGGGGTCGTCTACAAGTTCGTGAGAACGTGAGGGTGGCTGCTGGTGCCCGGACGACAGCAGGACCCGTCGCAGGACGTCAGACGCCACGACGGCGATCCCGCTGGTTCGGACACCAGCGACCCCTTCGACCTTCACGCCGGTTGATTCGCGCCAGCAAGATGCGAAATGGTCAACACTTTGGGCGTCAAAGCGGAATATACATTCTGGGCTCCGCTTGGACATTTTTTTTATGTCGGAAGACACGAGGATAAAAACAGAAAAACAGCAAATCGACGTGTTTTTTTGTGTCTCAACAGAGTCGATGTAAATTCCAACGCAAATTCTGAATGTATAAAATTTATCGTTTACCTGTGTGTGCATGTGTGTGTGTGCGTGTGCGATGTACGAGAGACGGTGAATATGATCGAAGGCGAAAAAAATTATATTTACAGAGTCGCAAAGCGACGTTGAAGCGATGACCAGAGATATTATATATACATATATATATGACATAAATATATCGATAGGACGAGATAATCTGCTAACTTCACTCCGATGAAAAAGAACGAAAAAAACCAAAAAACAAAGGGAAAAAAAAACTGCGGCTGAGAAATTATCAAAGTGCTTTATACGTATGTACACATTATTCTCGATGACAATCGTCAGGTGCGGGTTCCACTCGACCGCCTCCAGAATTATTAAATGTAAGAAAACAAAAAGAAAATGCGATCGCATCGCCGACCCCGGAGAACGACGATGAGGAACGTCATCCGCGGGGATTTCTGAACGCGCGGGGCGAAAGGTTCTCCCAATACTTGTGCAATGTAATTTTCTCCCGATCGAAGCTCAATCTGGTTTTTCTTTCCAATGGAATTCGCCGCGTAAAGATCGCCGACTTATTTGTTCACAAATGTTCCCCGCTCGGCTTCGCGCGAAACGCTGCACGAGACGAAGAAGCAAAAAAATAATTCGGTGACGATGAACTTCCAATTTATCTTCCTTGTCAACGGTCTCGAATTAAACAAGAGAGCGAAGAGTATTTTTAGTTTTGTTTTTTCTACTGACACTGGGCAAATTATGCGCGTATCTTCGATCCTGTGCGATTTTACCGAGCGTCGGTCACGACATTTGTAACGCGCTGTGAATGTAAATGCTAACAAATATGCATCGTATTTGCAGTGTTTTCACGATCTAACCATTTCCCAGCATTTGCGGCAGCGATCGTTACGATCACGACAAAATAAAATCATGTAAATAATTTAGGAAAACAATATTATTAATATTATTATTATCATCATTATTATTAAAATTACGATAATGTATGAGATGAATTGTTAATTAAGTCGCAAATGGTTTGTCCCGTTACTCCTTTGATGCTTTTCACGGAGCAACGAATTTATAATAAATTAAGTATTAAAAAAAAACGTGCATATATATATCACCGCTAAGGATATGTCGCATTGTAAATAATTCGATAATACATATGACTTACCGAAGATGACGACAGCGATGGCGCGTCATCCGAGTGGTTGAATTTACTCCTGTGTCGCATTATTTCTCCACATCGAATTTGACGGGGCCGATGAAAAGGCAAAAAAATCGCAAACACATAATCGTTATGTCACACATCGTTTATTCGTTCGATCAGAAGTATCGATCCTTCCGTTTAATTATAATTCTTTATTTCTCGTTATTTATCTCTCTCTCGTATTTTATGTACTCTGGTAAATTAAGATACAACGTGTTCCCTCGCGAGTTCAGTTTTGGTTTATTTTCTTATGTTGATTTTTTTTTTGTATTCTTTTGTTGTTTTTTTTTACACACCTAGTGCTAATATATCTACAGTGATATTTCTCTCGTAATACATATACAATTTTTCCACATTCGCGATTTCATCTCCCCTCTCGACTCTTCCGTAATCGGCGCTTTTCCTTTTTTTTATATATATATTTATATATATTTATTCACTCACCTACTACATACACATTTGCATTTTTTGTTCATTTCTTTTTTTTTTTAACATGTCGATCGATTTAATTTATGTACACAAAAATCTGTTTATTGCTAGTTTACAAGATAAACGCGCGCGCGTGGTGGATTCTCGTCGAGATTCGCGTTCAATCGAAACTCCCGTGCTCTTCGGTTGTCCGGAAGCAAAGACGAGTGGAAAAAACAGATTTGGAAATCGTTGTAAAAAGTAAAATCGAAAAATCCGCCCCGCTCGGTCGCTGTTCAGTTTCGGGCGCAGGCGTAGGCGGTTCAAATTCGAAGCTAACCACCGCGGAGCCACCGCAATAATCTCAATCATCGAACATTCTCGTAATTCAAATAGTAAAAAATATTCGTTCAAGTAAAAAATGGTCAATCGAGACAACGCAAAAAACACAACTCATTTCTGTTGTCGTTGACGTCTGTCCGAATGTTCGTATGCGGTCGCCGGCAACATTCCGGTTTGCATTTTTGTGTCTTGACGAAAGGTACGTAGTACAGTAATCTCTATAATGTGCGCGAGGTTCTTATCAAGATCTCGAAGTTGTACATTCAGTGATTTTTGTATAGATTTCGTTCTCCTTAGCCTGCTTTCATTTTTCGGTTTCAATGTTAACGCTATTTAATCGTTTTGCATCTTCGTTTCTCGTCGTTTTCCTACTAGCTCGCACGATCTCGTGCCTCGATGTTTCGACTAAAATGTTCGGTCGTTATTTTTCTCGTTTTTTCATATTTTTATTCGTAGTAGTAGAATTTTTGTTTCATTCGATTGCTTCGACGCGCGAACCCCGTTACTTTCAGCCGAGAGCTCGCACTTAGGCCGTGCACCTTCGATCCCACCATCTTCGTCGTCTTTCCTTCATCGTCCCTTCGTCCACCTCGAATATCTCGCCGAAGGAAAAAATTCCTTTCTCCACGTTTTTATGTTATTTTTATCATTATTTTTTTTTTATATATTTTATCTCGCATAAGCGACACGTCTGGTGAGTGAAACACCGACGCGGGCGAGGCTCCCATAAACACTCTCCGTCGCATTATTATTATTATTATTTTCAGTGATCTCATAAGAGGATGAAGAGAGCATCTCGTTCGTACATAGAAAAATAAATTATACCAATGAGGCCCCTCGCGTGAACCCCGGAGAGTGAGTCTTAAACAATATTTTTTCTCTGGGTACAATATAATAATCGTGTATGTTAATATTATAGCGCATATGTTACAGTTGTGTGTGTTTGTGTTATTTTTGTTTTTTTCTCACGACGGAAGAAAGATGCGCGAGGAAGCCCCGGATATAACGCGCCTGGGCTTCGTTCCAATCTCCCTTCGCCTCTGCCTTTAATTGTTACTTATTCTCCTTGTCGCTAAATTAATTTGCGAATCACCAGTCGTCTGTCTGTGCGATGAACTAACGTTGAAGTCGGACTACGACATGCATCTCGGTTCTCGCGGAGATTTTTCAAATCTGTCCACGAGGAGTCTATTCTGGTTTCCAGGGTAGGCGAAGGAGGGTGGGGAGGGGGGGGGGGGGGGAGGGATAATTTTTTCCAAGTACTCTGAGTACCGCTCGTTTGGAGAAAAGTCTAAAAAACTAAATCACCCAAAAAAACACCACCAGTCGTGGAGAACTTACGTATAATATCGCGTCGCTAATGCCAAAAAGTAGTATTATCTAAAAATTCGTACCAATACAGTCAATTGAATGCGAAGTAGCAATGCAACCTGTCGTAGCTATTTTTTTTTTCTACGCGACGTTATTAATGCATAATTTTTTTCAGTTGCCAATCGGATACTTACGATTTATTTCCGTGTGAAAACAAATCGCAAAAAAAATGTTTACATCGTTCAAGACGCATTAAAATATTCAGTCAGCAATTACGACCCTCCGGCATAATTGATCCGACATTACGTCTGTGTTTGCGTATTCGTCGTCGCTCGATAGCGCGATAAGTAGTCTCGGCCGTCGCGTCGCGTGTCCGCGGCGTACGGTCTGTCCCTACTGTGTATATATCGCATGTATAGCGCGTTACACGTGGTTACTACGTGTCTACAACACTACGGAACACACGCGAGAGTCGCGCGCAGTGGACGCGGACCGTGTTACGATCGACGGCGACGCGTTAACGTCGCGTCGATAGAGTCCGCGCGCTGAAACGGCGACGCCCGCCCGACGAGTAGTAACGTCGAGTACCGGTCAGACGCCTATACATTTTTTTCTTCTTTTCTCTCTCGACTTCGGTACGTCGGTAAAACTTTTTCCTCCTTCTCTCGCTCCTCGCTCCCGCGACTCTCTTCAAAAACCATCGCAAACACTGTGAGTATATACATGTATATACCGCAGCACGAAAATATACAAGGTCCGGGCGAGTCTTCGGAAACTTTTACGTTACGTCGTCGCTCTCGAATCAGCGACTTCGCGCACTCTCGACGGTCAACTTCGGCCGAAACTTTTCGCCGAAAAATCCCCGAGTAACTGTAAATTACCCCGAGGCGACGCGAGCGACGACTCCAACGCGACGAGGAGCGACGAGGGAGAATTATTCATTCTTGTCGTTCTCGCTTACTTTACGAGAAAAAAAAAAGAAATGGAAAATTACCGTGAAAACGGTAAAATCCTGGTTATTTCGAGATTCGTTGAAGCAGTTTGTTTCAAATATTCCTCCGTTCGTGCGTTTCGTCGTTTCGCCCCTCGAGAGGTTAGACTGCCAAGCCGCACAGTCCACGATTGCCCAGACGTCCGAGATTCCCGAGCGACGATAAGACACTGTATTATCGACCCGTTTCGTTCACCATCCGTTTCTTCCCCTGCACCGCCGTTCTCTCGTCGACGTTGGGTTATTTCGTGCGCTTCGACGAGGGGTCGAGTCCGTTACGTGTACATTCCGGTGATATTTCGATCACGCGAAATTCGCTCGTTAACGCGGACTGACGATGAGGGCGATAACGTCCTCCCCTCCCCCCCCCCCCCCCCTCCCCCCGATCGTCGTCGTTACTCGCCTAAACCACAGACAGCGCCGACCTCGATTTCTCTGATCCGGGTAAAATATCGTCGTTTTTTTTTTCGCGTGGCCTTCGCCGCCGTCATTTTGTCCCGTTTCTCCAGGTAAGTCGGCACTTTTGATTTTTTTTATTTCAGTCACCCCCATCGGCCCGAGCGAGAAAATAAATACGGAGTCGCCCGACGCGGACACCGAGCATCGTTAGTTAATTATTTTTAGACTCGTGATCGACGCTCGCCGCGTCGCGAGGGCTTTTTCACGACGGGAGGATCGAGGCTCTGTCGCCTCGCGATTTTTGTCGTAACCCACCCCTCAACCCCCTTCAGCTTCCCGTTTGTTCCCCTTCCCTTTCTCGCTCCGTCCACTTTTCGGCCACGCGGAATTTTCTCGCAGGGTCTACAGTAGTATACGTCGTAGTAGTAGTAGTAGTAGTAGTAGTAGTAGTAGTAGTTAGTAGTAGTAGTAGTAGTGGAAGTAGTAGTAGAGTAGAGTAGAGTAGAGTAGTAGTAATAGTAGTAGTTGTAGTAGTAGTAGCAATAGTAGTAGTAGTAGTAATGCCTTAAAATGTTCGTCATCATCGGCCTCTGTCGTCTTCGGTTTTTCTCGTGTTCACTCGAGAGTTATCGATCGCCTGAGCGAAATGCGTCTGTTTTTCTTTTTCCTCAAAGTCGCCCTTTTTTCCCAGCGTCATAAAGAAGCCGCGTTTGTCCTCGAGAGATAGAGAAATTCGTTTTGCCTTCACGTTCTCCTCTCCGAAAACAGGCGATTTTTTTACTTCTTTTTTTTGTTTGAGAACTTATGCGGGCGATTTTTTTTTTTAATTCCGTGTGTGTCGTTCCGTCGTTTACTGATAGATTATGGGGTGAGTCGGCTCGACCGGAAGGTCGCTGTCCAGGTCCAGCGAGACTCCGTCCTTGGCGACGAGATAGTGCGTCAGCAGTTGTCCCTTGCCCTTGACGAACACGAGGCCGCGTTGCTCGAAGCCGAAGCCGAAGGGCTCAAGGATTTTCCGCGTTTCGTCGGTGACCTGCGAGAAAATGCGTTAAAATTAGCGTGAAATTAGAATTAAATATTTGGACGGAAATGGAAAGTGCAAAAAATGTGTAATTTTTTTAGCGCAAAATTCAAACCAAATATTTGCATAGAAATAGAATTTTTTTTTTCCGCGGTACCTGTATATGAGCGACTTTTCCAGTGCTCTCCATTCGCGAGGCAACATTCACGGTATTGCCCCAGATGTCGTAGTGCGGCTTTCTGGCGCCGATGACGCCGGCGGTGACCGGTCCGTGATTAATGCCCATTTTCAGGACAAAGTGATTGAAGCTCTGCTCGTTGATGCCGGAAAGGGCTTTCTTCAGTTCCAGGGCGAATTCCACGAGAACCGACAGGTGCGACCATCTCGGGCCGTCCTCCTGCTCGTTCGACTCCGTGATACCCGAGGCGGCCATGTAGGTCGATCCTATCGTTTTGATCTTGATGATGTTTTTGAATTTGTCCTGATCAAGAATCTGCGAGGAAAAATAACAGACACTTAAAACAATACATCGTGACAGACGTTTAGAAAAAAAGTTTTTTTGACTTTTAAAAATTTATAAATAATTTCCTTCCTTAGCTGATGGGTCGAGTCATTTAAAATAAAGACCCTTTTTCCCCCGGGAGAAAATTTGCTAAAGGTGAAGTAAGGAGGAAGCGACGATATTTTACGACGACAACCGATATTTCTTACCGCATCAAAGTCCGATATGACCTCGTTGAGAAATCGGAGGCACTCGAGGCCCTGATTGTTGATGCTGTCCTCGCTGTAGAAATCGGCGAAATTCGGCATGCTCGCAAAAAGAACGCCAACCTCGGCGTAACTCTGGCTGTAGAGATCGTCGTGATGCCGGGCGGTCGACAGGAAGTAGGCGGCCACGTGCGGCGGCAAAATGTTGTAGATCAGGGCGCCGTTACGCCTCTTCATGTCGGCCGCCCTTTCCCGCTGGGCGACCACCTCCCGGCCCCGGAGATACAAGATCCGCCTGGACTTTTCCGCCTGCGAGGGAGAAAAAAGAAAAAAGAGCACAGTCGTCAAAGGACTCCGTGACCCTCACTGAGTAAATGGAGTACCATTACTCTCGACGAATCCGGCGGCTTAACCGATGCGATCAGCACAATTGTCCCTTGACGCTGGACTCCGCTTCATTGGTTTATCTTAAAGGCTTATCTTAAGGGCCACCTACCCTCCCCTCTCCTCGATCACTCCCCCAACGATAACAAGTCAATTAACGGCAAATGTCGTTACAAAAAAAAAACGAGTTCCAATTTGGGAAATGTTATCTTTTGATCCGGCAAATATATCTAACCCAATTGGAGCTGCATTTGTGTCAGGTGTTTCAATGACAAATACTTTAGGTTAAGACATATAGATACTATTCACTCGTTAACTCGTTAGCTGACACATTCTGGGAGCACCTTAAAAAATAACATTATCGAATGCCGATTTTAGGCTACCGCGATTGGGTGCTGAGCTTTTTTCCTCTATCATTCCAATGCGATTTCCTTCGGTCGAATTGGCAAAGAGGGTCGAACGAGGAGGAGGAGGAGGAGGAGGAGGAGGAGGAGTAGAGTAGAGTAGAGTAGAGTAGAGTCGAGTAGAGTCGAGAGAGAGAGGCTTTTCTCGTTTTCCGTATCAATCGGTATTTCACTCGGCAATTTTATCCCATTTGATCCCCTTTCGAGGCTCGACGAATGGAAGGTACGGAGGAATACTGGAAGCGAGTCGGAGGCCTCGCGCTCTGCAGGGAAATTGTACGCCGGCTCGTTTGCCAGTGAAATTAATCGAAACCCAATTTTCCCTGACGGCGTCACACAGAGCCCAATAGACACATACATATACACTCTGTGTGCGTGTGTGTGTGTGTGTTCGAACAGAGTGAGAGAGAGGGTGAGTCGATGCCGGTTGCACTCTGTTCGCCGCACGCTATCGATTATGTCCCGGCGAAAGCAGTCGTCCTCGTTATTGTCTGAAGGCACGGAGAGTGAGAGAGAACCAACCGATTGTTCCATTGGTACCTACTATAGATAAATCCGAATCACTGCGCGTTTTCTCTCACTTGCGAGAAACTCAAACTCCAATAAACCGCGCGCGCGCCGCGTCCACCATCCGCACTCGCTATATTCCCGCATCAATTGTTATCGAAAGTAACGAAGAAAATTCCCCCCTCCCCCTCCTTGAGTTTCCGGCGAGAGTTACGACTCTTATTACCAAAGTTCAATTACCGGGACCACTTTGCTCGAACGACGACGCTTCTGCCGTGTCTACGATGGTGAAACTATATATCACATCGGCGATGGCCCGAAAGTAACTTTTACGATTTGAACTTTTTTTCTCTATTTTCTCGATATGAGCACTAAGACAAGTTCGCCGGTTTGATACGTTCGTCGAATGTGTTTTCAATGTGAGTTACTCACTCACGCACTCAGATTTTTTTTTTTTTTTTTAATCAACTAAAAAAGGTTTGTAACCAGTGTTTTCAGGGGTAGAATATGCGACTTGAGAACGATGGTATAGGTTAAAAGTCGATATTTTGAAAAAATAAATTTCGTGACCCCGATTTGGGCGGTTTTCGGCCCGGCGGCCAGATCTACGATTTCTGACAAAATGTTCGGCCAAAAAATTTTTTTTTCAAAATCAACTAAAAAAGGGTTTTAACCAGTGTTTTCAGGGGTAGAATATGCGACTTGAGAACGATGGTATAGGTTAAAAGTCGATATTTTGAAAAAATAAATTTCGTGACCCCGATTTGGGCGGTTTTCGGCCCGGCGGCCAGATCTACGATTTCTGACAAACTGTTCGGCCAAAAATTTTTTTTTTTCAAAATCAACTAAAAAAGGTTTGTAACCAGTGTTTTCAGGGGTAGAATATGCGACTTGAGAACGATGGTATAGGTTAAAAGTCGATATTTTGAAAAAATAAATTTCGTGACCCCGATTTGGGCGGTTTTCGGCCGGGCGGCCAGATCTACGATTTCTGACAAACTGTTCGGCCAAAAAATTTTTTTTTCAAAATCAACTAAAAAAGGGTTTTAACCAGTGTTTTCAGGGGTAGAATATGCGACTTGAGAACGATGGTATAGGTTAAAAGTCGATATTTTGAAAAAATAAATTTCGTGACCCCGATTTGGGCGGTTTTCGGCCCGGCGGCCAGATCTACGATTTCTGACAAACTGTTCGGCCAAAAATTTTTTTTTTTCAAAATCATCTAAAAAAGAGTTGTAGCCAGTGTTTTCAGGGGTAGAATATGCGACTTGAGAACAATGGTAGTAATATAAAAATTGACTTACGTATCTCGCGACGACGACGAGCGTCATGGCGACGCTAAGGAGCGTGGCTGACAACGAGTACTTGAGGGGAAAGGGCACGGGTCCGGGTGGATAGGACGCCGCGTCCTCACGATCGAGGCTCGGCCCGAGGATCATTATGTTGACGGTGCACTGGGCGCCGGACAACATGAACATCAGCATCGACTTGCCGAGATAGTTTATGTACGCCGGCATCGAGATGACGATGAGCGCGAGAACGCCGACGTGGGAATAGTACGACGGGTACGGACATCGCGGCGTCCAACTGAGCGACGCGTTCGCCGGCTGCTTATTCTCTTCGATGACCGCGCAATTCGCCTGCGGAAGAAACATGTAAAAAAAAAATTCCATTTCGAACGTTTACATTCAAATCATTATGATAAAAACTAGCGAGGAAAAAAAAGCCTCTCGACTTAACGTCAATAGAGATATCAAAGCTCCACCGAGCTGTGTTTTTTCTTTGTTCGCCGATGAACAAATTTCAACAGTTTTTTTCCGTCCGAATTCCGAGGAATCTTTAATTAAACGATGATCTCACCATATCGAGAAGTAAGAAGACACTGAGTGAAAATATCATGAGCAACGCGAGGGTCCTCCTGAGCCATCTGGCGCGGACGGCGCTACCGAGACAAGTGGCGCCCGCAAGGACAACCCCGAACAGGGTGACGACGCCCGCGCCGCCCCAGGTGAACGGTCCCCAGGGTTGGACCCTCCAGATCGGCGCCGTGCAGACCATCACGAGCGGACCGCCAAGCAGCGAGAGGGGCGAGAAGGCCTCGCCCGAGCTGTGAAACGCGGCCTCGACGTTGGGATCCATGAAGTGGAGGGTCAGCCAGGACGCGTGACCTCTCAATTCCGCTCCGCCGTCTGTCGAAATAACAGAGACGCATAACTTTTCTTCGAGAAAAGCGCAACAAATATTTAAACCGAATTCGGAACATTTTTGTTTACTCTTATTTATTATTAATTAAGCTTTATTTTTATTCCCATGAAAATGATCCTATTGGTAAAACGTAAAAACTGTAAAGTGGGTCATATATGAATATATATATATATTTTTGGGGATTTTCGCAAAATTCTTTTTACTTGCGACAAATGAGATTAATTTTGCTGCTGGCTTCGTACCTCGATTGTCGAGTTCCTTGCGCAAGCGAAGCCTGAAGTCCTCCGAGTCTTCCTTGTTCTTGCCGTCCGCATGATCTATCGTTATCCTGTTGTTCGTCATCTCGGCGTCCGCCAGCGAGGCGAGACTCTTCGTCACCGCCGGTTTGAAGGGCTTCAGCGCCCGAACGATGAAGTACGTGACGAGTCCGGCCTTTTGAAGTGCCTCCTCCCGTCGCTCGCCATAAGCCGGCTCGACCTCGAATTCCCCGTTGAGAAAGCTCAGCGTGGCGTTCGAGATGTGAACCCTCCTGGCCGGATCAAAAGCCAACGCGTTCGGAATAATAATTACGCAACGAGTCGAGGGGCAATTTAATTAAACGCCGGCTTTACCCCAAGGAAGGTCGTGATTATTTAATCAAGGGCTTCGATGTTTCGGACGAAAAATCTGAGCTTTTTTTCTCAGCAAGGAAAAAAAACGTATTAAGAAAAAAATCCCGTACCCGAGATTACCTGTACAGCGGATTCTGTTCTGTGAAAAGTTCTGGAACTCTGGGCAAACATTATCAAAAGAATTCTGAATAAAAAAATATATAAAATTGATAATAAAAAAAAAAAATATCTACAATTTATTATCCAACTGTGTCAGTTATATTTTTTAACGACATCGCGATAACGAAAAATCGATCGTGTGGGTGTCTCATGCGACTTTTTTGTTACCGATAAAAAAAATAAAACCCGGTTGTTCGCCCGAAAATCGTTGAAGCGATCATAACGGAGAAATTACCCGGCCATCCCGCTGCTCTCCATTTTATTGGCGAGCTCGACGTCCTTGCTGTAAACGTCGAACTGCCACTGTCGCTGTCCGAGGACGCCGGCAAGCACGGCGCCGGTGTGAATGCCGACCCTCATGTCGACGGGGCTGTTTGTCGTCGCCTGCACGTACTTTATCGCGTCCACCATCGACAGACCCATGTGGACGCAGAGGACCGCGTGATCGGGCCTCTCGACCGGCGCGCCGCTTATGCAGTAGTAACAGTCGCCCAGGATCTTTATGCGCAGCTGCTCGTACCTGGGATTTACGATCGTTTGAGACAAGGGATATATATGAAACTGCCGTTTGTCAATTCCGACGACTCTGCTTCTCTCGTGTCGAGATGAAGACGGCGAGATCATCGAATGATCGAGAGCAAACAAATAGTAACGGAAAAAAAAGTAGAAAAGTCAATTATATGTCAGACGTGAGAAAGTTTAAGTGAAAAAGAAAAATGATGAAATTTAATTTCATGTCCGGATTTTAGGCGAAAATCGGAGAATCCGATTTCTCATCGAAATTGATTTGTCCGGTAGTCACAGATAAAGCGTTCCGTAGTCCGAAGCTCGCGGCTCACGTTGACGTCGTAAAAACGGGACATGAAACGAAACAGTAGAACATCCAGGCCACGCGATACTCGACAGCGGACCCCGAGTGTCGTTTGGCAAAAATGAAATAAATAACGCACGAAAGTCGTCGCGGAGCTTGCGAGTGAGTGAAAAAAAAAAACGCCAGCATCGTCGGGTCGGACGAGTTTAATGGCTCTCGACAATCCGCTCGTACTTTCTGTTTGCACTAATCGTCGTGAAAAATTTACCGTTCCCGACGAGAGTTACCCGTCTCATCGATCGTCGGTCGGCAGCGAGAAACGAATTAATATTTAACAGACTTTATACACGACGCGAGATTGGCTCTGGATAAAACGCGAGTGAGAGACAATGTTGCGTACCGATTTTTCAAACAAACTAAAAATTACCATCCACAATTCGTCGATCTTTTTTCGAATTTTCAATTCCGCGTCATTTAAACGTCAAACTCTACGCAATTCTTCGTGTTCAGGCTTCTTCGACGAAAGACGTCTCTTTATTTCGACCGTAATTAAAGACACACAAAGTTATCGATCGGTTTTCACGAGGTGCCACGACAAATGTCTCAAATTCAGTGCTCATATTATATCATATAGTCGACGCTCGACGAGTCGGTCGTCGTTAAGTGAAAAAGGAGCTTGTTTGATCAGACTCAGGCCAGACTGTACAAGTGTGTACATATATGTATGTGTGTAGAGGAGCTCACAGCCACGACATTTCGGCAGATCATTACAGCTGTGGCAGCCGGTCTTTAGGCGATTCTATACAGTATATCATACATCGCGTGGGCAGTGGTAACGGCGTCGAGCATTATCGTCCCGAAGGAGCTCAAGTGGTGTATCCACCGGTTTCGCGCGACTCTCGCGGTCGTCGTCGTCGTCGTCAGCGCTCGGTGGGAGCGAGCAAGCGGGTGGACTTCGAATCGATAGGGAGCGGAAAGGACGACGGGCGAAGCGGGAAGGTGGAGGCGGACCGGAGCGAACGCGACGAAGGGTGCGGGGAGGGTGGAGTGCTGGAAGAACCGAACCTCCAGAAGTACGCGGTAAATTCTTCGTCGCACGAATCGCGTGCCACGCGTAATAAACGCAACATCGACGCCGAGTCTCTCACCCTGTTTATCCGCGCTACGTACACACGACTTCGTCTAGCTTTTCTTTCCCTTCCTTTTCACTCGCGGACACGCGGCTCGTTAGTGGTCAATCCGGCGTGGGGGACTCGCTCCCTAATGACCGGTAAATCTCCTCGAGGATGCGCATTAGGGATGCATTTGTGTCCGAATTCAGACCTCGAGACGGGCCATTTTTCGACTGTCTCGCGTGACGATAAAAATCTCCGGCGAATCAGGGATGGTGAATTAGATACTAAAGATATAGCCTTTTAATAACGTTAATGACAATAATGATGATAATAATAATAAAAACAATAATAGTAATAATAATAAGACAATTCATTTTTAACAAAAGTACTTCAATCTTCAAAAAAATATAAATGAAATGAAAGGAGCGCAAAAAAATTCTAAATCCTTATCCAAATATTATTATCAGTTGCGTTGGACTATACCGTTCGCTCAGCTGATCGAAGCGCGCGAAGAGTTCGTTGAGTATCTTGACGAGCTCGCTGGCGCTGTAGGTCGAGGATATCGCGGTGAAGCCGACGATATCGGCGTACAGTATCGACACGTTCTCGTGCCTCGACATGTAGATCTTCTTGAATTGCGTGTCGAGCGAGGCCCCGAGATCCTGTCGCATCTTAACGGCCACGTGCTCGGGCAACACGCTGAGCAGCAGTCGCTCCTGCTCGGCGCTCTGTTCCTCGATAATCAGCTGCACCTCGAGGCTCTGACGCGTCTCGAGGAAGGCCCGACGCTGCTGAAACTCGGCGAGCGAGTAACTCGAGGCCCCCAACGCTGCCGCTCCCGCCGACAGTGCCACTGCGATTATCTGTCGAGGATCACGTTAACGAACGTCAAATGCTGGTTTTCTCGTAAAAATTTAAAAAACGCTTTTTTTTTGCACGAGGAAAGCTTCGTGCCTCGGTTTTTCGCACTAGAATCGCAAAGTGCACTGAGAAAAATTAGTAGTTGCGGTTACTAATCATTGGTTCGATCTACCAAAATATTGGTTGCAGGTACTAAAATATTGGTAGCTCTGACCAACGAATGATAATCACAACTAATAATTTTTTTTTCAGTGTGCTGTGAAATAAATAACGCACCGGGTTTATAAATGAGCAGTCAAAGTGCTTATAACGCAGACACGTGGGTTTATTGATAAGGGTGTAAAAATACGCGCGAGGAAAGGAGAAAATCGCGGATCGAAGCCCCGGCGCGGAAAATAACCACCATAAAACGGTCGGCGTATGTGGACAGTGCGATGCAACGTGTATGCAATTGTGCGGCGCGCTTGTGTATCGCTCGCCCGGCGCTCGCGCCGCCTCGTTGTCGCGCTCGCCGGCCCGGCCCGTGACAGCCAGGCAGCTCGGCTCTATTTTAAACTACCATTCACCGGAATCCACTCGAGTGTAACTAACGAACGCGGTGCACGTGTTGGGGGACGAGAGAGTCAGCTCCGCGTAATTCGCTTCCGCCACCCCGTGCGGCGTGTACAGCTCCGCGTGTCGTATATATCGATTCGCGAGCGCATTTTTTTTTTCTCAATCGAACTCGCAATTCGAAATGGAACGAAACGCGCTCAGGATACCGAAAAATTCCGAGATTGGCGTTTCCCCCTGAATGCCAAATCCACGACTTACAAATGACTGGGCATTCATTTTTTTTTAACAGTTCACTAATTTTGTGGTAAGCAATCGATGTAGAGTGAATAAAAAGTTTTACCAAGAAACCCGCGCCTATAATAAGAACATTGTTGGGTACATCAGTTTCTTTAGAAAATATTCCAACAGTTTTACAATTAATTTTAAATTTTAATTTTTACGTTTACACCAACTTTTACCGTAGTTATTCTCGCTGGGCAACATCGAATTTGGTTCAAAGTCTTCCTGAGACCCAATTTAAAAAAATAAAATATAAAAAAATAAATAAAATGCCGCTATTCGAACCGACATAGCATGATAAGTGCGAATGGCAGGCAAAGTGTCGTGTCTGTGTCATCACGTGTCGAATCGTTCGAATTTATTCACAGATCTTGAAAAATCTCACCAGGGCTTCGATCGGCGGCTGCGACGGCGTCTTGGATAGACCGATGACCGCGACGACGTAGGTGACGGCGGTGGCGAGGGCGAGAAGGGCGCAGTGAATGAGCCTGAGCGGGAGGGTGGCGAACAGGAGATACATGAGGATGAGCAGCCAGCCGAGGCCCTCGCGGGGCACGACGTCGGCGGGCTTGAAGAACAGCTGGGCAAGTAGCTGGCCGGTTGATATGTTCCACGCCACGTGGGGCAGGGTGGACCAAAGGGCGTCGCGGGCGCGGGTTCCGCGCTCGGCCAGCGCCAGCACGCCGAGATTCAGGCCGAGAAAGACCGCGGTTATCGCGCGAAACAGCAGCTCCGGCTCCGGCGACGCGAGGATGTAGACGTCGAAGAGGACAGCCGACAGGAGGAAGCAGTGAAGACCGCCGCGTCGCTGTTGCAGCGCGCTCGCGCGGTAAAGCTTCTCGAGCTTCGAGCTCGAGAAGCTCGTCTTGAGTAAATTCGAGGGACGCCCTGACTTGAGGTAGGACTCCTCGTTCGGCGGTACCGGACGGCGCGACATGGTTGCAATTTTTGTATTCACGTGACTTTATTTTGGGACTTTTTCCTTGTCAGAGGTCGCCTCCTATTTTTTGTCCTGCGTCAAACGTTTTGCGATTTTATTCTGTGTCCAAGAGTTTTATTTTCTTGTCGTGTTCTACCAGCTTTTTCAGTGTCAACAGTTTTGTGCCTTTATTTCGTGCCTTGAAGTTTTCTTTTTTTATCTTATCGCCTCTTATTTGCTGTTTCTGCGTCAAACGTTTTGTGACTTTATTTTGTGTTTTGTAGTGTCTTTTTTTTCCTACGTCACAGGATTAGACGACTGTTGTGCTTGGTTGCGGTTTTCGAATTTCCAAATCGAGTCGTTTGGATATCAGGTTGATCAGTCGGAGAAACACGGTTAGCGGTGGGATCATCCGGGGGACCCCCTTCACTTCCGGAGTATTCTCGACGCTCGTTCCATCTCCCCGCCCGCTCGACGGGATTCCCCACACTATTCGCGTGGGCTACGACATCCGGGCGATTGTGCCGGACGGGGCGGTCGGCGCGGCTGTCAGACTCGTCGTCGAGCGACCACTCGATGCCGCATTGTCGTTGCACCTTCAGTTTCTGTGCGACACTTTCGGCTACACGCGCAAATATATATTACATAGTGACTCTCGTAGTGTGGTCAAGTGATCACAGAAAAATTCTTTGGAGTCTCTGCACTCGTCATTTCACTTCGTCAAACATCCGCTATATCCTCCGAGTCTCGCTCGAAGTAGCCTATAAAATTCCTTAATAAACAGGACGTTTCCTTCCCGCGTATTTATTCAATTGATCCGCGTATCTATTTAATTGTATATTTTCCAGCCACACGCGGAACAGATCGTCATCCACACACCACGAACCCCTCTCACCCTGTCATCGCGCCCACAATAGGCACATCCGAAAAAAAACAGGCTATCATCGTAGTCACATTCCCTACTAGCGCAACACCAACTTTGCCTGATACTTTTAATCGCAAAGCCGTAAATCACGAATAATCACTAAAACAAATGACGCTCTTCAATCCTTCGTCCTCCGTTCGTCCAGTGTCACCGAGATAAATCCTTGTCCGGGTCTCCTACCGTCCGGGACGACCTATACAGCACCGAGACCAAAACTACCTCCACCAGGACGCATCATCCGCCCATATCGCGGATCACTCTGCACGTCCTCCAAGTGTCGCGGTCACTGACGACACTGACGGTCCTTCGTTGATTTCTCACGACCGGCGGCCGAGTGCGGACGCAACGTCTCTCGGTTTGTTCGTCGGTCGACGGGAAAACGGGTGAATCGCGATCGCAGGTCGCGGCTCCTCGGTCGCAGTCTCGTTCGACCCATGCAACAA
Organism: Itoplectis maculator; assembly: GCA_964034905.1. NCBI lineage: Eukaryota > Metazoa > Arthropoda > Insecta > Hymenoptera > Ichneumonidae > Itoplectis > Itoplectis maculator. Next base: position 2,534,714 of record OZ035870.1, read on the forward strand.
CGGGGCACCACCGGGGCTGTCGGATGCACCGCCCGCGCGCGGGGGACTGGCCGGGTTACTACCAGCGGTTCTCGTCTCCGTCGTTGCTTCCCCGTTCACCGCCGCCGCCGCTGCCGCTGCCGCCCTCACCCGTCGCCTTCGTCGACGTCGTCGTCATCATCGCCGCTTGCCGCTGCTTTTCCACCGCTACCAACCCCTCCTGGTGCTGCTGCTGTTGCTGCTGCTCCCGCTGCTGCTGCTGACTCGATGTGCTCCAGCGCGCAACCTCCACCACCTCCACCACCACCACCAACCTCCTCCTCTGCCTCCTCCACCACCACATCCACCACCACGCGGCACCGCTTCGTTCCCCGTGCTATGAGCGTTTCGTCCAGGCGTGCGCCATGGGATCCGCCGGTGCGACCCACCCCGCGCCGGTCGATATCAACCCCGCTACAACCCTGCGCTCGGGCTCTCCCGAGCTGCTTCTGCTGCTGCTGCTGCTGCCGCTCCGCGGGAGCAGCAGCAGCAGCCCGAGAGTGCGACGAAACGAGAACCTAGAGCGTTCCGGAGAGTGGAGGAGAAAACGAGACGTGTGGCATGCGGAGAGAGAGAGAGGGTGGGAGAAGAGGGAAGCTTCGAGCAAGCGAGGACGGACGCCCTGTACCTGCCTGCCCTACCTACAGACCTAATGCCAGAGCCAACCACCACTGACCCTCCGTCCCTGAGTGACTCCATCCCACCCGCACTATATTCTGTGTCTATGACTGTGTCTGTGTCTCTCTGTCCTCCTGCGCTATATACACTCTGTCTCTGTGCTTTTAGCTCCCTGCGAGGAAGCGAGAAGAGAGGAGCGAGAGAGAGAAGAGAGGAGCAAGAGGGAGAGGGAGAAGGAGAATGACAGAGCCAACCAACCACCACTGACCCTCCGTCCCTGACTGACTCCGTCCCTTCCGCACTATATTCTGTGTCTATCACTGTGTCTGTGTCTCTCTGTCCTCCTGCGCTATATACACTCTGTCTCTGTGCTTTTAGCTCCCTGCGAGGAAGCGAGAAAAGAGGAGCGAGAGGGAGAAGAGAGGAGCAGGAGGGAGAGGGAGAAGGAAAATGACAGAGCCAACCAACCACCACTGACCCTCCGTCCCTGACTAACTCCGTCCCTTCCGCACTATATTCTGTGTCTATCACTGTGTCTGTGTCTCTCTGTCCTCCTGCACTATATACACTCTGTCTCTGCTCTTTTCCTCCCGCGAGGAAACGAGAAGAGAGGAGTGAGAGGGAGAGAGAAAGAGAATGCCAGAGCCAACCAGCCAGCCACCACTGACCCTTGATGCTCGTGCCTGTGTCTGTGTCCTCCTGCACTATGTCGTCTCTGCCCTCTTCCTTCTCCGACGAGTCGAGCGAAACGGAGCAAGAGCGAGACGGAGAAGGAGATTGCTTTCTTCACCTCCGCCTCGGAGTTTTTTTTATTCTCTTCTTCATCTTCCCTCCCATTTCGCCTCTTCGCGCACCGCCATCCGCGGCCCCGTCCGCACTGCTGGTTTTCCTTATTTCCATCCACTTTCGACTCGTCTTCCCCCTTTCCTTGAGTGTGTTTGGTTTTTTTCTTTCTTTCTTTCTTCTTTTTCTTGCTCTCTGCCGTTGATGCTTCGTCGCTTCGCGACGCTTTCGGCTGCCACCTTCGCAGTCGTCGTCTTGGTTGAGTCGTTGGGTATTTTGTACTGTTTCGTGATTGACGAGCAACGTTGAGGTGAGCAATGAGGATTTTTTTCCTTTTTTTTTGTGGGACGTTGGATGAGGTTCAGAACAGAGGAATCGACGTTCTGGAGCTACGAAGATGGTTTTATTCTGAGAGGAAACGGTTTGTGACTCGACGAGGTCTTCCACTGATGTTTTTCCTGATGATCACTGAGTGTCGTATAATGCGACAGAGTATTTCAGGAGTACAAAAGAAACTAACTAATTCCCTCGTCGAGCGACGCTTCGTTGCCTCGGACAGGAAGAAACAGAGTAAATTTCATCCTCGTATTTTCCTCTCGATATCAATGGACCAGTCGAGACTTATTTATACACCTCGTTCATTCGCAAGGTTCCTCGCTGCAGTTGAGTCTCGGGATAAGAGGTGCTTAAGAGCATTAGTCGGGTTTTCGGCGATAAAGCGGTGGAACGAATGAGACACAAGCGTGTAAAATATTCTCACGAAGATGTGAACAGGGCACAAAAAAAAATAAGATAGCAGACTGCATCGCCTGTTTCGCGGACGCGGTCCGCACGCTTCGTGGCTTCGGTTTTATCGGGAGTCCCCGGGGCAAACGAGTGTTTCGGCGGTGAAGCGACCCACTTGGGGCGGGGGAAGGGGCAAGGGGCGGCTTTAGCCACCCCAGGAGCGAGATAGGTGGACGAGGAGAGCGGGACGAGAAGACAGGCGAGAGGTATACGAGAGCTTTCCGGTGCTTCGCGAAAATAATTGGAGCGCTGCCAGTGGGAAGCGATTGGGCGACGCGGACTCGCGGCGGCCGAGAAGAAGCCGCCGCGTTTCTCGATGAGGATCGATAAATCGCGCGCGCGCGCGCGAGGAGAAATCGCGCGCTATCGCGGGAGACATAATCGTTTCGCGGCGTCGTTTATCGCCCGTGGTAAATGCAAACGACTTCGGCAACCGTCCAGTGCCGCGCGAAAATCGTAGCATTGAAACGGTATTTCTGGAGCATCAAGAGCCTCGAATTGTACGACGTAACGTGCGGCACGTGTTTTATATGAAATAAGTCCGTCACGAGACAGGCGGATACGGGGCACCATGACCTCTGAAGTAACAGCCGTTTGCTCGCTGACCAATCGTATCCTGGACCATATCTTTTTGTCGTCGAATCATCCTGGAACATATCTTTTTGTCGTCGAATCATCATGGAACATCTTTTTGTCGTCATATCCTGGAACATCTTTTTGTCGTCATATCCTCAAAACATCTTTTTGTTGTCGTATCCTGATACATGTTTTTATCGTAAAAAATGACGTCAAATCAATAGCACATGCGCAGTGTGCATTGTGGAAGGAACCGAGTGATCAGTCTGGTCGATCGATTGAGGAAAACATATTACCACTTGGATCGGGTTTGTCGATCGATAATTTGGCCAGTATCGCTAAAAAACCCAAAACTGACTGAACTCGACGAAGCCAGCAATCACTGGCCTCCAAATAATCCAAATGACAGTCCATAAAATAGTTTATTGAAAAGACGATATTAATAAACGAAAATCCACGATGACTAACTAACGTTATCGTTATCTTGGTAATAATAAATTCGTTCGGTACGATTGTTGAGAGAATCAAGGAAGATCCTCGATGCCTTTGAGATACTCGTCGGGTATGACGTATCCGAGCTGATACATCTCCTTGACGATTCGCGGTTTCTTGCTCAGCGAATCGATCCACTTGTAGTAGGCGAGCTCTTCGCGAGTTCCGCCGTACTTCTTCGGCAGGCTCGTCGGCGCCACGTGCTTGTGCAGGCTCGACATGTCGTCGCCGTGGAAGAACACACGACCCTGCATGTTCGCGTCCAGCAGCGGCCTGAACATGGCGAATATCACGTCGAACACCCAGGACTGATGGAGTATGTGGATGGCGTGGGTCTTCATTGGAAACGCCGATACCATCAGCGCCATTACCATGCTCGCGATCTGAAACACACGTCGCATTTATCGTCGATTATTTATTTTTTTTTTTATTGATTCCAATAAAATGTTGACGATCTAAACGGTGAATCCTTAAAAAATAATTATGGACACTCCAGTTGAAGCATTTTGTTTATAACAGAACAAATGCGAGGATTCCTCGATGAATTTTGTGCAGAGCACGATAATCGCGATAATACAGCCTGATAGTATTATATAAATACCTGAGGCGTTATCGTCCAAGCGTGAGCCATCGTTATCCCCTCGAGATCGAAGATCACGACACCACCGAGTACCTGGGCCCGCGGCTCGAGGATGCCCAGTTCGAGGATGATCACGGTGGCCTTGAAGAGCTCCTCAATCCCGTATTTCTTCGGGTCCCAGTTGCCTATCCGGAATATCATCATTCGACGTCCGCACTGGGTTCTGTAGGCCGGCACCGTCATCGCGTCGTCGTCCCCTATGTGCCGCATCTTCAAGGGGTTCACACCCTGATGAATATCCGGGTTTTGCTCTTTGAAGTCGTAGTACCTGACTACCTGTCGACATTTTAATTTATTTTTTAACACTCGATCGTGTCACAACGATCAAACGATACATCCTATTTTTGATCTTCTAGCTGACCCATTAATTAACCGCTCCTGCTATGATTTTTCTAAGGCCCCCTATATGAAATTCAAGTCAGGAACAGTCATCCATCCAAGTACTGATTTGGGAGGTCTCCGAATGTTTGGATGACTGAACGTTTTTTCCAGAGTTTTAGGGGAACAGAAAAATCATGCCAGATTCTGAGTGGGCGAAGCTCGAGCCACATAACTCTATAGTATATAGGTACATATGCACGCATTGAGGATAAATTTGATAATACGCGAGTCTCGTCGAGTTGTACAATTTAGTTGAGCGATCGGCGATTCGCCTTGACACTGTTACGCAACTTCTGGACTGTCGGAGACGCGAGTCTCGCTGACAAACTGGCGCGCTTATAAACTCAGTGATACACTGTACGCGCGCTATGCAATCTCGTATTACGAGACGGATACGGCACGCGCGCCCACGGGATTGAATTTCCACTCTATTTCGATTTTCCTAACGTCCCCCGCTCTCCTCTCGCTGAAACCTCATTAGAAAAGAGTGCGGCGCGCGACAGTGAGCCGCCGCTTTAATTTTACTGCCCCTTTCTCTCTCTATCCCTTTTCTCTCTCGCTAACGCGGCTATTACGGCGCCCCCTGCGGTTGCCACTCACCAATCGATGCGCGCGATTCACGTTGAAATTTCGCGCTCGCAAGAATCTTATGAGAAAAGCGTCGTCCACTCTGTGAGGATTGCACTCGCCCCTTTCTGAAACAAAATTAAACGCTTTTAAGTACAATTTTTCTCAAGATAAATTTTCTTCATTTATCGAGAAAATAAATGATATTCCTGCAAAGTTTCAAACAGTCAAAAGGTGGCTATGATAAGAGTATAAAATACTAATTAATTTATAGTAAAGAAATAAATAGAAAAATAAAGTTCTCTTCCAGCATTCTACTGTCATAATTTTTTCTTTTAGAGAGAAAAATGAAAATGCAGAGAGTAAATATTCTTTGAAACAAGCGCCATGCCGGAAGCTAAATTCCGCTCTATTTATCCCATATAAAACCTGGTCTGGCGTGGCCGCTTATTTCAACGGTATATTTCTCTCCCAGAGGAACAAAAGTGCTTTACCGCAAGAACTTTGTTATTTATATCATTTTTCCCGGCGTTTATTCCAACGACTTGTATTAATCGTCTGTTTGTTTGTTTGTCTGTTTACTCGGTGGCCATATGCCGAGAGACAGAGTCAGTCAGAGAGAGGGGCGAAACCCTCGGAGCGATTAATAATTACCGTATATCATCTCTCGTAGCTCCTGAAGCGTCTGACACTTGACCTCGTCGGACTCGCCGAGCTCGCGGCGCGCATACTCCATCACCTCGGGCGAGGGTTCATCCAGATCCAAGGAGAGCTCCTCGTCGTCTTCGTCGTTGACGTCGTCGTCACGATTCTCGTCGCGGCTTTCCTCGCCGTTGATTTTTCCCTTCTGACTCGCATTTTCCGGGCCACCGGCACCGCGCCGATCATCCGCGTCGCCGAGCAAGCTGCTCGCGACGCGATCGCCGCGATCTTTGATCCTCGGTATCGCGCTCGCCGCGATCTCGTCGTCGTCCCAATCTTTCTTCTTATCGCCGTCGATCAGCAAACCGTCCAGCTGATTCGTAACGTCCTTCAAACTGAAAGCAAACAACGTTTCGTTTCAATAATATTTCGCTCGTCATAATTATAATTATTATCAAATCAGAAGCCAATAATCAACGGAGGTAAAAACATAATAATCATTACGACGATTATGATGATGAGTCGAACCGCACGAATTGCTTCCTCGTATCCTTATCGAAGATTCTTTTTAATCATAAAAAAAATTATAAAACAATTGTAAAGCAATTTGCAAGGTTCCTCATTGCAGGTTTATTTTTTAATTCATCGACATGTAAAATTTTTTCATTTTTGTGTAATTCTAGCGAAAAAAAATATCACGATAATTACCCATCCTTTATGGACTTTTTCTCGCAAATAAGATCTTGCTCCTGACCGATTAAAATCTTCTTGTCGTCGATTCCCGACATTTTCCTCTCGGCAGCGGCGTCGACGCGCTGGGCTGATCGCAAAATTTCCGCTGTTCGCGCGCGTCTCCGATTCCGCGGAAGTTACATTCGCGGATAATTTCGCGTTTCGCACTTTGTCTCTCTGTCTCTCACGATTTTCACGTGTCACTGGCGGCTCGGCGATCGCACGCGCATTACTCAGAGTTCTTCTCGGCTTCTAAGTTTTTCCACGTCCAGTTTATGCAGATCGGACGTAACACGTGCAGTCCGCCGACTTCGCGATCTGCGACGACGAAACCAATGAAATCTTGACTTTTCTCACTCGCGATTTTTACACGTCTCCGGCGGCTCGAGTCGATCGCATTACTCGGACTTCTCCGCGCGGCTTCTGAAGTTTATCCACCGTCGCTCAGAGTCGAACACGTGCGCCGCGCTGACTTCGCGATCCGCGACGAAACCAATGAAATCTCGACTTTTCTCTCTCCGCCGTCGCACGTGACGTATCACGCTATACTTTGTATTTTTATTTTTTAATTTTTTATACAAATGATATTTTTTTCTCTCGCTCTTTCGGTCTAACTAACCGACGCAGCCAACACCAGCCTCACGTTTTCGCAATTAGTTCGCGCGAGACGCGGAAAAAACGAGGAATAATTATTCCTGACGAGACGGTGGGAGAATAAAAGTGCAATAGTAGCGAGCGTGTCGCGCTAAGTATGTCTATAACGTACAAAATACCAGTTCTCATAACGATTTTTTTACACGCCGCTGGACCTGAGTTTCGTTGCCGACATTTGCAAGACCGTATATAGCTATATAATAATCTCGCGATTTATCTTCTCAACGTTGACGGGATAATCATCGCTAATATCGGTATCGGAGGATATAATCTTTCGTTCTCACGAAATGTCGCGCGAAAATCGCGCAATTTGATTGCCAAACGTTTACACACCGTGAAATTCGAAATTAAGAGCGTGTGAAACACCCACGACGAGCTTAGTCGGTATTAAAAACTATAATCAACTTTCTTTCACGAACGCTGGAAATTATATAAAAATAAAACATTCATCAAACGCTGTGACGATATTCGAGTTCAATAAGTGTTTTATTTTGAGTGTAATTGTCGGCACTCGTGACAGAAGTTGATTACAGTTTCTATTACCGACTGAGTAGAAGGAACCTACTCAATCGGTAATAAACACTGTAAACGACTATTCCGACGACGCAAACGTTGTCGGATAAATTAAAAGCTTTACATCATTCCTCTTTGAATACTGAACGATGTAATACTTTTATTTTTCCTGATATTTGTCGAGTTTTCGTGAATTATTGTTCCGTACATTATGTAGTATAGATCTCACTCGCACTCGTGAACGTTTCACCTCACCTTAAGCAAAAAAACAAAAAGTAAAAAAAATGATAAAAAAAAATACAAATGTGACAATAAAAGGTACGCGGAGTAGGTATATATCAGAATGACACTTGGCGTCTCTCTGTACCACGAAACGATCCTCGCTCGCAGTTTATAATAACAACACAGGGCGTTTATCTCGAAATCCAAGTGGGGGAGGGGGGGGGGGGGGGGACGGCGGAGGGGGGCAGCGTTGGGTGACTCGCTTCTCGCTCGGACGATTGCACACGTCCGAGAAGATAATAATTATCGGTCGGCGTGACCGTCGATGCGAGAGTTTACTGCGCTTGTACCGGATTCCTGAGAATTTCCTTCAACTTTCACGGTAAACTGTGTCCACATCGAAGAAAAATGAAAATAAATAATCCTTGGTCAGAATAAAATGCAATTTTCGCTCTGATCAGGAATCGTAGTTTTTTTTCTTTTAAAGTGTCAAAGTTACTCGCGTTTTTATTGTGTATAGTGCATCTATCGAAATTTCGATCGTCGCGTTCGTCCGAGGAAAATGGATGAAGAAAAGCTGCGATGAAAAAATTCGAGGCGTGATGATCGAGAGGAAAATTGCGCGACAGCGCGAGGGTTATTGCATTATACGTGAGAGGAGACGCGGACGACGAGTGACGCGGGGGCTGCTACAGTTGTCGCGCTGTCGCGGATGCTGGTTACAAGCGAGCGATAATTGCGCTCGCGCTCGTCGCTCGCGGCCGCCACCCGCAGTCAGCGGCTGCAGCAGCCGGCGCCTCCGACGCTTTCGCGACAAACCGGCGCGGAAATGCGGCGGATAAGCGATTCCCGGGCGAAATTGCGGATCGAGAGGGAGCGAGCGCCCGGACGCGATTGCCGGAAAGTAGAAACGCGATGGGCTGTGCACGCGAGCGACGAGAGGCAAAAAGGTAGACGCGAATTCGATGGCAACGCGAATTCACAGGTTGAAAGTGATAAAATAATCACGCCGAATTTTCGATTAATCTTAACGTCACCGTCGGTTCAATAAAATGTTGATAGATCCAGAAAGTTACGATAGCACGAAAATAATAAAGTAGACCGTCACAAAGTTACATTGTCACGAAAATAATTAATTACAATGTCACAAAAATAATGAAGTACAGAGTCATGAAAATATTAAGTACAATGTCACGAAAATAATTAATTACAATGTCACAAAAATAATGAAGTACAGAGTCATGAAAATATTAAGTACAATGTCGCTAAAATAATTAAGTACAATGTCACGAAAATAATTAAGTACAATATCACGAAAGTAATGAATTACAATGTCACGAAAATGATGGATGTGGGTTTCCACAGGAGCAATTGTATGCAATCAAATGTCCAGTGACTAAAAGCGTGAAGAATGCGGGAGCACAAGTACCAGCGGAACCGCAACAGAAATGCTTCAGACGAAGTAGAGTCGAAACGAAACTACAGTACTAATGGTAGAGGCAACGCGGACATCCTTGTGCAGGGACCTCGAGGAAAATTTGGGGAAACGAGGCCGATTCGATTATACCAGTAGCGCGCGCGGAGCCGCGCGAGAGGAGCGCAAATACGCACAGTCACCACATGTATCCCGGGTACAGAGTGGAAACTAAAATACGCGAGCGCGCGGCGACGTATCGAGGATTTCCCAGTGCACGACTCGGCAGTGTATTTGCCGTTCGCTCGAACCGCGAAGCGCCTCGAGAAAACTCGGAAATTCGGCAGACAAGCGAGTTTTGACTCTACACTGTTAAAAATGTTTATCAATTTTCGTTCCTGGAAATTTGATTTATCAGCTGATATATTAAATTCGATATATGTGAGTCATAAATTGCAAATTTTTCTAGGATTCGGTAAAAAATACTTGTTTAATTCATTCATTTTTTAACTTCATTATTTTTTGAATGAACGCTTTTTATTAATTAATTATTTTTTAGATTTCACTTGTATTTAATACACCAGTTTATGTAAATGAGCTTCGTTTACCCGTAATGAAAGCTTATGCGAAATGTTTGCAACTGTGGACTGAGCAAGCGTCGGATGTGGACTTTGAAACAGGACCCGCGACAGTGACCGAGCAATAGTACCGATAAAAATTAATAAACTTCGAATGAAAATGTATATCGCACGTCACGGAATTGTCACGAAGCTCGGAGAACTCGCGAGCGTTTTCCAGCGTCTCGTACACTGCGCGTGAGACTCGCCGGGACTCGCAGCGACGAACGTTCGGAGAACGTTCGTCAGCGGCCGCAACGAGATACGAGAGTTACGTTTACTCGCCGCGGTGATGCAATTGCATTACCGAGGCGAGTGCGCGAGCGGTGGGAAGGGAAACCGCGACGCCAAGTCGCCGGGTCGGGTCTGTCAAAACTGTCATTTTCACTGAGTAATTAGCGGTTAAATGTACGAGACGAGCAAACCGCGAATTTCCAAATCTCGTTAATCAGCGATAATTTACATGTAATAATAATCTGGCGTCTCGTATAAAAGATTAACGAGAAATTAAGACCTTGGAAAAAATTCTTCTGTCGGAGTGAAAAATACTTTCTGGGAAATAAAAAAACGACCTGAAAAAAGTAACGTTTTTTTTTGTGATTTTATCATCGCGAGCGGCGATTTGTATTGAAATGTTGTGCAAAGCCATTCACGAGGTCTCTTCGAACGACTTGTTACAAAGTCGTCGCAGCGGTAATCGTGTTTTTCTCGTTATTCGTAGTAGAGCAACGCAGAAGTCGCGAGTTACACAAGGACTTGGTCGCTGCCTCGACTACACAGTCGAGGCCTCGCTGGGTGCGCGAAGGAGAAAAGAAAAAGGAAGTAAACGGACCGACCGGCTTTGACTACGACGCGCCGCACTAGCTGCGCATGCGCCGTGTATCTTTGTATACGCTGGTATCTATCTCGTAGTCGCGGCAGCGATGCCTTCCGAGCTCTGCCGTCTCTCTACCGAACAGACCCGAAACTGTACAGTCATTGGCATTCTCGGGAACTTCGATCTTCTCCGCATTTTTTTAAACCTACGAATCTACGTTTTCATCGCAAAAAAGTTTGACCAGTATTTTTGTGATAAAGGTTCGTCGGAATTACTCTCAAATTGAGGAATGCTTTTTTTTTATATTCCAACCGAAATTAGGCGATAAAATTCGGAACAATTTGATTAAATATTTAAATGAGTAAAAATGAGTAGTTAAATTAATTTAGATTAAAAAGTTAGGAACATTGTATGTTTCAAAACGTCTACTCCCACATTGGGTGGGCCGCTTTCATTAAAAAACGCGCAATCGCCTTTTTTTTTTGCGGATTTCACTATATCCTAAAGACGGACAATGATACGCTGTGCTGGCCAATGACTGCGAGGCTCTCTTTCCCCGTGTGAATATACAGAGTATAATACGCCGGGTGCACTCGGAGTGCAGTCGCCGACTCTCGTTAGTGAAAGCACCCATCCATGGACGCGCCACGGACGTGCAACAGGATGACCCTGACCACGTTTCGCAATGGTCCGCGGCGTTCGGTAATGCCCATCCTCGGTTCTCCCCCGTCCGTCCGGTATTTCTGTTGTCCGTCGGTCAGCGGGAAATATACGTCGAGGGACGCGAGCCACGAGCGTCTGACCAGCGAGAAAAGAGGTTATGCCGCGGGCGCTGCCGGTTTCTCGCGAACGTCACCGTCGAGCGACTTGTTGGCCCCTCCGCTTCTCATTGTCCGCCGTTGCTTCGCTTCGTCTCCGTTCTTTCGTCATTTCTTCGCGTTCGTCCTGTTTTATTATCCCCGTTTGTGTGCGTTTAGGTCGAGCAATCGGAACGCCTAAGTTTCTTTACTAGTCGCATTGCGAGATGTGCGTGAGACAAAGGAAATTGAAATTCGCTTGAATACAACGGCCCGGATCTTCCATTCCATCTACGCGTTTGTGGCTTGCTCGTATCGGGCGTCGCAATCGGAGACGTCTAATACGAAACACGAGCAGCTTTTTCTCTGGATTCAAGAGTGAGTGGGATGATAATTAGATATTTATTATTGCGACCTTGATATTAGTGTGAACTGCGTTCTGAGTAATCGAGATGTGGGGCCAAAAGTTGGGTCAGTTTTTGAGCCGTGAAATTACGTCCAGAAAAATTTCGGTGGTTTCACTACTTGAAACTGAATCTGAAACTGCTTTACGGTTAACCTCTCGTCGTTCTGCAACACGCGAATAAAATTTGGAAAGTCCAAAGCAGTAAAACAGTAAAAACCATAAAAACGTCATTTGAATAAACCGGTAATTTAGCAAATATTTTGCGGTTGGAATCTCGAATTTAGGGAGTTTCGGTCCCGGTTAACCTTGCGTTGTTCTGTAACACGAAAATAAAATTTGGAAGTGCAAGGCAGTAAAACAGTTGAAACGATAAAAAAAGCAATTTGAAAAAACCGGTAATTCAGCAAATATTTTACGGCTTTATTCGCAAATTTGGGCAGTTTCGATCCCGCTAAATTCCCTTCCCCGTTTCTCGCCCCAACCCAAAATACGTTTTCGACTGTGACCCGGTGACAGCGATCGCCAGTGAAAGGGAAACGTTCGACACGCTCGTTTTCCTGTCTCGTTGCTCGTTCGCACTGGTGACCTGGTGGCGCTGTCGCGCACTACAACATTGTATGCATATAGATATACACAGGTATTGTATATCTATATATATTCGATATATAGGTCCAGCGTCCTCGTCGGGAGCGCCGAGACCTTTTCTCCTTCAAAGCGAACGATATTTTCCGTAATCTGCGCAAATGACAAAACGCGACAAACTCGAACTTTCTCACACTTTGTATTTGTTTTAATTATTTCTTCAATTTTACTTCGATACCGAAATTATTTTTCGCGCGTCGATCGCTAACCTCAATTTTTTTTACATATTTCCGTCGCACAACTTTGACAATTTTCCAGGCGCTGATCTACGTTACGCGAAGGGAAATCACAGACGGATTTTCAGCCGAGTGGAAAATTTCGCGCACTGCGTTCGAAATGTTGCGCGCGTCTGCGACGCTGCGTCGCGCACGTCTCGCGCGTTGCAGTAGCCTCGGGGTTAGACGTTGCAGCGATCGCGCGACGCCGGTCGCTCTGCACTGGCGGACGCGATGCCGAGCGCGCGGCGCCGGAGCGAACGCGCGGAGAGGCGAACCGCGCGGCGAATACCCTTCCGCGTTTGTCAATTCGCGGCTGGGCCGCCGTCGCCGCCGTCGTCGGTTCACTCTCGCTCGGTTCGCGCGCGCGAGAAAGTTGCAGCGCGTGAGCGAGCGACGAGGGGGCACCTCTCGGGGGGCCCCGCACGATATACGCGTCGTCCCCTTTTCAGCGTTGCCGAGAGGGAGAGTGAGAGTGAGAGTGAGAATGAGAATGCGAACCGAGCTCGCGCGGGTCGCGCCTGCTGCTCGATCCCAGCGAGACAGCGGCGAATGCGCCAGGCACCGAGGAACCTCTCTGGAGGCCCCGAACGATACACGCGTCGCCTTTTCAGCGACGCCGAGAATGAGAGCGAAAGTGCCCTGAGAGAAAAAGTTTCATTGAAATCCAGACCTATGATACATTTCTTTCAAATCAATGGAATAATAAGATAATATTCTTTCCATTGATTATAAGAGATCGTTTCCATGAAAAAATTTAATAGTTTCGTCAATGAAGACATCTCCTTAATTGTGATGATCGACGAAATGTTTCATTAAAGTCATTAAAATGTCTCCTGAAATTAAATGATAAAGTTTGATTGGAATCAACGACAAAAAGCAATACACCTTTTTCATTAAACTCACGCGTCGCCTTTTCAGCAACGCCGAGAATGAGAGCGAGAGTGCCCTGAGAGAAAAAGTTTCATTGAAATCCACACCTACAATACATTTCTTTGAAATCAATTAATTAATAAGATAATATTCTTTCCATTGATTCAAAGAGATCGTTTCTATGAAAAAATGAAATAGTTTCGTCAATGAAGACATCTCCTTAATTGTGATGATCGACGAAATGTTTCATTAATGTCATTGAAATGTCTCTTTGAACTTAAATGATAACGTTTGATTGGAAACAATTTAAAAAAGCAATACACCTATTTCATGTAATCAATGAAACTTTTTTTTGAGAGTGAGAATGTGAGAATGTGCGGCTGCGACTCGATCCTAGCCGCAACCGCAAGTGCGCGGCTGTCCGCGCGTGAACTTTTGGCCTCCACTCCCGCCTGCTAAGTATCGTTGGCAATTTTCGCAGACAATTTTACGCAACAACCGACGCTGCAGTAATTATTACGGAACCGGAGAATTTTCGTAATATCAGAAGAATTCGCGATATTTACATTAAAAATCGGGAGAACAAGGAAGAGAAAAGCAAAAATTCGGAAATAAATGTGTAAATTTATCATCTGTGTAAAAATCCTTAATCGGCTCGTAAATCGTTTCCCTAAGCTCATTTCTCTATCACTGAAGTGTAATTGACTCCATTTTAGGACTTCCTCTGAAATCAAAGGAACAAGGAAAGACCGAAAACTGGGATATAAATGTGTGACCTGTCTTCGGTGTAAATACTTAAACGGCTCGTAATGATTTACGAGCCGTTTTGATATGGTCATTCCACTATGAATGAACTATAATTGAGTTCATTATAACGATTCCTCAGAGATCGAAAGTAGCTTCGTGCTTCACCAGACACTGACGAGTCGTTTGCCAGTCATTCTAACGACTGGACCGGTGGCCGCTATTTCGCGCCGCGGAATCTCGATTCCTCTCTGATGACGATCAATCACGGATAGAACTAACGATCTCGGCACGTGCCGGACGCGTCGTCGACGACTCGACGTCCAGTGTGCTTCGATAAATTGGTTGGACTCTCACCTGTAACCGTGGTACCTGGACGTCGTCGTCGAGCGCCGTCTGAGAACGCGAACGGGAAGCGCGCAAAGAATCCAAGAGACTCCGGTTCGAAGCGGCGAACGCGCGGATAATCCGCTAATGGATCTCGCGATCTTCGGGCCACTCTTTGAACGTCGAGAGAGCACCTTTACGCATACAACGGGTGTTCCAACGACGACGAAATTAAGAAATTTATACGTTTTTTAATAGTGCACTCTTAAAATAATAATCCTAAAAAAATTTGTTTTTGAAATCATACACATTGATACAGCAAACAGCAGTAAAAAAAAACACATGCATAAACACATGCATATTAATTTGAATACTGAAATCTTTTTAACCGTGAGTTCAGTATTTTTTTCACGACGAAAATCGGACACCTCGTGTATTTTTCAGGATTTTTTTTTGTCAGAGTGTTTTTTTTTTGGACAAAAAAAGTAGCCTGTCTGCCAGGCTTCTTACACTCTGCCCTCTCATGGCAGCATCCTCGACCCTTTGCCACGACTATTTTTCTCTTTTTACTCGTCTGTCCGTCTCTTCCGCGTCTAAATTGCAAACCCGCGAGTATTTTTCCACGAGCAGCGCGAGCGCCATATTTCTTTTCCTTCCAGAGCGGCCAGCGCTTTATGTTTTTTTTTTTTTTTTTTTTTTTTCTTTTTATTTTTCTCTATGCGAGACGCCGCGAGTAGAAGATTGCCGGAGGCTCGAGCCTCCGGCGAACGAGCCGGAGGTTTTCAGACTCCACTTTTGCAGCAATGCGCCTTCTCGTGTACGAACAATGTAATCCTGGCGTCACACGTGCGCACGTTTTACGTCCGCACGTGTGGAATACATTTTTTTTTTCTTCAAGTCCACGTCGTCCGCAATTTTCGAACAAAAAACCGACGACGCACGAATTGGACGAGTCGTGAGGCTGCTATACACGTGAACCGTAATTGGCACACGATGAGTTGTGCACTCGTGTTGCATTTTATTTCTAATTCTGAATTAATTATCCTCGGTAACGCTGGCTCCAATATCGGAACAGTTTGAAAAATTGAAAATAATACGAATTGCCGACAAAACCCTTTGTCATTGTCATTGAAATTTTTTCTAATCGCCGTGTCCCCTACGGTAAAAAAAATATGTAGGATACATCGGAAAATATATTTTTTATAGATCCGATTTATATTTTTCGAAAAAAATGCTATATCCAAGATATATCTTAACCCTTCGTGGTCACCGGGGATAGAATCGAACCGAAATTTATCTGGAATAAGTTTCCGAATTAAGTGACCACGAAGGGTTAAGTATAAAAAAAGGGTTCACAAATACTCTATTTCCGTGTACGTCGATTGTAGCATTTCGGGGGTCACAATTTTCAGCACTGCCGGCGGAGAGGGTCGAGGGTTGGCCGCTAATGTATATATAACTCGCTCAGTGTCGTTCTCGCGTTCAGCGGCGAATGCGCGCGAGGCGACGTCGCGCGCTCGCTAAGAGGCCTCTCCGGTCGCTGAGTGGGCGTAATAATTAATGTCCGCAGTGGCAAAAGGAATTAAGTGGGAGGAGCGCGCGCGCTCCCGAGGCAACGACGACGACGGCGACGGCGGCGGCGGCGGCGGCGGCGACTGTACGAAGCCGCGGGAGGATAGATTAAAAAACTTTTTTCATTCTTTCGTCCCGCGGCTTGCCCAGTGAGAATAAGAGAAAACGAGAAAAGACCGGCGGAACCAGAGTCCCCGGCGCCCCCGGGGGCCTCGTTTCCTCTCGCGGCTTCTCATCCTTTTCCCCATTTAGCCCCGGGATCTACGATCGCACGTAACTCTCTCTCTCTCTCCTCGTGCTCTTCCTGTTATTTTATTTTCATTCGTCGCAATCGCCATTACCGCCGACTTTTCGCGCTCGGCGGCGCCTCTGCCACCTGTCGAGCTTTTTCGGAGAGTCGTATTTTTTTCGCGATTGCTTATTTATTATTTTTTTAAAATATCGACTTCTAACCTATACCATCGCTCTCAAGTCGCATATTCTACCCCTGAAAACACCGGTTACAACCCTTTTTTAATTGATTTTGATTAATCGAAGCCGCACACCAACGAGGCGCCCACTACTGTCGATTATTTTTTATTTCATTGACACGTCGATATGTCCTTGATCCTCATCCTGTCGCCGCGCATCTATCCACAGTTTTTGCTGAATCACTCGAACATCCGTGCAATTACGCTGGTCTCACTGTAAATGCACGTCTTACTCGATACACACGGTTGAGTTCTACGAAAATGAAGCTTCAATTAAGTATTTATTTTCATCGTTGACATCCGGTGTGCTCCACATTCGTACTATGTCTTCGACGATTTTTTGCATCACTTGGCTGAAAAGAAGAAAAAAGGAAAAGAGTGAATTTGAATGAGAGACTATGCCGAATATTATTTCCCGCTCGTGGAATTAATTCCGCGCGAACGGATCAAGGCCAGATAATTCGGCCTCCGGTCAATGTGACGCAATCGGACGTTCCCCACGTAACCGCAGCATCCATTTTGCCTTGATCTCCGGGTGCGTCGTCGCGACTAATTTTCCACGCCGCAAAATGCGCGAACGGACCAAGCGGACAACCTCGGTTTTTCTCTCGTTTCGCGATGGTAATTCCGAACCCGCACTAACACCGCATTCGACGTTCTCCGACGCACGCGCGACGAAACTTCAAAAAACCGCGCGACGCGTCTTCGTCTCGTGCACTTTTTTTTACGTAAATGAGGATAGACTCGACTATCCGTGAACTTGTCCCGAGGAAATACGACGAAGAACAGAGACAAAAAAAGGATACTTACTGAGAAACGTAACGTTGACTATAAATAGAATAAATTGAAGGGGACAAAAAGACGTCGACCGAATTGGCATTAAGGAAAGAGTTTAATAAAAATGATTCTAAGCATCGCCGGAAAAAAATTAATATCATGTCACTGATATATTTTTACTGGGTATATTTTTACTTCCTGACGAGTCAGCGAAGATAGTAGAAACGGATGAACATTTCCGCGTTCGATTATTCAATGTTTCTGCTAACTCACAGAGGAAGTTTTTTTTTCCAACATTTCTCATTTCCACCCCCAAAGAAAATCCTTGCATTGCGAGTCGGGAAATGAATTGCGAATTAAAATTTGATTAAAGCAAAAATTACCCGATGTCCTTTTTTCCCGAAGCGATAAAGACAGTTCGCAAAGCGTCGGATTGCGACCAGTTCCTTGTTTATCCAGAAGTCGACGTGACGCCGTCGCGACGGACAAAAATCGTGGAGATGTAATCGAATGAGGATGTGACGCGGAGTTGCGAGTCCGACGTGACCTGCGGACTTCGATTCGATCGTCAAACCCGACGAGAATCCACCGACGGCTCGAGGAGGACGATGATGATATTACGAGAAAAAAACCAGCTGTCCGTGGACCCGAAGCCTGAGCCGAGCTGTTCACGGAGAGCAAGACGAACGCACAGATCGAAGAAAGACGGACGGATGTGCGATTAGCTAATGCGAAGAGAGACGAATCGCCAAAGCGCATGCGTCACTTTCTGCCCGAGGCTGACCAGTAATTCTTTTTTTTTCCTCCCCTTTTTTTCCTGTCGCTTGATATTCCTCTCTTCGACTCTTTCTCGTATTCGCAGCGTCACATTTGTTTTTTCTCCACGGTGTCACCTCTCTCGCTGATTCTCGCACTTGTCGCGCTCTGGCAATTAGCGTAATTACGCCACGCGAGTTTGATAACGACATCAGCGGTGGGGGGGAGGGCTTGGTCAACGAAGAGAAACGTTTCGTCGACAATTCATTAATTTTTGATTACTCATAATCAAATGGAAAAATGTCGTTCGACTGGCAACGTGATAATTAAAAGTATTTATATTCGGAAATGCCATTTGTATCTTTAGAGAGCGCGACTCTCTACTCCGTTGCATTTCCTTTCCATCTTTTCATAAGAAAAAAAAAACACGACTATTTTCGCCCGTTCAACGACGGAAACTACGTACAAAATTATCCAACTCACTGCATCGATCACCGTTCGTCGATTCCCCGATTCGCGTCTCCGTCGAAACCCGGGATTATTTATTCATCAGAGTGTGAAAAATTCGTCCCTCGGGCGCGTCTCATTTTTTTTCCGTCGTTCGTATGGAAAAAATCGGCCTACTTTTTTTCACCCCCGCGAGTAGCGCGACTCGGCCAAACCAATTTTTTTCACGAAAAATTATCTCCGCGTCGCGCTTTCACAAATTTTTTTTTCTTGCGCCTGTGCCGTGAAAATTTTATAGAGAGAAAAAGGAAAGGAATAAAAAAAAAAACGTTATCGGCACTGGACCTGAATTTTCTTTTATCCGGCCTTTTATGCATGCAGCCTCTGTGCACCTGCATATGCATACGCGTCGAGGGGGTGCGGTGGTGCGGGGGGAGGGCGGGGGGGAGGGGGATGAGGCCGAGCGTTTCCAGCGCGATCCCCTTTCTCGTCCTCGACTCTCGGCGTCACACATGCGCGAACGTATTCGCACTCGCGTTTCCCGAGCGACGCGCGGACCAAAGAACTCGCGATAAAAATTGGATTGTTAATTATGTACGATCCGCCGGACGGCAGACAGACTCGTTTATACTCTCAGTCCACACTTTCCATCTCGCGATACAATTGCGCGTGCACTCGCACACGCATTTATCTTGCGCAGTGTGTCACTCTCATTTACCTGCGTTCTGGGACTGGTTTTTTTTCATTCACGAAGATTCTACTCAAGAAGTTTTTATCGCGTGTATGAAGGTCAATCGCGCAGTGACGAATCATGAATATACACTGACGATAATCGAACGGGTAATGAAAACCGAACGACCGTCTCGGGCTCATTAATTTATACATTAATTAAGGTATAGACATAACATGTTTATTGGAGGAATCGTTATAAAACATTTTACGTTCATTATAGTACATTCTGCTAGCACTAAAGCACTCATATGATGATGATGGTGATGATGATGATGTTTATTATTATTGTTATTCTCATTCTTATTCTTATTGTTACTATTATGTATTTTTATTTTATTGTAAATATTATTAATTCTTATTATCATTAATTTTCGATCCCTTTTTTCACAGATCGCCGACCCCTGTTTATCTTTCCTGTTTTTAATAAACGAACATTTTTGCCTCGAACACAAAACCTTCGGATCGTCATCGTCATCGTTATCCTGTCGAGTTTCGCAGGCGTTATCCATGTCGATGGATCGTCCGGTCTACGACGGCTTCTTAAACGCGAGTGAGCTAAGAAGCTCGCGGGGACAATTTTTCTATCGCCGATGTGCGATGAGAGAGATCGGCAGTGGAAGGGGAGCCCGAGGGTCAGAGCTCAATCGGCGGCGGCGAGAACCCCTTCCCAGTTTTCAATGGAGAATAAGCATTGGCTATCTCGTTGACTAACTCGGGGCCCGACCGCGAATTCGTTTAGTTTCGTCTCCCGACGTGTTATCATCCGCGGGATACAAAACCGATCGCGACCAGGAAGCTTCGAGCACAGAGTGCGCGCTCGTTAGTGTCGACGGTTCGGTCGATCCAGTCACCAACATTTAATTGGACTATACACCGATAACGACAACAAAAAAACACGTGGATAAAAATTGCCCTCGAGAAAACGAAGAACACAACAAATCGGTGAGTGTGCCCAAATGCCAATCCGCGCATGGTGGCCAAATAAGATCGGTATCGGCAGCCGCGCGGGAAACACGGTCATAACATCAAAAGCTGCGCGCGAAACACGGAACTCGTGCCGAATTTTGTCAGCACTGTCGTTTGTTATCATTTCACTATACGTGCAGTCTGTCACAACCGTCGATCGATTGAAAATCAAATTCGTACATTGCTTCGACCGGATTCTTATCTCAAGATCGAGTGACACGCGATGAAAAAAAGTGCACCTTGAAAAAAAAAACAAAAAATACCGATTACTCGAAAAAAAAACAAATACTTCGTTTTTGTAATTGAAAAGTCAACCATTAACCGTAATAACAATTCGACCTGCTATTCAAAAACTCGTCGGTACCCAAATATCGGAAACAAGAATAGACAATATCATCACTACCTCCTAATCAAATATTTCTAATCTGATTCGAATTAAATTGCAGTTTCCGATAATAATTCGATCGAACTAAATTTGTTTCCTTTTTGTTTCGAAAAATCCATATTAGCGACTTTGGCGAAGTTGGTAAAAAAATATAGATTTCAATTAATTATGGATGACGCCATTTGTTGGATTGCAAGTCACTTGTCCGGGTGACCCACCGACCAGCTGACGGTTGCACGCGTTGCCGACTCCTTCGGCGCGTGTGTGTAATCGACAATGACAAGACGCGGTGGACGCGCGTCTCATACTCGGATGTGCGATACGCGTGTCCCGACGTTGCGCCGTCGTCGTCGTGTCATTGAGCTCGCGGTGTATTTCGTCGCTGGTTGTATACGTTGGTGGCTACATTGTATGTAGATAGCGCGTCGCACGACCGCCCGTCGGCTGTTGCCATAATACCCGGCTGCCGTGCTCGACGCGCTGCTCGCGCGGCGACCACGTTGCCGTAACCAATTACTATCACTCGCTCGGATATCTCTTACACTTGGCTCGGCTGACGTTACCTCTGTCACTGTCAAAAGCCGCAATGCCGACTCGATGCCCCGAGTCCACGAAATTCGGTTCTGTACACACCAACCGAAAACTATCAAACACACGCTAATTGCCATTTCCACTGTTTGCACGAAAAATTATCGAACGCTCGACAATTAATTGAAGCGGATGCTACTGTCTGGTTTTTTGTCACGCCGTCCCCTTTATTGACCTCTTTTCGTGGGTTCGGACGATTCGAATCGCCAACTTCTCACTGAATCTAAACTTGCTTGCAATTTGCAACGCTTGAAAAGCTCTGTTGCAAATATAAGCTAGAAGTTTTGTTTAAGTTATGACATTTCGCAATCATAACGATGCTCCGTGTTCTTTTTTTTTGCAAGCTGTAATTCCAGGCGTGCTGAACGGAAAAGCAATGCATAATCTTGTTTTGTTGCCTCGTCTTCACCGCAATGCGTCACATGTTCCCGGATAGTCCATCACAAATGTCTAGCATTTGTCTTGCGGTCCGCAGTTCGACTGTTCTCGACTACCTAATCGCAATATCCGGTGTTCTGAGATTTCAAGACTTCGAGTTGTAAAACTTGTTTTTTGATTTCGCGAATTTAGAGCCTGCAGTTTTATACCAAATGACCCTGACATGTAATAAAAACACGACCTTTGCCTTCGAAAGCTTGGAGGAAGCAACAGAATCCGGATCATCCACCAAAAACTGCACGGCAAAATGATTGCGTCTCCGAGGTTAAAGTCCCAGAAACCAGGAATCAGACAGACCATTTTGGGCCACACATTTGCATATAAGGAACCCGTTCTTTCGCGAAAAAAATAAGAGAAATAAGCATAAAACATCTTAGCAATATCGAGTCAGCTCTGTCAACCTAAAAACGAGAATTGTGTACATATATCGATGACTATAAATGGCAGGCAATAATACACAGCTTCCATTACTTGATTAATGTTGACCGAAAAAAATTGCAGACGATTAACGAATAAATAGTGGTATTCAAAACGAATGATGAAGCATAAAAGCTACCTCTCTGCACTATTTCCTCTGCCATTCTTCTACTTCTAGTTGCTCTATCACTAGTAAAAAAAAAAAAAAAAAAAAACAGAAAAGATTTATCACGATCATATAAATAAAGTTTATTACCAGTAATACTCGGATCAATTTAACCCAAATATATGCATTTTTGACGAACCATTCGTTGCATCGTGTTTTTTTTTATCAAGACGCCCAAGCAACAGGTTCTTAACGCGGCTTATCGACGCTATAATTGCAAGTGCAACATCGTTGGTCCCAATCGTCTATATCCCGATGCGATTATCAGCGGTAAACTGCACTCAGACTGGTCGCGACAAAAAGTGTGGCAAATACAGCGAGGAAAGTCACTGGTTGTGGATTGATCAAGTTTTTTTCGTATTTCTTCCTCATCCTTCGTCGCTGCGGTTTCTTCGCCGAGCGGACAAAGTTCGACCGCGACTGGAGGCCGTAAGTGACAATAAAATTAGCCTCGCGTCACGAACGACCGATCCTCCTCGGACATCACGTATCTTCGAGTTGTGTGCGTAAGTACGATCGGTACGTGCGCCGTGTGTGTTATAAACACAGGTGTGGTAGTTCCGCAACGCGGTTATGTGCCATCGGGTAATCTTGGGAAAACCTCGGCGCATACGTTCTCCTTCGTTCCGTCGAGTGTGTCGGTCGCTCTCTTGCCTCCTCTGTCTCGGCTCTCCGACCTGCAAGCAGGGGAATCCACATATAAGAAACGATCGGTAGTCTCGACGTCTATTTCGTCGCTTTCGGTCATCCGTGACGACCATCAGCCGTCCACTCTTTCGTTTTTTTTTTCGACTCTTCGTGCTCTACTCGTCTTTTTACACATGTGAACCTGCTCAAGTACATCGAGTGACCTATAGTGACACATTGCCCGTGATTTTTGTTCCCTGCAAATATTCCAGTTGTGCTAGAGTGACGGCCAAGACATGGCGAAGATTCACGTTGGTAAGTTGAAGGGAGAGAAAAAACACTAAAACAGAGGAATAAGATATTCATTTTTTTCAAATGAATATCTTATTCCCTGTTTATAAGCTGTCGCTGCGAATATCTTCAGCGGGTTCGAGGATCGCGCGGTGCACACGAAGTCGACCTTCAGCCAGGTCGATTAATTTGCGAAGCGGTAAAAAATAATAAAAAAATAATTACCGACTGCTGGTGTAAGGCAAATTCTCGGAATTTGAAAAAACGTCGAAAAAAACTCGACGTCGACAGGATTTATAATTGTAAATCAGCTGATCTCGCGGATAAAATCAACACTGATGACGATCGGATGAAAGACGACCGTGATAATGAAGTCTGCGATGCGGTGTTACGAGTAAACTTGTTGACCAACTTTGGTTATTTCGGTCTGGCTTGGCCAGAAATCAGAAGTCGTCCGTGGTAAACGAGGGACTCGCTTCACCTAGTACCATCACCATGACCATTCTCGCTTCACCTGTACCACGCTGGTCCGGTTTCGATGCCGTGGCCGCATCTGTGTGGTGTTGTCTTCCTTCGAGCACCGGTATTCCCGACTGACGTATACACGTTTTTACCATGAACTTTATGTGCCGAAATATCTTCGGTATAATAATATACGTGAACGGGGCGATTTGAATCGGAGCGCTCCCAAAATAAATTGTCAAAGTTACAAATGTTTTTCTACTGCTATTGAGTGGCGTTATCCCTTAAATGAAGTCTTGAATTCCAGAAATCTGGGGTCCTATACATTTTTCGAAAACTTAGGATTTACAATTTATAAATTATAGATGTTTTAAATTATTAAATTCTTGAACGCAAATTTACATCACTAGTGGCAAATAATAAGCTAAGAATTTAAAACGTAATGTGACATTGAGAGAAAAATTGTCGATCAACTTTGGTAATTTCGGTCTGACTTGCCAGAAATCACTGTGTCGTGCGTGGCAAACGCGGCGTATATCGGAGGACCATTTTCGCTTCACCTGTACCGCGCGGGTCCGGTTTCGGTGTCCGATGCGGCCGCGTGTGTGTGTGTGTTGTCTTCCTTCGAGCGCGCGCGGTATTCCCGACTGACATATATACGTCACGTCCTTGCTGGTCCCGGTATAAACGACGCTTCTCATCGTTTCGGTCCCTCGCTCAGTACAACGCGATCGGTCCTCGAGTACGCGCGTACGCTCGATAATCATCGGCCTGTGTATATTATATTTGTCCTTGTGCGCCTACCTATTTTCCCTCGGACTATTTGACTGCAAAAATGCCGGAACAAATACGTGAGTCATTAGGCAATAATATTCGTAGAATACCCATTAACGTTTGGACGAAAAAATGCTCATGTAAATTCTTTCTAGAGACAAAAATGATTTTTCAATATTTTATTTTTTTCATATTAATTCCTCAAAAGGGAAAACACGATTTATCAGATATTCTCGGGGTAATACATTTTTTTACACCGAAACGTTGAGTTCCGACGATATTTGTGAAAACCGTTTTTCGAGGGGTGAAAATGGTTGGAACGTCGCGGCTCATTCATTCGGTGATCCATTCGAGACGTTCCGATTCATCGTCCGCCGTCGAGCTAATTACACACAAATTCAATGGTTTCTCGTGCCCGATTCTCTCCGTCAATTCGCTCTTCGCAGCGAGCGATTCAATTCCCCGACGGTCTCCATTCAACCCCGATCGAATCCGAATTAATTTCAACGACTCGGCGAACCGCGGCGCGGCCAGGATTCCCGGCAGCGTCTCTCTCTCTCCCGCGCCCTCGGGGATTGGTATCGCTTCCGCGATTACACGCGAACTCCGTCGCCGCGCGTACTCTAATCCCGACTGGGACATCAGTCGTCCTCGTTCGCCGTTTCTGCGAACTCGCGAATCTCCGCTCTTCTCTCGTAACCTCCGCAATGATACGAAAGTGAAAATAAAGAAAAAAAAAAAACAGAAAACAAAAAAAAAAATAAAAAATAAAATCGTTATCAGAAACATAATTTATCAGGCGTCCAATCTGAACCTATTAATTAATATCGTACATTTATCACTAAAATATAAAAATGAACAAAACACTCGACAAAATAATTTTTTTAAAACGGAATTTACGATAAAAAATTTACACGAAAAAAATGTAATAAAAAAGTGTAAATTCGCGTCTGGCGAGCGTCGTCGTCACGTTTCGACAATATTTCCTCGCCGACAATTTATTACGCGTACAATTCGCGGAAACGGAGAGCTTTCCGAGTAAAATTCCACGCGCGCGTCACTCGACCCTGCGCGCCGACGAGTTCATTGTTCGTGTCGTCGACGTCAGCGTCGACGCTTTAGAAAGTTTCGCCGCGGCCGAAAAGCCGATAACGCGCGCGCCTGAACGAAACGTCCTCCGAGCGTTCTCGGGGCCGAAACGATCGTCGGGAAGAGGTTCACCTCGGACCTCGGCGCGGTGGTTACACACAGGAGCAGCAGCCTTCGGCCTTTCCCGCCGCGAGGACGCGCGTCGCTTTTGCTTCGCACTTCGAGAAATTCTCCCGGACGACGTTTTATCGACGCTCGCAGAAAGCATTGGAAACCGCCTCTTTCCTTATGTCAGACATCAGGGCGAAAAAAGAGGTTCACGATAAAAAAAAACTCGGTCACCTTCGAACCGATCGAAGCGCTCCCTCACGTGTCTCTCAATTGCAATGGATATAATATATATGTATATGTATGTATGTTCATACAATATTGTATATATATTACAATTATAACGCGAGGCTGGCGTCGCGTTTGTGAATATTAATTCGACGCAATCGAGCCGTGCGTCCCACTCCCGTGATTTCCGCGAGTGAATGGTTCGCCCATCGACGAGTGAAATTCTCGCTCTGTTGACAAACAAACGATCTCGCCATTCGATTTCGATGTCTCGCCGAACACTCGACTCGCGACTCGATTGACGAGCATCGACGCGGATACACCGCACTGAGAAAAATTGGTATTACCAATCGTTGATCAGAGGTACCAATATTTTAGTAACTGCAACCAATATTTTGGTAAATCGAACCAATGATTGGTTATCGCAACTACTGACTTTTCTCAGTGCGGAATGACGGAAATAATTGTCGTAATTATAAAATCTTTGTGTAATTGTTGGGATAGCAGCAGACGTCTCGTCTTGACCGCAGTTTCTACGGAACCGTGTGAGATATCGAGTTGGAAATAATTCCACCATCTCGGGGATGCACCGAAAGTTGTGAAGCTCTGCGGGATGTAAATTTCCTGAGAAGCGCAAAGTGCGCGCGGGAGCCGCGCGGTGATCGTAATAATACTGAATTATTCAAATGAATCAACGTGACCGAATGAATGTAAAATTCGAGGGGAGTTAGATTGCAGGGTACGATCGGGGCGGATCGATGGGGCGTGGGTGGTTGGTGGCTGGGGGGGAGGGCGGCGAAAGAGGTATACAACAAGGCGGTATTCGGTACTCGCTGCACAGAAGAGCATAACGTAATACCGCATTCGGTATTGAGCTATTGAGTGACGTAATCGCCTCTGGGTAAAACACGAGACAGGCGGGAGGGCGAACCGAATACAAAGTAACGAAGTAACGAATGTAAATCGTGGCGAACGTTGAGAAATCTGTTGGTACACGACGACGATCGCGCATCGATCGTCACGTAACAGCGCGAGCGGCTCGATCGCCACGGAAAACGTCGACTCCGAGTTTCACGCTCGAATGCTTCATTTTTCCATTTGGCAATTTACCGCCGATTCACCGTCGGCATTACACGAGCCGATTTGTAACGAAATTTGACGTTTGGCGTGACGAGATTTCTGGGCAAAAAGGTAAAATGACTGACTCATGAAAGTGCGTGGAAATTATTTGAAAGGAAGGAAGTAGCAATTCGATTTAAGTTAGCCAATGCGTCGACACCGAAAAATCGTCGCCACGTTTGTTGTTTTCATACTAAATCCTGGATTTATTTCTTTTTAAGGAGGAATTTTTTTATGGATATCGAGATGGATACAAATAATTTCTTCCCTCCGAAAAACGTCGCCACGTTTGTTTTTTACATACAAAAATCTGGATTTATTTTTTCTTTAGAAGGAATTTCTTATGATGGATATCTAGATAGATAAAAATAATTTCTTCCCTTCGCAGAAGACGCAAAGGCGAGTCACGAGAGCTTTTACTGTATCAAACGCGAGAAGTCTCCTCACGTTCGCCGCTCCTAATAAGCTGGAATCTGGTTGCGCGGTCGTTGGGCCACGTGACGTACACCGACGCCGTCGTATTATAATCGAGAATTCCGAGCCCAAATTTTTTCTTCGCCGAGTGTACATATCGAGTTGCAAGTGGAGTCAAAACATCAAATTTTTCGAAAACTTAGGATTTACAATTTATGCATTGTAAATTTTTTATACTATTGAATTCCAATTTCTAAAAAACGGACCTCGATATTTAAGGAGTTGCATTTTTGGAATATGAACAATGTTGAATGTCTGTCATTTTCCGATACGACAGTTTTAACGTACTTACTTAATTTAAAACCTTGGCATTGTTTACATGTTCTTTTTTCGCACGGGTAAATTGCTCATCGTCGAGTGCACATATCGAGTCGCGAATGCGATCGAGCTCGCATTGTCCGAGTCTCGCGGGGGAGACTCGCGCGAACGACCGCGAATTCCAGATGAGCGTCGCTCGCGCTTGCGCAAGTAAAATTCGTCGATGCGCGTACACGCCGCGCGTTTTAATGCTCGTCGACGAGACGGTCGGGTCGTACGACCGCGACGTCGTCGTATATCGTCGTCGTCGTTGTCGTCGTCGTTGATATTACATACCATAGGTAGATAAATGTGCTTGTATATATAGTACACAGTCAGTGTATTATAAGTTGTACATACAAAGACACGTACGATACGTTCGTGGCTCGATCAAAATTACGCAACGAGAAGCGCTCGAAAAATTGCATTCTCCTTGCTTCGAGACTCGAGAATCGTGGCTCCGTTTTCGTACCTCAATTTTGTTTCCGTCCACCTGTCACTCCTCGTTTTCGTTCTGTTCTGTCCCGAATGAATAACGAGAACTGATCCGACGAAAAAATAGTCGAGTTCCCTCTTTGTCATTCCCTCGATCATTAAAATATTTTCGTCCTCATCGCGTGGTTGCGCTTGTCGACGCGATCGGTTTTTCTGCCGTATTATTTCGTAATTGCACGTTGCATTTGCCGATGTCAGATTTTTCCACTGAGGTTGTGTGCATTATCCCGTGCGGCAGCCTTGATCCCGCTCGTGAGACACGAGCGTCTGCTATCTACGAGATCCTGCATTTCTTTTTTTTTTTACTGTTTCTTACGTACGAGATCCTGGATATCTTTACGTTTTTCTACGTAAAAAGCGATGCCATTACTTTTTGTAACAAAAATTGACAGAGTCTGCAGGTGCCCATAGGTAGATTGGTGTAAATTGTCTTTTTTCGCAGTAGAAAAAAAAATGTACACTCGCTACTCAGAAAACTGTTATCACAGGATCCACTTGCTCTAGAAATCATTTCATCTCCGCACGAAAAAATAGGCACGAGATTATCTAAAATCTGCACTTTTATCAACGTGCCCCAATAAACCGGAGTCAAGATTGGTAGAACGAAAACAAATAAAAATCTTCCACTCGAGAAGTTTGTTTCGCGAAATAAAAAATGTATCCTGATGATCGCGGATTTCGGATCTAGGTTATCGAGGTATTAACAATTTGTATGGTTGACTAAAATCAAAACAGACTTCTCGTCAATGAGATCTTATTATTGCCACGATAAAAATGAGGATTGTGATTAAAATGTTATCTTCAAGAAAATAAAAACGAAATTGTAATCTTGTACATTCCGTTTGATTGTAGTTCCTCGGTGCTTGTAAAATGAATGACATATCAGTAGCCACTTGTTAACGCCTCAAATGTTCAGATTCGATACAGATGTTTTTATTTTCGATAATTATGCGAAATATTCGCAGGTTGACAAGGTAATTTCGTGGAATACGAAGGCTACGCAATTAATGCGAATTAAATAATAATAACAATAAATACGGACATTAAGATGGTTTTCACGGAAAAGCACGTGACAATCTCGCAGAAAAGATGTCGGTCGCGCATGCCCCACCGGGTGCCGGCTGCCGGCCGCCGCCGGACACCAGGGGAGGAGGTAACGGTTGCGTTATCGGTTGGCTCTCGCGCGCAGCCCGCCCCAACGATAACCCGATATCGGTCGTTTAACACGAAGAGACGCGCGTACGACTATGCAGTCACTCGCGTCTCCTCGTACCGCGAATTTCGCGCGCATCCTCTCGAGCAGATCACTTTCTCTCCGCGCGTCACTATGTCGATCGCATACGTCAAAGGTGATTGATAAATTTACGACCCGGTCAATTCGTCTGTCGCCCGTTCGCGTTCTCATATTCCATTTATATATTTATCCGGATTTGACCCGAATTCTCGACTTTCATATCTCATTAATCAAAACGCTGTGGTGATTGTGGTGTTTTTTTAGTTATATCGTAAGCTGAGTGTTTGGGATTAACTAAAAAATAAAGATAAAGATAAATCGAAATAAATAAATGAAAATAGAAAGAAAATGAAGATAATAACAGAAAAATAAAGATAAGTGAATTAAAATATAAAAACCGACACTGATGGGTGTGCGGTCGGAGTGCGGCTTCGGCGGTCCCACGAGTTAAGCAGCATTGATTGCGGCCGTAACTTGGATGGGTGACCGCTTAGCCGTGCATCGACTGGCACATCAAACAGTGAGCGGGAGGCATTTTTCAGAAACTTTGGTGTCTGCACTTAAGAAGCATGTGTTTCTTTCGTGTATACACTGGAGAATCAGAAATATTTAATGCCGTCTGTACCGGCACGGGTTTTCCGCAGTTTCCCCGTGCCCTCGGCAAATGCGGTACAGTGTAGCTAAGTCGGCTGCGGACGCACGGAAGTTAGGTTAGCTTAGCTAAGTGCGGGTAGGGAGTAATAGGAGGGGAAAAACCAGGGGGGGAGCAAGGTAAAAACCCTCACGGGTGTACCTCGGAAACGGAAATAAATAATAAAATAATAAAAATATAAAAATACGCAAGTCAGTTTTACATACAAACTGAATGTTTGAGGATAAGAAAAGTCAATTTTTTCGTTTAATGTTTTTTTGATTAAATTTGTTATTACATTCGTGTGGACGATTTTCGCGTCAACATTAACAACGTCGAATAGCGTTTCACACTGTCACTTAGTCGACGAAATCCGTAATATTCTTTACGTAAATTCTACGGTTCACCTGCGGTGCCACAGCGCACATATATTTACATTGCTAAAATTTAACGAATGTCGGATCCGCGTCTGCTGTGGTCATAGAAACCGGTTGCCAGTGGTTTCGAGATTCTTCTTTCTCGTTATTTCTTGCGTGCGCAAAACTTGTTTAACAGCAATTTCATATTCCACCCCACGTCGACGCGCACGACCAAATCAGGATGGTTCAAGGTCTCGGGTCGTAGTTTCTGTCCGAAGAAGAATTGTTCACAGTCTGATTCAACAGTACGATCGAGGCTTTTTTATTCTAAATGTTGTACAAAAACGTTTTTACGAAACAGAGTAAATTCAATGTCTGATTTGTCACATCTCTTAATGTATTCTGTAAGTAGGTTGTAAATAGGTTTTCGACTAATAATAGAAGATCTATTTCCGAGAAGTAACGCAATATTTTTAGAACAAATATTTCCATCGCTTGACATTTCAGTGCAATCGAAATGCGATTTACCGCCTGTGAGACCTCAAATTCGAACGTAAACAAAAATGCTGCTTTGTAAAGGAGCAGAGTGTTTGGTGACATTTTTCAACGAACATACAAACCTTTGTTTTTCGTTTACTAAAAAACGATAGCTGTTGGTCAATATACTAGTAGAAATTTATTTTAAATACGGTTCAGTTTACATCGCCGCGAAAAAGACTGACCTTGGATCAATGACCCGATTAATGACAAAATAATCATTTATTCACGGGCAAATTTTGTGGCAGTTCGTTAAGATTTTTCGCTTCAAACGCCAACGCAAAACACGGTACAATGTCCTGCGTACACATCGACATTGACTTCGCTGGCGGGAGTTACCGATTGCTCATTCATAATCAAACAAAGTTCTCGTTCCGTCTAAGAGACGGTATAATTGATTCTCGTTTAACGCCTTGCGGGTCTCATTGACGCGCTTTTCCGTGTACAGATTTGCCATTGTGAGGAATTACACGAGAAGAAACCATTCCTTTCTCACGCTTGCAGTGCTTGCGGAGTGACTAATTTTAAAAGAAGGATTTGTCACTTCGCGCATCCGCAAACTTTGCTTCGTTTGCCTTTGCATACATTTCAGGAACATCCTTGCAAACAAAGCGCGAGATTATTCGTTACTGTCACGCATGCTTATTGAAAAACGCATTTTAATTTTTCACATATCTTTCATTCAAATTTATGTTCACAAAATCAATGCGTCGAATAATCTGTTAGGATTTTTCCTACAAACTTTTTCCGTTCGTCGGAAAAAGTATTAATGACAAACTACAATAATCTGTCGCATCCTCCGTTTCCAATTGCGTTGGAACACGTGCGCACGTTTCGTTTCGAAAAAGTTGAGTCAACAGCGATAGTCCACGTTTGCAATCATTAAGTCATACGAGAATATATATGTAGATACGAGCGCTTGTCCGTCTGCCTCTCGGTTTGCGGCTTTGAGTCATCGCCGAGAAGGCAACTCTGCTTCTGCTCGCGCCAGCATCAAAAGAGAGCACCGCCCGCTCGAAACATGACCTGTCGATAGCGCGTGGTCCGCGCCCGCAGTTCGTCTCCGCCCGTTCGATACAACTGTGCCGGAGTGTTTTACTTTATATTTTCTTTTTTTCGATCAATTCCAGAAACCATGTTGACCGATATGGATCAGCTGCCGTCCATCAAGCTGGGTGACTTTACCCTGGAGTTCGAGCTCGGGCCGCCCAACGCCGAGCTTCAGGAAGTCGCGAGGAAGGAACTTCGGGAAACACCGGAAATTCAGAAAGAAGCTGTCGCACAGCTCAGGGAATTGCTCAAAGGTAATTAATCAAACGCATATAAAACTCGCTTCTTCTTACTGAGAAACTTTACTTTATTGACATGAATTATTTGAACAGTAGTCTTAATGAAGGAGCCAGTTTTCTCTTTTTTGTTTCTTTTAGTATCCTAAAATGATCCTACGTCTGATCCCACTTTTAAAAAGTTCACGAGTAACGGAAAGCATTGTTAGCAAACTATTCGAGCTGTGATTGGCTGGGACTTTCAGACCGAGTCCAGGTTCATTTGTCCTTGATAACTTTGACAGTTCTGTCAAATATCGTATTTTTTTTTAATCCACTAAAAAAAGGTTGTAACCAGTGTTTTCAGGGGTAGAATATGCGACTTGAGGACGATGGTATAGGTTAAAAGTCGATAGTTTAAAAAAATCAATTTCGTGACCCCGATTTGGGCGGTTTTCGGCCCGGCGGCCAGATCTACGATTTCTGACAAACTGTTCGGCCAAAAATTTTTTTTTTCAAAATCAACTAAAAAAGGGTTGTAACCAGTGTTTTCAGGGGTAGAATATGCGACTTGATAACGATGGTATAGATTAAAAGTCGATATTTTGAAAAAATAAATTTCGTGACCCCGATTTGGGCGGTTTTCGGCCCGGCGGCCAGATCTACGATTTCTGACAAACTGTTCGGCCAAAAAAATTTTTTTTTCAAAATCAACTAAAAAAGGGTTGTAACCAGTGTTTTCAGGGGTAGAATATGCGACTTGAGAACGATGGTATAGGTTAAAAGTCGATATTTTGAAAAAATAAATTTCGTGACCCCGATTTGGGCGGTTTTCGGCCCGGCGGCGTGAATTGACGGCCCCGGTGGTGTGAATTGATACGCAACAGCTGTCATAGCACGGCGTCCATATTACCCACATCAACTTAACAGAAAATTGTTGATCACAATGAAATTTTTTATTTCAGCTGAGAAGGACCTTCTGTGTCCTCTGGACAACGAGGCCTGGCTCATAAGATTTCTGAGGCCGTGCAAGTACTACCCGGAGTCGGCGGTAAAGCTGGTGAAGGAGTACTACAATTTCAAGGTGAAGCACGCGAACGTCTACGACGGCCTGAAGCCGAGCAACGAGAAGAACATCTTCGAGCAGAACATACTCACGGTATTGCCGAATCGCGATCAGCACGGCCGACGCATATTGATTATCGAGCTTGGTAAAAAGTGGAAGCACAACAAGTGCAGCCTCGACGAAGTGTTCAAAGGCTGCGTGCTCTATCTGGAGGCCGCGATGCTAGAGCCAGCGTCGCAGATAGCCGGTGCCGTCGTTGTCTTCGACATGGACGGTCTGAGTATTCAGCAGACCTGGCAGTTCACGCCGCCGTTCGCCAAGCGAATAGTCGACTGGCTCCAGGACGCGGTACCGTTGAGAATCAAAAACATTCACATCGTCAATCAGCCTTACGCGTTCAACGTCGTGTTCTCCCTCTTCAAGCCCTTCCTCAGGGCGAAGCTCAAGTCGAGAGTGAGTAACTCGAAATTTTATCGTCGACGAAGTTTCATCGAGATCTCCGTGAGACAAGCGAAATTCCCGTTGATTCCTAAGCTCCAAGCAATCCAAGCAATTCCTCATCTTTGGCTTGTGGAGATCTTTCCTGTCTTGCAAACATAGCGCAATATTGGAAAAACATTATATCCTTACTTTTAATAATCTAACGTTGCAACGAAGATTTATTAATATTTTTCTCTCTCTTTCCAGATCATCTTCCACGGCAGAGACCGAAAGTCTCTGCATCAATACATGTCGCCAAAGTCGTTGCCCGAGTGCTACGGCGGCACCCTCCAAATTCCCAGGGTCACTGGACCTCAGTGGCTCGAACTTCTGCTCATGTGCGACAAGGAGTACGACGGTAAGGAATTTTTTTGTGGCTGACGTTTTTACGACTGTTTGTGGCTAGGCAATTTTGTGTTTGTGGCAATTTTTGTTCGGTTAAACGGAAAAAAAAACTTGAGAATTATTGGCATCCTATTTCTTTGACTTTAAAGGTCTTCAATAATTAAAAAGAAATGAAACGTAAAGCAAAAAAGCGACGCTTTGGCGTTCATTCTGGTCATCACAGTAATAGACAATTCTATGTACAATACAAAGGTTTTCGTCGATAAATTATCCAGCCAACTGTCAAATTGATTAATTCAATGTTCTTTGTGTTTGCAGCCATCAACTCCTACGGCTACAAGAAGAAATAATGGGATTTTCGCTGAACTAGACCGAGTGTGCGAGAGCCCCCTGCTGATGTAGCTAGGAACGACATTAATAATTCTGTAATCGGTCTACCGGGTCGTCGTCGACATCGTTGAACGATCGCAACGCCCGCCGGCGCCGACAGTAATTTTCTTTTTTCCTTCGTTGCTTACCGCCATTCCGGGATATTTTTTATACAAACGTTTGTATGAAAGTGTCCCTCGGCGGCCACCTCGTCCACGCGTATTTATAATTTACGTCGGTCCGTGTCGTTCAATCTTTTTGGATTTCTGTATATTCGTTTGCACGTCGAGACAATTTTCTCACAACTGGTGGTCGATGCGATTATTTTTTTAATGTAACTTAGCGCGATTACCGTCATGTTTTCCTCTTCGTCTCTTGTGATTCTGTCTCTACGTCGGCTTAGTGATTAGATCGGTTGTTAGTATCTTTAATTTACATGCGTACGCGTTAAATTTTTTTTTGTCTTTTTGTTTGTTATTTTATTACGGTAATAACCAAGTGAGTCAGTGAGTGAAAGGTGGATGGATATGAAAAGAATGATTGCGAAATTGGTGGCGAAAGGTGTAACAGTATCTGCGTGCAAAGTGCAATAATACAAACAAAACAAAAACGAGCGAACACGCGTCGAAGCGTGAATCATTAAATATAAATATATAAATGTATGTATACTTACTCGGATCGCGATGAGTAGTGCGGTAAAGTACTTTTTTTAACACCGTATCGACAAGATCGGATAAACGTATTTAGGAAAAAAATTAATAAATTGAATTAAAGATGGTCTGGTGTATTAAAATCGATGTCTTCCAATCTTCGTAAATGTAAAATTGTTACCGACGAGGGTAACGGCAATGTTGGAGCACCACAGAGGAGAACCAATGATTGTCGAAAAGGCCAATGTTTAGGAACATTATATTCTATCTATATTTAACTAAGAAAATTACAAATTAATTAAAATAGCCATCGATTAAAAAAACGGAATGATTGTCATATTATTTGCTTCTCTCCGTTCCTCTTTTTCCGCACAAACAGATCTAGCTATTATCCTGTGTGAGTCGACGATTCGTCATCTTATTGCGAATGCCAAGGCTTTACGTAACTGAATACAGATTTCTAGCGACGAAACGCTCAATTATTGTTTCGCACGTCATACGTCGCGAGTTGCCACGCGAACGTTCACGCAAAGAAAAACCAGAGCCTCAATCGCGTCTTCTTGCAAAACTCTCCATCGTTCTTTACCATTGTTTCTTGTGCGCGTGGACTTTGGCCATTTCTATTATTTATACAAATTAATAGTAACGATAATCGAAGAAATGTTGAACGAAATCGGCCGGCGTTTCTTCTTTACTTGAAAAAAATCCATTTTTCCTAGGGACTTTCTCGGTTATCGTTTTTCTACGTCTTTTTTGTGAAGCCGTAATGACTAGCCACTGAAATTAAGGGGAAATAACATAATGTAAGATTGTATGACAAGCTTAAAAGTATTTTTAAGCTCAGACTCAAGTGACTTTTCGACTTTCTTCACTTGTCAGTAGTTTTCACTGATCTTCCGTATTCCAATCGACAATTTTCAACGCCGAATTTGTTATATTCAGTAATATACCAAAAATGGAATCGAGATACCAGAATATGCGGTATTGATGAAAAATGACAAGGGTGGAAAGTAACAAAAAAAATCACTATAGCCTAATGTTCTTGAAATGAAAGGAACTTACCCTCGAAGTCCTCTTGGAAATTGCAGAAATATTCCCATAGAGGTTCGCCGATGGGTTCAGAAGGTATGTCAAGCTCGCCACCGTATCTTTTGGGTAACGCTTTGGCATCAATGTATTTCAGCAGAGAATTTCTGTCGGTTCCGTGGAAGATTACGCGTTTTCGGAGCTTTTCCTAGAAAAAGAAAAATCAATCCGGTGATTAATTACATTTCCACCATTAATATCTTTTACAGTATGACATGAAGAAAATGTAACCCGAAGATTTAAGTTCCTCTTTTACAAAAATGAAGTCGCGACCAACAAGACTTACACTACTAGTTTTGATAGCGAATGAAACAATAACATAGAAACAGTTCTTTCGATTACAAAGATCACAAAGTTCGTACCTGGAGAAAAGGTTTGAATATCGCAAAAACCATGTTAAAGATGAAGGGCTGATTGATAATGTGGACACCCTTCAGACGTGTAGGTAGACACTTTTGTACCCACTCGAGAACGGCACCGGCAAAGCTGGGGGTGAAGTATGTCACGTGGTTCAGTGACAAACCGTCCATGTCCAAAATAACCCGACATCCGGATACCTACAACGCAAAAATACATTTTTCATGCCAGTAATGTTTTAGAGGGACCAAAAGAAAACGTTACCTGAAAGAAAGATCGTGACAATTTCTCATAGAGAATTTTATAGTGAACGAGAATGCTACTACGACAAAGGCTGCCAATTCTATTTTGCGTGTTGACCCAATTACGAAAAAAAAATGTTTATTCATTTGAAGTTACCTGTGTTCTTGGCTCGACAATCGCGGCATCGAGGGCAAGCATCACACCTCTGAATATTTGGTCGAGAGTGATTTCCTTCGGTTTCCATCGTCTGCCACCCTCGACTAGCAAAACTCTCTCGCCGTCAATGCAACGATTGGGCAACGGGGTAATCACACCGGATGAAAGTATCGCACGTTCGTTGACTGGCAGCAGACCATCGCACATACGGGGATGAGTGAGGCGATACCCATAGAACCGTTTCATCTTCGTGCAAAGCAAACAAGCAAAATAATTATACACAGCACTTTTATTCAAGTGTGTTTCAAAAAGACTTTAAGAGAAAAAATGTGCACCTACCAGATTAAATGCAGGCTTCGCGTACCATTTGCAGGGCCTCAAGTATTTCGTGTAAAACGAGTCTTCGTCAGGAACGTTAAAATCGGGTTCACCTGCAAATCGAGGCACATGGTCAATTGTATTCGTGTCAAGTTTGAGGCGTATTGTCGTATGGCGCAGAAAAAAAAAAGCTTTGAGTTGTCGACATTCGTTCTTCTGGTTCTTCGGTAATTTATTCTACTGTTATGATTATTCATTTGATTGAGGCGCGTTTGAGTAGCCCAGTGCGATCTTTATGGAATATCCACTAACACCACTTTGAGAGGTCAGCAGGTCCAGGAAAATGTGGCTTCTTCGAGAATACGTAAAACTGTCGATAACTCGACACGTTAATTTTCACGAAGCTACTATTTATTATGTTGACTACGTATTATTTTCAGCAATATTTGCACAAAGTGTCCACCGATCAAACGATGGGTTACCATGAATAGAAAACCAATCGCAAAACCTCCGCATTCTCATCGCTTGGAACGAGGCCTCGAATTAAATCAGCTGGCCGGTTGGTCGACCGCGTGTGTCTCGGAAGACTCGGCGCCGCGATGACATCGTCGAATATTTTGCATGAACGAAGTAGCCGTCGTTCGACAATCGATGAATACCTCGTATTAACCGACTTAAGCGTAACTATGCTCAAATTTGTTTGCCGATGAAAATGCATGACGATAATCAGAAGCTTCGAGAGAGAAAAAAGGGAAGAAAATGTTGGCTTAGCAAAAAATAAATCAATGAAATATTACTGAGAGGCAAAAAAGAGGTGCATATTAATTAAATTGAAACGAACCATCAACCATTTGAGAATAAATTGCATTGCAGTTTTCGTTGTTACCGACTACAGTTTTTTTAAGGTATTTCCCATGACCTCAGATCTCAGGTGCCTAAAGTGACGTATGGGCCCGCGCTAAAATGCGATATTCGCGAAAATGGTGAATCACTTCGACCGTCTCGCGCGAACCTGTTTGCGTTCCGAATTGTGAAATGCATTCGCGGTAAATTCCGCGCGTTGTTGAATCTCTCCGTACCTGAATTAATCTTTCGTCACGATTAAACGTACACACTCGCGCAGAGACGAAAGAAAAAAAAACACACGGCGGACATCGGTCGACGGTTTTCACCGCGGTTGTATCTAGTGGTCGGGCAATCGACAAAGCATAACTCTCGCCGAACGGTCGAGCGAACTCTTGCATCATCGTTGGGACAAACGTCGAGCGCAGCCGGGGAATCGTTAACCCATGCATAATTGATTATTGCATCGATAGAAATGCCGAGACGGTAAAAATGAAGAAAATAATGAGAGGAAATGATTAACGAAAATTGACAAAGACACGAAGAAACTAACAATGGACAAGGTGCTCGTACGGCATTGACCGTAGTTATAAGGTCTCGTAGTTAAAAGGTCATCAAGTCGTCGAGAAAGCGGAAAATGTCTACGCTGGTAGAAATTTCTCTATGAAAATGAAATATGCAACGTGGAATGTTTTTTTTTTTTCGTGAATAAGCATGAAGTAAATTTAGTATACAGATCATTCCATAAAAGTTGTGTTTATAGTATAATTATTGGAATTTGACGACGCATCTGTATATCTAATGGAATTTAAAGTACGGTACCGGTGAAAGAACATTCGATACATATGTTAATTTTGGAATCATTTTTACCAGCGTATAATTTTATTGACTTTCCAGTATTTTTATTAACGTGCAATTTGTTTCTTTTTTCCCAATCGTGTAAGCACCGAACTAGGAGAAAACTTTTGACAGAAAAAAATAGACATTCCTCAGTGGAAGAGCTCGAAGCGAGCGCGCGGTTCGCGTGAAAGAAGCGAACTAAGAAAGTGACTAACGGAGTCCAAGGTCGAAAGGGAAAGGGCAACACAGCCTGTTGCTGTTCTCAACCCACGACAGGCGAAGATGTATTTCCTTGGGCCACGGAAAAAACAGGTTTTTACATCCTCGACTACCGGGAACAGCGAGCGGCTGATGCGCGTCACGTTGCGATGGGAATTTCCTCGTTTTTGAAAATAAGCTGCGTATTTAAATGGAAGAGGCGACCTGAGTGGTCCCCGCAAACGGGTCTTGGACGGTAATTGAATTATTTCACTAGCAAAAATCCAGTCTTGTTCAGTAACTGCACGAAAAAACTTGACATGCGATTGACGACATCGTATCTCATCTTTCTCGAAAAACAAGAAACAGAAAAACAAAAAGAAACGATAAGTAGGAACAGGCGAATAATTCTGCTAATTTCACTTTATCAGATTTTTAGAAAAGAAGAAAAAAAATAATTCAATAAGGGAAACCTGGTGAAGACGTTGACGTCTGAAAAATGATGATCGACCGTGAACCCATCTACCGTCAGCTGTCCGTTCTCACTTCCGTCGCGGAGTCACATTAAAAATCAATTTTTTGCACATAAAAAAAGAGTCGAACGATACGTTGATTTCCGGGAACCGGTCGCCGAATCGACTCGACACTCGTTAATTCATCGTCGTTCGGAGTAACCGATGTAACGCACCTTTGATCAATTCGCGAATTTCCGCCAGCGCCTGCTTCACGACTTCGTCGGTCTCTCGCAGCTGTTCACGCGCCCTTTTCCTGTACTCCTCGTCCAGATCCTCGGGCTCGAATTTCAAAACGGCCGAGCCCACTTTGATGGTCGGCGACGCCTTCGCGCGCTCCAAGAGTACTGATTGGTGATCCATCCTCGGTTCTTCGATATTCGCTGGATGCTCTCTTCAATCCCTGATAATTATTTCATTAGTAAGACACATTTTGTCTGCAACGAATTTTTATCAATCGATTCATTAATACCCCCGTCAATGTGTCAACAATTAATCACGGTGCCAAAATAACATGAGTACCGTAATCAATGTTTAGAAAGTACATTTTGTAGGAAATATAATTGCACCGATAAAACGTGCTGATAATAAGCAAAAAAATATTAATCAATTAAAAATTGTCGCATATCAACGTTTGACGCTTCTTTTTCGTATTTTTTATGACTATTTTTTAGAATCATCACCGTTTTCCTGCTGCAATACCGTAAATTGCACGCGACTCTCATGTCAGCCTGAAACAGTGACTCCGGCGAAATGAGTGAAAGTTACCACGCGTTACATACCTCGCGACAGAGAATTCCACGCTATTCAGGCTAAGCCGATAGACGAGATTGCGCGGCACGTTTCACGGGGCACACAAGAAAAAAAAAAGAAACAAAGATAAAACGCGATCGAGCTTCGCGAGTGAAGTTGCAAGCGAATCGAGGGAAGAGAAATAAGAGGAAAAAGAACAAAATCACGCTTTTCCGAGTTGGCGCTGAAGTTCACTCGACCGGCTCTCCTCGACTATATCTACGTGTCGCTGAGTGTTCTCTCGAGCGCTTTCACTTCTCTAAATTTCTATGAAATCTCGTTTTTTTCCGTCGTCGTTTTTCCTTTTTATTTTTTTTTATCATTTTTTGTATTATTTCTCTTCCCCCTTTTCAACGTCCCGACCGATCGACGTCCCATCAATCTCTCGACAAACCCATATAAAACCAACGAGCGACGAGATATCCTCGTTGATTGATCGAAGCGCAAGTAATAAAATGAAAGAGTCGAAAAATCTTAAACATTGAACGAAAAAAAATTCACCTTTTCTATATTTATCAAATCCAACGAGACACGTCTGGCCAATTGCGATAGCACCGAGGGAAGAGCAACGGGAGTGCACTACCGGCGTTGTTGAGGAGCTCGAGCGATCTGTCGGAGCTGCCTCGTTGACCGCGCGGCTCAAACGCAATAAGCAGCGGGAAAGCAAAGCCCTCTTGTCCCCTTCCCACGAACCCGCGAGCTCGGCCCATTCCGGCTGGAGGTCTCGGTCGCGCACAAAGAATTAAGTCATTACGCGTATGTGTGTGTACGACTACTGCGTGTGACGCTTCGCGGTGCGCGTATACCAACTATGAAGTGATTAACATGCACCGAAAAAATAATTGCAGATACCACGCGGTTGTTGCACTTCGTACGACCCACAAATTTATGTGGATTTTTTTTCGTTCTGGAAACGCGATATTTACATGTGAAAATATGTGTACACGTCGACGGGCAGAGCAGTATTTACAAAAGTCAATGGACACAAATAATTTGGTGTGTTATCAATTAGCATCAAGGTCCGTCCAAAAATTACTTAACGTCATATAATCTTGTAACTACGAAAATAAAGATAAATTTTTTCAGTATCTAATTTGCAGTGAGTCAGAGTGACTTCTACTGGAACAAACGAATTGGTATCGTTTGTCGTGGTTATCGCGGTTCATCATCCGGTACCGTCCATAAAGTTTTGTTTCATTTTTCTTGGTAAGTAAATGACAACTAAATAAATAAGAATAAACCATTTTTACGTAAAATTACAGTGGCCACCTTTCTCTT
Organism: Itoplectis maculator; assembly: GCA_964034905.1. Taxonomy (NCBI): domain Eukaryota; kingdom Metazoa; phylum Arthropoda; class Insecta; order Hymenoptera; family Ichneumonidae; genus Itoplectis; species Itoplectis maculator. Next base: position 2,576,427 of record OZ035870.1, read on the forward strand.
TCCGGTCTTTCGCGGCTCGTTTGCAAACGTGAATATTTAATGGTGATAATGATAACTATTCAATATTAAAAGAGGTCTAGTGTCAACGTCTTTATGCGGAATGCATTTGTTGGTTTATCGTCGCCTCGGCAATAGACAAAGAGGAAGATCATTGATTATTTAACGTACACACACAGAGTTATCTTTAAATAGATAAATCTTTCGGACGTATTGATGATGTTGGAAGCCTCGAAACAATCGTACGGAGCACATTCTATGTTTATTTTTTAATCTGCCATTTAATAAAAGTGACGACAGATTTACTATGTCAACTTATACTTTCTAAAATTATCTCGTTGCAATTATCTCCGAAGTTTCTCTTATTTTCTTATTCACATCGAGCTCACGTATCGTTGCTCGCGCAAAATTGCGGTATCTTTTATTTTCACCGGTTGTTCGCTGAGATCATCAATGTTTATCGTAACTTCGACTTCGTGCGGGCCACAGTGACAGAACCGAGTTTTCACTGTCACGCGACGTTATTGAAGTACAAAGTCAGCGCACGAACAGAGATAGCGCGATAGCGAACAATCTTGTGTTTAGCTTCGCCGTATATTGTAGCGCACGAATTGTCGATACCGACAAAGATAGAGACAAAAAAAGAAGAGCACTTCGGGCTGACCCCGGGAAACGACAGATTTTAAGTAAGGATAGCGGTGATTTTTTATTGCTTGGGTTGCAAAGTTCAAGACGCTTCCCGGAAACTATCGGCACTGATGAAAATTGCGAATGTAAATTTTAATGAGTAATTGTTAAATTATGCTAAGATCTCTCGCTGAAATCTCGCGAACATTTACAAATATTCGTAGGTACGCGAGGGGCGGAATATTTTAAGCGGAAAAGTGATAACTTCACGTCGAAGCTACGATAAAAATATTCTTTATCTTCAGTCGTCAAGTTGGAAATCTTTAAAAATTATATTTGACCAGAAAATTCGAGACTGGCGACCTGCGAAAACTGTTAACATTATAATAAGATATATTTTTTATTTTCCCATGTTAAAATGTGTTTTTTTGCGCTTGGAACAATTTGATTTAAGTCGATGCCGTGAGTTTTACTATTCGAAAAACTCCCACCTTGCGCGCGATAAAAATACACCGGTAATGGCTATAATCGCGATAAAGCGGTGCACTTCCGGTTTATGCAAATGTTCCCCTTTGTGTGCACGCGCGGCTGCTTCGCATCTTCACTCTTACATCCGCATTAAAGTAATTCGGAAAAGAAATCAATCCCAAATCGGAGTAACCGTTTATCTTTTTATACAAAGCAATTTTTTAATTTATTCACTCGATGATCGTAAAATCATCGGACGCTGAATAAAACACATTTTTTGCAGAAACTACTTTTACACACACTTTTTTTCTACGTTAGTGAATTTTAATCACGTTATATACGATATCACGCGATCGTAAGACCTTTCTACTAAATATTTATTTTGCTGAATGCTTTTCCAAACGCCTTTGCATACTTTGGCACGAAGTGGGGGGTAAAAGTGTAAATCAGCCGTGCTTTTTTTTTCTTTACTAATACAAAGTAATCAAATAAATCAACGAAACTTTTAGTTCAGGGAAAACGACAGTAACAAACATTTACAAACTTAATTTTTATCCTTTTTTATTAATTTTTCATTTTCAGTTTTTTTTAACAAATAAAATTCGAGGAAGTAAAGTTGCGCTAACTACGTGCTAAGGAATGATTCATAGATATTTATAAAACTCTGTTTTTTACATTACACATTTTGTCTTACAGCGACTGACTCGGCCGGACGTTCAACGACGTAGTTGATCATCTCGCTGCGTGCAATTCTGCGATTTTCAAGCGCAGATCGTCGGGTGTTCGTCTATTTGCCTTTCGCGAGCTCCGTTGTGTCGTATATTGGTCCCTCGCGTCGTGAACGCCCGAGGAGTCGGGATTTTACATCTAGCAGGTGCGACGGAATCGATCAGTCTGTCTTTATTCCGGCTTGACGCGGCCGTACGTGTTCCATTCTGAAATACCAAGTTTTCATTGTTAGTGGCTCGTGGCGATCGGGTACAAAGTCAACCGGCGAGAAGCGATAACGCGATAACGCGTTCTGTCGTGTGTCACAGCCGCTGCGTGCAAACAGATGTAAGTCCGATCGGCTTCAATGCCGCGAAACAATTGCGAGGCTTCAGCGACAATATCAACGATAAATCAATGTTTCTCGCACGTCATTCAAATCGACGTGATTCTCTTATCTCACTTGTGAGCGACAAAACGAAAATTCTCAAATGGATCCAACGGAATTTGACGGCATTTGACGATAAATCGAATTAACAGTAAATCAACGAAACTTAGGCTCGATATTTTTCTCGCTCTTGATGAACGTAGCGAAGTCATTTAAATCGACGTGATTCGCTTATCTCACTTGTGGGAAAATATTCTCAAATGGATTCAACGAAATCTGATGACACTTGACGTGAAATCGAATTAACGATAAATCAACGAAACTCACGTTTGATATTGTCCTCGCACTTGATGAACGTTGGGTACCAGTCGGCGGCGGTGTAATCGATTTCGGGCAACTCTCCGCCGTAATTTTTCGGCAGGTGACTCGGCGCCATGTGCGCGTGCAGAGAGTTCATCTTCGAGCCGTGGAAGTACATGCGCTTTCGGAGCTTCTCGCGGGTGAAGGGCTTGAACATCTTCCACACGATGTCGAAGAGGAAGGGCTGCTTCACGAAATGAACTTCCTTCAGTCGCAGTGGCATCGCGTCCTGGATGAAGGACAACAGTCTCATGCTGAACGAAGGCGTGAGGCCCATCACTTGCTTCATAGACAGACCTTCAAAGTCCATGATTACGACGACACCGTGAACCTGCATGATAAAAATTAATCATTAATTAAAATAATTATTTAAAAGAATCGCAGTATTCTTTTTTAATTTTTTTTTTTGTAAAAAAAATGGATTTTGTTTTGCGTGCTGCTAACGAATCAGCGATTAATTGTGAGCAGCCAGGAATAGAAATGTTGAATCATGAAAACGACTGTTCACATGATTTTTATTGCGAAATCAAATCCTCGCGAGATTGCCCAACGAATTATGCATCGATCAATTCGGTATCGTGTGGAATGAAAAAAAAAAATGAGATTTTCGAAAATGTCCCTCGCTCGGTTATCAGTTTGCCGCATAACTGCCCAACAATTTTCGATAGCTCTCGACCCTTGAACCGTTATCGCGCATCGACAGAGCCAAGTTGTGTATCTTCTAGTCCCGTCGTTGCACTTATCGCGGAGCAAAGTACGATTGGATTGTCGAGTCTCCGCTTCTCGCTACGAGAAACGTCGCTACGTCTCCGTGGAGACATTTTTCAGGATTATCCACGGATTAACGAAGTGTTTTTCCATGTTGTCTCAGCGCTCTATTTGCACTCGTTGTCGATGCTATTTTGAATCAATGCGTCGATATTTCTATCGCCTATTAATTATGCATCGCTAAAAGTAAAAGAATTTTTTTTCTTCAAATATTTTTACAAGCAATACTTTTTCTTCTCGAACTCAATTAAAATATACTTTATTACCGTTCGATTAGACTATCAACCGACGAGTAATTAACGCTGGCGAAACTTAATTGAAAGTCCCCAAAAATATTCATTGATAAATCATCGAATTTATCAGCGAATTAAATTATTACTAAATTTATCGGTCGTTATTATATAAAAATGAAAATCAATTATAAGTCGATTGGGTTATCATTTCGAGAAAGATTTTTGCACCAGTTTTGTATATAAATATATAAATTCGCACGGTCAAAGAAATGGCGATAAGTTTATAAAAATTGCATGGAAGAAAATTGCAAAAAAATTGCAATATACTCACTTGGGTCTCGGGCTCCAAAACTGCGGCCTCGTGTATGAGATAAAAGATCCTGAACATTTGGTCGGCGCTGACCTTGGACGGATCCCACGATTTTCCGGCGTTCACCACGAGAACCCGTCGTCTCTTGTGATCGCGATTCTTCAGCACGTTCACGACGTTGTTCTCGAAAATCGCGGTTTTCTCGTCGCCCGGCATCAGGTTGTCGAGGAGCGACGCGTGCTTGACCTTAAAATCGGCGATTCTCTGCATCAACGCGTACGCGCTTTCCGGATAGAATTTGCAGGGTCGCAGAAAGATGATGAGAAACTCGTCGTCCGTTCTGAAGTGGAGAGTCTTGTCATCTGCAAATGCGAAATGCGAAATTGGAAGACACAAAAAAGAAAACAAATAAAAATTACGATTTATTCGGCGAGTCGTCGATTAATTAAATCGCAAGCTCATCGAAATAACATAATTAATCGTTCGAATTATCGATCCATCATCATTCGATAAATAATTCACGGAATGATAAATCGGTCGCGGTTTCGGAGTAAAAATACGTCGATTCGTTGCGCAAGCCGAGAGTCGTTATGCATATCTGCAATTTTTTTCGAATAATATATATAATTTTCCGGCTGAACGCAGCTCGTTAAATAAATCAGGCAAAGTCTTGTTATTTTCCGTATTTTGTACGAAATGCCTGACTTCGATATTATTGGCGTAATAAGACAATGCAATATATCTATATTTATGCAGAAGAGAAACACGATAAGGAATGGAAAAACTTATTTGTAGCTATTGCATGAGCAATCGTTATTTGTATTATTACTAGTATTATTATCTTTTTCTCTATCGATGACCTGGAAACTGTACCGCGGTTCGCGCGATACCGTAAAATACAGCAAATCGACGTTCATCCCTCTCGGTATTTTACTTTCTCGCTTCGGTTCGCGATCGGCATAGTGTCAAGGTTTAACGCAGATAACACTCGTTCGAGAAGATGACCGAGAGTGACCCTGTCAGCCGCCGCGAGACCTCGAGTTTTCTCATCGCGATCGTTATTTCCATTCAACGTTCATTACGCCACGCGAATCATTAGTCGACTACATGAAATTGCTGTAATTTTAACGTATTATTAAACCGAAACGATATCAATTGCAAAACGTATTCTATTTTTATCACAAAGTCTATTAATGTAAATTCATTTTTTTTTTTTTTTCAATTGTAACTTTCATGCTGATTTCTCGTACTTTTGGGGTCTTTTCGGGGGATTTTACTTCTCTATCGGAAAATCCGCCGACGAAATTGACAAATTCTCTACGTTTTTTCAGCATCACTTTTACCTCGTATAAAATGCATCCCCGAATTGACGGAAATAATTTTCCCGAAACGTAAAATAAATATTCCCGCGGGAATCCAACAAGTATAAGAAAGTAGAAACTCGCGCGTTCCTTCCGGATATAATTTCGACTCGTCGCCCGCCGACGAAGAGGTCATCAATTTCGGTTGCCTTGCGGAGCAAGTTTTTTTCTCGCGAATGACGGTCGAAAACTGCGACTGACCAAAGTGCAACCAAAAGTGTTTTGTTTTGGCACGACTCAAGCGGGAATTAAAAAATTACACACCAAAATCCAACGCAACTTGCGCATAGCCGAAAAAAATGAGTTCAACAATTCCCAAAAAAAAAAAATCATCAAAAAATGTCCAAATTTTCACTACCGGTAAAAAAAATCCCACAGCTCCCAAGACTGTTTTTTTTGTATTGAAATTTTGTAACCTTCCATAAAAATTTACCCCCGATTCGCGAGTACCCAAAGTAATCACTAAAAAAAAATCCTACAACCCCCAACAAGTCGTCCCCGATAATAGCAATAATTTATCATTTTTTCTTTTGTTCTTCACCGACCTTCGAGCATCTTTCGCAGCGCGACAATTCCATTCTTCACGTTCTCCTCGGTCTCCCGGAGTTCCTTCTCCGCGAGGGCTCGTGTCTCCTCGTCGAGCGGACCGACGTGCAGCTCGAAGGACATGGTGATGCCGCTGGTTTCACAGATCAGTCACGTTCGGATCGTAAACGCGTATGCGAAAACGAGAGCAAAATCTCGATGCGGTTGCTCGGGCTGTTGCCTCGCGGCTATCGAGTGGCTGGTTACTAATGCGGCGGGCAAACCCTCGGGCGATCCTCGCTGCGGAACGTCCGCGATATATCTGTGATCGAGTACTCCGGGGAGGCTCTCTTTTCCACCAGATCTCGGCATAATCTTTGACCACTCAAAGTCCAATCGACTCTCGGATTCGAGTGTGAATCGACGGGCCGAGCGCGCCGCGACAACACACGGACGACGCTGCGACTCGCAGCTCACAGTCGTCGGTCTCTTTCCTCGATATGCAAGTGGATATATAGCTTCGTGTTATACGAACGCATTTGTATTATGGGAGAGGAAGCGAGAAGAGACGAACACGATTACACGCGTTCGCCCCCGCGCCTGGTCCACGTCACCCGCTCTATGCTTATCCCCCTCGCCCCCCTCCCACCCCCACCCCTTGTTATACATACGTCTTGTCATATGCTTGCTTAGCCTTCCCTCGCTCTCGGACCGAGCGATAACGAATCCACAGGAGAAACGACTGTTGTTGGCTCTTGAGTATCAGTTTCGATGTATCTGCATGTGTAACGATTTTCCGAGTCTCTCGGGCGACTCTTCGTGACACTCGTGCGACTTGTGCGTGCGACAATCGCCGCACAAATCGGAAGATTCGTGCAAGAGTATGACTGAGAAAAATCCATGGGATCCCGTGGGATAACCATGTCGAATGTAATGGGTTCTACCATATAGTCACAGGTACCATAATATATTGCCGGTTACATAAAAATTATCATCGCGAAAACCATAGAAGCATTATTGTCCTCTCAGAAAAATATATTTCGTAAAGCACAGTCGAATATACTTTTTTATGAGTGCATCCAGCGGGATGCGAGCGATTTCAAAGGGTTCTCGGGTGTTGCCATTGTAATTTATTGATAGGGTCTGTGTTTTTTTTTTATAAATATTAATCGAACGGCAAAAAATTTGAATCGTGTGAGTGACGGTGGTGGCCAAATCATTCGTATTGTTCCATGCTTACCCCCTTCCCCCTTCCCCTTCCACTCCTCCCTTTTCGTTCTCCTCGTTATATACATGAAGCACTTGTTCAGCCTTCCCCCACATTGTCGAGTGATAACGAATCCACGAGAGCAACGACTGTGCCGTCCACTTTGTGTATTATTATTACACACGCACTTCTGATATATAACCGTATTAATGCGTTGTTCCGAGTATATTTGGCTCGCACGGCTCGCGGTCGTCGTACTCAGGCGACTTCTGCGTGATAGATATTTAATTGTCGCCTGGTAATTAAAAAAAGAATCAACCTGGGTATCGACACACCTGTGCATTGCGTAACTAGCAACGCGGGGACCCGAGGCCGAGATTCACCGGGCTAATCGCCAATACAAACAGTGACTCTTATCACTCGAGTGAGCCGTCGAAAATGTTACCGAATTCCGCGTACCCGGAGCATACACGAAGCTCGTCCGGTGGATCCAGAAACCCGACGGAGATAAAGTGCATCGCCGGTGCATTTTCCTATCTCGTATTTATTCGCATAATCCGTAAATAGTTACAGGTCGAAGAATGTAACGAAAAATGTATGATCAATTTTTTTTTATCGCCACGTTAATTGCTCATTTATTTATTTCTTCATTACGGTCGAACATTGTAGAAATCAAGAAACGTAGCTGCATCGTGATGACGCGATAATTAGCAACAGCATCCACCGGTATCAAAGTCTGCGATTCGAATGAGAAAGCTCGAAAAAAACTCGTCAAGCTAATCAGCTGCAAATTATCACACATTCAGTATACAACGATCTGCGTTCATTGAGCGAATTCTAATTTATCATTTTTGGAATACATCAGGTGTGAAACGATGTTGGAACGAATTTTCGAGTATCGAAAATTTGAATTTTGAATCCAATGCAGCGACACAATAAAAAAAAATAAAAAAATAAAAAAAAAATCGCAAAGTTCGCCTGAAGCGCTTTGATGCGAATTATTTTCAGTGAGCTTTCGCTGCAGAAACATAAATGGGGATGATATACATATATAATATATACGCGGTGGGTGTAGAGTAGTTCGCAGTGTTGGGGAACTTTGTCATCGTGTCTCTCGTATTTCCAAGGATGCATCAGGTGTGAGGCGCGGGCCTTTGTAATTTGTGTACACAAAACGGAGAGAGGGAGAGGAGGAGAGAGAAAGAGAAGAACAACATAAGCGATAAGACTCGGGCGCGCGTCGCCCTCGATCCCACTGGGGCAAAAGCGTATGACGAATGTTTGGTATATTTGGAGCGAGAAAAATGAAACGTGCGCGAAAACGGCCTTTTATTGTCAGCGTCGAGGCGCCGCTAGGTAGGTCGACCGGTGCAACGCGCGTATATACAGATATACACCAGATACACATGCGCGGACTGCACATCGAAGTGCATACGAGATGACCTCGTGTGCACTCGAGGCAGCGGCTGATTCACTGGGAACCTGTGCAAACGCGCCACTCAGTGAGAAAAATATTTGTCTTCTCTTCTCCGCTTTTATTGTGACATTGATGTATGTTTCATGTCGCTCAGTGCGCCAAGTGCCTTTTTTGCGCACGCTTCGCTTTGCATGTGCGAAATCGCGCTTTGCGCACGCGTAGCATAACATTTTGTTCGGAACTCGTGCGAGAAACTACTATTTTTTTCGGCTGCACAAAACTGCGGATCACGAAGCGTTCGATATATTTTTTTCCTCGATTCGACGTTCGCGCGCTTTTCGGGCACTGATTTTTTTTTTCCGTATCTTTGAGATAATCTTCGCTCTCTTATCTTTACGGAAATTCTGTCGATATCTATATCTATAATATTCCATCGTATAGATATTGAAAACGAAATTCAATATCAATATAAAACTAAAAAAAATGATGACCGTAACACTTTATTACATTTGTTTCTTGAATAAACGATCGAAGTTCGTCGGGGCCTGCGGAATGTCGTCAATCGTTGCGAAAAACAATAACTTCGAGTTATTCACGATTTCGTATTGCGAAAACGCGACGTCTTTTATTTTTCCCGATTCGGTCGTCTTGGTTCATTGTGTTTTTAACATTTCTCATGCTGTCCCGTTTTGTCTTGAGAATAAAAATAAAAATGATTTTTCAGGTGTAGAATATGTGACTTGAGAACGATGGTATAGGTTAAAAGTCGATATTTTGGAAAAATAAATTTCGTGACCCCGATTTGGGCGGTTTTCGGCCCGGCGGCCACATCTACGATTTCTGACAAACTGTTCGGCCAAAAATTTTTTTTTTCAAAATCAACTAAAAAAGGGTTGTAACCAGTATTTTCAGGGGTAGAATATGCGACTTGAGAACGATGGTATAGGTTAAAAGTCGATATTTTGGAAAAATAAATTTCGTGACCCCGATTTGGGCGGTTTTCGACCCGGCGGCCAGATCTACGATTTCTGACAAACTGTTCGGCCAAAAAATTTTTTTTTTCAAAATCAACTAAAAAAGGGTTGTAACCAGTGTTTTCAGGGGTAGAATATGCGACTTGAGAACGATGGTATAGGTTAAAAGTCGATATTTTGGAAAAATAAATTTCGTGACCCCGATTTGGGCGGTTTTCGGTCCGGCGGCCAGATCTACGATTTCTGACAAACTGTTCGGCCAAAACATTTTTTTTTCAAAATCAACTAAAAAAGGGTTGTAACCGGTGTTTTCAGGGGTAGAATATGCGACTTGAGAACGATGGTATAGTTTAAAAGTCGATATTTTGAAAAAATAAATTTCGTGACCCCGATTTGAGCGGTTTTCGGCCCGGCGGCCAGATCTACGATTTCGGACAAATGAACCTGGACTCGGTCTGAGCGTCCCAGCCAATCACAGCTCGAATAGTTTGCTAACAATTCTTTCCGTTATTCATGAACTTTTTAAAAGACGGATAATGATGACGCGAGGCGCCCGCCGAGCATGACCACGTTGCATGTCTCGCAGATCTCGACTTTACACCTCGTGACTAATCGCAGATCCGTCGGTGACGTGCACAATCGATTCGAGTGTGGACACGTGCCGGACTGGCCGCAGTGCCAAAAACCTCCAGGCCGCGTCATTACTCCGCTGCTAATTATCGGAAGCACAATTTTTTTTTGTCCCTCGAACGAGCAAATTCACGGACGAGCGTTCTCGATTGCCCGGTACGTTGCCACGTAATATCGATCTGTGTACAAATGCACTAATTACGCGAGGCCTTGAGCGTTCGCGAGTTTTAAATAGACATTTATTTTGAGAATCGATGGAAAACCGATCTATAAATAGACGGATGCTGTGCACCACGCCCATAGGCCGCACATTATGCGCAGCTCCTGCGTCAAAGTGACGTTAGTTGTAACACATCCGACAAGCTGCGGCGTATAATTACTTTTTCATTAATCTAACTTTATCAACCCCCATTTAATTATCTTGACTGATCACAAAAGTAGCCTTTGGAAAAAAGTCGCCGAAGTATTCGCAAGTTTCGTCCCAATGCAGTCACGTCCCTAATTTACACGCAAGCATATCATTTAAATGTTTTCCTGCGCGAAGGGGGCGTCTACGCCGAACGCGCTGTCCGCTTGTTTCGAGTTTCTCTCACACAGCCGATTCTCCTGGATAGAGACACCGTCCTCGTAGTCGTAACGTGCGTGTGCATCCGCGTACCTGGCGGTTGTGTTGGCCACGCGAATCGCGAGAGCCGAGTGGGACTCGCGTACGCGCAAATATATACGTGCCTGTACACACATATATATATCGCCCGTAACACGTCGGTAATGTAGTGTCGCAGTAGCAACGTAGGTGTGGATCCGCAGATCCCGCAGTTGTGTAGGCCGTGCGAATCGTCAGAGTTGAGTGAGACTCGCCTACACACGGTATATACAGATATATGTCTGTACACATGTATATAACACATGTGGCGCGTCGGTAAAGCAGTGTCAGTGTCATCGACGACACCGACTTGTGCGCCACACACGAAGACGACGACGACGACGACGAAAGCGGCTTCTGATGTGCGCCCTTCGCTCCTTAACGTTCAATGCGAAACAGTGAAGATGACAAGACCGGATCTTATCGCGACGGACTTGATCGACGGTATCTGGCCGTTTCTGCAGAGCGTAAGTTTGCCGCGACGATCGTCGATCGAAAATCCCGGCCGCGCTTTCGTCCCGGGACCCGAGTCTCCGTGTACGCGGCGACAGGTTATGCAAGTTTTAGGTTATGTCCGTTCATATGCGCCAAACAGACCTGACGCATGCACGACACACCGAAGCGCGACTAATCCGCGTTTTCGGGACGCTAGACTGTCATGCTGTCATTTTCACCAGCGATCGCTAATCGATTCGACCAATTGTTACGCGCGGTTATCGCGATCATTATGCCCGACGCGCGCGATCTATTCTTTCATTTTTTTTTTCGTTCCCTCGCCGACCGGACGTGCCGACGATGTATTGACACATCGTAGTCGCCGCGTTCAATTCGTCGCTTCGTGTAATCCGCATTGGCGGGTTTTCCGCACTCGTTAATTTTATTAATATTCGCGTCCAAAGGGACTATTAAAATGATCAAAATGAGAGAGAAAAAACGCAGGAAGATGTAAACGTCACGTTTATTTATGCCGGATTTACGACGCACTGCGAGGATATCACTTGCAAATTACAATTGTCACTGCGCGACGTCACAATGAGATGGAAATCTATGAAGTTTCCAACTGGCAGCCAATTTTCCTTGGCAGCGGCGCAATGATTTTCAGAGAACTAAACGGTTTTTGATGATATAACAGTGATTCTGTGTTTAACAAATCTGCAGAATGTGAATTTATGTTTTAATGTATTTTTGTTGTTAAGGGAAGAAGATAATAATTGAGGTGGTTTATTGCTCTTTCCACAGATCGAATGGCGAGACCCATGGCTGGCACTGCTTCTGACGTTTCACGTAGCTGTTACCATGACTGCGTTAATGACTCGTAATCACGCCAACTTCCAGATTTTATTATTCCTTGCTCTGCGTAAGTTTTCATTTTATTTTTATGAGAATCAAAATTGGCAAGAACTTTATGCCTTTTTCTTTAATAATTTATTTTATTGAGTATTATTTCATTTTCCAGTACTGCTTGTTTACTTCTCGGAAAGCATCAACGAAGTAGCTGCCACCAATTGGATGTAAGGAATACTTACAATATTAATTATAATAGAGCATATAATGGAATTCACTGTTTAAATGTATTTTTCAATGTGATTTTTGCGTTTCAGGGTCTTCTCTAGGCAACAGTATTTTGATTCAAAAGGACTGTTCATATCCATTGTTTTTTCTGTACCAATATTAATGAATTGTATGATAATGGTGGTAAGTGAGCTAATGATTCCATATGCACAGAGTATAAGGACCTTACTTTAAAGCCTCCCAGCTCATCTTCAGGTGTATCAGACATTTCCGTTTGTACCAGTATCTGCATTTTTTTGCGTTTGTTTGCAGGCATAGGCATCATTACAATGAAAAAGCAATTTAATTATTTTCTAAATTTATGATCGTGGATTATTATGATCTGCAAAATGTTACCAATCATTGCAAAAAAAGAGTATCTCTAAGCCACTCATCATTACCGCGAAAACATGAGCTTTTGTAGTTTTTGCAATTCACTTATCATAATTCATTGTCTTTTTCATATTTTTAATACTTCTGCTGCTTTTCCATTTAATGATCCTTATCCCTGATTGTTTGAGTAGAATCTGTTGATTATTAGTCTCGTGTGAATTTAAACAAGAATTTTAAAAAATAATAAAAATAAAAAAAAATGAAATTAACAATGCATCATAAATGTCGCGAAGTACCTAAATTCAAAAGATATTAAACTTTTGGTTGAGAATTTACGAACAGTGGAACCTTCAGAATAAAAATGTTAATGTTTCTTTTTTTTGCATTTTTAAGGCGAGTTGGCTATACCAATCCAGTCAGTTGATGACGAGCTTGAAAAGAGCGCAGTTGCGTCAACAGGCGAGAAATCGACAGAACGAGAGTAGCAGCGATAATGCAAGTGGCAAGCTCAGGCCCAAAACCGAGTGAATCACGAATAATCTAGTCATTTCACTGTGAAAGTGATTTTAAAGAACTCAAACGTGTTACGTATTTGTCGCAAATACCGCATTACGATGATCTCACCATCAGCGAAGAGAAAACTCGAGGGCGAAACAGCACCGAGTGAAAAAGGCCTCCGGGGTATTCTCAGCTTTCAAGGGTGAGTAGGCGAAAAGTCGCGAGTGAAAAAATATTCGGATCGACAGATTCCCGACGATCATGCGAATTGAATTTTAAACGATATTGTGAAAAGCTGCCGCGTCACCGTTAATTCGATACTTCGCAGTTGATTTTTTTTCGCCATGGAGTACACCAACTAATTTTTTGTGTATATTTTTTAAAAATATTCTACGACTATTATACATAATAATTATTATTATTGTTACTAATTCTGCAATGAAAGAAAGGTGAAAGTACTGTATGGTGGAAATTGTTCCGTTCCGAGAACTAAAAGTTACCTGTATTTTTTTTTTTTTAAGTCACAAATAATGTTGCATTCCCATAATTCGCCGTTTTGTTATCCACGCCACGAATGAGAACGATTATTGAATGCATCTGTAATTCGGTGAAAAAGCCCACGCGTTTTTCAGTTGTATAAAGGAGTAATAAGAAGGAGGGAAAAAGATCGAAGTACTTACTAACGCAGTGCATACGTACCATAGAATTAAAATAAATTATCGATGAAGTAACTGCTGTCAAGTTTTACAACGAAATATCGATTATATTATTACCGCCTCGTCGAAGTATCGTAAGGTAAACTAATTATACTACCTACAGCTACTATTGAGCGAAGCTTCCGCAAATTGTACCTATTTACAGTGATTAATATACATTAATGTTAAACGAAGCACATTATCTTGCCATCTCTAACATTAATTGAAGTCGAATAAAAAGAAAACAATATTTGTGCATATCTCCTGGTTCTTCACTATATCTCATTCCTCCCTCTGTCAACCGAATTAAGATTCGATCGCCGTAAGCTACACAACGGCTCGGCGATGCAAAAATGATAAAAAATGCAGAACAAAAAACCGTTACTCTCCACGAGAGTAACGATTAAGTAATAATTTCATATTTTTCGCGGATTATATCGCAAACATCGGCGGCGAATCAAGCAAGCGAAAGAGTCCACAGTTTGTAAACTCAAATGCAGACGGCACGCGGATCGAACGTGACACACACATAAAACACCCCTCCCGACCCTTCGGCGGAGTGATCAACGAGCAGTAAAGCTGAGTAAGCAGCGACGCTTCCCCTGTTTCCCCGATCGCCGACCGGGATTCCCCGCGAGTCCGTTGCAGCGCTCCGCGAATAGGAGAAACACAGTTGTTCTCGTCGATTGACACTCGTTGAGACTTTCGTCACGCAGTCTCCACGACGGTGCACGCGTCTTATCGCCGAGTTTTATATTCGTCAATGAACGAACTCGCGCAAAGAGTCAGCGCGAGCGGTGCGAAGTGCAGCTGTCGAGTATCCGTCGAGGCGAATCGTTTATAAGAGGAATCGCGCTGCGATCTGCGCGACACTTGTGATTGTATCGTCGTTTGACAGGTGCTCGAGATCGCACGGTCGGTCCGCCAGCAGCCGCGATAATTCCGGCTGCATTTTTCGTCATCGACGACTATGACTACGCCGGACGTTTATCGCCATTCCTATCGCGAGTTATCGCATCTGGCGTGAAATCCGGTGGTGCTTTCCCCGTCGAATCGTTCAGGTGTCGACGATAAACCGCGCGATCGCCGCGAGGGATGAATCACAGGACGTTATGACGTGGCCCGTGTGAGCGGACAATACGATGAACTTTGACGAGGTCGAGACGCACGTATTGCGAGGAATAGCGCGCGAGGAGTCGGGAGCTGCGACGACGACGATGCTGAACCCGACGGACAAACATAACCCCAAAGTGCGACGAAGAAACGTCAATGAGGAAGTTACGCTCGGTGCGGACGAGTCCGCGGGTACGAAGGAGTCGTCGCAAGAGAATCTCGCCGCGAGGGCCAACGGGCACGTTCCCCGGGTGCCGCTCATCTCCGACCTGGACTTGCCGCAGGGCTGGGCCAACGGAGCGCTAGTCAACGATGAGGCTGAAGACTGTCGTTCGCCTTCGGAAGATTCTGAGGTCAGCGAATCGGAGAAAGTAAAGTTGGGTGCGATACACAGGATTCTGGAGACAAAGGACTCTAGGATTGGCGACCTGAGGTCTCTGGGATGCAGCAGTGAAGGTTTGGTCAATGGTACGTTTGTCAGGAAAAATTGCACTAAAGCGTTAATACTTTTTTATTAAAAATTTTAAAGTCTCGAAGTAACAAAGATGATCTGTAGATGATACCCGAAGGAAACTGTGGCCAAGGCTTCTGGGACTCGAGGATTACGAGGAGACAGTGGAAACGGTAGAGGAATTAGACATTATACACACACGCGTGCCTGACGAAGTCTATCAGCAGATTTTGAAAGATGTAGCCAGAAGCGGAGGTCATCTTCGTGCAAACGCGACGGAAAAGGAGTTGGAGAAGTTTCAGGATGAGATGACGCAATTGATTTGCTGGGTGCTTCACAAACATCCTCGCCTGAAGTCAGTATTTTCAAGCACTTGGACAAAACATTTGTGATAATTGAAGGAGAAAAATATTGATTAATCGTGAATTATTAGTTACTATCAGGGATACAACGACATAGCTGCTACAGTTCTGATAGTGATGGGTCTGCAGCGTAGCCTGAGAATTCTTGAGCGGATATCGCTCGATTTTCTCGAGAGATTTATGGAGAGAACAATGGAAAAAGTAAATCAGGAACTGTTTTACATATTTGCACTTTTGGATCGGGTGCACCCTACTTTGCTGCAACATTTGGAAAAGTGAGTAATTTCGATAAATCTTCGATTGTGATTCCAAGTGAATTGTTCAACTTCTGAAGTACATAAATAGATTGATCTCGGGACCAGCGATCTTACGTCACTTCTGTATGTAATTTCAGCGTAGAATTGTTTCCGCATTTCGCGTTGGCGGAATACACGACCTGGTATGCCCACAAGTATGCCGAAAATCGGAAGCTCCTCCACAGGCTTTTCGATTTTTTTCTCGGTAGTCCGCCACTGATGCCGCTGTATCTCAGCACGGTTATCGTCGCTCACAGAGACACAGAAATCTTCAACACCACCCCAGACATGGGACACACTCACAAAGTGCTTTGTACGGTAAGACGATTAAAAAATTCGTACTTAATCTTCCACACACTTTTCGACTTTTGGCGCGCGTCTGTGTGTGTGGTCTTAATTAATTAGAGCAAAGCAGATATTTCGCTAAATGAAGATCTGACTTCTACTGGAGAAACAAAAATAACAAAGTGACAATAATAATATTCCAGCTACCCGATGACCTGCCATTTGAGAAATTGCTGATAGAAGCCGCGAAGCTTTATCGCGAGTTCCCGCCCGACTCGATAAGCAACGACGTTCGCGAATTCGATCATAAACGTCGCTGCAAAGAGCAGGAGTGGAAGGCAAAGGCAGAAGCGATGCGAAAGGAGCGCGAGCGTCTTCGGCAGTTAAAAGTTGCGATACCTCGTCAGCCGATAATACCGTACCCGCGTCTCAGGAGTTACAGAACCATCACCGTCGTCACGATCCTCGCGATCGGTATCTACGCCTTTCTCAAAACTGGCACGGGACTCAACTGACACTAACTCAAACTTGCCTTATTTGAAGGTAGATCTTTTTCTACGACAACTTTTCTAAGATCCGGGGCCCCTAAACGTTCCTCCCAAAGATTTACTGTTACGTCAAATATACGTAAGGCATCGCGAGGCGGAAGGTCGAGCCGAATAGACTTCCATCGCGATACTTATGGGCAAGTGCGTTTTTTAATTTATCCTTATTTTTATGAAATTTGCTATCATTCCTGTGCTGCCTTCGCGCTTCGTACCGTTGGGGCCGCTCGGACGATCCGGAACGCACGTAAAGGCAGCCCAACGTAAGGAAACGAAAACTATATCGATGCAGCTGAAGATGTCACTTTCGCTATTTTCAATACGCATTTTTCGTTTATATTGATTCTATATTAGATGTATTAGCAAATATTTTGTAGAACCTGTTTTAATTTTACGTACAGCCAATTAGTACATTTTTTTATGAAATTATAATCAAATTTAAAGAAAAATGTGTTTGTTGGTAGTGAAAGGAGCTCATCTTTGAGTAGCGTCATGCGAAAGTCCCGTCTTGTGATCGATTTAACTTTTTTTATTGAAAAAAATGTATTGAAATATTAGCAATTTTTACGAATCTATATAAAACATTATGAACAAATAACTTTGTTTATATTGAAATTGAAAAATTTCGCAAAGCATTTTGTCAAACCTTCGCATACCATACGAAAAATGTTAGTCATATTGAAGTGCAATATAAAAAAAGTTTAATCGAAAATCGGCTTTTCGCGTCGTCTCGAAATCGCGTATGCGATAACGAAAGGAAATCACAAGAGTGTTCGATGGTTTCGATGTAATCGTAAAAAAAATTATTGTCGATAGAAAAACGGCGTGGGCAAGAAAAGTGCTCGTGTGTGAATAGTGTAGATGTGTATCTATGTTCTGCATGTAGAAAAATGAGGAATATTGTATATGAGTATTGTACGTATTTATTTAAAGCAAGCGATGGATATATATATAGAGAAAAAAAGAGATATTATATGGTAGAAGCCATGATTAATAAAAATATTAATTTTTCGAAAGTGTATTTTCTTCGGGAAATGGGAAGGGTAATGTGATATTATTTTCAACCATCGTGAACTCCAAAAATCTTGGAATATCCTTTTAATATTAATATCACAATTCGCAGGTTTTAATATCCATTCAGAGAGCATCTTTGTCAAATATTCATCCTGCAATTTTTAGCCGCGACGTAAGAGTAAAATAATTAACGGAGACTCATACGGCTTATTTACCTATAATAATAACCTACATTTAACGTATTATAACAAATAAGTGATGCATTTCGGGCCTACGACGATTTAAACATTTAAACACATAAAATACTCGACATTGAAAAACTACACTAATTTCATTTCTTGCAGTATTTTGGTACAAAAAAGGATTCATCTGCTACTGTAGATGTTAAAATATATCGAGGTGGATTCATTGAAGATCTCACGTCGGCGCAAAGTGCTCCACACAATTCATTCTCCAATTGCTTTCGTAGTTCATTCTTCTAAAATACGCGTTAAGTTAACTTTTCAAAAATATACTGTAGACATTATGTACACTGGAAGAATGCGAGTCACTCCCATTCAATGAGATTCGAAAGTGAGTGAATTGAAGTACAGCTGTTCCGTCGATTTCAAACAGTGAAAAGAACGTAACTAGTTTTAAATCATAACAAAATATTAAAAACAGACTAACAAGTGCTAAAAGTATTATCCTGTTAATTCTTTCTATATTAGTATCTAAATTGAGCGTTTAAAGATGAGTGTCGGGACACTTCGACATGGCCAAGTAATATTCGGATTCTATTTTGTGGCAAGAAAATATTTGGTCCTACGTATTAAATAACTATGCAACCCTGCTATCGTTTATGGTACTAAAAACAGACTGAAATTTCATTTTCTTATGTCAAGTCCTTCATTACGAAGGTACTTTTAGCACCGTTCTTATGTAATCGAGTACGGTGCTGTTTCTCAGAATCTCCATGTGATTGACGCCTGCTATGGGCTGATGATATATTCTCTGCTTTTGCTTGCCCTGCCAGTGAAGACAGCCCTCCAAGCTTCTCAAGTTGACGGTGCCGTCGCCGTCGCCGGGTATCAGTTGCGGGTAGCCGTCTATCGCTATGCCCGGCTTGTAATACAGCCTGTTTGTACAATATCGCCGTTAGTATTATCGCAACCGCTGGTACGAGCAATCACTGTTGTGTCTTTGAGCTTTGTAGTCTACCTCTCAACGGTGGGAACTTGCACGCCATGCAAACAGTGGACCTCGACGCCCGGAGCTGTGAAATCCAACTGGTATTTTTCGGTGTCTTTTCGGAATTCCCAACCGTTCGGAACGTTTATATCTCTGAAGAATAAATAACGGTAATATGCAAAAAAACATGTAAAAATTACGAGAAACGCGTAGGAAAAACAAAAAATACTTTTTCCGCGAATAATGTGTAAAAACTGATTGATTCATAGAGTGCGGACTTACGTGAAGAAATCCTGCAGATCGTTGAGAGTATAATTTTTATCCTGCGTCTGTACCAAAATTTCGTTTTCTTTCCAGAATAATTTCGAAGGTACCAGCCAAC
The DNA here is from genome assembly GCA_964034905.1 of Itoplectis maculator. Lineage (NCBI taxonomy): Eukaryota > Metazoa > Arthropoda > Insecta > Hymenoptera > Ichneumonidae > Itoplectis > Itoplectis maculator. Next base: position 2,595,738 of record OZ035870.1, read on the forward strand.
CGAGACTGGGACACGTGATTTGTTGATCCTTCAGGATACTTTCGCGCAGCACGTAAGCACCAAGATCGTCGCCTTTAGAAATAAAAAAAAAAACAAAATTAATAAAAATAAATCATAATTTATCGGAGAAATGATAGTTATTGTGTTATGATCGTTCACCTATGGCGAAAACTTTGAGGGCTTTGACCGAGCCGCCCCAGACAGCTCCGAGCGTTATCAGCGAGCTGATATACTGGTTCTTCCACTTTTGACTCTGCCGCTGGAGAAAAACCATCGACATAGGTCCACCCATGCTGTGAGCAATAAGCGTCACAGGCTCGGCGCCGTTTATTATGTACGTTTCTTCCACGAGTTCCTTCAGCTTGACGAAGTACTGCTCGTTTTCATCTGGAAATTAAGATCTGTAGCTGTGTGAAATTGAAACATAGGCGGCTTGAAAATTACCACATCAAAATTCAGCCTTTTTCTTTACTTTTTTTTGTTCATTTTTTACCCTTACGTCTCGGTTAGAAAAAAAAATGTTTATGAATAATTTGTCGTACTCGGTGCTTTCCGGAAGTCATAGGGAGCCCCGCGAAGCGAGAGATTCCTGATATAGCCCAAATCCGTGACGAGCATGTTGCCGATGTCCTTAAAGTAAGATCCGGGCGACGCTTTGCTGGGATCCAAATACTCAACGCCATACGGATCGCCCCATCCCGGCACGCGGATATCGACTCCGTCGGTATTTTTCGTCGTTCGCGTGACGTTGTCATAATCGAGTTTCATGTTGTCGATCTGTGTAAGGGGATATCACGTGACGTTGTTATCGATAGTACGTACAATGACAGGCAACAATAATCCTGCGCGTGTCGCAGTCGTAAATATTTGTCGTGTTTGTGTACTGACCCAACAGTCGATTATCACAGGTACGAGGAGTTCCAGGTTCAGCCAGATGTTAAAATATCCGGACGACGTTTTCTCGCAGAGATAATGCACCGCCGATTTTTTGTTGAGTTTCGCTTCGATTTGACTACCGCCATCGCCGGGTACTAGAAATATGTTCGAGTTATACTGTATCTAATTATAGAATAGTTATTATATCGAGATGTAATTATAGAATAGAACTGCGTACATTTTTACCATAAATAATGTTATATTCGTTACTTTTTTTTTAAATCTCTTATCGCTATAAAACGTATACATTTTTTTTCAATAACAATCTAAGGTTTGTCCACGTAAATTCGCTTCAATCAATGGTACAAAAAGAAATTTTCTGCGAATGTTTTTGAATTTCTAAAATATAAAAAAAACGGTTTTAAAAATCGAAGTATTTATATTTATAATTCGATTGCGACAATAACAAAGCTGGTTACATCAATTCCGAGTAACCAGATCGAACCGGACGCGACGTTTTCTCGAACAAACAAAGAGACGCGCGTCGCCCGGGCAATTTGTTATCGACGAAAAGCGACGTAGAAAAACGAGAGAGTAAGTACTCACTGAAAATCACGGGTGACTTTTGCTTTCCCTTGAAGCGCCAGGCGGCGACCGAGCTCGCGGAGCAAAACAAGATAAAGCAGGACAGCAGAGTGAGTCGCATAGTCGCGCGCGCGTCCGCAGTGACAATAATTGACTCGCACGGCAATTGGGTCTCCGATCGATCGGTATTATCGTAGGCTTCGAGGGTCTCCTCGCGTCGTCGACCGTTCGCAATTGGATTAGAGCCGCGACTGTCCGACGAAAAAGCTACGCGCGTTAATAAAACGATAAAAAAAAACACACAGCGAGAGTGGACCGTGACAATCGCGAAGCGTCGCAACGATCAATCGCGCGTTGTTGTCGCTCGTCTCATCCACCCCACTGACTGCTCTGTCTAATACTACTCTGCCTCCTCCTGTCATCGACCACATGCTAAGTAAACGTCAGCTGATGACGCAGTCGCGTCGGTGGTGGTGACTATAAAAGGCTCGGCGGTCGCGCTGATTGGCTCAAACCCGAGCGTCGCCCAGCTGTGGCCAATCAGCGCGGCCGACTCTGCGCCATGGTAGTCGTCGTGCGACTGCACAGACGAAGTGGCCTTCCGAGCAGCAGCAGCGAGAGGGACGAAAAATAAGCATCAGCTGCGGCGCGAGCCTCGTAATCGACAGATCGCCGAGCTGACCAATCGCGGCGCGAGAACCGCGACGCTGAATTCCTTGAATGAGCAAACAACTGTTTTCCACGAGGAAGCGTAGGCAATGTGCGTCGTTATCGCATCTGATAATTCTACGCGGTTAGCGTTATCGCGTTGCTTTTCTACTATGTGAAACGCGTCACGGGAGCAAACAAAATAAGTTTCGACGCTGTTTTCCGCTTTCTTGTCGTCATTGATGACACAATTGTTTGCTATTTGCTGTGTTTGCGTGGATTGGAATAGATATATTCATCTCGGGACATATTTATAGAATAGAATTTATTTCCACCGTACGGCGATTTCGTTTTTTACAAAACCCATCCTGAAACTCGAATACAACCGTAATATCTTGTTTAAGTCTGGATCACAGGCTCTTTGTATTTTAGGGACATATTTATAATATAATATGTATCCCTCTGATTTTCAAGTATCGTATATGAACCTCATCGCAATCGAGGAAGGACACTTTTGGGAATATGTTTCCTTGCCGTTGGTTTTTCCGTCTGTTAAATCAATCGACGGTGCCGTTCGCCGCCCGACACGGCGAGTCGACTGATCAGTGGCGAAACGTATGACGCGCGGGGTGCGCGGATCCCAGCGAGAGAAGCTCGCGACGCACACGGGGAACGCGAGCGTTTGAAATCTCGCATGCGCGCCTGAACCGCCGCAGCAATCCGTGATCCTCGCTCGCAGCGAGACTCCCGGGGACAGACGAGTCGCGGTCGCTCGACTGTGAACTTCGAAAAACGTGTTGATAGTTGATATATACCGTGTGTGTGTGTCTCTGTGTCGCCACGCATTTCGCGCTTTCGCGGCTTCAACGCTAAGAGTCAACGAGCGAAAAAGAGACGAGAAATGGCGGACATAAAGCAGGAACACAAACCCGAGGACGCGGAGAATTACGCGATGGCGAATAACACGGACCCGAAGAACATGCAGGAGCTCACGCAATTCGTAAGCATCGCAGATACCGCAGGAATTTGAGTGCTTGAACTCTTCTGTGCGAGACCGCCAAGAACTCCCTCGCGTTTCGAATCTAATGCTTGTTTTCGTGTTCTTTTTTTTGTTCCCTCGACGACAGGTGCAGACTCTGTTGCAGGGGATGCAGGACAAGTTTCAGTCGATGTCCGACCAGATCATCGGAAGAAATATCCTTTTCTAACGCTCGCTCGTCGCTATAGTTATCGGTGTCGCGGTCGACGGGTTCATAACCTAGAAATTTCGCTGTCATCGGGACGGATGCGCAGACGGCGCGAATGGGACGCTCGCGCCGCGCAGCGGGCGCGCCGGGTCCATTCGCAGGGGTCGCAGATGGGCACTTCCGCTACTTTGAAAAACGCATTCGGCGTTTCTGTGACCGAAAATTGATTTCTTTTTGTTTTTTATTCTATAAATTGTATAACACTGGTTACAACGCTTTTTTAGTTGATTTTGAAAAAAAAAAATTTTTGGCCGAACAGTTTGTCAGAAATCGTAGATCTGGCCGCCGGGCCGAAAACCGTCCAAATCGGGGTCACGAAATTTATTTTTTCAAAATATCGACTTTTAACCTACACCATCGTTCTCAAGTCGCATATTCTACCCCTGAAAACTCTGGTTACAACGCTTTTTTAGTTGATTTTGAAAAAAAAAATTTTTGGCCGAACAGTTTGTCAGAAATCGTAGATCTGGCCGCCGGGCCGAAAACCGTCCAAATCGGGGTCACGAAATTTATTTTTTCAAAATATCGACTTTTAACCTACACCATCGTTCTCAAGTCGCATATTCTACCCCTGAAAACTCTGGTTACAACGCTTTTTTAGTTGATTTTGAAAAAAAAAATTTTTGGCCGAACAGTTTGTCAGAAATCGTCGATCTGGCCGCCGGGCCGAAAAACGCCCAAATCGGGGTCACGAAATTTATTTCTTCAAAATATCGACTTCTAACTTATGTTAATTATATACTAAATTTACTCGATTTAGGAAACAATTTTTCGGACCACTTTGCGTAATCCTTAGCGAGAAATACTAGACGAAATGGGCAACAGGATAGACGATCTCGAGAAGAACATCGCCGACCTCATGACCCAAGCCGGCGTCGAGGGAACCGACAAATAGGACGAAACCGGCCGAACGCACTGCACAAGAGACTAATCAACACGACGATAACGAAAGCAATGATTCATCGAATTGCGATTTATTGTCCTCCCGCGTACACCTAATCGAGTATCGAATATATCAGAACGCATCCTAAGAGTAATAAACAAAACTTTTTTTTTTCTACGCGCTTTGTCTCAATTTATCAATTTATTAACTTATGTACATCTCGCGACGAGTGTAATGAGCGTGGAAAAGTTAGCCGTAGGATACGCTGTGGATTACGGAGGACGTGAGGGACTTTTGGTAGCTGGGTATCGTCGGCACCGTTCGAACATTCGCGCGACTCGGCCTTTGGCGACAATTCTTTCCCCTCGCCACCTTTTTCTGCAATAAACATCAACGGAAGTTGCGGTACATTTACGACGGGTTGTAAAATCGTTTGTATTATTTTCACGAGGACTCGAATGATTTCACATGGACTCTGTGCCTCACTGATTTGCCCCGGGGCGTCTCGGGCTCGGATTCCTCCGAGCTCCTGTCGTACTCCTCGACCTGAAGGGAATCGGACGAATTCGTGAAATTGGCCTTCAGCGAGTTCTGTAAGAATAATTCGAGCGAAAATGTATTATTCTTCGAGTTGCACAGTCAAGATGTTTTTTTTTTTCGAATTATCCGTCTCACCAGTGAAGCGGTGGGCCGACGCGGCGGCTTCTTCAGCGTCATGGGCGAGTTTATTATACGATTGGCGAGACTGGTGAGCGAGTGGGACTGTCTAAATGAATTTCTCCTCACCGTCTCGAGTCTGGCGACGGAATCGGGAGCGTGCATGACTTCTCGAAATTCCTGTGAAATTATTTGACAATTTTCAGTTTAAACTAAGCCAAGATTTCTCTATTTTTTTTTTTTTTTTTTTTTTCTTCTAGTTTCTTAATCCTAAGATGTTACATTGATTGTATACACAATTACCCCGTCCATATCTCCTCTGGCTATTTGAAAGTCCTGTGCACCAGGGACGGCGGAATTATTTAATTAACACAACATTCGTTAATACAAATTACAAAAAAAAAATGAATACGAAAGAAATGTATCTCACCGCCAAGTCCTTGATCTCATCGATCTCGTCCACGTCCTGATAAGCCTTGGTCAGTAGTTCGATCGCTTTCGTATGAACGCACAGCTCGATCTTCACGAAATCCAGAAGCACCGTCTTCAGGTCACGAAGCTTTCGCGCTTCGAACGCATCGATTTCATCCTCGAGCTCTTTCACGAGTCTCGTGACCTCGCCGGTCGCTCTCATCAGATCGGACTCGGCCTTCGACTGAAAAACGTGCTAAGGAAAATGCGGCGAGAAACATAATTCCGAATAATTCAATTTCCTAATAAAAATGCGCTGATAAGTTTATAAATGAGGATACGATTTTTTGACGATCCCGAGGATTCTTATCTCGATTCTTGTACAATTCCCTCTTCTTAGTGATTTCCTCGTTGCGCGCGTTGAACGTTTCCACGACGTTTTTCCGCACATTTTTGCAAATAAATTCGTACTCCAAAAGTGGACAAACGACTTTGGCGTTCAGTCTGTGAATCTCCGAGTCGCGATAGTCACCGATAGCTGACAGAGTCCCGGCAAAATTAGCGATACCCTCGCTCGTCGATCGGTTTATGCTTTCCGATTCCGCGTACGTCTGTAGCGCCTTCGACACTTCGTCATTTTTGTCCCGAAGTCTGTAAACAGTGAACAAATACTTTTACCCCGAATCGCGGTTGGATCACCACTTTATTTTTTCTTTTAATTCGGTGGCTCGCGGTACCAGCGACGGAGGAACGATCAATAATTAGAGAAGCGTGCAGGACGATCGACCGCTCAAACACACAACCTGTATTACGTAACGGGTCACGAACCTCGCGGCTTTCCTGGTGAACTGCGCGAAGATCGCGCTCAACTCGGCGAAATGTTTCTCCACTCCTCCGATCCTGTCCAGAATGAATTTGCCCTCTTCCTCGCTGCGTTCAGATCATCAAATGAATGACACGATTTCTCTCTCATCACTTCAGTTAAAAAAATAAGTAACGCACAATAAAAATAAAAAACAACGAAAACTTACTGCACATTGTTTTGCGATTTGGCGCGAAACATTTCACTCCGGTTGCTCGGATAGCACTGGATTTTTCACGAATTTTACGTACTTTTATTTTTCCGCTTTAGCACGAAACGTCAGCTCGCGTGCCCGCTCGTTTTGTTATTAGTCCGCCGAGGAGAACAGTTGCCTGCCGGCAGGTGGTGACTCGTCCAGGTGTGTCCTATAGTTCGTTTGAGTTAACTACACATCCTTCGCTCTACACCGTAACGCTTGATTTCTGCTTTGCCTTTTATGGTACTTCGAATAATTAAAAAAAATTACAATTTCATAATTATTGAACTTGAAAATTAAAATTAATTTCTTATGCGATGATAGCCAATAAAAGATAACGACGGCAACTAATGTTTACTGCTAGTTAACTATCACAATTTAGCAGAAGTTTTTTAAGACAAATTGTTTATTTGAATAATTAGATAAACTTCGATATAGGATGTGAAATTAACGTAAAACTTAGTTTCGAAGTCCACCGAAGCAATACTTTGTTTATACCATAGATACAGATTATTTACAGTTATCTTGTCAGAAATTTAACAACTTATCGATACTGCGTCAATCGTCGTCTACGACTATCGCAAAGGAATGACCGGCACCGCTTCCCACGAGAATTCCTCGCGCGCCACGCGAAAGTTCCACCCTCGCCGGTGCCAGGACGTCCCTCGTGCTTCCGTTGCCACAGTTTCCGTGCTCGTTCCATCCCCACGACAAAATCGTGCCGTCCTCTGTAACGTTGATTAACATAATTACAGCTGTATAGACATTTGCCCTGAGACGTTTTTATAGCAATCAAATTTGTAATCGATTGAATTATATACCACAGGATAAAACCTGTGATATAAATTATCCTACCAGTGAGGGCGACGTTGTGTTCCGAACCGACGGACAATTGACAAATTTTCGGAGCAATTGACACGCGCCTCGGTTTCCAAGTTACATTTTTCTCCTCTTCCCGGTACCCCAATTGCCCGTACGTGTTTCTGCCCCACGAAAAAATTCTTCCCTCAACCGCGCAGCTCGTGTGAGTCCATCCCGCTCGTAATTCGCCAATTTCTCCCATTCCCGCGGTTTCCACTTCTATCGGAGTACCCATTTTCTTGAGCTTTCTGTTATCGATACCCAGCTGCCCGTGCTTGTTGTCGCCCCACGAATATATCTCATTCTTTCTCGTCACCGCTACCGTATGATTTTGTCCACAAGCCACCGCATCCATGTTTTCCAGGCCTGAAACTGTATTTTTTGAAGAATTAAGAATTAAAGAATTTTATAATAAAAATGAAAATTAATGAAATTAACAAATTAATTTGTACGATATTTTGTGCGACATTCTCCATTGCCAAAGGACAATAAAAGGTATACTATAATTACCTTGTGTAAAGGCGCTTAGACGAGATACAACGTTGCGATCGGAATCGAGGATACCCAATTGGCACTTGCTACCTGTTCCGGTCACGAGCACCTTGCCGCCCTCGGTGACGAGGGCCGAGTGCCGCAAGCCCATCGCGATCCCCTTAATCCCTTCGTCGAGGCCGATTATCTTATCGGGCTGACCGCCGACGTCGTCGTCGCTGCGTCGTTCGTTTCTTCCCAATTGTCCGTAACGATTGGAGCCCCAAACAAACACGTGGCCGTTTTCCGCGAGTGCCATCGAGCCGTCCCACCCGCAGGCGATGTCCTGCATTCGCTCGAGACTGTCTATTCGCTGAAAGTTGAGAACGACTTCGGTTTCACCGGCGTCCGAGCGACCCGTTTGACCCTTGTCGCTCCAGCCGCAGGAATACACCCGACCGCGTTTGTCCAGCATCAGCGTGTGTCCTGCACCACCGACGATTTTCACTATATCATCGGGATCGAGCTCGATCGACGAGAGATCCACCTCTCGGGGCAACGTCGACTGCTCCGATTGGAATCCCAGTCCCAGTTGTCCGTGGGAATTGGCACCCTGATTAAAAAAGCGAAATTGAAAATTATTATCATCATCATTATGATTATTATTGTTATTATTGTTGTTATTATTGTTGTTGTTATTGTTATTGACATTATTACTAAACATAGATGCGAAATTTGGCAGTTTGTCAAAAAAAAAATCGTTTTTCGCGTTTTTCTCATCGAATTTTCGATTTTTCGGGCAAACACCTGTCGTTTTTGGAATCAGCGGGAAATTTGCCATCGGATAGGGTTTTTAAACTTGGCGAAATAGAAAATTTTTTTTTCCCGATTTTTTCGATAAAAACGCAAGGGGTACCCCTTCTAAAAATTTGCGATTTTTGAGGGTCAACTTTAAAAATCTGCAAAAAATCGAAAAATCGAGATATCGCGTTCTGCCTGCCGTCATTCTCTTCGTTGAAGAGTCTTCTTTCGAATGCAAAAAGAAAATCCCGATTATATCGATCCAAAGAAAAATTGCGCCGATTTTAGTAAAGTGCAAAAATTGAGAAAAAGTGAAAAATCGTTTTTCGGGTTTTTCTCCACAAATTTTTTATTTTTCGGGCAAAAACCGGTCATATTTGGAATCAGCGGGAAATTTCACATCGGATAGGGTTTTAAAACTTCGTAAAATCGAACTTTTTTTTTCGCCGAAAATGGCAAGGTTCTTCCCTACGCTGGGTAACCTTCGTCATTGTTTCTCGTTTTAGTAAAGATTGGAAGCTTCGAATTTGCGTTTCGAACGATTCGTCCGCGAAACGAGAGGTGCGCAACGATCGTCGCATGTGTTTTCAGCCTCCTCGTTTGCGCTCTCTCTGTCTCCGCATCGTGGCCCAACGACCAGCACCGTCGATCAGACGACACTGGGACCACGCACGTTTGCGTCATGCACTGCGGTGTAACATCAATAATCTAGTACTAAGAAAAAACCACGTTAAACTTACCCACGCGTACAAACGACACTTCGACATATCGGAGAACCAACAGCGCCGAGTGGACAGTTGTCGCTCAATCAATCGACTTTGGCATGTTTTTTCGTTCGCTCTCGAAGCGCGCGGACCTCGTCATTCGAATAAACACGCGTTTTCAGCACGAACTACGAAAACTCCGGTAAAAAGTTGTGGAGAAAAATATTCGCAGCGCGAGTTGACGATGTTGCAGATGGCGCTGGAGCGATCGACCGACGACGCTGCTTTTGCCGCGAATGACGTTCGCCGGGCTGAACAATAATAACTAATTTTGCGTTGTTATTTACTGTCACATTCGTGTCAAAAGTCCGGTTCGATCGTATAACGCACGTTGTAAAGTTAGTGTCAATTGCTCTAACGATGGAGGAGTCTGTGATAAAGTTCGATATCAAAGAGGTTAAGACTGATATTTTGCGGGCGATCAACGAGTGTTCGCAGCGAGGATTGATGCACACTACGAAATGGTGCGTTTTTCTAACGATCTGACGTGAATAAAAACAATAAACTCGATCATTTTTATTTTTAATAAATAAACCACTGTTCTCTGCTTTTGTAACGGAAGAAACGCAATATAACGTCGACTATTCGAATTGCAGGCTCGCAGAGTTGAATTATTCACTGAAGGACGTGAAGCTGGATCTCCACGACATGACTCAAAATGCAGCATTGATAGATTCCAACGAGGACGACGACATGTACATTCTGGCTAAAAGTTACTTTGATCTAAAGGAGTACGACAGAGCCGCGTATTTCATTCAAGATTGCAAAACTCCGAAGGCTCGTTTTCTCTGTCTCTACTCTCGCTACTTGTCCGGCGAGAAGAAGAAGATGGACGACATGACGGACGTACCGCCGGATCCTCTCAAGAACGGCAATCTGAAGCTGCTATGTTCCGACTTGAGAAAGGAACATTTGGCGGGCAATTTGGATGGTTTCAGTCTTTATCTCTTTGGCGTGACGCTGAAGAAATTGAAGCTGACGCGCGAAGCGATAGATGTGCTGGTCGAGTCGACGCACAAGCAGCCGATGCACTGGGGAACTTGGCTGGAATTGGCAGCTCTGATAACGGAGAGGGAGAAGCTGGAGAGTCTGACGCTGCCCAATCACTGGATGAAGTATTTCTTCAAGGCTCATATATACCTCGAGCTGCAGCTTCTCGACGAAGGTCTGGCGCTCTACTGCGAGTTGCAGTCCATGGGTTTCGAAAAGAATGGCTATGTACTCGCGCAAACAGCTATCGCTGTGCACTACAGGCGAGACGTCGACAATGCGATCGAAACATTCCAGCGGATCATCAAGAACGATCCCTACTGCTTGGACAACATGGACACGTACTCCAATCTGCTCTATGTGAAGGAGCTGAAGGTCGAGCTAGCTTACTTGGCTCACAGAGCCACGGAGATCGACAAGTATCGACTCGAGACTTGCTGCATAGTCGGTAAATACAGCGACGGATTTTCATCGTCGTCCGTAATCCTCGTGTCCGCAGCAGACCGATGATTCGTCATTAATTTGCAGGGAATTATTACAGCCTGAGAGCCGATCATCAGAAGGCGGTGATGTATTTCCACAGGGCGCTGAAGCTCAATCCGCAATACTTGTCGGCGTGGACGTTGCTCGGTCACGAATTTATGGAGATGAAGAACACGAACGGTGCCATTCACAGTTATCGCCAGGCCATAGGTAAGATTTTTCTCCCGCTGTAAAATCGGTGCCTCGCATTGGTGCGTCATTTTTACGACTCTCTTCCTGTCCGCAGAGGTCAATCGAAGGGATTACCGAGCATGGTACGGCCTCGGTCAGACCTACGAGATACTTAAGATGCCTTTTTACGCACTCTACTATTACAAGCAAGCGCAGTTGCTCAGGCCCCACGACAGTAGAATGCTTCTCGCTCTCGGCGAGGCTTACGAGAAGCAGGACAAAATTCAGGACGCACTGAAATGTTACTACAAAGCCTGCAACGTCGGCGATATCGAAGGGATGGCTTTAATAAAGTTGGCCACGTAAGAATGTTAAACTCAGTCAAAGCACTTAAAAATACCGTGATTTTTTTCGCGTGCTCAAAAAGAAGTCGAGATTATACGAAACAGATGCTATTCTTTTTTCCTTTTTTTATTCTCTTTTCCTTTTTGCAGTTTGTACGAAAATTTGAATGAGGCCGATCACGCCGCAGCCGCGTACACGGATTTCGTGATGGACGAGTTCCGAAACGCCGATAGAACGGAACTGAGTCATGCGTACAAATTTTTGACGAGTTACCATCTGAGAAGAGATCAGCTCGATCAGGCGAATCACTACGCGCAAAAGTGTTTGCAGTTCGACGAGACGAAGGAAGAGGCGAAGGCGCTTTTGCGAACGATAGCGCAGAAGAGAGTCAAAGTCGAGGAAAATCCGATGGTGGTGAGTTTTTAATCGAAGCCACGACCGTCCCTTTGAACTTTTTCATCCGCTGTATTCGGATTTTCGTGATAACCATTCGCATGCTATTCTTCGTTGCAGATCGAAGACATGAACGAGACTGATCCTGTGGCCGAAAGGAGCATCCGGAATGACGCCACACCGGGCAGCCAACTATCGCCTATGAATCTCTCCTTCACTCCGACGCAGTGACGACCAGTGTAATTAAAAACGAATTCCCGATTAACCGCGCGTGCGTATATATAGTGTACATAAAGCTCGTCTATACTAAACACATCAATAAACATTTCTAAGAAACAATCGCAATGACTCTTTTTTTCGCTAATTTCCTTCTTAGTTTATTTTTGCAGTTACGCTCGTTGCATCCAACGAACATAAACACGACCACTACGCCGGTGAAAAATAATGATAATAATCGGGCTGACGAGCGTCGTCGGCGAAACAATTGCCATCGGCTTTCGGATCGCGTGCGATTTATCGTGATTTGACAAACGGCTCGCGGATTGATCCTCTTCGGCGGAGAGAGAATCGTCGGTGTTGTTTAACGACTCATGGATAATAAGACCTGGGTAAATATGCAAATTGATGACTCAATCGACGCGAAAAGTCGTCTTCTCGTTTTTATCGTCAATTCTCTAATTTCGTCGCTCTTTCGAAATCGCCGAGCGCGACACGTCAAACTCCACCCTTACGGCGTGCGGGTCTTTTATTCTTTTGTTCTTACGAGGGAGGAGAATTTGCAAAAACACACGGAATATAATTCTTCCTCGGAAGCGAGTAAGCTCTTCGTCTTTCGCGCCTCGGTTTGCTCGCGTACTAATTGCTTTATTGCATGAGCTTCGCTTCCGCCACCGATCCTGCGATCGCAAGCTTGCAATCGTTCTTCAGCGCTCGCGCGCTCAGAAACCAAGAGCTAACGCTCTGTCCTCTTTCCAATCGGTAACCCGTTATGCGCAGGTAGCGAATATTGTCTTCTTGACGTGGGCAGCCCGAAGACCCGGGATTCATTGAGACCCTGTGAATAGGGCCGGTGCGGGGGGCTTTAATCCGGCTCAATGAATATATTGCTTTCATACCTCAATTGTTCTTTTTTTATAAAATTTTTACAACAATTAACACCCTTTCGTTTGGTGATTTTTTCGCATGCAAATATAATACATTCGCTTTTGCAGTCCACGCAGCAACGGAGCAAGCCGGGCTCGTCGGCGACCGGCGGAGACCTTCAGGCTCTTCAGCATCAGCAGTTGTCGAGCAACGCGACCGGAAACATCTACGCCGGTAGCATCTCGGCGTTATCCAATCAAACCGCGACCCACTGGCAGCGAGTGGCCTGTTGCGGCTCGTTGAACGGATCCGCGAGCGGACAGAGTCAACTTCTGTCTCATCAGCAACAGCAGCCGCAACAGAATCAACTTCAGCAACAGCGTCAAACGACTCAACTGCGATATTTTCGGGTACCTGCACCACTCTCTCGACGCTCGCCCGACTCGGGCATTTAAATGACGCACTGTAAAATTCCGGCAAACTCGGAAAATCGCTCGACGAGGATTTAAAGTCCCGTCGACGAGTCTTCCGAGTTTGCTCACGACAGCCAATGTGAGGCTCGCGCAGGTATCGTTGACCGTTTTTGCGAAAGCCGAAGCGACCGAGCGCCGTTCGCGAGATGCCGTTGTGGGTTTTCCAGGGACCACCGAGGGTAAAGAGACGTGCAAGTACGCTATTGCCGCGCGTCCCGTCGTAAAGTCGGTGGGCTTCGATGACAATGAGTAACTAGTGAAAGTAGCTCGCGTAAATGTGCCAATGGGGCTTTTGTAGGGCCAAAGGGATTACAGGGAGGCGGTCCCACCCCGACCGGGGGTGCATCTTCGGGAGGCGGGGAACTCCCCTCTTCGCTTCCCTCGCGACTGGTTTGGCAAATTATGTGACGAAATCCTCGCTAATGTTAATGTTGCAATACATTAAAAAAAATATTTCCCTTGATGAGCGCATTATCAAGATAAGAAACATCTAAACTTTCAATCGTATCACAATTACAGGTGGAAAAATCATCGAATCCGAAGTACTCGAGTCCGGTGCCGCTGCCGAGCGGCTCAGGAGGCGTCCAGCAGCAACAGCAACATTTGGCTCAGCACTACGCGTTGCTTGCAGCCCCGTCGCCGTTATCCCCGTCGACGGTATCAGCGCCGAGCAACTCGATAATACTGGAGAGATCGGGCCAGCACCACTGCGAGACACAATCGTACAGTGGCTGTTACTACAGTCCGTGTCAATCCGGAACGATCGCTCAATCCCTGACCCTGAAGCCCGCGGAAGACGGACACATTGATCATCATCTTCATCATCATTATTATCACCATCATCATCCAAGCAGTCGGAATAATCGTCAACCCGATCAGAATAATGAGCAACAAACTTCGCAAAGTCTGTCGGCACTGAGTCCGGCTTACCAGCCGAGATATCGGATCGTCGCGAACGGCCACTTCGCGATACCTGCGACCGGCAAAGTGTCACTGACCACCACGTGCTTCGCCCTAACGAGCACCAACGCCACCAGCCTCGAAGCGTCCGTGTACGCGTCCACGTCGTCGTCGTCGTCGTCGTCGTCCCTGGTCGACCAGGTGTCTTCGCAACCCGAGATCATCCCCGCCTGTCGGACACCAACCCTGCCACGATTCGTCAACGCCTTCGAGGCCGTCCCCGATATGCTGCGCGACGTTCGACCGGGGAGCCCACCGATCGCCCCCAGATCGAGGCTCGCACCCTTCACGGTCGGTCAGCCTGAATTTTCCTATCACGCCGGCAAACCTCAGTCGTCCGTCAGCCACGAAACAACGACAGTCGTGAGCGACAAGAATTGGCCCGAACTCTCGCTGAAGAGTCATCGACCCGTCGCGCCGACCTCGGACCACCTCGATTATTCTGCTGCAATCGCATCGCCGGATAAAGCGGAAAAGCGGAAAACAGTTTGGAAGAAAATCGCACCGGCGGCGGAGCCTTCGAGGGAAAAATCTCTTCAGTCATCGGCTCGAAGGTCGCCGAAGCGACAGACGACTCCGTCGGAACGGAAAACGTACGCGGCCGCTGTGCAAGTGACGGGAAGCCAGGATATCCGTGAGAGAAGCCGCAGGACAACGATGAGCGAACTGACGTCAACGAGACTGAGAATCCAGGAGGCTCGACGTGCGAGCAACGTAGCTCGCGCCGCGCCCTTTCACACGTCCACGCCGAACAAGACGGAGGCTCGAATGACGAAGAAACGCGAGTACGACTCGTGCGAGGAGGACACCGAGTATTATTCTTCAACGTCCACTGTGTCCAGCGGCACGAACGACACTCTGTCACGTACCCCGGAGGGCTTCTCGTCGCCCGAGGGTGGAACTCTGACGAACTGGAGGGGAAGCTCGTCGTCGTCGTCGCTGCTGCAGGAGCTGGACGAGGATAAGGAGTCGTCGTCGTTCGAGGCCGACGGACGCGCGTCGAGAGTTCCGTCCAGGAAGCGACTCTGCAAGATGGCCGAGTCCTTCTGCTTCGGGCAACTGGAGAACGAGGCGTTTTTTCGCGCCTTCGACGAGTACAATCGACGCCGACGACGAATGTCGTACACCCGAAGACTCGAGGAGGCTGAGACCGGCAATCCGAACGCGGCTATCACCGCTGTCGAGGGTCCGCTGACCTTGGACCGAAGGACGGAGGTCTATGGGAAGGAGGGCAACCCGATATTTCGTAATCTCGTCTACGCGGCGCTGCAGCAATCGGCGATGATTGCCGGTCAGGCAGATGGGAACGTGCGCATCAGAATGAACGGAGTTGAGGGCCAAGGGGCGTTCAAGGTGCTGCAGAAGCTGAGGGAGTGCGCCGACGGCACCGGCGCCCTCTACACGAATTCTTGGAGACCCGAGGAGCTTCACTTTCTGCGTCGCTGCTATCAGAACAAGAACGTTTGAAGATGACGTTTCATCTGTGTGTGTTTTTATTTCCCATGTAAATCGTACTATCGTAATCGGCCTTTCGTTCGCCACTTCGGTACCTCGTTCATCAAATGTAACAGTTGCCCAATAAACATAATGATTTTTTCTACCCAACATGCGTGTCTGCTTGATTTATTTGCGCGGCGAAGACCTTCAGCGGTGATGGACAATCGTAGGCTTGAAGAATTATTTCAATTACTTTCGATAAATCGCGACTTATCGTTGATAATGGAATAGTTTGATAATGGAAACATAATTTGATATGGTTGATAATGGAATTGATTTCAGGACCTATGCGTTATTATTAATTTGGGAAGTTGTCAGATTTCACGTCTCTCTTTCTTAATTGTCGAATCTCATTGTTGAGGATGTAATAAGCGCGATATAAATCTCTGCTTCCTGCAACGTCCACGACAGAGCGGAGCAATAAAAAAACATACCACTCTTCATCTCTTCAGTCTACGTTCCAGTAATGACTAATTCAATTCCGTTTTCGCGTAATAATAAATTTTTAAGCCGCATTATTTACTTTGAGTATTTTCGATTTTTAAAAATGACTCTATACTTCCGAAATTTTATTCGTCCCTCTATTTGTCGAATCTCTCTGTGCTATCTTAAATTGTATCTCGGCCAATTGAGGATTCGACTTTCTTCTTCATCGAGCGCTATAACTAGAGTTCATCGTCAACTGAATATTGCCGAATTACAACTTAAGTAATCAACATATATAAAATATGTATTATAGGGTGTAAGGATATAAAAGACTAGGAATCCAACGCAAGAAATTCGATCCGTTTTCAATTTATTGATATGTACAATCACTTTAAAAGTAACATTCTTAAAATTACGTATATACAGAACATCCACACGTACAATCTCGCAAAGTACACATATCACAGTGTCAGTCATCACAGAGTCGCGCGCGCCGCCAATCTGACTCGCTTCAGGCCAACTCCTGAACCATCAAGTTCGCCGGAACGGGAACGAGAACGTACGGCGAGCGGTGACCGCTGCTCTTTGCCTCGGTTGGCGGACTCATGAACTCCGGGTAATCGTAGTAGAGATGCCGAAGCGGCGACGGCGCTTTCGGATAATTCCCGGCGGTCCAGTTGACCGCGGTGCCGTCGGCCGGTACCGCCAGGGGAACATAGAAGCAACCGGGATTACCACAATGACACGAGGTCGCCGCCGGATGCTGCGGAGCCTCAGGAAATCCTGGCGGACCTCGACCTGCGACCCGAACGTCGCGTTTCGTTGACCGATCGACCGGACCGGCGACGGACATTCGCGGCGTTGGATCTCGATGACCTCCAACAGATCCGTCCAGACCGGAGATGTTGTTCCAATCGCCCAAGGTCACGCCTTCGACCTTGCAGTTCGTCTGCCGATCGACCGGATCGGCGTCGGTCGCTCGAGGAGCCGGAACCCGATGACCCTCGACGGATACGTCCACGCCGGAGATATTGCTCCAGTCATCCGTAGTCGCGCCGCTGACCTTCCCAACGACCCGGTCACCAGTCGTCGACCTCTCCGGCCCGAAATTCTCGGGCCGGACTCTCCAATCCCCTCGAGCGGACTCGTCTACCCGCGGACCAAGAGTGCGACTGAGCGTTGACCTCTCCAACCCGGAGATCTGTCTCCACTCGCCCAAGGGCGTGCCAAGGTCGCGCTCCGCGAATCCCTGATCCACGCTCGTTGCGGACACAGCGCCGGGTGACGCGACTCCGGATCGTCTGCAAGGTGGCGAACCGTCGTTGGTGTCCTCACTGTCGGCCCCGTAATCGAGATCCTGGTCCATCCACTCGACGACGCTGATGTTCTCGCGGATGGTCCGCGGGTTCGACGGCGAGCGAGTCGTCGACTCGTCTATTGGATTCATCTCGACGTCCTCGTCGGAATAAGCGCTGTCCGTCTGATGATTGGCCGTCTTCGACTCTCCGATGACCTTGGATAGATCGAAAGGTCGCTCTGAGCCACTTCGACTGCCCGAGCTGCTGACGCGGTTGCTCCGCTTCGCCTGAGCCTCCGAAAAACCGTCGTCCTGACCGTTCGTTCTCTTCCTCCTGATCGCGGCGTCGCTGATTTCTTCCCTGAAGCGCGAACCAGGTCGAACCGGTCCGAACGACGATCGATCGAAGAGCGGATTGTGTCTTCGTCTGGCGCGTCGACCGCAGTCGTCGTCGTCGTCGGACGACGAGGCGCAGGCTGCCGCTCGCCGGAAGACACTGGCGATCTCGCGGTCGACCGACGAATCCGAGTATTCCTGGTATAACGATCGACGATCTTCGGCGCTGGATGATGAAGAGCCTGGTCGCCTTTCGGTTGTGGTTAATTTCATGGCGCGAAGACTTCGGGACGGTGATTTCAGGATGGACTCCTCCGTGGCGACGTCCATTGGCTCCATCGGCCAAACGTCCATCGGCTCTTCGGTCGTCAGGAAGCTCCGGACGGAGTTGCCGGATACTTTTTCGAGGGTCGTGGAGCCGTCGAGGTCGACGGACATGTTCATCGAGGGCGACGAGACAGCGTTGCTCCACTGATCGTTCGACGAGTCGTCGTGGTCCTCGGCGGCCGTGACCATCTCGTCCGACGAGTAGTCCGTGTTTTCTTCGCACAGAATTCGCCTCGGTACCGAGGTCCTGCGATTCGCTGATGGTGAAGACGAAGACGAAGATGAAGAGGAAGCTGAGGAGGATGCTGAAGACCGGACGGACAAGGATTGGGCCGACGTGATTGGCTGGGCATCACGGGAAGACGACGAAGAAGTGGGAACGCGCGACGAGGGAGTCGCCGATGACCTTGAGGAAGTCGACGAAGACGAGGAGATTCCTGAAGACGATGCTGAAGACGATGGAGGTCTTGACGAAGCAGACGGCGTCGAGGTGGAATTTTGGCTTTTTGGTCGAGACGAGGACTCCTCGTCGGTTTTCAGGGTATCCGGGGCCGAAGTCTTCGGGTCTTTGACCTCTGTGGTCGCAGAGGTCGGCGAGCCCCAGACGCAGAGGTGGAAGAGATGCAGCGGCAGCATTATGTAACGGATTCCGTGCTGGAAGAGACCCATCGGTTTCGGGGACGCCGCGTTGGTCGCGGCTGACTCGGTTGGCCTTGGCAACGCGACTGCTTGCTCGGCTCTTGGTGCTGCGACTTCCGTCGATGTTGAGACGGGAGCATTCGATTGGGTCTTTGGTGGCAGTGGCGTCGGCGTTGGTGTTTCGCGTCTCGGGGGGACGTAACGATTGGCGATCGACGAGGACCGAAGCGCCTTGCGGATCGAGCTGAGAGCGTTCTGCGAAAAAAAAAAAAAAAAAAAAAAGTGTTAGTATGATAACAACACAAATGAATGAATAAATTAATAAAAAATACATTCAAAAAATAGAATTTACAGTTCTTCAATGAATAAATGAATAATAAATAAATGATATCCACAAGGGAATTTTTTTAGAAGCGAGTGCGGAAAAGAATCGAGACCCAAAATTTCCAGTTTTGTCAGATTTAGTTTTGGAAAATAGGTAAACGAATGAGTATTTATATAACACAATAAATAATATTTCAAATTCCACTTACGTCTTTGGGACTGTCCCTCTTGCGACAGCCGCTTCGGCTGCTGCTTCTGGTGCTGCATCTGCTAACCGATTTCCTGACGGCTCTGGGCATTATTGTTGGATTGATTTTACGAATTTACCGATTGGGGAAACGAGAATTTTCGACGAAAAATGAGAATCTCGAAAAAAAAAACACTTGTAAAATTATCGACGAAGGGGACAACGCGACGCGGAGGATTTTACGAAACCCGGGGACGCGGAAGGGACAACACGTTGGTCGTTGCTACGAATGATCGCTAATGAAGTGTTTACTCGGCGCGCTCGACCTTTTAAGGGTTCGAGGCGGGTGCGCCTCGATCACGTGGACGGGCCGCACGGGAGTTCCTCGCGCTCCGATTGGCCAATCGCGTTCGTTGGCCGCCAACCCCCCGTGCGGAATTTCGCAGTCGTGTTTTGTACCAAACCCCGAATGCGGGATTACTTGGATTCTTAAAATTGAAGTAAATAGAAATTTGACGCCTGAAAATGCAGAATTAATATTCTTTAGAACTTTTAATAGATCGATTGACTGATTTAAAACAGTTTGTATCCCCGAGGCCGGAACTATAATTTCTGCCAATCAGGCCCTGCGGCCAGATCTACGATTTCTGACAAACTGTTCGGCCAAAAAATTTTGTTTTCAAAATTGACTAAAAAAGAGTTGTAACCAGTGTTTTCAGGGGTAGAATATGCGACTTGAGAACGATGGTATAGGTTAAAAGTCGATATTTTGAAAAAATAAATTTCGTGACCCTGATTTAGGCGGTTTTCGGCCCGGCGGCCAGATCTACGATTTCTGACAAACTGTTCGGCCAAAAATTTTTTTTTTCAAAATCAACTAAAAAAGGGTTGTAACCAGTGTTTTCAGGGGTAGAATATGCGACTTGAGAACGATGGTATAGGTTAAAAGTCGATATTTTGAAAAAATAAATTTCGTGACCCCGATTTAGGCGGTTTTCGGCCCGGCGGCCAGATCTACGATTTCTGACAAACTGTTCGGCCAAAAAACTTTTTTTTCAAAATCAACTAAAAAAGGGTTGTAACCAGTGTTTTCAGGGGTAGAATATGCGACTTGAGAACGATGGTATAGGTTAAAAGTCGATATTTTGAAAAAATAGATTTCGTGACCCCGATTTAGGCGGTTTTCGGCCCGGCGGCCAGATCTACGATTTCTGACAAACTGTTCGGCCAAAAATTTTTTTTTTCAAAATCAACTAAAAAAGGGTTGTAACCAGTGTTTTCAGGGGTAGAATATGCGACTTGAGAACGATGGTATAGGTTAAAAGTCGATATTTTGAAAAAATAAATTTCGTGACCCCGATTTAGGCGGTTTTCGGCCCGGCGGCCAGATCTACGATTTCTGACAAACTGTTCGGCCAAAAAATTTTTTTTTCAAAATCAACTAAAAAAGGGTTGTAACCAGTGTTTTCAGGGGTAGAATATGCGACTTGAGAACGATGGTATAGGTTAAAAGTCGATATTTTGAAAAAATAAATTTCGTGACCCCGATTTGGGCGGTTTTCGGCCCGGCGGCCAGATCTAGGATTTCTGACAAGCAAAACGACAAATTCTTTTTCTTTTAAATCAACTAAACAAGGGTTTTTTAGTTGCGATTTACCCTTGTAAAGCTTTAAAAGAGCGCAGCAGCGCAAAGGTATCTCGGACACGCCCTGCCACCTCTCGAACCAAAAAAAATAATAATCCTCAATATTGTCACGGTTAACAGCGCGAGGCACTGGCTGCGGTGCAAAAGTATCACGCGGGCAGCTTTCATTGTTCGTATCGTTCGGGGCGGCGTCGAAGTCGGTGCGCCTGTACAGGTAGCGCGCTACGAGCCGACAGGTATACGTGACCGAGATACATAGAGCGCCGAGAGCGATCGCGAGACGCGTCCGGACTTGCGCTTGACGGGGAAATATAGACTTTTTCGGAGGGTTTTGCGACGCCTCCGGGTTGACTCATGAAAAGGGTCGTTTAGTGGAAGCCTTCCGGCGCGTCTCGTCAAGTGGAATAAAGCACAATGCGTACACCACACGTATACATAGTTATGTGTATATTATACCCCTATAATATGCCCTTCCGTGACGCCGGGGACCTTTCGGACGCAGCGCCGTTTCGATTTTACCCGCGTAAGTATTTTATTTTACAACCCACGGATTATTGCGGATTTGGGGAGCGCGCGGACAGAGCGAGCGCCCCGAAGTCGGAAATTCCCGGGGGCTCGCGTACTTAGTCACACTTTTGTCTTCCTCGCGGCGAATCGAGTGTCTCCCCGCGACTGACGCAGGGGGGGGGGGGGTGGCTTTTTCTTTGGCCATAGAAATATTTTCCACGACTTTGCTTGTCTTCAATATTCGACGTCTGAAAAAATTCTAGACTATAGTTATCAGTATTAAGTATACAGTTCGAAGTGTAGTTCATCCAAAAATACATTCGTGGCCTTTTTACTACTTAGAATAACAATAAGATGAATAATTCTTAAAAAAGAATGGTTCCAACAGATTTTCATCATTAAATGAAAAATGTATCTATAATTGGAACCGTCTCGTCTTTCAATAGTAAAAAATTATCGCACCGAGCCGCGCGATTTTCAGTCGCGTTTTCAGTGCAATGCAAAACGCTTCGCCTAATCGAACAACGAAAAAGAAGTGTCTTCAAAAAAAACTTCTTATCTTAAACAATTACAATACCCAGGAAAAACACAATATCGATACAATCCTTCGCGATTCGAAGCAGCCTCCTTATTGTGCCCTCTTCGCAGCTTTCTCAATACATACACGTTGAACGACGCTTTATACACAGTATCGTTATGCACTGTATTCTGGACCTACAATAATAACAGCAATAACAATAATAATAATAACAACAATACATATATATATATACGTGTGCGTGTTACGTGTGTCGGGAGGAAAAGTGAGGTAGAGGACTTAACGATCACGGAGCGACGGAGCGCGCGCGCGGCGTATGCGCGGAAACACGCGAGGCACGCAACGGCGGAGATGCACGCGAGTGGCCGAGGCGGCACGCACGCACGACACGCGGCGATGGCAGCGGCGGCAGCGGCGGCCGCGCGCGTAGTCCGCTCGCCTCTAACGCACTCACGAAATACGGCCGAGCGCGCTCGGTACCCACGTAGCGCTGCTGCTTCCCTCCCCCACACACAAGAATATACACAGACGTAACACATAGTCTCGTACTACAGAATATACACAGACGTAACACACAGTCTCATACTACAGAATATACACAGACGTAACACACAGTCTCATACTACAGAATATACATAGACGTAACACACAGTCTCATACTACAGAATATACACAGACGTAACACACAGTCTCATACTACAGAATATACACAGACGTAACACACAGTCTCATACTACAGAATATACACAGACGTAACACACAGTCTTATACAGACGGTCAGACGGGCAAAACACAGCCACACACAGACTGTCAGACGGAAAAAACACAGCCACACACAGACGATCAGACGGGCAAAACACAGCCACACACTGCAAACAACATGCAAACACACACATACAGACAGACACGCAAAACACACGCAGCCGGACTGACACGCAACGCACACACACACATGCGGACGGACAGCCGCGCAAACACACTTATACACAGGGAAGTTGCACACGTTCGAGCGTAAGCTGGCACGCACGTATCCCGCAGGCGGGCGAGCGGCGGGCGAGCACGCACGCACGC
Source organism: Itoplectis maculator (assembly GCA_964034905.1). Classification (NCBI taxonomy): domain Eukaryota; kingdom Metazoa; phylum Arthropoda; class Insecta; order Hymenoptera; family Ichneumonidae; genus Itoplectis; species Itoplectis maculator. Next base: position 2,618,692 of record OZ035870.1, read on the forward strand.
ACGCTCGCACGCACGCAGCACGGCTATCCGTTTTAATTTAACTCCGGGGCGCACGGCGTATACGAACGATGCGATACGAGGCGCACGGAACGTATATTCCACGATTTCCCCATCGAAAAAGGTCTTCGCTTCACTCTTCGCCGGAACAGCACCGCCGTCGGATGCACGAACGACGGATCCGCGCGTAATATAGAAGACCTGGAAAAAGAAACGCGAGTTTTCGGTAAGTTTGATCGTTTGTGCGTTGTGCATTGTTTGCATGTGTGATGGATTATCGAAAACAAGTTGGATCAGTTTCATCGGGAAGAACGAGCGTCTCCCGCGATTTTGAATAGAGCGATCGAAAGATTTTCGTCGGATAAATGTTTTGAAGGGCGCAAACGGATGAATCCCTTCGCGCATTCGTTTCGACGCTGTTTTTGCGGAGTCGACGGAGAGTGTAGCGGAAAAGAAGTAATCAGAGAGTGTAGCGGAAAAAAATAGTCAACCCGACCGTGAATTCAAAATATCTCGATACCAATTCATCGTGCAAATTCGGTGCGCTCGCCCCCCCCCCCCCCCTCCCCCCTGCCGACGCGAACAGTTGTCGCGTTCGCAAGTCGCTGACGTCACGTGTTGTCAGCAGACAGCAACTCGCAGACGTTCCTTTTCCTCTTGTCCTGCTTGTTTTTTTTTCGACACGTAGAGTATTCGGATAAAAAAAAGGATCTGGGTAACAATGCAAATTTGCTGTTTGCAGAAACATCGCATCGGTCGCGCGCCGCTCGAATTGATCTTGGCGGGGTTTCCCGATCGCGCGAGATCAGCCACCGAGAGCGCCAGCAGCGGGACTGGCGGCCATATTGGATTTTCAGAGCTGCTGCTGCTGCTACCGCCGCCGTGCGCGAAGCAACGCGACGGACGTCGAGGCACGACGGTAACGACGACACCGACGACGATGTTTATGCGAGGGACGAGTGCGCGATGCACTTGCGACTAGCGTGACGAGACTTCGTTCCGGAGTTTTCGCGGTGGAATATAATCGGAGTGGCGCGCGCGCGCGCTGTCTCTCTCTCTCGCTGCGCCCACGTAAACGCGTGATACACGACGACGACGTTGACGACGTTGACGACGACGACGTGCGTTGCAACGCGCGATACCGCGTAAGTGCGTGGTTGCGCGCTGCCCGCTCGGTGCAACGCGTGATAACCGTACCCGCGACGCTCGGTGGTCGCCCGAGTGAACGAGAGGCTACGGAGAGGCAGCAGAACGGGAAAAACACACATACACAGCATATACACAGGCAGACGCATAGCGCGCGCGGTCTTCAGCCGCCGCACGACGCGTAATCGCAGTCACGCGAGATGTCAAGTCAAATATGCCTAAAGTGGAACAGCTTTTTGAGCAACATCGCGACGAGCTTCGAGAGCCTGTGGGAAGAGGAGGGACTCGTCGACGTGACTCTCGCCAGTGACGGACAGTGTCTGACCGCGCACAAGGTGATCCTATCGGCGAGCAGCCCGTTCTTCAAGAAGGTTTTTCAGGTGAGTTCCCCCCTCGCGATTTTCGTCTCTCGCGGATCGAAGATCGCAGCGACGACACCGAGCGTGTTTATCACGAGTGACGCTCGGTGTGCGCGTCGTTGGCATTGACAAACACGGCGCGAGCCGCGGGTTCTTCGGTGTCGGTGTTTTCTATTAACCCTGCATAACCTCGCCGAGATTCTTGTGTTCAGTTGCGACAAACGAGTTCGATTTTGCACTGTTCGCGATGGAGTTTTTGAAGGTGGATGGTTTGTTTTGATTTGGGCAGATTTTTACTTTTTTTTTAGTTTGTTATTGTTTTGGTTGTCGACACTGTTTGCGGAAGGAAAAGATGTATATATATGATAGCTGAGATTTGGTTTGCGTGATCGTCGAGTTATATCATCGATTATGAATTTTTTTATATAGTGGGTCGGAAGGAACGATTAAGGCGGATTTGGTTTTTGTACTTTCTCGGAGACGCTTGATACTTCGGAGAAATCTGACTCGTCTTGGATTGCATTAATGAATTTGATGATTTTTTCTTGCAGACGAATCCATGTCAACATCCGGTGATAATACTTCAAGATGTTCACTTCACGGAGCTGGAGGCGCTGCTCATATTTATTTACAAGGGAGAAGTGAACATAGAGCAAAAGAATTTGCCGGCTCTTTTGAAAGCTGCGGAGACGCTGCAGATCAGAGGCCTCTCGGGCGGAGATATATTCGCCAAGGAGTCTTATAAGAGATTGATAGAGTTGGAGCAGAGCATCGGCGAAGAGGAGGAGAATAGTAATCAAGCTCAGGATGAGGCGCCTAAGAAAAAGCAGAAAGTCGTCAAGGTGCAGAACAATTCGATACTGGAGAAAGCTCTGACGCCCGGAGTCTCGAGGCCTGCGAGTGCCTGTGAATCCTCCAGTAGCGATCTCTATCCAAAAGATGGAGATGATTCGCATCTGGATGAAGCGGATCCGGTTCCTAATCCGGTGTACCACAGGCTCGAGATGAAAGTGAGTTCTCCGTCCACGTCACAGACAGAATTTGGTCACGTACAAAGTATTAATGTATCGGAATAGCAAAAAAGTGAGATTTTTGTTTATCATTGAGTAAACGATTTGTTTAATTGCAGATAGAACCGTTTGAAATGAATGTGGACGACTTACAAAAGCATCCGGAGGTAAAGGATGAATTGCAAAGATTAGAGACGGAACAAGCGGACGGAACGCAAGGTTCGTATTGAACTTCAATGTTTTTCTTTCGCACAAATATTCGTGTACCTGAGTCTAAGCTACTTCATGTTTTTTCAATCGTTTCATACATCCTGTACGTTTATTTTTTCGTAACTCTTTCATTGATCACCGCCACTGTTCAGCACCTTTGCAATGAGCACACAGATACACAAATGCCCAGACAAACACACAAACACGTTACACCGGGCGTCTCGAAATCGAAACGGAGCTTTTTTCTTTGGTATCGGTATCGCGATTGGTATTTATTTTAATTACCGAGCTTGCCAGGTGATTCGAATTTTTTGCTTGAATCGTTTTTTTTAACGTCCTTTTTTATGTAATCATTTTCGCGTTGGTTCGTACACGGCACCTCCTCCACTTGGTTCTCCATGCCTCACGAACGATCCATCAGTGCGATTGCGAATATTGTGCAGCGCAAGAGTTGACTTGTGGTTGTCGTTACACCTGCTGGCAGCGCTTGTTCAAACAGCGTGAGTGTGTGAGAGCGAAGATCTGCATTTTATTTTTCTTCCGTCAGGGAGAAACGTTTCTTCTCGTGCGTGTGACCTCACATCTCGCCTACACTTTGTGTTTATTGGCAATGTATATTGATCCTTCTCATTATAGACGTCGAATTCGGTTTCATTAATTGGCACATAAGTCATACTTTGAGTTGTGTATCTTCCGATTCATTTTGTGAAACGAGGAAATCGGCACATTTATAGATCTATCATTAAAATGGGACGTGCATGTTAAAGTCGTATTGCGAAGGGTATTTCGTTGGTAAAAATAAAATCGCTGCATTCTTTGGTTGAAGTGATTCATGGTATGGAGTCTGAATGAAAATTCGCTATTTCCTGAATTCATCTGTGTAACCTTTTCGTGTGAGAATGATGTTTGAGTTTCCAAAAAAAAATTAAAAGTCAGTTAACTGATGTCGTGATTGTGCCTGATGTGTGTGGCAGGGTCGGGGAACAGCCCTGCTGAAGACATATGCGGTTTGTCTGGGTTATCCGGCCTATCTGGATTCTCGGACGTGAAGCCGCCGATTTACGCTTATCAGCATCTACCTTACGCCGAGCTACTGCCGAGCCCCGACATAATATCAACCTGGGCTACGTCCCGTCCCATGGATCATCTAGCCTGCGACCTCATGAAGATATTGTTTACCCCCGAGGAGAGAATATTGTGTAACGTCAATGGTAAAATGGGAAAGCAACAGTTCGACGGCAACAAGATTCACCTGATTCGCGAGGTCCTGTTGCACTTTAGCGGCATAACGCCCAACAGCGTTGAATGGGAGGAGGCGTGGAAGAACTGCGTTACGAAAATCGATACGAGCAATAGAGGCTTGAAGAGGTATCTGTTTCAGAGACGCTCGGTTTACACCCAATGACTAGGGCGCTTCAGGTCAGAGGTTAAACGGAAACGTTTCCACTGGCTCGAATAGAAATCACATGTATACTTGAGATCATCGATGATACGACTATTATCGATTTCTTTCGCGCTGCGGACGAAGAAGGCGGAAAATGAGTAACGAAACGTTTGCTCGTCTCTCTGTCTCTCTCTCTCTCGCACTCTCTGTCTCTCTCTTTCTCTCTTGAGTCGCGCCCGTTCGTGCTTGAATATTTATTCGAATAACTGTGCATAGGTGAAACGGGTGCGAAAAACGAATAGAACGAACAGGAGAGAAACGCGATTTTTTCGCGAGACACATTCGAGATCTCGAAAGCTGCGAGCAAGAACAAAAAAAAAGAAATACATACACAGAATCTCTCGGTAGCGCTCACGGGTCGCAGGGTTTCAGCCGTAGGAAAGAGGCTAACGAGTACGAACGGCGATAAGGAAATAGAGTAGCGAGGAGGTTAGTTTAGGCGCGGTCGAGTTATTTATTACGCTTCCGTTTGCTTTGTCGAGGCAAATGATTATTGTAAGCCTTCCGTGAGTTCCGCACCGAACGACGTAAACGCGCTAAGCGCGCGATTTTCCTCTCTCTCTCTTTTCCCCTCTTCTTTTTTTTTCTTGCCCCTTTCTTGTTCGACGCGCGGTGGCGTCTTCTTATTCGCGACGGAAAAATAGAATGATGAATACGTACACTTTTGCGTCATTGTGCAATAGAGTTAGTACATTGAGAGCTTTGCGTCGCGAATAATGTGCGACCCGTCAATGCGATCTGGCGAGGCGAGTGTCCGGTTTCATTGAAAACGTCGTCGTTGAAGGAAATCCGAAATATGTATCCTCGTTTCTGTACATAATGGACGTGTTTTTATTAGGAATGTAGGCATCCGAATTGCTTATACACAAATTAAAAAAGGAACTTCTCGACGACGTTCCGGCACTGATTTCCGAGTGCAATCATACGCGGTGCTTGAAAAAAAAAAAAAAAATTGAAGACGGCAGCGACAGTAGAACGAACAATTGTACGATTATTCGGTACGGTGAGCTCAACCTCTCGTGTTATATTTATTTTTGTCCGAAACACGAAATTCGCTTCGTGACTAGTCAATTCATTAAATAATTCTACAGAAATACTGTAGAGTGTTATTTTTTTGATGCGTATTGATTGTTGAATCGTGGATAGTTAAGTACGTAGAAGTTGCGAAAGGACTCGTACTTACATATCGAGTAAAGCAATGTTACTCGATCGTAAAAATAAAAGAAACATTGCGCTGAACAGTTGTTCTCGTATTTTCGAATTTATTTTTCTCATGCAAATTATTCGAGTCTTTTTGTTCTGTATAGCTGTAAGTCAGTAAACGAGACACTCGCCTTGCCGGTTAATCGCTTTTACTGCAACGCGACAGAGTAACGAAACATTCCTTAGACCTCGACTCACATCGGTGTTCACGCAATTAAATTTAACGAATAAATAAAAGTAACTACCATAGTACAAGCAGCGAGGGGAGCGTTTCGCGTCTCGTGTGGAACGTCACGATTCCACACGGGCACGATTATGCAAGTACACGCAAGCGGCGCGACACAACTGTTGAAAACAAGAACGAAAAGCACGACTCGTTCCGAGAAAAGAAAAACCGCGATTACCTGTCTCATGAGAGAATAGCTTTACGACGAGACTAGTAAATATTAAGAATAAAAAAACAAACAATATGTGCTTGTAGATTATTTAAACGAACGAGTTACGCTTGGCGAACGAGCGTAAATACCTACTAGAACATAGAGATGTACGATTCAATCGTAGCGCTTTGGTCCTTTTTGTGGCGAGCACAGAATTTATCCATTTATTTATGTAATTAACATATTTCTTCCTTCTATGTTTACATCGTTGAACATAAAACATCGAATGTTCTATCCTGTTTATCGTTGTTTATACAGTGTAAAGTGATATTTGTGGTCTTGTATAAGTTGAACATATTGTGTAACGAAGAATGTCAAGAACCGCCACAAATAGGGCCAATGAGGCCATAATCGCGTAATAAAAATCCCCGTTTAGAGAAAAAAGCGTGGTTTGCTGGCCATCGGGTGAACGCGTGTCACGATTGAATTATTTTCAAGACTATTATTTAAAGAAAACCGAATATAAACTATTGTAGACAAGACACACGACTGGTCGCAAATATATAACTATTTTACATTTTTAATCGTCTATTTATTACCTTCGTTGGACTTGTCAGGCACAAGCCGGAATCGTTTGGCGTTTTGCTGTAAATAAAAAATTAGGAAATTGCAGATAAGTATTTTTGTAAGCTAGAATTTTCTCGATTTTCTTCTTCAATTTTTCAGTCAATCGAACGATTGCAGGCTCGTCGAAACCCGCGGTTAAAGTAATAGAGGAAGCGCGACGTATTTGCTGCAGCCCGAGTCGTCGAGAGTCAACGATTGATCCGAGAGTCTCGACGGACGAGCCTCGCGAAATATCGTGCGATATTCCTAAGACGCCATGTTCAGCTCGTCCCTCGGAAGAGGAAGACGGTAACGAGAGGGAATCACGCGGCGATGGTGCGGAATCGTTGAGCTTTCGAAAGGACTGCGATCCTGGAGTATCGCACACAGCGTTTCCGCCATTCTCAAGTTCTGTCAATACCGAGTTCAACGAGGAATCTCAAGCGACGAGCGCCACCACTGCCACCACAACGACAGCCACTGAAGGAGTCCCCGTTTATCCTCCATTTCCGTGCCCATTCTGCGACCGAGCTTACACCAGCTGGGGCTTTCGCCGAAGACACATCAAGGCCGTTCACACGATATCCCCGAAGCTCAACTGCAAGTGGTGCTTACAGGTGCGTTTGTCAATCCGTCTTGCGCACGAATAACAATAACATGAATTTTAATATCTTCAGGTTCTACCGACTCACGCGGCTTGGAGGCGGCACGTGATATCGGCTCACAATCTGTCCGCCAGCGACGCTCACAACGGCCTCCTGATCCTCGAGGAGGCTCACATGGTCCTCCAAATCGCTCATCCCACGAGGCTCGACACGCTCGTCAACATAATTAAACAGAGTTCTCAGCAAAACAGCGCAATCGGCGACTCCGCTCCGCAGCCTGATTAAAAATTAATCAAGAGACGCGGTAGCGTTTCGACGCCAAGTATAAAACGGAATTAATATGCCGCGCAAGACGAGGCGCTCCTGCCATATATACATTCGTGAAAGCTCATTACATAGAATTGAAATGTATTTTCATAGAACGTGCCATTTTGTTAATCGAGGTTCGATTCGATCATTGGAAACACACAAAATTACCGGGTGTCTGAGGCTGTGAAATTCTACGTAAATTTATCGAGGAAAGGAGACAAAATCTCGTAGTCCGAATTTACGATAGTTCAAAAATTGTTATATGCCAGAATAGCTTCTCGCGTCGAAACACGAGGAGCTTCGCGTACTTTGCTGTGATTGGTTGTTGGACACGATATGCGTTCAAGTTTCAGAGTATTATATGAAAGCAAACATTTGTTTAATTAAAAAAAAAATGATATAGACGAGATGATTGTCGCGTATTGTCGTATTTATGAGAGTTTATATTTTTCTATCGATGGCCAGTATGTAGCGTAATATCATGTTTTTTTATATATATTATATTTGGTGAGTTTATTTACAATAAACATTCGATATAATCGTACGTTGGTTGTTACGTCAAATCGCCTGCTGTGTGTGCCCATTCTTTTTTATTCATATGTATAAGTACACATCAGTTCGTATTTCTAATTATCAATTGTATGTAATAGCGAACGTCGTCGTTATGTTAATTAACAAATTATCGTTAATCGTGAGTAAAAGAAATACAAGGGCTCGTCTAAGGCTGGCTATAGGGTGCGCTTTGGGGTTCCGGTTCTCGAATAATTCAACGTTATCGACAATGACGTTCTCAGAACAATTTTTCTCCGCAATCGCCGAACGCTGTTGTTAAGAACGCCAATGAGTAGCACGATTTTCGTCTTATCTGGCAGAAGGGATTGGCAAACTTCGTGAACGACTAAACGAATTGATACCAACGCTCTTAATTTTGCTTAATCATCGATTGTAACTATTCGTGGACTTTGACTTCGAATTGACTACTAAAACGAAATAACTTAAATGCCACATAGTTTCCTTCACCACAGTCACATCGACGCGTTGTCGTCGTATCAATTTAATTACCTAATCGCAAAGATTATGTACAAAATGAAACATTTAATTGAACAATTTTCTCATTCGCCAAGAAATCACGATGTACGAAAATTGTATCACAAAAACGCGATGTATCGTCTCGCGGTTCGCGAAAGTGTTGACTGATAACTCCAACGTTCTTTTTCACATGCAAATAAAATTCTTAGCTTGGTCGTTCACGAAGAGGAATTTTGTGAAAGCACCGTACAGTTCGCACCTGTCTGACCGCCAAACCCAAAACAATTCCCGATGTCCCAACGTCGACATCACTTGTCTCAACTTTTTTTTTTCACTTAACATCGCTAGAACGAACAGGCAGTTATTTGCGTCTCGCGTCTTCGCGCTTAAACATATATTTTCCTCGGAGCTCCCGGATGTTCCTTGAGTTCCGTCGTCGCCGTAGATTCACAGATCGTGGACGTAACCGTGGACGGTGATTCCCGGTGCTATCTCGACGTGCGCCATCTGCGGACCCTCGGCGGGTTCGCCGCCCCAGGCGCCCTCGCGTCCGTATTTCTCCGACATCCTCACCATCTCGTTGGGACTCCATTCGGGCGAGTCGACCCGGCTTCCGGCGCCCTTGTTCACCGCGCTCGGCTCGTAGAGATCCTCGCGGCTCGACGCCCGATAGCCCGACGACGTCCTCGGAGGCGGCGGCGACGTCGCGCCGTAGCCGTCGTATCCCTGATTGCGTCTCGCCGACGACGACGGAGGCGGCGGTGGCGACGTCGCGCCCGTGTAACTATCGTATATCTGATTCCTTCTCGATCGCGGCGGCGATATCGCGCCGCCTCCGCCGTAACTGTCGTATATCTGATTGCGCTTCATCGACGCGCGAGGATGATTCGTTTTCCTCAGCATCGCCTGTTGATTTTTTTTTCTTTTGGTACTTTTACAATTGTTACATTGATTTTTTTATTTTTTTTCAGTGAAGAATCGGTTACCTGAAAATTGAAGGGTGGATCGTCGCCGTCGTCGTTGTTGTTCCTGCGCCCCATTCGCTGCATCTCCTGGATCGGGTTGACCCTGACAATCATAAGATTCGACGAATTAGACGGAGAACGCGAAGGAATTTTTTGGTAATTAGAAATATTTGTTACAGTTGATCGATCGGGAACGTCTCACCGGTTTCCATTGGACGGATCTCGGTTCGTTCGGTCCTCGAGGTCCCAATCGTGCTCGGCGTTTCTGCCCGGAGCTTCGTAATTGTGACTGTTGTAGCCGCGACCGGGTTGCATCGCGTTCATCGGTATCGGCGGCGGCGGAACTTTCTTCTTGGAACGTATGGAACTGCTGGAGTCGTAGTTATTCTGAGGCAGAGACGGAAAATCATTTGAAAAAAAAAAATTAGTGGATTGCAGTGGTTTCCGTGATTTTGGGCGTCTTACTCACTGAGCGAGGATTATGAGCGTTGGAAGACGACGGTAGCGGATTACGGCTGCTGGCGATAGGTTGATAGCCGGAAGTTTGCCTGGAGATCGGCGCCTCTTCCGGCGGGCATTGCACTGGGACATTCGGGTCCCTGGAAAACGGAGTGTTGATCAGACTTTGGCCGCCGGTGACCACCGGTTGAGCTACACGATGCGGCGAGTTCGTCGTTTGGACTTCGACGTCTGAAATTAGAGATTAGATGACTGAGGATGCGGGACTCTGTGTGAATGATCTGTGGTTCGAATTTGTTATCTTTTGTCTCTCTTTCGTTTTGATAAATCTGGCTCAACCCTTCGAAATTCTCGCACGCGTCAACATTGTTTTTTTTTTTATCGGAGTAAAAGAGTATCTTATGACAAAATAAAATGTTTGAGCATGAATTTCCTAAAAGTGAAATTTGTATTTTCGCTTCGAAGGGTTAAACGTTATTTTCATCGTCAGATGTAGGAAGCACGAAGAAGAATAAGAAGAATAGAACGTGAAGAGTTAAGAAAAATGTCACTTCGTGGTTATCGTGCCCGTCGTATTTTTGTCGTTTTCTGTCGCGTCGTTCGTGGTATCAACGCGAGTAGCTCTTATCGCGCGATCGCAGACGGACGATCGTGTTCTCAATAAACAGTCGGATTCGCTTCGGTTCTGTCCGCACCTCTCGTGTGAACTTCGGTGTTGGCCCAGGGCACGGTTTGTCTCCGTAACGGCGCGTCCCAGGGCTCGTGTTCGTCATCAGACGCCGAGGATGCCATGGATCTGCAGAACGTATTCTCAGATATAACGAACAAAACTGCGCGGATTGTTTTGCAATCAGCACCGAAATTTTTTTATTCCTTTTTTAGTTTCATTTTTATCTTCACTTATCAAAAGTTGTTCAACAATTCATTCGGTCTTGTACGGACGGCACAAAAAGCGCAGAGCGAGTGTCAAACGCGAACAACAAGACAAGACTTTTGCCACTTTGACGTGTGCATATTTCGTTTCACATTATCGTTTATTTATCGTCGAATATTCGATGAGGCGAGTAGGTTGCGCCCACCGAATATTCGATGATAAATTGATTGCAGGATGAGAAACAAAAAGTGGACATTTCAAACGAGCGAAAGGTTCCCGTCTCCTCGGACAACATTGCGGGCGGCAAGAGTGACGTTGGGAAATTTTTTTTTTTTTTATAAAAAAAATTCTCTTCAAGTATTCTTCGAATCGAAACTCTTCGGTTGACCCGATCAATGAGATGATGAATGAAGTGAGTGGATGTGGATTTTGGGGATTGCACGAAATTTCACGAAATGTTATAATAAAAGCGACACGACAATGCGATGAATTGACATATGATGCGTAACAGTCGGTGTACGGAGGCAACATATATATTAGAAGCGAAGCATTGGTCGTTGGGGGAGAAAAAAAAATAAACGTGGACTCACCCGATTCTTCTCTTTGCCTTCGCTTTCGAAGGGTCGTTCATGTATGTCGTGTCGAAGTACGGAAGTTCTTGTCGAAAGTCAAACGGTAGCTTATGCACTTGGGGAGGTCGCGACTGGCCTAGAAAAGCGGCTACTTTCACGCCCGGATCAATTTTCTCCAGGGGCACACGACCACTCGTCGTCTGGAGATTCGCAGCTAATGCTTGATTGAATAGATGCACCTTGAAACCACATTACATTATTTCAAATTGTGCAAAATTATAACAATTTATAACTATAATAATTTTCTCCTTTCGACATTCGTTGTAATGGCAAAGAAAAATTTTGGTGATAACAAAACGTTTGTTACGGTAACTTAAAATAGACTAAAACAGTACACATTTTTTTCTGTAACGACAAACGATTTTTTTAATCAGTAATTATTTATTGATGTGACTCACTTGCTGCGAAAACTGCACGAGGTCTTGATAACGGGCTGCACGGTACCGTAGGAGGACTTGAAACATGCTCTTCGACCTCCATTTGCTGCTGTAAAATTGCATGAAGTCCTTCGTCTCCTGATCCATCTCGCCCTTCAGCATCGGTCCCGTCTCCTTCCGCGCAGCATGACCCCTGTACACTGTTTTTTGCCCAGAAATGAAAATTCACCAAATATGGAAAAAGTGTTTTAGAGTGATGGGTTTGAGATGCTTGAGGGTTCGAGTGTATCGTTTATGAACAACATAAAATAATCGACTGGCTGTGGTCGGTTTGTGTTTCCAATCAAATAGTTTTTTCGTGATTCATGCGAATTCGTTTGTTTGTAAGTTTTGTGTATTTTTTCGTGCAAATTCGTCTGTGGCTGTTAGTTTTGTGTCTCGTCAGGCCCGTTCGTACCTTTCTGTATCATCACAGCGGCCTGATCCTCCGACAGATCCCGACTCAAGGTCTTCTGCACCGACGCTTTCTTTACTGAAAAAATTCCCGTTAATGTCCAGCAAAAACGTGATATCTCGTGAGCGGTCAAACGAAAGTAAAAGAAAAAAAAAGCCACTATAAAAAAGTGCGAGACGATTCGGCGAATGGACGTGGCGTCGGAATCGGGGTCTAACCGTCACCTACCAAGTTCCTTCTTCACTTTGATCGCCTTCGTCGATTTTGTGGCTTTTCGGGCCAAAAACGCTCTCAGCATGCACTGCACCTTCACGATCTTCTTCACTTGCGTCTCATAAAGACGCGACAGATATTCCTCGTTGTAGTACTTCAAGAATACTTTGGTCTTGCCGATTATCCAGCCTTCCATCTTCAGCCTGATCAGCAGGAGCCGACAGTTGTCTTTCGTCATCTCCACATTCTCGTCGAAGTCGAAGGCCAAGAATTTGTACCTTGTTGGCAGGAAAAAATTTATTTTTATTTGCTGAAGACCCGAAATGACTGCGACATTTTATTAATTTACCTCCGAAGAAACTCTTGAAAGGGTATTCGATGGGGATAACCGCGTTGTCTCGCTTTGGCGGTGTCCAAGATCGCGAGCGCTCTTATCTGCTGTCTCACGACCTCGCGATAGAATCCACGCGGACTTCCCTCGAGATCAGCCCTGACGCACCTCACGAAGTGCGTTCCGCCGCTTCCACCTCCGACCGACAGATTCTTCAGGATCTCGAGGCTCGTGGAGCGAAAAATAGCAGCGCAGGTTCGCATCTTTCGGGTCTGGGAGAATTGACCCCTGGACGCTGTGTTGTATTTCTGCTCCAAAACGCGAGAACGACGCAATTTAGATTTTTTTTTAGTTACATAGACCAAAAATGGTATTTTTGGAACTGTTATTCGATTATTTGATCGTCACGCAGTTTCTTACCCTGACTTTGTGTTGTTCTTGCATCAGACATCCCCACTTGCTCTTTACTGTTTTTTTCTCCACCGCCTGCGGATGATCGACGACGATCGTCAGATTGCCGGATCTCGTCAGCTGGTTGACGAACATTGATTTCACGGCGGCCGAGGTCGACAGTCTCATCGTCTCGATCATCTCCGGCGGCACGAAGTCCCGATTCTTCTCAGCGATCTCGCTGGCGTCGTAGATCAATTTTCCGGTGTAATGAGCGACGGTGAATTCGTGGGTGCCGACGGGTTTGACGTGAACGTTTTTTCCGCGGCTGCTAATTTTTTCGAGAATAAATTGGGCGTCCTGGAGCTGCCTCGAGGCCTCGTCGATGGCGAGAAACAGTCCGTTGTTCTTGCCCATTAGTTGATCGATGGCAGCCTTGTTGTCGTAGAAGTGAAGCTGTTGCACCGGAATTTCTTCCTCCTCTTGTTCTTGCTGCAACAACGAGACACGAAAAAAATGTCAACGAAAGACAAACGGATTAGAAAAAATTATTCGGGTGACTGACCATTTCCCAGGCGAATATTCGTTGATTGTAGTGACACTGCAGCTGCTCGTTCATTGTATTCACTACCAATTGCTCGATTCTGTTGACCATGAAGCACTCGAAGCCGAAGAGGTCGAGAATGCTTATGCTGAACTTGTCGCCACTGTGAATGCAAATGGATCATCATTTGTTAGTCAATTGGCGACTCTGATGTGAGAAATAATGTGCGCCAAAATGTGCTCTAATCTATAACATCCCCTTTTTAACAGTGATAAAATATAGATATTGACGTACAAAAGTGTACGAGTTACGGTTAATTTTTCATTGACGTTATTGACGACCCAATCGACGAGTCGCTGGTAGATCGTATTCGCCAAAACGTCTCTGGCTTCCCTCGCCTCTTCGCACGTGTGTCTTCTGCGTACGGCTGCTCCTTTTTTTATGAGACAATAGTTGGTCAAGGCCCACGTGAATTTTTTCGAGTCCAGGCCCAGATGGTCAGCGACTGGGGGCAGACATTTATTTCTCGTCAATCGCAAAGACAATGAACGCAGTTTATTTATATTTTTAATTGAAAAATTTGGTTACCAGTGTTCGCGGTGTCGGTGTTTTCGACCTCAGCCTCGCCGTTGTTGCCCTCGACGAATCGCACCTCGCCCAGTATCAGAATAGCCGCGAGTGTCTTCCAAACGACTTCCTCCTGCTCCTCCATCTCCATCAGTCTCAGCGTCTCTCTTAGCTCGTTGTACTTGAGACTGTTGCCCGACGGATCGTTTCGCACCTTGAACGATCGCTTGTTGCCGGTGCTCTTGTCGCCGATTCGCAGATAACGACACTTGCGTCCCGACGGCAGCGAATACTTTCGCAGCTGATTCGTCGCCTCCAAACCGTCGTAGAAGTAGTAGAAGATGTGGAAGTTCGATTGATTTCTGCGAATCAAACGAATCGATCGATTTTTTGAACATTATAAATTTCTCCGCTGCCTCTTTGAGGTATTTTGTGAACTGGAATTGAGCGGTTTTTGGCCTGGACGGTCGGGTCTAGGATTTGTGGTAAATAAAGTAGTACGAGTTCTCGTACGGTCAGACATCATTCAGCGCCTGGGACGATGCAACCGGCGTTGCTCACGTGCATCACGAGCAGCGGACACTTTCTAGACGCTTTAAAGCGTCGACCGAAACGAGTCTTACCGGTCTCTCGTGCTGACTCGCCACTTTTCCAACTGATACAGCCAAAATATCGCCCCGGACGCTTTGCCGGTTGAGCCAAAGGTCGTTTGTATCTGGAGCACGCATCTCGTGGAGTTTGGATTCAGCGGCGTCGCGGCATGACAGAACGAGTGAATCAATTGTATGGCTCGCATCAGTCTTGCGCCTGTGTCTTGCAAACTCTGAAAAAATCACAATCATTTAATTCCATTTTTCTCTTATATGTTAGAAGTCGATATTTTGAAAAAATAAATTTCGTGACCCCGATTTGGGCGGTTTTCGGCCCGGTGGCCAGATCTACGATTTCTGACAAAACTGTTCGGCCAAAAAATTTTTTTTTCAAAATCAACTAAAAAAGGGTTGTAACCGGTGTTTTCAGGGGTAGAATATGCGACTTGAGAACGATGGTATAGGTTAAAAGTCGATATTTTGAAAAAATAAATTTCGTGATCCCGATTTGGGCGGTTTTTGGCCCGGCGGCCAGATTCTGACAAATTGTTCGACCAAAAATTTTTTTTTTCAAAATCAACTAAAAAAGGGTTTTAACCAGTGTTTTCAGGGGTAGAATATGCGACTTGAGAACGATGATATAGGTTAAAAGTCGATATTTTGAAAAAATAAATTTCGTGACCCCGATTTGGGCGGTTTTCGGCCCGGCGGCCAGATCTACGATTTTTGACAAACTGTTCGGCCAAAAAATGTTTTTTTTCAAAATCAACTAAAAAAGGGTTGTAACCAGTGTTTTCAGGGGTAGAATATGCGACTTGAGAACGATGGTATAGGTTAAAAGTCGATATTTTGAAAAAATAAATTTCGTGACCCCGATTTGGGCGGTTTTCGGCCCGGCGGCCAGATCTACGATTTTTGACAAACTGTTCGGCCAAAAAAATTTTTGTTTCAAAATCAACTAAGAAAGGGCTTTAACCAGTGTTTTCAGGGGTAGAATATGCGACTTGAGAACGATGGTATAGGTTAAAATTCGATATTTTGAAAAAATTAATTTCGTCACCCCGATTTGGGCGGTTTTCGGCCCGGCAGCCAGATCTACGATTTCTGACAAGCAAAACTTTCTAAATATTGACTTTTAACCTATACTGAACTTTTTAAAAGAGGGATTATTTACCTTTCCGAGATACATGAGATGTTTTATCACGTGAAGCGCATTTGATGTTTTGCCGGAGTGACTTTCGCCGGCGAGTAATATGTGTTGCGGCTCCTCGTTGTGAAAAGCGTCCTGATAAGCGCTGTCCGCCACCGAATATATATGCGGGGCATTGTCCGACCTCGATTTGCATTGATACTTCGCGTGGGACTGAATTGTCAAACAATTGAAGACATTGAAGATGAGCTTAATCATTTCATTATTGTTTAATTTTGATTTATTATTGACGGAAGACTCACGTGCGGCCCGTAAATGTCTTGGACCTCGTTAGGATTTATCACTAACAATACGTCGCCGATAAACGTGTGAAAGAATCCCTGGCGCAGTCTCGCGTGCAACTCGTCGAGCACAGTGTCCTCGGTGAGGGTCTCCAGCGCAGCCAAATCTTCGGTGAACATCGGCTCCGGCGGATTCGTCTGGTGAGTCTGTACATTTCGTCAAATTTTAAGAATGTTAAAAAAATGTACATCAAAGCCTTGTTTTTTTAGGGAGTCTTACCTTGAGAAAGCCTTTTCGCACGATGACCTCAGGTTTTCTCGCCAGTTTTCCTTTCTCGCTCATGTTCATCGCCAGCGCCTTTAATTCTTGGGTCAACTGTGCGAAAAAAGATTACTCGTCAGGTAACAGAATATAATTTGACATTATTATTACATTTTATTTTTTTTCACTGAACTAAAAGTTAAAGATGAGAAAATTATATAATTTCGTGCATTTTTTTCCCACAGATAATGGAATAATTGAAACCTTACGGGATAATCATTTTCCGGGAGTTCCGACAGAAATGGATGTTCCATAATTTCCGCCATGAAGGGTCGGTTGTCCGGATTCTTCTCCAAGCACCTGAAAGTAATGTGCAATGAATCGGTAAACAATATAAATAATAATACCATTTCTACTGCGGATGGATCATTTTCAGGTTCAGATTTTCTCACTCGGCAATGAAGTCATTGAAGTTCTGCGACCAATTAGCCGGTCTGTAGAGTCCGGGCGGCGGATTCCGGACGATCTGAAATAGCGCTCGCGTGGGGTGCATATCCTCGAAGGGCGGTTTCCCGTCGGCGAGCTCGATGGCAGTGATACCGACGGCCCAAACGTCTGCTCGACTGCCGTAGCCGACTTCCGGCTCGGCCTTGCTCATCACGACTTCCGGCGCCATCCAGCACGGCGAACCGATGCACGTCTTTCTCTTTCCCATTTCGCCCTTTATCATTCGCGTCAGACCGAAATCCACGAGCTTCACCTCGCCCTCTTTCGTCAGCAGAACGTTGCTGCCTCGCACGTCGCGATGGATCACGTTGTTCTCGTGCAGATGAACTAACGCCTTGAAGATGCAAATAAAAACAAGAGTCAAGATATATTCAGCGCTTAGCCTTTTTTAAAAAATGTATCCGTTTAAAAAAAAGTAAAAAAATCTATTGCACTCGTTTGACCGGGAATTGCAAACATTTGTGTTTGCAAAATCATATATTTAAAATATATCATTACTGTTAATATACAAAAACGTATATTTACAGTAACATATACATGTGTATACGCTGGAAATCGCGTACGCGCATATCCACAGCCGAGAGAACTCTTCGTTTTCTCGCCGTACAGTACAGCATTTATTTCGCGTGTAATTTGCCGGCATTAAACGTCAGCGTGGTCTGATTTACCGCAAGAGTGACCGTGGACGACGAATCGCTACCGGGGCCCGTGAAACACGTATATAAGCGGGCTCACCGCTCGCGCGCGCGCGGCGCTGATCCGCCGCGGCGGCAGCGGCGGCGCGGGGTGGGGCGGTCCAAGTCGAACGCGCAAAATGCAACGCAATGGGGGCCCTCGGGGGTCCCCGAAGGGCATGGGACTCGCGCCATCGGAGACCCCCAAAGGTAAGTCACTAATGATTTAGTGACAAACTGCCGAGGCCGTAAATACGAGAGAGCTCCGGCCGTTCCCGCGTACGGCTCTCCGTGTATGTGTATATTATACAGTGCTGCACAACCGCGCATCGGTATATAACGAATTCCGCGTCGACTCATTCACCCATTTGATTGCGAAATAATTTTACGTGCAACCGATTGGGTTTTTAAATAGTTTTTATTTTTTTTTTTCGTTTGATTAATTTTTCGTTTTCTTTTTCAGTTTATTTCTTCGTTAATCGGGATGTAACTCAAACGTGTTGAAAGTGGATGATGGCATCTTATGAAAGTCCAGCAATCTCGGGAACCCATCGCACAGTATTTTTATGTTGTACCTAGTATTTCTACGCGGAGAGAAAAATCACCCCTCAACTAGTTTACCAATCATGGACATG
Organism: Itoplectis maculator; assembly: GCA_964034905.1. Taxonomy (NCBI): domain Eukaryota; kingdom Metazoa; phylum Arthropoda; class Insecta; order Hymenoptera; family Ichneumonidae; genus Itoplectis; species Itoplectis maculator. The sequence continues at coordinate 2,636,892 of OZ035870.1, forward strand.
TCGGAAGAGTGAGGCTCAGGCCGAACTTCGCTGGATCGTTTGAATTATTTGAGACACGGATCAGCAGATTTCAGACCTGAGCCTCAGAATTGGAATATCTCCTCCGATTAATAAACTACTTGAGAGATGAGCCCCGGATTTTTCTCTCCTACTACTATCAACTCACACAATGCATTAAGTGCTTGACCCATATTATCAATACGAACAATTAAACAAAGTCCAATAGGAACGTCCAAACAGGTAGCAACATTTATTGGCACAAGAACCGCGAAGAAAAAATGCGTACGACTTGGCGCGAAAGATCCCATGGCACGACGCACTGTAGCGCTTGCCTTCTCGGCGAGTTTCTGGCTAAGAATGCAGCTCCATTATGCGCTTACGCGTCCTTTCGCCAGGGCATCGTGTAATATAATATATATATATATACACACACATATATAAATAACTATATCTGTATCTATATTTTTTATGCCTGTATATTACGCACGCGAGGACGGACGCACGCACCTGGTGGACCGCGAAACACGGTGCGTGCATATACTACCGATTGCCGCCGATTTCTCTTGCCCCTTTTATCTTCACAATTTTTTTTCTCCCCCCTTGGGATCGCGAGGACATCGCGCGACATTTCTTTGGTCGCGGCGAATATGAAGAATAATTGACTCGCGTTTGAGAATTTAGTCAAGTCCCGGCTGACATTTGTCTCTTTGCGTGCAAAATGCAACGGTGACAGAGAGGCGAATTTTCTTAATTGGTTCGTATGGCGTATTTTCCTCGCGGAATGTAAATTGTCCGGTATGAGCGATTGCAGCCGCCGGGCACGATCTCGGAGATGCGCACTTTTGTACGCGCAGACGCCACGGGTGACGGTAATAACATGCATTAAAGTTGTCGCTCTCTGCGGTGTTTCACCCGCGACACGGCCGATGGCTCGGGTCGCGCGCCGCACTTGCTGCCTCGTTTTCGCTCGAACTCGGCGCCCTTTTTCATCGGCCAACGCGGCGTCGGCTAACTAAACGATTCGACCTGCTGAGGGTTGACACCGGTTGTTTTCCGAGAGTCACAAGTGACTCTATAGTACTTTTCATAAAATATGCAGATGATAATACCATCTTATAATCACATTAACTCTATACATATATTTTTTAACGCGTCAAAAAGGTAGCTAATCAGTTGCTTCGATTAGAAAAGATGAAGTCATCTCTTTTTTGGTTGGACTACATTTTTAATAACCGAGCCTCTATAAATAATTCGACGGTTTTCCCAAACATAGTTAATAATTATTGTCCAAAGTAAATTCAGTTGTATATTTCAATTTTCAATATACTTTTGTATGATAGGTCCAAGAAAAAAAAACGAAATATTTTATCCCACGACGCGTATACAGAGAAGTGAGCAATAAACTCGGTAATAATCGCGGGTCGTATGAGTTACAGGTGTCGGGATTCATTACAGCGACGGGTCTTGTAATGAAAGCGCGATGCTTTTCCCGACGACGCCGATGAGTCTCGACGGTGCGGCTGCCCAGAGACAAAGGCCGCTCGCCGTTTCTCCGCTTCATCCTCGCTCGTTCTCTTCGCCCGGGACACACAGCATCGGCCACAATTATGTTATAATAACGTGGCTCGCTGCTGCTGCTGCTGCTGCTGCTGGTTCAGGATCGTTGCTACCAGAACCGAGCGGCATCGTCGGAGTCCGGTGAAGCGGAGACGAAGCTTTCTCCCTCGGGAACCAATTGCACAGGTGGTATTTATCGTCTGCGCTTCGGCAAGATATTACGCGAAACTGAGGCCATTGAACATTCCTGCGAATTCGTCAGTCGCTGGACGTTGGTCTGTCCTTCCACTTTTTCCACTTTTTATTCATGTAATTCATCCTTTGCATCATTTGAATTCCTCCACTGATAGTGAACAGTAACATCTGGTCTTAGACCAGAATTTTTGAATATTCGAATCAATTATTAATATTTTTTCATTACTTGGGTTATGGCGAATGCAAGGGGATTTTTTTTTCGTCGCTTGTAAAAGTTGTATGTAAGAAATAATTGATTATAAAATTGGAATTAGAGTAATTTTCTCACCTTTATGATTTCCTTGAGAATGTATGCAATGTGCTCCTCGCGCAATTTCTTGTCGGAAGCCACGAGACCCTTCACGAGGTCCGTAACGGGTCCGCCTTCGCACAGCTGTGAAACAATATTTACGTGATTATATATATCTGTATGTTCGCGCATAAATAATAATATCGCGACGACACTGAATTCGCCGGAATTACACGGGTAACCCTGTATTAACTTTTGCACTATTATCGTCGTTATTCCCCTTGCGCGGTCTGGTCGAGCGATATAATAGAGAAATGCCACCGTAATTGCGGAAGCAATTTCTGAAACTTCGCTTCTCCTCGCCGGGCGAGATTAAAATTGAATCGTGTTCGTTGTGTTCTTCCCTCGAATTCCCAGGCCGGCGGATCCGACTGATTGTGAGTAAATTCCGCGATTGCGGTCTCGTTCCATTGAGAAACGTGCGAAAGTCACGTTGCTCAATTTTTTAATATATATATCAATTGACAAAATTTCGAAAGTTTAATGCGCGAAAAAATGTAATCTCCGCAGGCAATTTGTCTTCTTCACGAAGACAACGTCATTAGCGACGATTGCTCGAGGTTGAACGATCAGCACCGGCGATAAAGTGATCCTGACGCGGCGATAAATCCGTAATGGCGTATTTTGTGAGTCAATAGTTCGCAAGGGAATGAAAAAAAAAAAAAGAAAAAAAAACGAATACGAGAAGGAGCGATGCATCGGGGAAAAATTGACGCGAGGAGGAGGCGAAAGGAGTGGGAAAAGCGATGGACTCGCGGAGGCCTAGAGGGGGTCGAGATGCCACGAGGTCGGACGCCTCGAAGCAACCGCGTAGCCGACGGAGGAGGCGAGAGCGAGAGCGGCCGCGTAACGACAATGTGGCCGAGATTTATCGTCGACGATATTTCATATCGAGCGTTTACGGGCGCAGCGAGAGCATCGAGAGCCGCGGGGCTCGCGCGCGCGCTTGCGCACCGACTCCGCTTCTGGCAGCTCCGCTCACCACGCGGCGGCGCAGTAGATCTGCGCGCGGGACGCGTTTACGCAGCGCTCGCTGCGCGCGCTGCGCACGCTTAATGCGCAACGCGTGATACGCGAACGCGTGCGGCGTTTCTGTACCGCGGAGGGTGTATCAGCCACGACTGGCGTGTACAGGCTAACGTCACGGAGTTACGACTTGGAATAAGAAAACACATAGTACTACTGCGCTGCACTTAAGAATTTGAGACACAGTGGTCAGTGGATCGCGATTAATTGCACTGACCGATGACTCCTTTTACGTTTTAAAATAGCGAAAAGAAATGTTTGCACATTACATAACTTCATTACAACTTACATAAATTATGTAACGATAGGGTAGATGTACCGTTAGTGGCCACTGTACCGATTGTGGCCATTTTTATTATTCTATTCTTCAAATTATTTTATTCGTGTTACTAAATGTTGATTTTTCGAAAAAATTCGTATTAATTCACTGAATGGTCGACTGGATGCTTTTTTATATACGATTAAATATTATATTTTATTCGTTTGAATGTAATGGCCACAATTGGCCTAAGGTGGCCAAAAACGGTACGTCTACCCTAATAAAGTCAGGGGGATTTTTTTTGCAGTGATCCTTGCGTTATCAACTTTGAATTTTATTATCGTGTTATTATTGTTGATTTTCAGTAACATTTAATACAAGAAGCTATCGCGAAAGAGGTTGCCAGCCTGTTTCACTTGATCATCAATCTCAAGACTCCACAACAATATGGCCGTATACGTCGAGCCTCGGTCAGATGTACTTATCGGCGGAGCAAAGGAGCAAAGGATCGATGGGCGACGAGTGGAAAGCAGGTCCCGAGTTTCTCATCACGCGAAGTAAGCAGCAGCAGCAGCAGGCGCGCGGGGGAGGAATGAAGCTGTCTCTCTCTCACTCTCGCGATTGGAAGAGAGTCGAGTACCGAGCGGGTGGACTGTACGGGTTACACGGCCGGGTTTGCCGCTGCTGCCGTTGCCGTTGCTGTGAAATAATCGTTCGTTACGACTCGAGATAAGTAATAATATTTTGGCGCACCGCGGAGGTCCGACCGTAAATTAGGGTCCGCGACGTGCCGTTCGCCCTCCCCCCCTCCCCCCCTCGCCGTGCGTATACGAACGAGTTTAATGATTGTTTAATGGCCGCGCGTGTCGTAAATTATCCGTGTATTCGACCGTCTCAAATGCTTGAAATTGCCTCCGGGTTCCGAGGTAGACGAGAGCGAGCGAGAGAACTATATGTCCGCTCATATATATAGCACACACATGGGAATATTATTGTATATATGTGGATGTATGGTACAGTATAGTCAGGGCAATATATAGATAAATATATAATACATCGGCTGTATGAGTATGAAACGAGTGAGAAATCGAAGGAAGACACGTACTGCGTCTTCCTTCGCAGCCGTGATCGAGGCTGATTCGATATATCTGCCGATTGATACGCGCGTTCGTCTCGCTGTCGAAATTACAGGCTAACTTTCGTAAATGCTCATTTTCCGGGACGAACGAACTCACCTCCATGACGAACCATATCTGGTCGTACTCGCCCTTCTTCCCCGATCGCCGGCGATAGATGCCGTAGAAATCGGGCAGGTTCGGATGGCCCGCGAAGTCACGGAAGACGCGATACTCCTCGACGACGAAGGCCTGGCTGTCCGGCGTAAGTTTCTGGATTTTCACGGCTACCCGCTTGTTTCCTGATTTATTGGAAGAATATTTGTATTTATCGTCGCTTTGCGAGTCGAGCTCGGCGAGTTTCACGACAAATGATACCGCGACAACTGATTGTCACACGATTAAAAAAATATGTGATAGGTAATAATTATATAAGTAAAGTGTAAGTTAAATAAAAAAAATAATAATAATGACTTCAAAGAAAAGTAAAGAATGAGTTAAATAAAAGAATAAAAGAAAAGATCAATCGTGATCGGTATTTTTCCGGGAATCATTGTCTCTACCATTTTGAATGTCCGTCGCCTCGTAGACGTCGCTGCAGACCCCGGAACCAATGACGTCCTTGAGAATGTAACGTTTTCCTGGGTCCTGGATGCTGTCGAGACGTTGAAGGGTCCCGGCGCCCTTCCCCCCACCCCCGCCACCTCCTCCCCCTCCTCCTCCGCCGCCGCGGTAATCGGAATCCTCGTCGCGAGTTCTACGACGAGCACCGCCACCGCCTCCTCCTCCTCCCCCGCGTGGCGGTAGGTCGTAATCGTCGTAATCTTCCTCGCGATTACCGCGTCTCCCTCCCCCACCGCCCCGCCTTCCGTAATCGTCCATTATTCAGATTCGTCCGTTCTGTCTGAAACAAAAATGCATTTTTCATTCATTCACGATTATCACATTTAAATTATATTCATTTTCTTCCAAACTTTACATTCCTGGGTCGAATTTTTCAGATGCCACGAGAAAAAAATTGTTTTCTATGTTCAAGGATAATAAGGATCCGTCGATGTAAAAAAGCTGGGAATACCAGAAACCACGTTTTTATTAATCGCAATCAAATAAATTAACAAAAAATATTATTGCAGCTAAGGAAAAAAATCAGGTGAACAGAGGCAGCGACGCTGTAATAATCACCGTATTTTTTCGCGATTCATTCTCGTCGTCGAGTGTTATTCGCGACGTTCGTTTCAAGTGCTCGAAATCAGTAGGCGGATATATATTTATTATTATTATCATTATCGTCATCATCGTCGTGGTTGTTGAGTCTGTGCCTACTCGAGATGTCGTCACCGCGGGAAATCGAGGTCCGCGAAGACCCACCGAGTGGTCGTCGCGCATCGACGAGAGGCGAAGCTCAGGCGCGGCCAGATAGAACGAGGAATGACTCTCCGAAGCGGTGCGCTTACATTCGAAACGACGTTCGGAGCGGTTCGCGAGAGCCTCGCGAGCGTCGCTCTTCTCCATGTCGCTCGCCTCTCGGAACCCAAGAGCGTTTCCAGGGCCGATGTATGTATATGTATATATTACAGATATACATATCCACACACACACAAAGCCCAAGTGCTAATTATATTCTTTCTCGAGAGCCGCCCGCGAGTCGTTGATAATCGCTAATTAGTACTCCGCGAGACTCGTCGGTATAGGAGCTTCGACGGGCTGAGCGCCGAGCTCGCCGATTCCTCCTCGCGAGGAGGAAGGAAAACTGAGAAGAGCCCGCGACCCCAGCAACTGTGTAGATATATAGATATATATATTATAAACATAGATATACAATTTTGTAAGAGCCAATCTGGACGTTATTACGCGGAGCGAGGTAGCTTTCGAATCGTTTCGATTGGCCCACTCGTCCTCGCGATTTCTCTGATCAGTCACGGCGAACGCACACGCGTGTTGACTTAATTACGACGATTGCGCTCGATTCACCGCGCACGCGAAATCTCGCGATTCGCGAGTGTTCGGTACTTTTGTCTTCAGCACGAGCGCGGTTACTTTGAAAGAGGTTGCAAAGTGGGATTTTGCACACTACTTCCTCATTCATTTTCATTTTTTGAAATAATGACGCTGCGCAGGAAAAAAAGTATCCGCTAGGTGAGTGAGTCTCGTAAAATTGACTGTACAGAATCTCAGGGACTTTTCCCCTTCGCGATCGATTTTGCGAGACACGAGGCGAACGCTCTCAACTGCGGCGCGACACGACAGCTTCTCGCGACTCCGCGCGTCCCTCGCGTCCGACAGTGCGCACGTTTTTTCCCTGCAATCTCGTTGCGGTTACGTTGCGGTCGCTGAATTTCCCCGTTGTGTCCGCCCGCACAGAAACTGTCGCGGGAAGGCCACACTACTTGTGGGGCTACACAAATCTATACCCCGGTGTTGTACGCGTATACCGTAGCCCTCCGGTCCGTTTATAGGATCTCCGCGAGGGATTACGTAAAGTATTTAGTACGCGGATCCGCAACAGCGCGAAAGACCCGAGCGATGGATGGGAAGAAAGAATAGAAAAAAGAACGATGTCTGACGTCCACGTCAAAACATTTTTTTTCTGAATTAAAATCAATATCGACTGCGATGTAAGTATGTCTAGAAGATTCAGGGGATCTGGTAATTCCCGAAGCTTTTGCTAAACTGGGTAATATCAAAAATCATTTTTTTAAATTGAAAACTTTAAAATAAAAATTAAAAAAGGCTTCAGTTTATACGATCTCCGCGATCGTTTAAGTAAAGTATTTAGTACGTGGATCGAGAAAAAAAGAGAAAAAATTAACGATGACTGATTCGCGCGTCACATTTTTTTCTGAATAAAAATTAATATCGACCTGATGTACGCAGGTCCAGAAGATTTAGGTTATTTGGTCACCCCAAGGATTTTGTTTAATTGGGTTATACCGAAAAATAAAAAATATATATTTAAAAATAAAAAAAGCTTTCTACATGAGGGAAGATAAAAAATAAAAATTAAAAAAGGCTTCCCTGTGCGTGTGTACCGTAGCCTTCCGGTTCGTTTATAGGATCTCCGCGAGGGATTGCGTAAAGTATTTACCACGTGGATCCGTAACAACGCGAAAGACCGAGCAGAAAAAAAGAAGAAAAAAGAACGATGACTGACTTTCACGTTACAACATTTTATTGTTTATAAAAACTAATACCGACCGCGATGTACGCAGGTCCAGAATATTTAGGTGATTTTGCCGCTCCCGAAGATTTAGTTAAACTGGGTTATACAGAAAAAAATTCATTTTTTTTAATATAAATAAAAATGAAAAAGTCTTTACGGCGAATATTTTTCAGCAACGATGACTAGATTCAGTAAATTTAATATTCTGCCAGTCTGACAAATCAACGTCCTGGATTTTATACCAAAATGCGCCTGCTTTTCCACGTCGAGGGTTGAAAACAGACGAAAGCTGGAATGATTTAGAAGACACGCGGCTTTTTCGAGGGAGTTTGCGAGTTTCGCGTCCTCGAGACCGAGGCACTCGGCGGGCTTCCCCGGTCGAGGCTCTTTCCATAATCGGATCATCGTTCCCGACTTCCAAGGTACCAGTTAACCGACTTGGAGTCGAGAACAATGGACTTTGCCCGTAAACTTTGATTCGCCCACTCCGCGCGATATCGTCCAGCCGAACTTAGTTCACCGATTCGCCGTCCCGTTCGAGATAATTTCCAGATTCGGGACTGGCAACTCATTTGTCCACCGATTCGCCGACCGAGATAATTTTCAGATTCCGGATTGAAAACTTCGTCGAGCGCCTCGGAGACGACGACTGGGCGTCCGATTTTCGTCTCCGACGCGTCTGCCCCTTCGTTCTCCTCGACGGATTTCCGCACCCTCGATTGAAAGCTAATCCCCGGTTAATTAGTTTGCCCGAGCCTTCCTGAGATTTATTCGATTGAATCGCGAAATCGTTCGCTTGCGCTTGAGCGACTTCGCCCATTGATTTTTAGCTTTTGGACTTTGAGCTTTCGCCGTATAATTGCACCTCTCATAATCTCAAGATAATTAATAAGGAAGAAAGGATGAAAAAAAAAAAAAAGAAAAATGTGGTTTACTACGAGAGAAAAATCCGTCTGCGAAGAAGGTTACGAAAGGGGCTACAGACCCGAAATATGAATTTCCGCAATGGAAATCCGCTCGAAACGAAACCAACGACTTCGGAAGGAAGGACGAAAAAAAAAGCTGAAAAATGTGGTTTACGACGAGAGAAAAATATGTATACGCGAAGGAGGTGGCGAAAGGGGCTGCGGACGAAGAACGCTCTGTGTTCGTTCGTTCTTCCTCGAGATCGAGAGAGAGACAGCTACGAGTCGAAGTCAAGTAGCGCGATCGGCGCGCGCGCGCAGAACGGAGACCGCACCAGACATCGTTAGCCAATTCATTTATTCCCGGTGGGTCGTCCTCGTCCGGCATAATTCGTCGATTTGTCGGCGCTCCGTGTCCCGTGTAATGCAGCTTTTTGCCGCTTGTAATCGGCGGAGCGGAGGGAAGGAGGAGGGGAAAGAACGGAGAGGCGAGCGAGCGAGCGTCGGGAACGACGCGTCGCTGACTATATGTGAACAGGACGCAAGAAGCGCGTATACGTTGATGCACGATCTCCGCTCGCTTGCGCCTCTCCTCCCCCCCCCCCCCCCCCCCGATCTCCTCTTTTCCCGTGATCTCGCTGCTGCTACAGCTTCGCGCTCGTCCTGCCGCGCAGCCACACGCTTTGTCCTTCTGGTTTATTGGACGACGGGGCGCTAAATTATTGGTGCTCCGCGACGCAGCGGAGACGCGCGAAAAAACGACGACGACAAACGCGAGTCAGAAGTCAGGAGTCACCTTCTACCGCGCCGCTCCGGAGGCGGCGACGACGACGACGACGACGGCGGCTCGGAGCGAGCGGTGGAAATAGGAGGCAATTGTCGAGAGAGATACATTCGCATCTCGCAATTTCCCCGCCTTTTCTCGAGTCGACGGAATTTCGCCGTTCCGAGGAAATATTCCCGGCAAACCGAAGAATCGAAACTCTGACATTTCTCAGTTCCGTCTTTTTTCTCGACTCAAACGTTTAGCGTTTGAGTCGAGAAATGTCGGTGTTCTGAGCGAAATATGTGAGGCAAAAGGTATCGAAGAAACGAAACTCATTTCTCGGTTCTTCTCTTTTCCTCGATTCCCTCGTCCCGCAATGATTATATCCTCCTCGCCCGCAAAATTTCCTCGACTTACGAGAGTTCGATCCAACGTGACCGCGATTACGTTTTATTGCTCCGTTTGCCAATCTCTCTCGTTTTCTCACACTGTCTCTCCTGATTATCTCGATGCAAAAAGCCAACCGCGGATAAATAAATAACCACGAGACACCAAAACCTCGGTGCACTCGAAGAGCCACGCGCACTTTGTGCGAAGTCTCAAGTGCGCGCGTCCACCGAAAAGGGAACCGCGAGAACTGTATGTAACCTGGATCGTGTACTGTTAATGTCGATTCTCATTGGCATTCTCGGTTCCCGAAATTCTGTGGGAAAGTTCGTGCAACCCGTGTCCGATCATTTCGTTACCGAGAATTCGCGGGTGCTCTCCGTCGTCCTCCCGCCCCCTCCCCCTCCCCGCTAGCCCTTCTCCCCGGAAAAGGGACGAGCGACGAGGGAGACGACCGAAGCAACCAAAGTGGTCACCGTAGCTGTTGGCGCGAGTTGCGATCGTCCTTCTTTCGTGTGTTCTCGATTCGATTATTTCTCCTTGCTGTGTCGAACGACGCGTCGACGACGACGACCGGTTCGAGATCGCACGCTCATCTCGTTCCTCCTCCTCCTCCTCTTCTCTTGTCTCTTTCGTCACTTCTCATCTTCCTCTCGTTCTGTGACGCTCGATCGTTCTGCCTTGCTCCGTCTGTCACCTCGTAAATTCGGCCTTGTCACTCGTTTCTGCCGCGACGTGCTTACTCTCCACGTGGACCAGCCTCCTCCCTCTACCTCCTCCTCCTCCTCCTTCTTCAACTCGTTCTCCTCCTCCTCTCACGATCGCGCGCAGATCGATCAACGAATTCCAGGGCGGCTATCGATATCTCGATCAGCGACACGTCGTTCGACCTCGCGCGTTCGCGATTGCTTTGCTCCTCCCCCCCCCCCCTCCCTCGCCCCCTCTCGAGTCACAGTCGAAGACGGGAGACGAGAACGAAAAACAAAAAGTCACACGCGCGCCCTCCGAGTCATCGGACGGCACTGAGAGATTCGATTCTCGCTCTCATAATTGCTTTTAATATGTATAACGCGAGAATTCGCCGCGCGGACGGTGTTGGCCACTGAGGCCAATATACGCGACCGTGACTGCAATGGTTAACACGATTTTTCGCGCGTGTACTCATCCGGCGCGATGCCATCGTCGGTGATCGATATCTCGATCAGCACGTACCGATTTGGGGATAAAAAGAAGCGCGTTTATTGACACTCATAATTGATATTTGCTCGGGGATGATCGCCAGATGCTGGTTTTATGGTATTATTGTGGCTGGTCTTTGAAGATAGATGGGAGAGGAGAGAAAAATAGAGAGAGAGAGAAAGAGCGAAAGAGAGATGAGAGAAAGAGCAAAAAGGAGATGAAAGACGGAACGAGATGAGATGAGAAGAGAGTACAGAGAGTGAGAAGGAGATATTGAGAGTGATCCTTGAAGTCAGGTTCATTGTTGGATCTCACTCGACTGGTACACCTCGCAGTCCTGTCTTTCCTTTCGGCTCTCATCTCGCTGTTTCTCTCGTTCCTCTCGACGCTTCCTCGAAGCTCATGCAACATTTAGCTTCCCGGTATCCGCGGCGTTGGCTCTTCACCGACTCTGCCCCGCGAGACTGCAACGACGCAGCTGTGCGCACAGTCATCGGCCGCTGAACGTTCATCGTTGGTCTACAAAACGTTATCGACGCCGACAGAAGCATCTGGGATGTGCAATGAGAGTGGGGATGAGAATTCTGTTTCACGGAAAGTCGTTCATTCCGAGGGATAATCCAAAACCAAAAAAAAAATAAATATTCGACACTAGTCGCATGAACTGAGGAATTTACGAATGCTTATTTTTCGTATGGGAGCAAAACGTATTGAAATAAAAATCCTTCTGGATTCTTCTACAATTTTTTCACAAAAAAAAAGTTTTTTTTTTTTCCTTTTTTTTATCTTTTCTCCCAATTACACCGAAACCCTCGAAATTTGGTGTTTATGAACGCTTGTCAATTAGCAACATCATCGACAATACCAATAACACCAATAAATGAAGCGAAACAACAAAAAAATGACTAAAAAGTCCTGTCTGTACTAAAACTGCCATTGACTGTGCCGTGTATTCCCACTTCTTCCCGCTTCTTTTCCACCTCCCCTATTCCCGTTCGCTCGCTCGTTCGCCTCATATAACATTCCATCTCTATTTATCCCTCCATCCCTTCTGCCCCCTCCCCCAGTCCCCGTCTCCCTGGCTGCCATCCTCCTGGTTCGTCCTTCAACCGCGACGCGCAACGAGTTCTCCGCGCGGCGCGGGCATTGTCGGAAATACCGATACGTCAAACGCCGCGGAGCCACCTTCGTCTTCGTCCACATATCTCACGGTCGCTTCGTCGTAGTCGTAGCTCTTGAGACTCTCATCCCGGCTCGAGCTGTTCGGTTCTCTTCGCATTGGCCGACGTGCGCTTGCGCGGCGAAGCTTTTGTTGCACCGCTGGCGAACTGTATGACGTGCGCGCGCGCCGTCGTCGTTTGGTCATCCGAACGTGCGCCTTCTTCTTCTTCTGCCTCGTCCTTGTCTTCCACGCGTCGTCCTCGCCGCGAGAGGGAAGAGGAGGAGAGAGAGCGCTGCATAGCAAAACACCGGAGAACACGTGTTCTGGCACCTCACTCTCGCGCTTCAACACGACTTGCAACGCGAAACCGACTACGTGTGCGCATGCGCGCGTGTGTGTCTGTGTGCCCCGCGCTGCGCTCACTCGTCGACCCCGGGGGGACTTGTTAATTGCGGCATTACCACGATCCAAAAGAGATAAGGTCTTCATGATCGTTGGTTGCGCGATGCGCCGAGAGAGGGAGCGAGAGAGTGAGTAACAGAGACAGCGACAGAGGGAGAAACAGAGAGAGAGGTAGAGGGAGAGAGAAAGAGGGAGAAGGAGCGAGACAGAGGGAGCCACAGCGCGAGCACCCTCGGGAATCCGTGGATATCTCCTGCCCGCAGCGCCTCCAGCGACATCACTCAAAGATCTTGCCAACTTCATCGCGAATGTTTTGCGGCTCTCGGGAGAGCCCCAGAGTCTCTACCACTTCGGGGGGTCGGGAAGGGGGGGGGGGGGGGGGGGGATCTTGAAACCAGGGGCACGCGAGAATGCTAAGATTTTTGCTTCTTCATTTTCGTCAACAGGTGGCACAAAGGGTTTCTGATGCGCCGCAGGGGGGGGTCGAATGGAAAAGGTCGAATATTGTTTTTGCGATGAGAAATGGATACTGTATAAGTATGCACGTGTTGTGGCATTCGCGTATATTAACCAACCAAATTTTTAGCTTTGTGACGTTTCGTTGTCTGTTTTTTCGAAGCGGATCAGTTGCGCGGTTCAGGCGGGTGAATGTCGCCCCATTTTCATAAAAATATGTACACACAATTCAATACAACATAATTCAATATCAAGTATACATACGTCATTCAAGTATACATACGATAAACGATGACAGAGAAGGTAGAGGAGATGAGCGAGGCTATTACTAGTTTTTCGTACGCGTCACGTGACGTGTTCTCAACTTTTACCCAAAATTACAAAGTATACAAGCCACGGACCAGAATGCAATAGGTGCAAGATGAGAGTGAGATATGACCGTGATAAGCAAGTGCCAGCGGCATAAAGCGTGGGTATCAAGGTGGGTATCAATGGTTGGCGTTGCGTGTCCTTAACTTTCACTCAGGAGCAAATGACACAAACCACGGGTACTTCCATCTGCGTAAATACGTACAATTCTGGCAACGAAGCCCAGGGACCAAAATAACGTGTGTTCTCAGGTGTCGAGTAAGCAGCCACGAGGAAAGATACGCAGCGCTCGACGGGGTTGCGGGACGTACAAGAACACCCCGCGAGGTGAGAGCGAGAGATGACCGTGTAAGCAAGCAAGCGTCGCGCGGGTATCGGTGCTGGGTCTCGCGCCGCGGCGCCGCGTGTGTCACGCGTCGTGTATGTGCGTTGTCGTGTGTGTCCTTACAACGTCGTTATTCGACGTTGGCTCGACGGAGGCTCGAGAGAGAGACTCACCTCTAATTAAGTCGTCTGGCGCGGAGCTGGCAGAGGTTGGTGCTGCAGGCCCCGCGGCGTTCACCCTCGCGATGCGAGTAGCGCACGGCCAAGAGAGCGAGCTGGCACTGAGGCCCGCGGGGGTCGACGATACGCGACTCGGCTCGACCGCCCGAACCCGCCCGCCCGCCCGTCCGTCCGACCCGACTTTTATATTGCAGCACAAACCGACCGCGGCAACGACAGCGACAACGACGACTAAGAAGTGGCGGAGAAGGAAGAAACGAGAAGAGAGCCCGGCAGCAGCGGGGGTGGGTAGGTGGGGTGGTAGTAGCGTGGGTATAGGGGTATGCCGGGCTGTAGGGTGGGTGTAGGGTGGCTCGTAGGGTGGGGTAGGTACTCGCGGGCGAACGGGAGCCGCTCTCGGTGCTTCTTCCGTGATCCAATAAGCCCGACTTAATTAACTAACTGCTAACTCGCAAGCCTGTTAGCTCATTGATTTCGCTCGCTCTCACGGACACCCAGCTGGCTTTTCTCTGATGCTCCTCCATCTCCACTCCCCTCTTCCATATTCGCCCTTCTGTCTCTTTCTCTTGGCTCTCTTTCGCCGTAGCTCGGCCGGCCGACTTCGTGGCCACCGCCGCCGCGACTCGTTGAGCCGCCGTTTCGCCCGTTTCCGACTTTCGCTGTCGCTCTCTTGCTATATCTCTCTTTGTTTCTTTCTCCCTCTCGAGCACTCTCGACCGGCCGCGACCCAGCCGCGACCGAAGCTCCGTTAATTCCGCGAGCACGGATTTCGATATATAATTCTCTGTTTCAGTTCCACGCATCGATGGCTCCGACGCGCTCGCGCGGCCCGCAACCGCTGATGCGATATGTGTGGCGAAAGTGCACCCGGGAAATCCGCTTTTGTCCGATCGTGGCGACGAATCCCCTGGTGAGCTTTTGCCGTAGCGTTATATCGCGCGAAAAAAATTAGCACGAAGCGATTGTATTTCCGGAGGGAGGATGTGCTTTATACACTGAAAAAAATATCCTCTGTTAAAAAGTTCGTGAGTAACCATTGTTGTTGATTTATTCAGGATCTGATTGGTTGTTCGGAAACCGGCAGCAGTTTCATGTTTAATATCGCGAAATTTGGCAGTTTGGCAATTTGACCTAGTATATATAAAATAATGGGTTATGATGCCTTAATATATTTTTAATAGTTAATATATTTTAATATATTCTTAATAGATAATAATGGGTAATAAGCCTCGCCGAGAGATTAACCAAATTTTCGCTGGCCCGGCGGAATTTGTGAACTGTACAGCTTACACCGATGAAATAAATTCATCAGATCAGACGCGTATATGGAAGTTCAGAATACACTCCTAACTATTCCTAAATACAGAATACAGAGAAAGAGTTGAATTCCGAAACAAAGAGCCACAGGCGGAAATACCGTGACGAGGGATTCGCGGCGTCGAAATAAGCGACATCCGGCAGACCGGCTGATGTTGAGCGAAAAGAAGGATTTGTAAGTACGAGAGCCACAAGTCGCGCTCACCACTCGTATCGGTGCTTCTCGCCGACCTCTAATCTCGACGAGCGCATCGATAGCGCGCATCGCGCGCGCACGTACTACACGTGCAATTGCAACCGCTGTGCACGAGGATCTCTCGCCGCGCGTTCAACTTCGCTATAAATTAATGCGTTTTATCGCGCCCGCCGACGAGCAGTGTACGAGCGCCACACGCGGCAGGTTGCGCGGCTCGCCGCGTATGTGTCGCCCGCGTCAAAGGACGCCGCTCGCTCGCTCGCGAGTCCTCGGGCGACGAGCATCAGCTCTTGTATACGCTCGCTTCTCGTAGCGGCGCGCGCACCGCGCCTTCTTGTACCCCATTCGCGACGATCCGCGCGGCGCGCGGTGATCTTCTCACGAGTTAAGATCAGCGAGCACGGCGGAAGCGCGCAAACGCGAGCTTTGCGCATCCCCTTCCTGGATTTCGGGTTGCGCGCGAGTGATCCGCGCGAGTGATGTGAGTGATCTTCCACTCAGTTCGGAGGATCCGTCGAGTCGGGCGGCTCGCGGCTGGCAACGTATGGTAACGTCCCCCCTCCCCCCTCTGGGTAGGTGCAGGGGGTGTGGGAGGAGGGAGAGGACGCACCCAACGAGGAGGCAACTCGACTTGGTGGAATAATCGGCACAATTGATATATTCTTTTATTTGCATTTCAGCGATTGTGAGAAATTCAGCGATTGTGAGAAATTCAGCGATTCATGAGACCGCGACTCATGAATTTTCCTCAGTCCAAAGGCGGAATGATCTACAGGATGGATATGCTATTTTTTTGTTTCTTGAATTTCAAACCGCGAGTGCGTTGCGCGGTCAATCGGTCGCAGGTCGTTTTGCACCCTGCGCGCCTTTTCCGCGCAGGCGCGCAACGAAACGATAATTATTGTGGCATCGATACGTCATTGATTGCCACGCACCGAGACGCGCGGGGATGCGGGGATGATGCCTCTTGGAAAAAGCTCGCCGCTCGGTTTTTCCGCGTTTCAATCAAAAGTCGCGCGAGCGCTTAAGGCAAGCGGAAACGGGAGACCGGTGCAAAAGATATCGATTAATCATTCAATTCGACTGGTGATCGGTAATTACCAGTTAGCTTTGAAGACGAACGAAGCCGCGGAATATGAGGCGCGCGCGCGCGGGAAGTCCACTTCGCGATCCGCTGTCCTTTAGCAGAGGCGGAAATCCATACTTCGTGGAATCACCGTCGCGGACTTCACTGCTGACAGTTCATTCAGACGTACGTCGAGGATCAGGAGTCTTCTCGGCGAGCGTCGGCGGAAGTTTTGCTGTCGAGCGTTTCGAAAAAATTGCGGATGTACCTGCGGAGCATGATAAATATCGATTTTTCAGCGGCTACCCTTTTGCTGTTGAAAAATGTTCTGCGTCTGGATCTCTCTTTTAAAAAGTTCATGAGTAACGGAAAGCATTGTTAGTAAACTATTCGAGCTGTGATTGGCTGGAACTCTCAGACCGAGCCCGGGTTCATTTGTCCTTGATAACTTTGACAGTTCTGTCAAATATCGTATTTTTTTTTAATCGACTAAAAAAGGGTTGTAACCAGTGTTTTCAGGGGTAGAATATGCGACTTGAGAACGATGGTATAGGTTAAAAGTCGATATTTTGAAAAAATAAATTTCGTGACCCCGATTTGGGCGGATTTCGGCCCGGCGGCCAGATCTACGATTTCTGACAAACTGTTCGGCCAAAAATTTTTTTTTTCAAAATCAACTAAAAAAGGGTTGTAACCAGTGTTTTCAGGGGTAGAATATGCGACTTGAGAACGATGGTATAGGTTAAAAGTCGATATTTTGAGAAAATAAATTTCGTGACCCCGATTTGGGCGGTTTTCGGCCCGGCGGCCAGATCTACGATTTCTGACAAACTGTTCGGCAACAAAATTTTTTTTTTCAAAGTCAACTAAAAAAGGGTTGTAACCAGTGTTTTCAGGGGTAGAATATGCGACTTGAGAACGATGGTATAGGTTAAAAGTCGATATTTTGAAAAAATTAATTTCGTGTCTCCGATTTAGGCGGTTGTTCCTCCCAATTTTTCTTTTGAACCTGGAACGTTCATTTCTAAATCACAGCAGTATAACCACTGTGCTAATTTCTATGCTTTTCTCTCATTCGAATCGTCTTCTTATGTGCAATTTAGAGCTGTCACCTCGCCGAAGTCGAAGAGGTTTCGGCAATCACGTTCTCTCGCGCGAAAGAGCGAGAGGAACGACACGACCCGCGGGATTCTACACAGTCTCAACACAGGAGGAGTATCCGGGTATATACAATACCACATCGCGGCGAGACTTGAAATCGCGAGAGTCCACGGAGCGCGAGGCCGATGAATAAACATGACGCGATCTGCGGCGCGCGTCATCGACTCTCGCGGCGTGAGATTTATCCTTCTCGTCGCGGTGCGTCCTCGCTCGGCCGTCATCGTCGCGCTGTCCGGTCAGTCGTCGTCGGGTATGGACAACGTCGACGACGACGACGAAAGCAACGGTGGAGCTTGATTCAGCATCAGCAGCAACAGCAGGAGGAGCCCAACGAAGAGAGCACGGGGCGTCGAATGAGTTACGACGTGGCGTGGATTCGCGTTCCGTGTGTGTATACACGCGAGGTTGCGCCGTCGCGCAACCGGCGTGACACGAACGCGGAAAGAAAGATGGCAACACAACGGCCACGGAGATCGAGCACGACGAGATGGAGGAGGTGGAGGAGGTGGAGGCTGCGGAGAAAAAGGGGCGAATAAGACGCGGGGATGAGCAGAGAGAGCTCCGACTGCGTCTCACGAACGCTGACGACGACGACGACGACGACGACGATGCAGCAGCAGCAACAGCAGCAGCAGCAGCAGCGACGAACGACTTTGTCGCCACGCGACGAAAAACCGCGAACCGAATTTGGCCAAGTGCTCTGCGCGCGCGTCGGTGCATCGGGTGATGCTCCGACGCGTTCGCGGATCGAGAGAGTGAGAGAGAAAGGGCGAGATGCGTTCGCGGGGAGCTAGAGAGAGCGAGAGAGAGGGCGAGATGCGTTCGCGGGGAGTTAGAGAGCGAGAGAGATTCCCCTCTGCAGAATCAGGGACGTACACGAGCGTAATATGCGATCGTTTCGCGTGGTGTATACGAACCGAAGAAGGTGGGACACAAACGCGAGAGCGGACGACAGCGTCGTGTGAACTCGCTCGGACGCTGTAAATCAGTCGACACTCGTTTTCACTCGGGGTTCCTCGTCCGGCTCGATCCGCGGCTGCTGCTCCGTCGTCGCCTCTCTCGTACCACACTCGACTGCGCCTTATTCTGAGCTTCCTCCGCGCTTCTTTTTTTCAAACCTCCCCGCACGTTTTTGAATAAGTTCGCTGCTGCATCGATGCCCCGCGGCGATTGAATGTGGTGGATGTATCGATTTTATATCATATTTTAGTTTCTTTTTTATTTGGGCCCTTTGGGCTGCGAGGTTTTGCGTGTCAAAAATGTTTTGGGGATACTGCGAGTCTGTTGCGATATTTCAGTTTTTTAAATTTTTTTCAATTATTTGTGGCTCCCACTTTTTTAACAAGAAGTGACGTTATTATAATGTTTTTTCAAAACAAAAATGTTACGCAAAGTATAAAAAGTAGCCCTATAATCATATAAACATACTTTGCAATAAAAAAATCATTTAAAAAATATAAAATCAAATCACATATTATAAGCTGGGCGTATCTGCGCCAAAACATGGCCAAAACAGTGTGATACACGCCCCAAGAGTGGTGGACACTATTCTGGCGGATGCGACGAGATGATGAGCCTGCTCTTCGATTTTTTCCAGGAAGCCCGAAGAATACACCTCGGTCCCCGGATGTCGGGATGATGCGCGGAGATCATCCTCTCCTAGGGTATAACCGAACGAACGGACCTTGTAAGCGATACTCGCGCTAAGTACGTACTTAGCGTTGCTCCGCCTGATTCTCGAGTGCACAGCGCCACTTCGGAGTTTCCGCGTCTCGCGCCGGGCTAGTAATCGGCCTCTCGAGCGCGAACGCGACGGGAACGCTACCTCATCCGTATTCCTGTCTCTCTCTCTCTCAACTCACCGTGAATCTGCGAGTTCCCTTATTTTTTTCCCTCAAATTCCACTCGCCCTTTCGCCCCCTCGTCGTCTTCTTCTTCGTCTCCGTCGTGGCGTGTAATTGAGCCGCGCGCGCCCGGACGGAGCTGGCTACCCCTCTTCCAGCTGGAAGTGGCTCACGCTCTTCGGCGCGAGCAGGTGGAGGTGCGTCTTCGGGTTCTCCGTGTCGCCCTGGGACCCGGCTCGTCCGCCTCGGTACCGCCGGGGGGATTTCACGCTGTCGCGAGTAACCAAAAGTCCCCGACGGCGCAAAGAGGATATTTTGGCAAAGTTGTCGCTATTAGCCCGCTCGTTCTACCGTGGAACAGTATCGACGCGGTATTTTTGTAGAAAAAGAAGAAGAAGATGATGACGAAGAAGAGGAAGAAAAATAAAATAACTCCACAGGGGTAAAGGAACTCTTTTATTGTACGCATTATTGTATACAGTCGTGAGCCCACTCGATCTGTCACTCTCGCTCTGTTCTCTATCTCGCTCTTCCGGCGCGTCGCACACCCCCAGACACTCGTCGTCAACATCGTCGTCGTCTAATAATACTGCGGTTCGTGTGTGTTGTGTATTTCCACCGAGAGAAAAAGTTTCATTGACACAACGAATTTTCATTGGAGTCCTAACGTATGAAACGTTTCATTGGAATTAACGAAACGTTTTCTCTCGGTGTGTGAGTGTGAAATTGTACGTTTACCATTTTCTCGCTTGGTTTGTTAAATTATAAATATGCATTAAATAGCTCGTCGTCGTGTTATATATAAATAAATTACAGGCTCGCGCTTATCGTTAATATATATATAATATAATATATGTATAATGTGTAGTACCTAAAACGTTATTCTGCTTTTTTTTTCTTCAAATTATAAATAATTGTCCAGCGTCGCCGGACTCGGTGATATCGGTAATAATAGTAATGATTGTACGGTGGAACCATGGATCATTTTTTATTCTTGTCGTTACGATCGCGTTTTATTCGTTGGACCGTATTTTGCTCTCACAGACTGGAATCTTCGGTGATTAACCCGAAGATTTGGAAGCTAACAAATGCGTCGTTTCCAATCGTCGTTATTCGCGAAAACTGTTTTTTTTTCTATCGAATATTTTCACCGTAATATCGAGCAAACGAACGTCCTGCGACCGTAGCCGACAGACTTCGAATTATCCGAAGTTCTACCGCAACAATATCAATCGAAATAACACCACCAATCAATTTAGTGTCTTTGACGCTTTCAGTCACTGGTTTCGCCTCGCAATTCTCGCCACTTGTTCGCCTCTACGATTTTTTCGTGCCGTTGTCACTCGGGATCGAGTTACGAAGATCTTTGCAACTTCGACGCAACGGACGCTTTTTTTTCACGTGGGACAAAATATTCCATTCGAGCGCGGAATGTCGAAAATCAATTACGTCACTTTAACGCGACCCTTCATCATTCGTGTCAATGCCTCGAGGCTTCGTGAGCTTCGGGTTTTTTCACGTCGACGCGACTTTTTTTTTGTCGAAGTGCCCGAAGCTTCGTACATTTTTTAATTATTTTTTTCTCTCGAATATTCGCTTACAGTGGTCCAATCCTCGACTATCGAGCACAGGTAAAAAGTGCATTAGCAATGGTTGAATCTACAAAATTCATCACATCCCTTCGACTCCTTCGTATTTTTCAGTTACTCGAGATTCGCGAGATTTTGTAGCCGAATATCGAGTATTCGTATATTTCTCTCGAATTCCCGAATATTTGTTTGCAGCCAGTGTTTTGTTCCTCGACCGTGCAGCACCGGAGTGCATTAGAAATGGTTGAATCTGCAAAATTGTTTACGTCATTCCAACGCGAAACATCGTATTTTTTCAGTGCCGCGAGCTTCGCGAGATTTTTGTAGTCGAATATCGAGCATTCGAATATTTCTCTTGAATTCGCGTTTATTATTCACTTGCACACGGTGATCCACTCCTCGACCGTGCAATTGTCGCACCTGACGGTGCAGCACCAGTGAAAGGTACATCTGCACCTTTCGACGCGGCGCTCGCGCACGACGTTGTAGCCTCGGCCGCAGCAGAGGGAGGCGCAACCGTCGCCACCGGTGCTCGTCCGATTGCACCGTCGACCCGCGGTGCCCGGTATATCGGCCGTCGCATCTCGCTCGCAGAAATTCGGCGACTTCTGATAGTAGAACAGCTGCTTGGCGAGATCCCGAGGCTTGCGCTTTCGTCCCTGGTGACGATTCGCGGCGTTCGCGCGATGCTGCTGCTGCTTCCTTTGTCGCTGCTGGCGATCGGGTCGTCGTCTCCTCGAGCCCCGGACCCTCGTGAGCGGTGTCACGCTGCCGAGATTGCTCTGCGCAACGAGCACGGCGTTTCGGAAACGATCCTTCAGCGTCTTGCCGACCATCCGGAAGTCCTGGGCTACCTTCCAGCACGTCTTCAGCTCGCACGAGCCCGACATTCCGTGACACTTGCAGCGGATCTGCATGTTGCTCGCCACCGCCTGAAACGAGAGTACGTCGTTTCGTTATGATTATTGAAAATCGGTGCGTCCGAATAGTTTTCGCATTTTCGGAAAAATGTATCGAGAATTCGATGCCGTTGTTCGGCATAAAACGCATGCGATCTGTTATAGAATTCAAAATGAGTCTTTAAACTAGTTTTTAAAATAATATATCAGAATTTCGTCAGAGGGGAAGGAGTGAGTAGGGCCGCCGGAGGGGCAGCAAAAACAGGCGAATCCGAGACGTTGTACAAACAGGTAAATCGAGCGAGCGGTTAGACCAATAGGAGGGGGCGCGTTGATGACCGCGACGCGTAGGGATGCGCAGACGATGGTAACGCGCCACAGCAGCAGTCACTGAGGGTAAAAAAAGAAGAGCTTGGGGGACGGCAAAAAGGTGAGACTAACGTGAGTTTCGAATAGAGATGGAAGTCAGTGCGTGGAGAATACGAGAAGCAGAAAAAAAGAGGAGAAAGGGGAAGAACGACTAAGAAACAGAAAAAGAAGAAGGGTGCGGGGGAGAAGTGAGGGGTTGGGGGGGGGGGGGGGGGGGGAAGTTACCTTTAGACAAAGAGGTGTCGCGTACAAAACAGTTAATGAGTCTACGGCTGGGTGGTCCAGCCCGGGGCTTCGTCTTAATAACGTCGAGGCGAGAGAGCGAGGCGAACAAGCAGCGAAGGCAGTAGAGGAGATGCACGCGGCATGCGCATGCGCACGCCGCGCGTATATGCATCTCCTCTCCGCGCGTGCGTTCGCGCTGCGCGCAAAAGCCTTTTCCCGTCCCTTTCCGCGCTCGCGCGCGGTTTCGCCTCTTCCCTTGGTCCTCTCGCGGCACACAAACGCAGCAACAGCAGAGCGCGGACACACGTGAACGTCTCTCACGCGATAGCGAAGCCCGAGTACTCGGGGCTGAGAACGCGAGAGCGTCCCCCTTTCTCGGGGGGGAGGAAGAGAAAGAGGAAAGAGGAGGAGACCGAAAAAGAAATCTAAAAAGAAAGAAAAGAAGAAGAAGAAGAAGAAGAGGAGAAGAAAAAAAGAAGAAAAAGAAGAAGAGGGAGAAGAAGGGAGATTAGATTGATCGATTGATCTATTTGAATTTGGTATATTTTTTAATATTCTATTTTTTATTTTTTATCTTTATATAATTAGATAGAGTAAATGTACCATTAGTCGCCACTGTACCAATTGTGGCCATTTTTATTATGTTATTCCACAAAATAATTGTTTCTCACAATTGAATGTTGATTTTTTCAACTTATTCCTATAAATCCACTGAATGCTCTATTTGATGTTTTTTTAAGCGATTGAATATTCTGTTTTATTCCTTTGAATGTGATGGCCATAATCGGACCTAAAGTGGCCAATAACGGTGCGTCTACCCTAGATATAATTTTCTGGGCATTAGGAAAGTAAGAAAACTTACCAAACGTCCCGCCTGATTGTTGTGCAGGTTCACCGTGGACTGTATGTCGCCCGCCTTCTCCCGCGTGTCTAGGAACTGCTTGGAGAACTCCATCCCGTAGTCGAGATTGTGGGAGCAACCGCCCCACTTCCACTCGGTGCCCCGCGCCTTCGCCGGTGTCCTGCCCCGGTAGCTCGACGGGTCGCAGCCGCACGATATTAGACGGCCCATCGCGCACGCGCGGGCCACGCTGTGCGCCACGCCGGCTGCCGATATCGCGTACGCGAAAGCTGTTTCTCTGTAACCTGAGGAGGAGGACGAAATTATTTTTATTTGTCGCACACAACCGAACTTCAGATGTTTGTACACTGAAAAAAATTGATAGTTGTGATTACCAATCGTTGGTCAGAGCTACCAATATTTTAGTAACTGCAACCAATATTTTGGTAGATCGAACCAATGATTGGTAATGGCAACTACTCATTTTTCCCAGTGCACCTGATTCATTACGTTTATGTTTCAAAAGTGCTTTTCTAAAAATTCGAAATAATTGCCGGTGGAATAACAACAATGCACAATCGATCCCGCGAATGCCGCCCGCGAGATGAGGATCGCATCGGCTCGGCAGAGGCGAACGAGGAAGAAGAATGAGAGCGATCGGCCGAAACGTAACTCGGGAGTGTCGAAGCTATCGACGTGGCTCTCGATCTCTCGCGGCCTGCTGCTCTCGTCCTCCACCCCGGAGTGGCTCGTCGTGTCCCGCGGGCGCGCACGTCCTTCGTCTCGTCACGGGTTAGCAAATTGCGAGTCGGTACTTCGAGAGTAGCCTCTGCGGAGAGGATTAATCGAAAGCTGTCCGAGTGGTCCGCGCCAGAAGTGAGTGAAGACTCGGTGACGAGTCCGCAGGGAGAAAGAGAGACAGGCGAGCGTAGGGAGAACACGCGGACGGGCGCGCGCCGTGGAGTCGCGGGATATGCACAGAGTAGGCAGAGGGAGAGGCTAATACGACTTCGACGTTCGAGGGACTCTGTGATATCGCTGGGGTTCGCCTCGATCGTCGAAGCCGACCTGCGGGAGGAACCTTTGTGTCTCTCGCAGTCTCTCCGCTCTGTCTTTCGAAGTCGCTCGCGGTCTCTCGTTGGACTTCGATCGCCGTAGAAGGAGATGCACCTCGCTCCGGGGAACGAAAAGGAAGCTGCGGACACTCGCGACAGTTTCAATGCGACTGCTCGGCGCGCTCGTCGCCTCCCGACGGCCGCGACAGCCGTCGCTCGATGGCTTCGCTGCTGCTGTTGCTGCTGCTGCTGCTGCTTCTCGATCGAGCAACTTTCAAGGAGCGACGGAGATTATTCATTCAAGCGTCTGTCAAAACAAACCAGGCTCCGGCCACATCAGCGGCGACCGCAGGCTCGGGGACTGTCCTCCGGCTCCTGATGTATAAGAGCGCATATATAAGAGATGGAACGAGAAGGCAACGAGAACTCGCTCGGGGGTTGATGTTGATCCTCGTGAAGTCGCTTCGACAAACTCCGCGTCTCGCGAGAAATAAGTGAAACGACGAAAAGGACGACCCTTCGGTTTGTCACCCTTCAAGAGCTGTGATAGGTTAGAAGCGCGGACGCTTTTCGCACGTTTTTTTTTTCAGTGTGTCGCATCGTCGAGGTTGAGGGTTAGTAATTTTACGTATTTTTGTGACATATATTGCGAAACACCAACACCGAAAAATAGATAATATGGGTCCCGTAACTATTCATTTTTACACTGCTGAATATGTTTTCCTTCAGAAGAAAAAAAATCGAGATCCGCAACGAATAATAGTAAAATCAATTTCTAATTTCCATTTATCGCGAACACGTGATCCAGTTTTTGTCGTTTGAAGAATCAAGTTTTTGGCGAGCGCTCAATTTTTTTTCAGCCCCGACTCGCAGAATCAGATCTCGTAAATAATGCGACGACGAGTGGGCAGGATTTTTTTTCCATCGTTCCGACGGAATCGTCTCCCCTCACTACCACCCGACGATGGAAACAGAGCGGATGGCGAGCTCTCGGTGAGCCTTCGGATTGACGGACAGCCGGGCATCGAGGCGCTCGGTGGTGGCTGTCAACTTACAAACGATACGACACACGCCTGGCGTTTCGACCGCGGCCGAATACCGAATCGAGTGGGATTCCGCGGACGTCGCGAGATGAGCGTCGGACGCGCCGCGGGCACGAAACAGCGAAACGGAGTCATCCCTCTTTATCCCTTTCATTCGGCTGACTCGCGTCCTGTGTTCCTCATCTCCTCGCCTCGTGCGGCTGTCGCATGCTCGCGGCCTCCGCCGCGCCTCCCTCTCTCCTCGTCTCGAGAGCCGAAGACGTACTCAGACGAAACACATTTGCGTCGCTCCGCCCGCGAGTTCGTACCACGCGGACTGTTGCAATATTCATGAGCACCGAAAACGCGCGCGAGGACGAATGCGCGAAATCAGCTACCGACGATTCGTGGCATCCGAGATAGCGACACTCGAAGAGTCATGAGTCTCGGATTCTTCAGTGGAGATCGAGAGGAAATCGAGAGTGCGCGATAATTTTTATTCGACGAATTTTCGCCACTTCAAGAGTCAAGTCTCGGATTTCTCGGATGGAGAGCGAGAGAAAATCGAGAGTATGCGGAGACACCCGCTGCGCTCCTCTCGTGTCTCCTCTCTATAAGGCTCCGGCTGAGCTTTCGCTTTATACGGCTATTGGCAGCAGCGCGACCGTTTTATAATGCAGATAGGCGAGCGCGCGCGGGTTTCTCGCGACAGGAGGAGCAGCAGCAGCAGCAGCGGTCCCGGCCTTCCGTAATAAATCCTCCGCGGGGAGTTGTACGTCTCTTCGGGTCTCTCGCTGGGCTTCTTCTTCGGGATCTCCGAGCGCGCGCGCTTTGCCTCCGTCGTCGTCTTGTCGTATACGCTGCCCCGTTGCCTTCGCTGTCTTCCAGTCCCCCGAGTTACAATGCGATCTCGAGGGGGGGCGGCAGTCGACGTTGCACTCCGCGCGACCATTTATCCGAGTTTTTTATCTCCCTCTGCTCTCAGATTTTCTTCGACACGCCGAACGACAATATTCACGAAGCATCGATCGCTCTTGCTTCGACGTAACGTGATTTTTCATCTTCGAGCTTGCAGACTCGAAACGAAACGGTGGGATAATTGATACAGCTGAAAACGATGCAACAATGACGGCCACCGCCCCACCACTCAATTGATAATTGATACAGGCTGCAGTTTTTTTTTTTCAACACGCCGAAGTAGAAAATTGTGTCGAAGCGTTGAAGATGTTCAAAGGGTTTCACTCATTTTTTAGGCTGATGGAAAAATGATCCGGTAAATCTCATGACATTCGTCCCAGTGGCTCAGTCTATATATTAAAGTATTAAAAAAAAATAATTTCCACAAATCTCATTTGTCTTTGCTTTTATTTTGTGACCCAAGTCATATCCTCAAGTATTGTTTTTATTTTTTCCACAAATTTTACGTTTTTTTCTTTTATTTTCTTTACTTAGTATTGAGTACCAAAAAAACGATGTGGCGGTGAGTTTTCGAAATAACTAATTCCCAGCCTGTCGACGGGGCAAAACACGCGCGATTTACCGCGATACAGCGCGTGCCGGACTGACAGAAGTCCCATAAAAATACAAATTAATCTATCCACCGAGTCTCCCTCCTCGAGTGTCCCTCTCGTTCCTAATTAGCGTGACAAACACACTTTATGATAAGTGTATCCCGGGATCTGGATGAGGTATTCGGGTTCGGTGTTTTGATTAATTCCCGCACGATTTCACCTACGTGCCGCGCGAGACCGACTCTACCTGTGTCACACAGGTAGAGTCGAGCCTGAGAGCTCGCGAGTTATCTCGAGACACATTGAGGTATCTCGGAGTATAAAACTGTACTTTGTGTACGTTCGTGTGCCGCGCGAGCTCGTCGACCGCGCGGATGCTTTGAATTTCATCGGTTAATATCGGATTCCCGGGACGTGGGACCAGCCGTTGATTAGTTTCTCAATACGTGGGCGACTCTTTTACCAGAGTGCCCCTCGGGTTCGATTCACGGTTTTTCTACGTCTCGGACATCGAAGACGTAAAAAAAAATGTCGCAACACCGAAGTGTTTGAC
Organism: Itoplectis maculator; assembly: GCA_964034905.1. Lineage (NCBI taxonomy): Eukaryota > Metazoa > Arthropoda > Insecta > Hymenoptera > Ichneumonidae > Itoplectis > Itoplectis maculator. The sequence continues at coordinate 2,664,331 of OZ035870.1, forward strand.
GAAGGTTCCTAATCCGGCGGAGCGTTTGTAACATTTTCTCGAGGTGGTCGACGGATCGACGGGTCCTTTCCTCTTCAATTAAAACGTCGGGTCGCGACTCGTTGGAATCGCTTCCGCGCGGGTCTCGCCGCCACCGACGCGCGGGTTTCCACTTGTGCGGGCCACTCGGACATGTGGACCCTATTCGCAATGTCTTTCCACGTTACGTTGAGTAGATTTCGCGGTATACACCGAGGGAAACGAGTATGATCGACCGGACGCTGCTGGGACGAACAGGACGGAACGAACACGCGTCTTGCGAGTTGGGAGTCCCCGGACCGCGAATTGGTCACACCGGATCAACGGAGCCCTCCGGTGTCTCGCTCTCAAACGTCACCGCACGCTTGAAGCCGATTCTTCTCGGCGATCTCTCACGCCACCCATCACCGCCGACTTCTCGGAAGCTCTGTGCGCTCCACGTCCCTGCCGCTATACCCGATTTAAAACGCCGGCTTTTCACCGCGCGCGAATCTCAGTGTCGGCCCCGAGGGACTCCGATCTCGCGATGGACATGTCTCGAGCCGACGACGAGAGATGGCGAGCCGTTCGCAGCACGTGAGACCGGTCTGTATTTTGGATTCCGGGTGATCCTAACCATTGGAATCCTAACCTACGAATCCTTCCTTGGGTATCAATGCGAAAATTATGTTTTCACTAGGCTAATCCGAACTTGGACTCGGTTTGAGAGTTCCAGCCAATCACAGCTCGACCAGTTTGCTAACAGTACTTTCCGTTACTTTTATACAAAGAAACAATTTCATTGTTTCTTTGTATAAATGAAAACGTTGGTGTCAACGAAAAAAGTACAATACACCCATTTCATTGAATCAATGAAACTTTTTTCTCTGTAAGATCTATCCTGCATGGCAGTGTTGAAAACTGGCACTTCCTACGAAAGGCATGAGACACTTCTCTGACGTATTTAATGCATCTCGTAGCTCTACACGACAGTTCCATCGTTGCTCGTCCGCCGTGGACGCTCCAAACGGAAGGCAAAGAGAAACACAGCGGGGATGACTGTGGCGTGACTCTTTTCGTCCTCGCTCACGCGGTCGTCTCTTTTTCGTTCTTCGTCAGTTTCATTCTCTTTCCCTCTCTCTCTCTTTCTCTCTTTCTGTCTCGCTCGAGGCTGCGCAGCTTCTTAAGCTTTCAGGTCAGGTGCGCGACTCGTCGCGGTCTCGCCTCGCGGCTCTTATTCTTCGCTCTCGCGCGCGCTCATCGCACGATATATGTTTCCTCTTTCGGCGCACGTACTATCGCGTCCACGCTCTGTATCCACGAAACCGTCGCTGTTGTCGCTGCTGCTGCTGCTGCTGCTGCTGCTGCTGCTGCTGCCGCTGCTGCTGCTGCAGCCTCCGAGCAGACACAATGAATTTATATGACTGACCGCGCGCGGTGACCACGCGGCCGCTCGTCACCTTCGTTCGCCGCATTCAGACGCCGTGTTAACCGTGAGCTGTGCATTATTACCCGTGTCCCGAATGTGTCCGCTCGCGGTTCGAGGACCCGCGACAACCGCGCGTTTCCCGTTATGGAATTGGGTCAGGTATATGATTCTCGGCGATTCTCATCGTCAGCGCGTGGCGCGCGTTCCTCGTCCGAGGCTATTTTGCGCCAGTTTGATGCGAGCACAGATTCCAGATTTCTTTGTTGCACTGAGATCAACGCGGAAATGTCACTCGATGAAACGAAATTCTGTAGTTCCGGAAATCTTATAGGGTGAAAGCGGTACTATTAAAAATTCTCAAGTTTCATAATTTTTATAGGATTCAGTCGAAATAATACTATAATTGAACATTTCCACTTGTATGTTAAATTTAATATACTAAGTGATGTAAACTGGCTTCCTTTACCCGTAAATAATGAAAGCTTATGCGAAATGTTTTTAACAGGGTGTTAATTTTGGATCACTCCAAGACTATCAGTATTTTCTGCTTCTAAATTGAACATTCAATGTGATTCGAAGATTCTCACCTCTCTGCAGCAAAATGCTGCTCTGCTGTGTCCTACTGCTGGCGGTCAGCGACGAGCAGTTCCACCTGTGCCACGTGAACTGGTGCTGACACTCGGTTATCGCCATTCGCAGGCCCTTGACTGCCGCGTCGGTGACGTCGGGATTTCGATGACAGAGCTCCCTCTGTTCTTTGGTGAGACCGGGAATTCCGTTGCACACGACAGCGCTGCCGCTCACCCAGTCGTCCACTGAGTTACTCATGAGGCCAGTCGCTCTGCAAAAAAAAACCATAAAAATTGTATTTCCTACAAGACAGTAATCGATTCGTATAGCATTACAAGTCATATTCGTAATTAAAAAAAAATACTATTCACTTTTAATTCCTTGAGATTAGTCAAAAAGTAAAAGTAAATAAATTTAAATCAACCAAGGGTAAAAAAAGTGATAATCATTGTTAAATAAAATGTTGTACGCCCAGACCACCCGAGTTACACGTATCATCGACCGTCCGTTGGAATTCATCGGAGTCAGAAAATATATTGATTTTATTAGCGAATAATTGGGCGGTCAGGATCGAGTGACCCAGGCGGCGGCGGATCGCAGAATTTTCCCACGGCCGAGGTAAAACGTGTGTTCGACGCCGCGCGAGCGAGAGTTCGATCGGTTTGAGTGATTTTAGCCTCTGGGAATTTGGCCGGGGTTGGAATTCCGCAGTACGACGACGACGACGACGAGGACGAGGAAGAGGACGATACCGAAGCTCGTGGTATGCCGATGATGTGCACGGCTTTACGAAAAGTTTCCCCACCTCCCTCAGCAGCCGCGTAGCACTCTGGTTATCGGATTCCTCGATCGACCGTCGCTCTCGTGCGCTACATATATGTGGTACGAATATATGTACACATGGTACATATATGTATATACCACACACATACGTGACGCGTTCTTCCTCTCGATCCAGCTCGTCGATTAAGCCCGAATGCGCGTGATACAACACGGACAAATCTGTATACGGCCTTATACACCTTGCGCGCACTGAAGAAAAAAAAACCCTGGGAGTCTCTCGGCCCGCGAACGCGACGGAGGAGGGGATGGACCCACGGGAGCGGCGAACGGAACATCAGGGCCCCATCAATGGCGCCAGACACTCGGAATTTCTTTCGGGACTCGGATCCTCGTCGCAATCGACGAGGCGATTTAGTGCGTGGGAGTCGTTTCGCCTTCCGCGGAACGGCGATAAATATAAATGCTGTCATACGCGCGATACACGAAATCACGGGAGAATTTCGTGTATTTTTGCCTTTGATGACATTTTTTTTTTCAGAAATTCTTCGTTTCTAAAGGCGCAGAGTGAGGGAGGATAATGACGTAAGAATTGGAAACCTCGCGACTTTTATTGATGAGATTTTTAATAAAAAAAAAACAAATAAATGGAATTTGTTGATCAATAGATGAACGAATTGGATAAAGAGAAGGTATGATAAAGAAGGTATCGGATAAAGAAGAAGGTATGACGAGGTCGAAAAATTGCCAATTTATTTCAACGCTGAATATCGACCCTTGTTCGCAACTCTGTGATTTTTTCATTTTTACTCGTAAAAAATATCCGTGAATCGCAGCAGTGTTATTTTTTGATTATTTACGTTTGTCTGGTTTTAAAAATAGACGTAAAAAATCGTTTGCTTCAGAATTAATCGATCTACCCGCCGGCCCAGCGGCCGAGAGGCGAAATCGCGGGGGGAGAGCAGACCCGGAGCGATTAATCGCCACTCCGAGGCTGTTGAGGAACCAGCAGCAGCAGCAGCAGCAACAGCAGCCAGCGGCAGCAACAGCAGCGCGAAGGAAACGGGTGAGTCGAGAGAGTCCTTTGAGAATCCGAGATACCGCTAAGAGGTCGAGCGCGCCGCGTTATCACCGCCGCGACTTCTGGGCGAGCGAGGTACCCGAAGGGCGTTTTATCGGCTCTTTGAACATTCGCACCTCTTGACCCGCCCGTGGCTCGTAAAATCCCGTAATGAGAAGCAGACGCGCGTGGCCTCCCCCCCCCCCCCCCCCTCCCCCACCTACACGGGCTGCTCATCCGGAGGCTGCGTGGCTTCCGCCGTGCGCCAGGCGGCAAGATTGAGCCACCGGCAGCTGCTCCTTCGATCCCAAGTCCGCAGCTTTTCTATCAACGCAGCTGCGACGCCGAAGACACGCGTGCGCGCCCTCAACGACTCGCTCGAGACTTTGCGATCGACGAAGACGAGATCTGACTATTCAAATCAGTCTCAGCAAATTGATTGAATTGATTACCATTTCTTTGACGAATTCGCTCGGAATTATTCACGTTGCTTCTGCGCAATTTTCTCCCCAGTCTTCGGAGATATTAGACAATAACAAAAAATCAAAGATATAGAAACAAAGTTCTATCCGTCTTATCGATTGTGTCGCAAATAGTTCACCAATAATATTGAAAGTGCCACATCCGCGTTTTTTCATTTAATTTTTTTCAGTCTTCAGAGAAGTTAGATATTTACTCTCGAATCTGTCGTATATTCGTCGTTTCCGGCCGTTCGTCGAAATAAACAGGAAAAACAAATTGAAAATAGGACTGTGTCGAGTGGCAGCGAAGTTCTTGCAAGTTTGTGCAGGTTGCGCGCGCACCTCGCGAGCGAGGGAGTGTGGGAAAGGACCAGCGGAGAAGCCACGAGATCCTTTTTGCACGGAGTCGCGCGCGCCCGCAGCAGACCGCCGCACGGGGGTTTATTGAGGGCTCCCATTACCGGTACAACCCGTGTCGCAGGCCGCTATCTCTCGCGCGCTATTGATGTTCCACCGAAATCTGATTGATGGTACGAACTCGAGCAACAAATTGGCGCGGGTTCCGCGCGGTCGGGTTCCCTGATCCGCAGCTGCATCGATTGCAACGTTTATTCTGATCCTGCGACCCAGTGCCCAGTTTTCTCAGTCAGCGAATGGTAATGCGTAATTTTTTAGGAGGATCCCGCGCATATGAAAAAAAAAAAAGATTTTATCTAATCTGTATTAATTTCATTTTAATCATCTACATTAATTAGATTCTAATAATCTACATTAACTATATTTTAATAATTTGCATTAAATAGATTTTAATAATCGACATTAATTAGATTTATGATTTTAACACTAACATAAATTTCGAAAAATAAAGAGTTCCAATGGGCGATAACGCGACGTTAAAAAATAGACGATAGATATCTTTTTTTGCCTTCACAGTGAGATTCGTCTCCTGACGCAGAAGATACAGGCCACAGTTTTTGAATGGCCCATATTGACCCGGTACAAAACGGTAACGCGTGTCACGAGGGTTACCGGATTTTCTTGGTTCGTTGGCAGAGTTCGATAAACGGGACAGGACACGCATGAATATATTTACTGCCGTACACACTAAGAGAACGTTGGCCGGAGAGTTGCCCCTTTTTCCGCTCGCGTAAGCGCGCCCAGCTGGGGGTTCGTCGTGCATAGACCAACGATTCTGGCGATGACTAATCTTGCGACGATTGCGCTCGAGAGTTTTTCAAGGGGTTAGCTCTCGGACCCCTTTAAACTCTAAGTAAAAAAAAAGTCTCAATTAATTTAATAAAAATCGGGTGACACGTTTTGCACTCGATGTCACCGACGAGACTCCGGCACATTGCGACTCCGCTTCCGCGCGTCGGTGTCGCTGCTGCGGCGACTGCTGCGCGATAATAAATCGCATCGGCAATATAATTCGCATCGAAATAAAAGAAGCGCGATAAGTAAGGAAATAAATCACAATCGACACGATAAATCCACCGGGTGCGCGTTTAACGGCGAGGATGAGCTTTCGGGTGCACGGACGGAGTTCAATGAGGTGATAAATCTTAGCCGGGCGAAAGGTGGAATCACACAAAGTTATGCGCACACGCAAACACAGATGCGGAGAAACATACGGAGCGTGACAGAGCCGTTTGTGTTCGTATGTGCGCACGCAGGTGCATCAGGTGCGCATTCAGGAGGAAAAGAGCGAAAGAGAGACACACGTAGTCTCACTGATTGGACCGATCCGATCAGTCGCGCTTTACTTCATTTTATTTTTATTTTTTTTTCTTCAATCTGTGTGTGTTTTTTCCTCTCCTCTTCTTTCGTCCAGAAGCAGCTCGAGAGCTCGTTAATAACGCGCCGCGGTTGCTTTTGCGAAACGAGGGCGAGGGCGCTCGTGTCACCCGGTGCGGGGGGGAGGGGGGACCCCGACGACACTCGTCCTCGTCGCACTCGCAGCGTAGCAACCCAGGACTTTTGCACCGCGAGGAATATATGCGTGGTGTGCGCGCAATTGAATCCAATTACGATATTTTTGCTCGGGCGAGCCGAGAGCGGCTGCGTGGAACGCGAAAAAAAAGGGACAGGCACGGTGAAGGGGGTCGAGGGGGTTGAGGGAGGAGGGAGAGTGGGAGGGGGGAGGGAGAGAGACTGGACCCGGCATCAGGAACGCTCGCGCTTGTCCCGCATTTTTGTAATAACCCTGGGGTCGCCGAAGAATCCAAGATGGCGACCGTGCCGAGAGTGCGGGACACACGAGCAGCGCGCTCGATGTTTTATTTACCCCTCCTGGACTCGGGAGTCCCCGAGCCCGAGAGGAGCGAGCGAATGTGCGAGAGCGAATGAGCGAGCGCGCGCAGCCGGTGAAGAAACGCGGTCCCGAAGCCTCGGCGATCGACTGAGAGAACCGATGAGAGGAGAAACGCGGAATGGAATTTCGCTTTTAATGGGGAATACGCGAGGTGCGCTCCTCTCGCGAGAGCTGCAAGCAGCGGCTGCAAGGAAAGGGCAGCAGGAATCTCAGGTGTCGCGAGAGATCGAGGGTCCGACGTGAGGGACGATAGAGTGATGAAGATAAAGGGGAGGTTGCCCGGGGAATCGAGGAACAGGCGCGGGAAGAGCTGCGTTAGCCTCGATGCGATTGGAGGGGCTCGTGGGAAATTTATGGATCGAGCGCCGATTTTAGTTCAAAAGCTCGCATTGATAATTATCGATCGTGATTGACGAAAAAAAAAAAAAAATCGGTGAATACAACAGCCGATAATTAGATGGCGATCCGTCAGTGATTATCCGAGTGAATTGCAAACATTAAAAAAAACTCGGATTAAAATCGTGGGTGAAAAAAAAAAATTCGACAGAATCGTCTCGTAGATGAGAAAAAAAAACAATCTTGGTTACTGATTGTCCAGCGTCTTAAAACCTTAGCCATAAAATCTTGTTGCCCGGTGGCTGACTCGGCGCGTCTCTTGGTGTCGAATTAATTGCCGCAATTAAATTAGCACGGAAAAGTGGATAATTCGTGATAGGTTGTTTTTACGCGCGTGTATACAAAAATATATATATATAAACACAGATATACATTTATGTATGCGTAGACATTCATTGAACGGTTGGTTCTACTGTGTTAGGTCCTTTCGCCCCGGTCGCACCTTTCGCCGCGTCTCGCAGGTTCATCACGCGGCTCTCGCACTTCTCGACGTCTTACAGACACTACGCGGCTGAGGCGGGCGGAAGGTGCGAGCGGCCGCGGCCGCCGCGTTGCGCGGCGTCGGTTTTATTGCCTTCGTAAAGCGATCGTAAAACGCGCGCGCGCGCGCGATCGTTTGCCGATGGAAGCGACAACGCGCGAGATAAGCCTCGAGGGCCGTTTCAGCGCGAGCGCGCGCATCATCGCTCGCTCGAGCAGCACGCGGTTCGATTTCTTCGCGCTGCGATCCTGCGCGCGCGTTCGCGCCCACGTTTACCTAGGTACAAGCGTGTTAAGGAAGCAAAAAGGGTGGTTACGCTCGTATAACGCGCGCGCTCGCGATGTTACCCGATGCCGCGGCGGCGGATGCTTCTGCTGCTGTTGCGGCTATTGATGCTGTAAGTCGCGTTTAGACTTGCTCCAAGAGAGACACTAACTTCGGAAGCTTGAATCTTAAATAGTAATAATGTGGATACTGCAAAACGAATTAAAGTTTTGACATGTTTTTTTTACAAATAATTGTGGCATTTGAAATTTCGATAATTTTATAAATTATAGAAATTTCGGTTATGAGGATTTGGAATTATTACCTTGTGCTATTGCAACTCCTGCTACTGTTACTGCTGCTGCCGCAAGTCGCGTTGCCAAGAAAGACACTAACTTACAAAGCTCGAGGTCGTAAAAGTGATAAATGCGCGATATGGCAAAATTGAAGATTCGAATAAGTATTTATAAATCATTATTGCTGTTTATTGCAATTAATACAACAAACATTGGCAATTTATTTCCCGTCGCTGCTGCTGCGGCGAGTCGCGTTGCTAAGAGAGTCATTAGCGTTGGGAGCTTGAGGCCGTAATGGTAATGCGTGATATTACGAAGCGAGTTAGAAGATGAAAATATTTTTTTTCCTACAAATATTTATTGCAGTTTATTGCAGCGGTCGATGTGACGATTCGCAATTATTTTCATTAGTTCCGCGTTATTGTCACATATTTTAACTCTGACATTTAAACTTTTTGGTAATCTGGTAATTTTCCTGCAATCCGGATTGACGCTTCGTGTTATCAAGGAGAAAAGAAGGAAAGGAAAGACACGCCGGTAGGTTCGGAAATTGGCTTTTCCCGATAATCGGTCGCGGTTCGAAGCAGCCGCCACTCAATGATCCCGTAGAATTATAAACAGATACGATCGATAGCGTCTCGTCCGGCGGGTCCGTGCGGCAGCGATCGAACAGCTCGGGCAGATCGATCGATAGATATACACACGAGGATATAATTGTAATACGTTAGGCATCGCGGCCGGAGAGCAGTTTAGTGCGGCAACAAATTGGCTTCTCGTCCTCGTCGCACGACCGAACCCGGCGTATTGCATATTAAATAACCTCGCGTAATATCTCGTATCGAATTAGTATATATAAACTGTGTAGTGGCGTGCGAGCCGCCGCGGCGAACCAGTTTATTTACATCACCTCGTCGAGTCCGTAATTGAATTGACGAGACGAAGAGGAGAAGGAAGGGAAGAAGAAGGAAGAGGAGGATGAGGAAGGAGAAGGAGAAGGAGGAGGAGGAAGAAGAGGACGAGAGGATCGAGCGAGCATCGCAGCGTGATGCTATTTTCCGATGGCTCCGACGTATCGAGCTCGCGTTATACACGTCGCAGGCGTCGCGCGTCTCGAGTGACCCCGCGAGTTTGTTTTACGACGTGATCGTCGCGTCTCGTCGCGGAACGTCGAGACTGCGAAGAAATCGAGCGACGCCGCGAATTGACTCGTCATCGGGGTGACGATGTCGCCTGCGCGTGAAAGACGAGCGCGATGAGAGAGAGTAAGAGAGAGAGGCGAACGAAACGGAGCGCGAGCGAACGCAACAAGACGAACGGTCGGGCCGCTCGTGAGAACGTCCGACGTACGTGGCGCGAGGAATTGAGCGGTGAAAAATCTTGGAGTATCGCCGCGCATGGAGGTCGCTCTGAATTTCGCCCGGCGCACCGCTGAATTATTGTACTGATAATTGTAACGTTATCATGTCGCCGAGACGAGACGAGCGCGGGTAATGGACAGAAAAAACATAAAAATAAATAAATAAATAAATAATGTATGGTTTTAAGGACAAATCACACCTTCTGTCGAATGGATAAATACAAAACAAATAAATAAATACCTACATACAACCATTTTACAATTGCACAAAAAAAAAATGTTCAGCATTTTTTTTTGTCCACTGATTTTATGAATGAAGTTGGACGTCCATCATCACCGTCGCTTTTGGCTGCACGTATAAAACGTGAGGTGCGTATCACGAGCCAAAACGGAAGGCACAATGCCGAGCGTGGAGAATCGCGTGGGTCGTAAGCCGCGCGAGCGACGAACCCGAGAAAACCTTCTTCTTCTTCTTCTTTTTCGGCGCGCCGGTCCGTGACAGAGAAATCAACCCCCGCTGGGGGTTGATTTTTCACTCTGTTCGGCGAGCGCCGGACGCGCAGCCGAAGAGGCTGAATTTATCTTAATGCGTCTCCCGGTGCACCGGACTTCACGCTCGATCACGGAGCTCACGGAGTTGCCGCGAATCGGTTTCGTCGTGGTTGCAACCCGAAACGATACGCGGGAATTCGCAGTGTGCCCGAAAACACGCGCATCGGACGTCTTTGAAAAATCGTGACAATAACAATGGCAATAATATCGAACTTCTCGTCGCTTCGACTCTCGGTACGTGCGGTAAAGACGTCTCAGTTCTCAGTCGTCTCGGCCAGCGCAGCTGCGCGATCGAGACGAGCGAGTCGCTCAGTGACAGCTCCATCGTCTCTATAAACACTCACGTTCGAGTCGCTCGCTACGTGATCCTTTTTTTTCTCGCCGAACGCTGAGCCGTCTGGCTTAGCTGATCTTTTTTTCGTCGTTGTGTAAACAGTATCATCAAAGAGAACTCAAATGATTCAGTCGATTCTTCCAGCGGAATTAATTGTCTTGCACGATTAATCGATACCGCACAATATTTTAATAAATCAGGCTTCACATTCAATCTATATTTTAAACATTGGAAACTGTAATCAGTAATTTTCTTACGACATCTCATATATGTCATGTATTAGTCGCAAAAAATAATTCTTTATCATTCCAATAGTTTTGTCTGTGTAACGGTAATTCCAGCAAAATTGAATGGAAATCGGTACGAATTACTCATTTTTTTGTACGAAAAATAAAATCCCCATTAAAATTTACTTCGCCATTGCCGACACGGTTAATTATCCATCAATTAACGCGTCGCAATATAAACAAACCGTCGCATTCCAAAAACGTTCTTACGTCGCTGTATTAAAAAAAAACGCAGCTGTGATTGGAACTCACCGTCGATGCTCGAGAAAAATCAGCAGAATGGCAATGGTCGGTCCTATCCGCGCGCAGGACACTCGCGGGGCCGTCGGTCCTTTCGGGACGCGTGTCCGGGACGAAGGCATCCTGACATCGCCTCGATCGTTGGGCTCCTCGTACGTTCCTCTCCCCAGGCGCCGCGGTTGCGATCGCGACTGTTTTTCCACTTTACCAACGAGCGTCGATAGGTCGAATATACGTCGCACTCTCTCCCTTTCTGTTCTTCTTCGTATACATATATATATAAGCACGATAATAATACAGTCCTGTAACTCGCGGTCGTTACCGTGTGTCGCAGCCGGTTTGCGCCCCTTCGGGGTCCCGCCGATACTCGGCGCTATACTCGCACGGTCGGTGCGGATGCGGCGAGCGACCCCTCTGGCTCTCTCCGCACACCCACCCAAACCCAACCAGCCCTAACCCTTTTCGTTCGACGCTTCACCGCGAGCTTCACTCTTTCCACTTGTTTCTTCCTCGTCTCTCTCTCTCTCTCTTTTTTTCTCTGTCACTCACTCTCTCGTTGTTTCTCTCTTTCTCCGTCTCTTTCTCCCTCAGCCCGCGTCCTTCTATTTCAATTTTTCCACTTGTTTCCTCCTCCTCTCTGTGTCTCTCTCACAACCCGCGTCCTTTTATTTCAATCGGCAGCTTCTTTTCTCCTTCTCTCTCTCTCTCGACTCTCTCTCTACTTATTCACTTTTATTTTTTTTTCTCTTTCGCGTTTCTCCGCTTCACTCCGCCACGTCGAGCCGCAGCGGCGCCTCTGATCAGCGCGGCGTGCGCCACGCGTCGAGGACTCCGGCACTTAGCCCCGGGCACCGGCGGCGCGTTCTGCTTTGACGTTCGTCAGTTTCGAGTGAGGACGCGCGCGCGCGAGCGAGCGAGAGAGCGAGACGGAGAGAGACCGTAGCTCGGGACGGGGCGCGCGCCAATCCGCCGCCTTCGGTGCATCCGCGTGCGCGCGGGGCTCGTTTTCCCCGCGTCTTCGGCTTCGCTCCGCCGGCTGCTGGCTTCGTTCCCCTCCCCACCCCTCCCCTCCCCTCCTCCCCCGATGGACCGCGACCGTGCGCACGGATTTTGCGTTCGCACGTCGGAATTTTACCTCGTTGCTTTAGCCACAAGATAATCGTGTTGTTTTTTTTAATCGCAATTTAGTCTCCAATTTTTTTTCCAATTTTTTTTAATAACCGTTTTTTCTCCGTTTTAAGTACAATTTTTGTTCATTGGTCCGATTAGCCGATAAAGGAGACTCTTGCCCCTCGACGCGTCGACGTCTCCCGCGATCCCTCAGACGTCATCGTCCACCGCGTCGAACCAATCGATCACCCGTCGATCTCCCGCGTCGTCGTCGAACTGTCACGCACCGACGAAATAAACGCGCGTTGAATCACCGCTCGAACCACGTGTGTCACACAGGTGTCACTCTGTCGCGTCGTCCACAAGCCGGCGGCGCCGGGTTCGAAAAATCCGAGATGACGGTCCCCCTCTCCTCTCCCCGGTCCTCGCGTTGCAACCGCGAATTTTCCCGGCTCGCACTTCGACACTCCGAGTTCCGCGGAAATATAGTCACCGGCTGGCTGCCGGTTGTTCTATCGTCGGCGAACTACACTGATCCACGTCCGATCGAGTTCTGTCCGGCCGGTCCCGTTCGGGGGAAAAACTCGTGAGGTCCCGGCAGTAGCGGCAGCAACGGAGCAGCGGCGGAACGACGAGGAGAGCAGACGGGAGCTTCGCGTCGCTCTCTCTCTCTCTCTCGCCGCGCGGGCGCTCGTAGAAATCACCCGCGCGCGCGCTAAACCCGAGACGCGAGTCCCATTGGACAAGCGAGCCTGAGCGAGAGGACGTTGAACGAGCGTTTTCCCGGGGCGGGCGCGTAAATTCGTCTCGGCGTTTCGGCAGGTAAAGGGCGGGGGTCCTGGTGTCGTTGCAGTCGTCGTCGTCGTCGTCGTCGTCGTCGACGACGTCGTCGTGGGGCGCGGGGAGCGTGGAGGCTCAGCGACTCGCCTCACCTCAATCGCTCTCTCTCTTCCTCTTTCTTTCCCTCTTCCTCTTTCTCTCCCTCTTTCCACTTTCCTCGGTGCCGGGCGATCGGAAAAGGTCCCGGACAGTGCGGTGTGCCGAGCGCGCGCGGCGCGACTTCCGGTCTCGGCGTGTGGCGTATGGCGAGCCGGCGCGGCAACGCTCGCGGCCAAGTGTCAAGCCCAAATAAAATAAAACTCGCTAGCCGCCGCCGTGGCCGTCACCGCCGCCGCCGCCGCCGCCGCGCGCGGCGCTCGGGGTTCACTCGCCGTTCCGACCTCCTCCGCGCGCCTCTTTCCTTCTCCCCACCCCCTCAACCCCCCCTCCCCCTTCTCCCCCCGCCCCCGCCCGCTCGCCGCAGTCGTCGCTTCTTCTTCCTCGTTGCATCCTCCCCCTCGTGCGCCTCATCTTCCCGCTCCTCCCTCCCTCGTGCCCCCCCGATTCTTCCACCTCCTTCGCCCGCCACGAATCGGCTGCGCCGCCGCCGCCGCCGCCGCAGCAGCAGCCTCCTTCCCGCTCCTCCGACACCCGACCCGACTAGCGCTGCTCGGCGCTAACCCCGACGTCCGCGCCGCCGCTACGTCGGTTGTATACTATACGCAACGCGCGCACGACGGCTCCTCGGAATTTTTCCTAGGATTTTACTTACGGGGCAAAACTGAGCGAGCGACCCCCCGCGGGTTGACAGCGATTGGGTTTGCTTATCGTTTTCTTTCTCTTCTCCTCTCGGCACTTCTTCGTCGTCCAAGGTGCGAATTTCGACTTCCGAGTTTTGTCCAGGTGGTAAGGTCAGGGTTACGTACGTTCGGGTCAGGTGCGTTTTTCTCAACCGTATGCGTTTTGGTTACCCGGTGTCGCATTTTTCGCCCTGATGGGCGACGTTGAACCGCAAGCCTTGCACCGCTGCGCGCACGATATTATGAAATTTTAGGAAGGTAATCGCGACGCGTGTATATACATAACGTAACGCGCGATTTGACCCCGCGAGCTCTTGGCGCGGAGGGTACGATCTGCTCGAGCGGGCCGATCGCGTCGCGCGCGGTGGCCGAGGACGCGGAGAGATGCCACGAATCTGATTCACTCTCTCGGAACGGGCGACGTGGAAGCGCTTCAGCCCCGAGAACGGAGCGCGGATGATGAGAGAGGGACGAGGACAGGGATATACGCGTAGCTGTCAGGGAGGATCGCCCTGTCTACGATGAAGCTCGCGGTGCGCACAGTGCGCCGCACGCGCGCGCGATAGGCTCCAGCAGCGTTCCGCTGGCCTCTCTTTCTGTCTCTCTTTTTCTCTTTCTCTTTTGCAATATCTTTCTTTGTCTTTCTTGTCTTCTGTCCTCGTCGGCTCGTAGCTCCTTCGTCTCGCCTTCTCATAGGGAGCGAAAGGAGAGCCGTGGAGAGCGAGAAAGAGAGCGAGAAGTGGTGGCAAAGAGAGAAAGAGAGAAAATAAGATGGAGAAAGAGAGGCGGACAACGGACGGTTCCTACGCTGACTAGCGATGCTGCTGCTGCTGCTCGCGTGCTGTTCGTGGCTCTTGGTGATGATGCTGAGGCGGCATGGATACGACGTCGACAACGAGGACGACGACGACGGCCCCGAGGTAACAACCCCCACCATCGATGCAAACGCGCGGCCACCACCATACGGCATTCGCCTCGTCCACCACCACCGTCACCACCACCAACGGGCTCTGCTCTGCCTCGCGGGGCCGAGGTGCTCCGGAACGGCCGATGGAAAACAACGCGCCGCCACCACTGAGACTGAGGATCGCGAAGCGGCAGCAGCAGCAGCTTCTCTCTGCCCCCATCGTCGCCTACGATGCTCACAGTGAAAATCAAAGGGAATCGAGAAAGCAGAGAGAGAAAGAGCGTTGTTTGCTTCATACCTCGGATCTGGGAAGCCCTAACGCGGCAGAATGTTTTTTTACAAGCATGATATAAGCAGGGAAACTTACAAGTAAAAAAAATCGAAATGCAATATTGTAAACGTTGGAGAAAGTAGAGTAGAGTGGATATTTATTGATTGCGGGATAATTCCTTTATAAGGACCCACAGTATTACAATAATTGTGGAGAATATTTTACAAAAGCTGGTAGATTGAGTATAGAGAGAAAAACACATGAATCAATATGTTAGATGAGTCGTTAGTGGCCACTGTACCTATTGTAGCCATTTTCATTATTTTATTCTGCAAATTATTTTTTCCCCATAACTGCATGTTGACGTTTCGAACAAATTCATGTCAAGTCACCGATTGATCAACTCGATATTTTGTATGCCATTATATGTGTTTCTTTTATTGAATTGAAATGTCACCTTAAAAAGAACCAAAGTGATGTTTTCGCTACCTACGTTGAAACAAATATACGTCGAGCGCTCGTAAAGTGTTTTCAGGTCTCTCGTCGATTTTTCGCCGGTTCTCGTTGTTCTGTTTGTGTGTTTTGGAGAAAAACCTCTTTCGGCCTCTCGCAGATTTTCCCGCGGAAAGCTGTTTGTTTAGAGTTTACTTTCGGGTTTTGACCGGACGAAAATACACCGAGAGGATAGGGTTTCACGTCGGACGAAGGGGTAAGGACTGCACGCTGGGAACGGTGCGAAGCCCTTAATCTCTCTCTCTTTCTTTCTCCCTCCCTCCCACTCTTCTTGCGGGTTGCAAGACTCCTCTTGAAGACAGAGAGAGACAGGGAGAGGCGCAGGGATGGTTCTCGTGAGGCGCGCGCGCGACTTTCTCCGGGGGTTGATGTCGCACACCCTCGCGCGCCAAACGGACAAACGAGAGAGAGAGGAAGGCCGGTCGCTCGCGTACCACGTGACTTGTGGGAGGAGCCTTCTCCCATCCCTTGGCATCCATTCCACCCTCCTTCGAGTATTCAATTGGCATAATTGCAGGCTTATCTCTTTCCCCGCAGCCTCCGGGGGCCTTCTGGCATTCCCTACTTCTGTCTCTGTCTCTCTACTCCTGTGTTCCTCTTTTTTCATGTCTCTCTCTCTCCTTTTTTTTCTCTTCTCTCTCTTCTCTCTCTATCCCCACCACCGTGTTCCACTCGTCATCCACTCGCATTCATCATTTCTCCTCTTCCTCATCTTCGTCTTCTCCTTTCGGCTCCTCTTAAACCCTCTGCCGCACTATTCGTTGGACCAACAGCCTCGACACCCGGCACAGGCTATACTTTTCACTCCAGACCCGACCAATTTTTCACAGTAAAAAAAACGACGCGTCGCCATATTGTAATTTTTATTTCCAAGCTAATTGCGCCGAGAAAAAAAAATTGTTTGACATCAGCGTTGACCCATAATTATCGTGTGTACCGTTTGATCGCGAACCGTCCTCGTCGACGTTGGACGGACAGACGAAAAGTATTTTCGGCGATCAATCGGGCGACCCATTGAAAACGAATCAACGTTGATTCTCGTAATTCAACGATGGGTGCGCTGATTAATTTGCAGAAAGTGCCGTGATTGAAGGAGCCCGCACTCCACGAAGGGCACGAGAAGGGTTCTCTTCTCGGGCCGCCGACGAGTCGGCGAGTCGAGTATGCGCGCACGACACGGGAATTATTTCATCGACCGCGCGCGCGTCGCTGCGGCAATTGGGCTGCTGGAGGCGATTAGCAATTAGCCCGCGCGTTCGACGCGGGGTCGTCCCCGTGTGTCCTCGGCTTCGGCGCGCGCGCGCGAGTCCCTTTTCACCCCCCGAGGGCCGTGCTCCCGCCGTCGCTCGGCACGTGGTTCCCGGAGATCAAACGAAGCGACCCCATCCCGTCGCCATCCCCTCCCACTCCTCCACCCCCTCTCGGCTTTTTGTCCCGGATCTGAGCGGAGGATTCGAGAGTTTAAGACGCGACGTGATTCTGATGCGTCTGTGTTGCCGAACAACAAGCGAAGACTTAAAAATAAAAATCATAACGACCTGAAAAAAAATATATGAGATACGAATACGATGATTCGCTACATCGACGAGGAAACCAATTTCACGGCCACCATTCCTCGCGGCCGTTCGCGAGAATTCACATAAATCATCGATCGATTTCGATCATTTTACGCCAGTTGGCATTTCGTTCCCCGGCACCGAAACGATTGCGACGGTACGATGACTCTTCGGAATCGCTTCCGCCGGTTATTTGTCAACAGTTTTGTCGTGCTTCTTTTTTTTCAACGGGCGAGTCATCGCCAGTGGCGATTGCCTCGCGTTAACGTTGATGATCGATTTTTCGATTTTCAAATGTCAAATAGTTTAATATTGAATTTTGTATTTTTATTTTATGTTTATTTTTATTGTAACAGATTAATTTTTTCCATTTTCTTCCCAGAGACTCAGGGACAAAGAAGCAAAAGTGGTGGATATACCAACGGAAATCAACAGTGTTGGGCCACTTTGAACCGAGGACTCGAGATCGAAAGATTAATATGTAGAATCACTGGGCCTCGAGAATTTTTCAGAAGGAACTCGGTGTAGTATAGAGTGTGGTATATATAATAATATATACTATACACGAGAGTCGTCTCTTATTTCGAAGCGGGCGAACCTCCGTCAGGTTGTATCAGAGTGGATTGCATTACTTATCCGATGAATCGGGGGGACCGTAATATCGAGTGTCCGCGGCTGTTGCTGCTGCTGCTGCTGCTGCTGCTGCTGCGACCGGCGGTCCGGAGAGCCGGCGATCCCGATGGCACGCGAACGAGCCACCGGGACGATACGATCGACTCGCTCGATCATCCTATCGCCGGCCGACTGATGGGGATACTTTACAACATTATTAGTAGGTCGCTTAGTCTTCCCTCGAGATACCCTAATTGACCGGTTGCCGATTGAGGAATAAATTTGAAAAAAAAAACCGACCCAATATGCGGTCGGCGGTTTCTCCGGAGAAAAATAATTTGTTTCAACAACGTCGACGATTTCGATAAAATTGCACGTAATCACGTATGTATTTTAATCAGTGGTATCAGAGATTTTTTATTGCGGCTTTTTGTACATTTTTCAGTTCTACAGATTTAAAGTGACACTTGAGTGTAAATTTAAATTAACAGGTTTGTAAATAATTATTTAGCCTTGAAAATCTTCGTATTTTTTTAGTGTTGTTGAAACGAGTTTCTTTGCGTCTCGCGAATATGCTGACCATTTTGCGAATCAATTTTGCTGCACGTGTCGAACATTCGTGTCGTATCTTCGCGTATAATTCCGGAGTATCTTCGTTTCTCGTACCTAAAAATATGTATACATAAAAATAATATATAGACTCGGTGGAAACGACGAACTTCCGGTGAAATTTTATTGTTCCTCGAAGCCCAATATTTCTCGTTCCACAATCGTGCATCGCAGGTGCCGATCCCTCAAAGTGACGGTGCGGAGATAAGATTACGAGATAGCGAGAAAAAGGCGCGGGCGAAGCGGAAAAACCAGCTGAGTCGTCGTCGTCGTCGCCGAAACGCTAAAACTACATCGAAGTTTTAACGGTGAAGGCGCATGTTTGATCGTCAGCGAGACGATTCGAGCAATTCCGGTGGTCCGAATCCGGTCCCAGTGATGGATCCTTACACCAACGCACGATTCGTGACGAAAAAATGTAAAAACGGATTTCCTCGGAGTCGAGCGTAACGAAGCAATCGCGACGGCGTCTCCGGCGACTCGAGTCAAAAGCTGAGTGAGCCATTACTTGAGAGTAACGCCTGTTCGCCTTTTTTTCTCGAGAGAAAAAAAAAACACGAGAAGCTAATAATAATTAAGATAGTCTCCCGTCTCGACAGTATCAATCGACGATCGTTTTCGGTAACCCAACGACGTTATGGAATCCAACGATGCTCGTCGATGTCTTTCGGGCTCGCAGGAGTATCGACGAATTATTACAAAATTCATAAACAAAGATAAGTGCTAATGAGAGACGATGAATCTCGTGGGCCGAGTGTGAATCTCGGATGGACGAAAAAAAAAAAAAAAAAAAAAAAAATCCATGAATATTTACGTCGCGTGATTTGCACTATTTAGCTTTCGTCCATTAGCCAACTATCTCGCGGCGCAGCGCAACTACGACCCACGCACAACTCGTAATCGCGTCACGAGAAAATATTTCCTCCTTTTTCGAGCGGAACTCGTCGATCCACGAGCGATGAGTGAGACGTTTATGCTCGTCGACGTCGATTCCGCGTCTCGATCTTTCATTTCGTTTTCAGGTCGACCAATGCTCAAACTGTAAATCGTGTGTCGTTGATTTTTACGGATTCTCAGTGTTTGACGCGGATTTCGCGAGATCGGAATGACATTTTACAAGAGCAACGATATCGCGGATTGAAAAAAGTTTCTCACGCACTTTTTTCGGCGACTCAGGGCATCTTAATTATTCTCCGATGTTGTCCGTCTCAATTCTGCGCCTCCGATGTTTTCTCGCGTTTTCAGGTCGACGAGTGGCTCGAACTGTAAATCGCGTGGCGTCGATTTCTCGGAACGAGTCGATACCCCGGGGAGTCCCGCGAGTCGAGCAAAAGTTCGAAAGGGAAGTAGCCGCAGTCCGCAGTCCAAGAAGTTCGCGGAGCGAGGAAAAAGATCATTAACAATGACCGGAACCGATGGCGAACGAGCCGAGGTTTTCATGGTCCCCGTTGTCCGACCGCTTCGTAGAATCGGAACGCGCCTCGTGGACCCGGAGCGCCGCGTCGCGTGTAACAGAGAGATCCTGAGATTTCTCTCCGTGTGTCCTTCCCTCGACGATCGCAAAAACTTCGGTAACCGCGATCGAGGTGTGTAAATCGATCGTATATATCTTTATCTCGTCTCGCTCGACGGTTTCCACCGGCAAAGCGAGTCTCGTAACTACTGCGAAAAGTCAGCCGACACTGAAAAAAATCAGTGGTTGCTATCCACCAATCATTGGTTAGATGTACCAAAATATTGGTTGCATTTATAAAAATATTGGTAGCTCTGACCAACGATTGGTAATCGCAACTATTAATTTTTCTCAGTGGAGGATTCGCGAGTTGCGACCGGGAAAGTATATTCTTTCGTTCGGAAAAACTCGCCCCACACTTTCCGGGGTTGGGGACTGGTTTTTGCGGGCGACGGACGAGGGTATGAAGAATAAAGTGGTGAAGGGTATATTGGACGTTGCGACGAGATACCTGATAAAAATTCCAACAGTCCGCGCGGGACGATAGTCTGGTAATCCGAGCGATTCGCCGGAGGGCCCGGATCGGGGTACGCGGAGCGGAAAGTTATGAGAGCCACGGGTTGCCCGTGTTGCTGCGCGGCCGTGGATGGAACCACGGTCGACGGGCGGGATGGAAAGGGCGGCCCGCCGGAGTCCGCGCTACGCGCGGAATGCTTTAATAATGCATTCCTGATGAACGAACGGGCTTTCTCTACGATATTATATTAACACACGTCTATACATAACCCAGGGCTCGATGTACTATATCCAGTGAACCTTCGTTCGCTTTTATTAGATATACGCCAAAGGGCTTTCAACGAAAAAAAAAAGCAACAAATGTTTTTGTTCCGCAATTCCAATAAAACCTACAGACAACGATATTAATTCAACACGTAAAAAAAAAAAAACAAGACCGGTAGAAAAAATTCAAAAATAAATTCCGAAAAATTAATAGTCGTTGGAATTGGAAGCGAAATATCCTGGTATCACCCTAAATATATTATCGTCGCTCGTCCATCTCACTCGTTGCGTAACGTCAAATCCGTTGCGACGTTGCCTCGCGCGATTCTGCTACGCGTCAAAGCCGATGGAACAACAAATCCCTCGATTAAAATCATATACGCCGAGTGCGAGGCGAGTATCCGACTCCGACGGATAATTCACAGCGAACGCGCGGTGTAATTGAATAAATGAATTAAAGTGTCGACAGCGCGCGCGCGGTAGCGACCGATAACACGACAGGAGCGATTAGTCCGGTCGTTTAGCCGCGGCACCGAGTGTAACGAGAGACCGAGCGATTATCTTATCGAGTTACCGGGGAGAGAACGCGCGGTGAGAGGGAAGGGGGGGGGGGGGAGGGGGATACAGTGTGTCTTGCGTTTAATCGACTGTCTCTCGCGTCTAGCGCGCTGCGCAGCAGTTACACGTGAGACCGCCCACGTGCCACACCGGAGGCTCTCGTACTCGTTCGCACGACTGTCCCGAGTCGATCCCGAGCGTGTTCGCGCGTCCGCACACCCGCGTATATTCGTATATATCTATTGAATATTACATACACTGTACATAATCGTGTATCTTTATTTACCATATTACACACACCGTGTACATTCGTAATATACACCAACACAGCGTAGCCAACCGCCCATATTCGTATATATCTATTGAATATTACATACACTGTACATAATCGTGTATCTTTATTTACCATATTACACACACCATGTACATTCGTAATATACACCAACACAGCGTAGCCAACCGCGCCAGCATTTTGTAACGGTTTAATACCGAGAGGCATCCGACAGGTACAACAACGACCGAGTCTTCGTGGATATTACCGTAGTCCCCTTTCGCCGCGCTCGCCCAATCAATTCCGCTCAGCCTCCGCACTTCGCTTCGACGTCCCCGCGTGGGTGGATGTGCCGCTTAAACGTTTTAGCGATTAAACGTTTCGAGGAAATAAGTCGAATACCATCCTTTTTTTATGCCTCAACAAAGCGGCAGTCAAATTGGGCAATGATTCGTCGATCGGGAGACCCAATCGATCGACACCGCCGAACAGAACGGACAGGTCCAATGAGACAGATGGAATCGAAGAAGAGGTGGAAGAGAAGAGGAAAAAAATGGCTCTGGCACACAATTGCAAATGCAACGCGATTCTCGTTCCATTCGGCGGACACTGAGTGACGTTGACAGAGGGCAAGAAGGAGGAGGAGAAGGAAGAGGGGGAGGAGGAGGAGGAGCGGTGAAGTGGAGGAAGGAGGTGGAGGAAAGCTGGATTAAGGGGGCAGGAGAAGCGGGAAGAAGGGATTTATCGGTGAAGGGGAGGGAGAGAGAGAGAGAGAGAGAGTGAGCAGTCAGCGGTCGACGCGGAGCATTCGCCAAGTGGACATCCAATTTGCATACTCGATGCCTCTCACTTCGTTTCCTACACCCTCCCCCTCTTCCTCCTCCCCCCTTCCCCTCCCTCGCCCTCCTCTCCTTATATCTCTCTCTCTCTCTCGCTCTTTCTCACCGTGTGGCGGTGGGAGGAGCGCCCGATTATTGCTCGACTCGCTCGCGACTTTATAACCAATCGATTCGCTCGTTTATTCGAGACGCGAGGTTGACCACCGAGGTTGGTCAATCTCGAGCTCGTGGCGAGACATCGAGATCGCGGACAAACCGCGCGCGACACTATACTGACGTGTTCCTTCGGTTTTCTCCGAATTCCGCAACGTAAACTCGAAGTTGCGCGCGTTCACTGTTAATCAAGATGACTCCAACGTCGTTTCACTCTTAATATATCATTAATTTCATCATCATTATTTAATCACTATTTAATACACGTCTTTCATAATTTTTTACGTCTTCAATCATCTTCGGACATAATTTTTAATGCTGTTACAATAATAATACTGATATTATTGGTAAGAATTAAGAATTTATGAATCCATTAATTAACTATCTTCCAATATCTCTTTTAAACTAATATTCTCCAATAAAATTAACGACAAAAAATCAGATTAAATCAAATCAAATTAAAATCAGTGCGATTTATTATTCTCAGTGCATTCCACGCGGTGGAGGGGTTGAGGGAAGTGAATTTCGTCGTTAGGGTCGACGCGGGTATCGCAGTCGGAATCTCGAGGGGACGATCAGAATGCAGATCTCGATGACTGATAGCCAATCTCGTTTTGCTCTCGTCCTAGACAACTGTGATACTCGGCTGTGGATTTTGTATATCGGCTAATGCCGTATCAACGGACGGACGTCAAAAGGGGATCGCGCGCGCGACGTTCGCGTCCGCGACGGGACCTCTTTGATACGTCTTTGTGGGAGCAGCCGGAGAGAGACTCGCCCGACGAATTTATTTAATGCCGGCGCGCGCACCCCATCATTACAGCCATTATGCCCGGCAGGCAGCAGCAGAGCGCGCGCGGAGCGTCGCACAGAGGCAGCGAGCACCCGAGCGATGCCCGAAAAAAAAACACACACACAAAGATGTCAGGTTGGGGGGGGGGGGGGGGGGGCTGGCTGGGCCGCGCGCCCTTTCACCGATCGCGAGACGCGAAAGGGTTGCGAGGAGGGGCCGAACCCGATACCACCGAACGAGCGCGCGCGCGCGGTGCACCGTCGATGAAACACGCGCGCGTCGCCCGGCGCCCGAGCCCCGTAATCAGCGTGCACGAAAACAAACGCGGCGCAATAATGGAAAACGGGATTTCCAAGACGTTCCCACGCGCCTGCGCCGATCCGCACCGGAATTCGGACACAAAGGGCGCGACGCTTCCGGCGCAGGATCGTGTGTCGCCTTTTTTTATTCTGATTTTTCATTTTGGAGACGATAGGGGGGGGGGGGGGGGAGGGACTTGGGGTCGACATTTTTAATGCCCTTGCATGGACTTGAACATCAAACTTGAGATCGATCCTCGAACTCGAGATCAATGTTCGTGCTCGATACGATCTTAATTAATTTCGTGGTGACGTCTAAACATTCGAGTCTCTGAAAAAATCGGGTTTCTCGCAAGCGAATCGGCGTTGCTTGTTCGCACTTTCCCCATCCAGCTCCTTCCTACAAATCTGCCAGTTCGCAGCTTTCCTTATCCCGTGCCGACAGAATCGTCAAATTAATTACCACCAACCACTCTTCAGCCTCTCTTCCACTCGACGTCTCGAGCACCGCGCTTCGTCCACTCGACCGTCCACTCGAAATGATAAAAGCACCCTCCGAAGATCCGTCCGCCTCTCGAACGCGCGTGTATAGCGCCGGGAGTAGATTGAGACGTTTCCTCGAAACCCATCTCGTCGGCTCTCAATCCAAGTGGAAAAGCCTCTTGAGCGTCCGGAGAGATCGCCGATCGGCGGCGATCGACGCGCGCGCTTTCAATGTACCGCTTGTATCGCTTTCATCCGGCTACCGTGGTGGACATAATACTCACCGGCGCTGCTAGACGAGACCGAGAACGGCGCACGGTGTGGATATACGCGCACGGGGCACCGAAGTATAATGCACAAATATGCGCTAAACCTGCGCTCCTGGTTTCATTGTTTACCCGTGTTGTAAAAGATACTCCGGGAGTAAAGCGAAAAAAAAAAAAAAAACATCAACGATGGAGACAAGAACCAAGGAGGGGAGTGGGGGGGAAGAGAACCGCCGAAGCGACGAAAAGCCGAAGATCCTCAGCGTTCTTCTTCCTACTCCATTCTTTGTTCTCCTTTTTCTTTTTTTTTCTTCTTCTTCCTTCACCCGTCATCATCTCGCCCGGCGTATTCCGTTAAGAGGCCACTTGTTGGCGTGCGTCCGCGCGTGATCGATTTCGCTCGCTAAAAACGTACCACGCGCTCTTGATCTCGCCCGGGGTTAATCTGCCTGCTCCGGGGCTCGCGCGGGGGACCCGAGACGGCCGACGTCCTCCTCGCCGAAGACGGCAAACGTTCTCTCGTTGTTTCTCTCGCCCCCTTCGAGTTACCCGCGCGCCGCTCCGTTCCCTCGCTTCCTCCAACGTCGCTGACTCTCGCGCTTCGCATTCTCGTTGCTACGTGTTTTTACGTATTGTCCGAAATGTGTTTTCAGGTATTGTCCTCGATGTGTTTTTTCGTATTGTCCGAAATGTGTACCAGGATTGCATCTGACGTAGCGGACGTATTGTACCGGCGCATTACGCGTTGTTAAACGGAATCATCTCGCGAAATCCAGACCCTAATACGAAGGATGCGCATCTTCGTGTTCGTCATTTTCATCCTCGTTGTCCAATATCGAGGCAGCGTCACGGCCTTTTCCGCATTGTTCGATCGTTTTGCAACGAGTCTCGCCGTTCTCGACGAGTTTCTTTGGATAATTGTTTTCCCGAGATTTTCATCGCTCTTTGTTATCCGAAGAGTTACCGTAAAACGCTAAAAGGGGCTCGCAGAGTCTCGTTTTTCGCAAAATTACATTTTGGTTTTTTCTTAATTTCCATTACGCTGTTAAAATTTTCGCTTTAGAAATTTTCAGCGTAACGTCGAATGTGCCCCGCGCGAATCGTGCGCGAGACGCGAGGAGAGAAATAAAAATGGTGCGTTCAAAATGGTCACGGTGCGTTGGACGAATGGTTATAAGTTTGGTGTGAATCTGTATGGCCCTGTGGGAAGGCCTGTCGAAGCGGGACACCCGACTCTAAGCGCGTTGTATTATGCGATTATATACATGTATGGTATAAAAATATATAGCGTGTGCGGATGTGTGAGAAGTTTCACGGCGGCCACCATGCTCGGGCCTATTGTGGGGCTAAGCACCCGGCTCCGATCCCGCCACGCGGTCACGGGGGGATTCACTCGAAATCCCCGAGTGTGGCTGTGGGGTCCCCCCCTTGACCAACGGGCGCAATCCGAATAAACACAAAAAGGCCAAATAAAGATGCCACGTCGCGTGGGTGTGGCAGCAGGCGGGACTCCGGCTCATTGCCACCTCCGAAGCTCGAAGGAAGCTGTCGGGTCTGTCGGGATCTCGCACACCGTCGCTTATATACCGACGCTGCGCGTCGCTGCTGGCTGCGACCTGGCCAAGCGCATCCTTCGCGGTCCTTCGGCCTCTTCCCCCGTCGTTTTTCATAATTTTTTTTACGACTTTTCTAAAACTCTACACCTCGACCTCTCGGGCCACTTTTTGTGCTCCCCGGCGAAATTCGTCGCGGTCGCGACTTTGGGCATTTTTTAAATATTTTTTATTCGCCGACTCGAGGAATGCGGCGGATTCTTGGTGTTCCGGACCGTAAAACAAAAATTTGTATTTATCGCGCGAGGTTCTCGCGTATTCGCGAATACGCGAGTATGAATTTCTATTTTCTTCGTCGCAGTTCGCAGGCGAAGGTCGACCCTTTTTTACGAGGAGCCAACGGACAAGATCGCACAAGCTGCTGGGTTGATTTACGCCGATCGTTAAGCATCATTTGGTAATTAGGACGTCTCTCGACGCGGGCGAATCCGGCGTTCTTCGCGCGGGTCCGGTCTGACAGCGAAGCGGATCGTCCGTCTTGAAAATTACGATTCCTCGTTCGACCGCTTCCTGCGTATCTCGAGCGACTGAAATCTCGGAAGAACCATTAACTCATTCGCTCATTACGATTTTTACCTTTTTGCGTGTCTCTTGTCTACAAAAATATGTATATTTTTAATCATAAAACAAAATTCATAAAGTAAATCAACGCGGACGACAAAAATATATACATTTTATTCAACAGTGACAATTGTAATGGTGTCAGGTAAATTAAAAAATCCTCTATTAAAAAGTGCATGTGCAATCATAGTGATTAGCCTAGTAATATAAATAATCGGTAACTCTAGTCAGGGTCAGTGACACTTTATTGTGTTCTATATATAAATATCTCAATACGTTGTATATCTCAAAACTCGCTCGATACCGACAATGCTATATTTATACGCGACGTTCAGGGGGGCGGAGGGGGAGTGGGGGGAGGGGGCGTTTAACTGTTTCTCATGATATCTCGCGGAGTCTCGCATCGAGATCCCGCGTGTATCTCACGGGGATCGAGCGATCTCCCCGCGGGGTCCGAGCTCGCGGCGAGATCCACGCGATGATCTCTCGACACGATCTACGATCTCTCTCTCTCACTCGCGTTATACATATATACATCGCGCGGTAAATATATAGCGCAGGCATTGTAAAATACTGCGAGTGGACTCGTGCGGCGCGGGCGCGATCGGACCTACCGCGCTCGATCTCGAGCCGATCTCTCGCGCTCCCCGCGTGGACTCTGCTCGCGCGCCAGCGTCGGCGCATGCGCATATGCGCGCTCGCTCACGCACGAATCACGATCGACGTCGCTTCGCTTCCCGAGCTCGCGATCGAGCCGCATCATCCTATTTAATAATCGTACAATGGACGAGCGTGTTCCTCGAGATACCGATCTCGCGCCCGCACAGAAGAAAGATAAAGTTGCGTCCCGTGCGCTTGTGCATTTATATATATGTATAATTATTTTTTCTTTCTTATCTATAAATTCTGTACGCGTCTCGTTTAACTCGTGTAATAACGCAATTAACACGTCTTTGTTTGACTCCGCAGCGCAGCCATTTATATGCGATTACCGCGTTCTTCGTTATCCCGTTGGAATAGCCGTGTAATTACGGAGTTTCTGGACAATGAAAAACGTTCGGACCATCATTGATGCCTCGACGATTTGTATAAAGAGATGTACATATCATGCAGGAGAAAAAAAAAATTAAATTGTTGTAATTTTAGCAAACCGATTTTTTACCAGAAAATCAAGTAGCGACTTGGCAATTAATCAACGACGAACTCGACATTTTTACACAGGTGGTCGGAAAAGACGAGGCACTCGGATATTCCGTCCTGAAGATTTCGTTCATAAATCTCGGTCGCAGCTAATCGATCCAGCGGCCAAATGAGACATAATGTAGAGTCGGGGCGGCCTCGTAAATACTCATTTGTACGCTGTGTGTAGCGTTCCGTTACACTCGTCTTGATTCCGGGCGGTGAGCCACTCTCGACGCTATAATGCTTTATGCCTCGTCGTCGTCGTCGTCTTCGACATCGTCTCCACCGACATCGGAGCGCGGACTCGTTATTACGCCGGGACCGACATATATTTTGTAATTAATTTCTACTGATTCGAGAGAAGACATTTGGGTATATATATACCATTCGTTATTAATTCGTGAGTGCGGTAGCTCGGACCCTCCGGGGCGCTTCCTGATTTCTTCGACGAATCTGCCGGTCTACGATGCGACTCTAATTACAAATCGCCAGAATATTAAAAAAAACAGATATGTTAAAAAATTATATTAATTATTTCGGCGATATGAACAAATGTGTATAAATTTATGGATCATCAGATAAATGAATAATACTGAAAAAAAATATAATTTTTACCATATTTAATTTTTCTCAAGAATTTCAAGAATTTATGAATTTGTTATCGATATTATTTTTTAAAAATAACGCGGATGTGCGGTAAAAACGAGATAACGGTGGAGAACGCTGGAGGGTTAAGCGCCGAAAAATCGACGTCGCGGACTGCAGATGCTAACGCGCTTAGTAGACTCGCGAGACGAAGAATTTCGTGAATGAAGCTTCTCCCACGGGACCCCTTCACCGCTCAATTCTTCTTCGCTCCCCACCTTCCTCCGTTCCCCCCACTGCCGAAAGTTCTTCGTCTTCGATCCTTTTCAATGTGTTCCCGCACCCCTGCCACGTTCATTCATTCATACTCGTGCACGTACTACAACCGACTGCGCTCGATTCGTCGAAGAAAAACCGGCAGTATCGGTTCGCCCTTCGAGCAAAAAAAAACACCGCCAGGGGTTTCGTTTACAAAATATTCAATGGCCGAAAACACGTTCGAACGACTTAATGCCTTTGTCCCGCCGGAGCTAAAATTTTTGTTGGCATTCTTCTCCCTCGAAAAGACGAAATTATCTCATAATCGACCGGACTATTCCGGTTGCGAGGCAAAAAACATCGAGTTCCCTTACAAATGTATTTTGTGAAAAGAGCGCGGCGCATCCCTCAGACCGTCTTGTGGGATTAAAGCCTATTCCTGCGCATTAGGGAATTAGCCGCGCACTGCGGGATTGTCGAACGAAGAAAAACGAGATTTACGAAGTTTGCACATTTTTATTCTGAAAGTTATTAGAAAAAAAGGAAATTTGTCGTTTTGCTTGTCAGAAATCGTAGATCTGGCCGCCGGGCCGAAAACCGCCCAAATCGGGGTCACGAAATTTATGTTGTCAAAATATCGACTTTTAACCTATACCATCGTTCTCAAGTCGCATATTCTACCCCTAAAAATACTGGTTACAACCCTTTTTTAGTTGATTTTGAAAAAAACAATTTTTTGGCCGAACAGTTTGTCAGAAATCGTAGATCTGGCCGCCGGGCCGAAAACCGCCCAAATCGGGGTCACCAAATTTATTTTTTCAAAATATCGACTTTTAACCTATACCATCATTCTCAAGTCGCATATTCTACCCCTGAAAACACTGGTTACAACCCTTTTTTAGTTGATTTTGAAAAAAAAAATTTTTTGGCCAAACAGTTTGTCAGAAATCGTAGATCTGGCCGCCGGGCCGAAAACCGCCCAAATCGGGGTCACCAAATTTATTTTTTCAAAATATCGACTTTTAACCTATACCATCGTTCTCAAGTCGCATATTCTACCCCTAAAAACACTGGTTACAAACCTTTTTTAGTTGATTTTGAAAAAAAAAAATTTTTTGGCCGAACAGTTTGTCAGAAATCGTAGATCTGGCCGCCGGACCGAAAACCGCCCAAATCGGGGTCACCAAATTTATTTTTTCAAAATATCGACTTTTAACCTATACCATCGTTCTCAAGTCGCATATTCTACACGGAGAGAAGGGTCTGATAAATTTTACCATATATCTAGTAAAAAGTACCATTATTTCCTGGCACAGGGGAGTCACGACGCCATCTATCAAGAAGTACGAGAATTTTGAGAATTTTTACCACGAAATATGGTAAAAATATCCATATATATGGTAAAAATTCTCGTAGTTCTCGTACTTAACGTTAGATGGCGGCTATGGCGGCCAATTACCAGGCGCATTGGAAATTTTTACTAGATCCATTGGTAAATTTTATCAGATCCTTCTCTCCGTGTACCCCTAAAAACACTGGTTACAACCCTTTTTTAGTTGATTTTGAAAAAAAAATTTTTTTGGCCGAACAGTTTGTCAGAAATCGTAGATCTGGCCGCCGGGCCGAAAACCGCCCAAATCGGGGTCACCAAATTTATTTTTTCAAAATATCGACTTTTAACCTATACCATCGTTCTCAAGTCGCATATTCTACCCCTAAAAACACTGGTTACAACCCTTTTTTAGTTGATTTTGAAAAAAACAATTTTTTGGCCGAACAGTTTGTCAGAAATCGTAGATCTGGCCGCCGGGCCGAAAACCGCCCAAATCCGGGTCACGAAATTATTTTTTCAAAATATTGATTTTTAACCTATACCATCGTTCTCAAGTCGCATATTCTACCCCTAAAAACACTGGTTACAACCCTTTTTTAGTTGATTTTGAAAAAAAAATTTTTTGGCCGTACAGTTTGTCAGAAATCGTAGATCTGGCCGCCTGGCCGAAAACCGCCCAAATCGGGATCACGAAATTTATTTTGTCAAAATATCGACTTTTAACCTATACCATCGTTCTCAAGTCGCATATTCTACCCCTGAAAACACTGGTTACAACCTTTTTTTAGTGGATTAAAAAAAAATACGATATTTGACAGAACTGTCAAAGTTATCAAGGACAAATGAACCTGGACTCGCTCATGAACTTTTTAAAAGAGGGATTCGCATGTTTCATCGACGATGCATTTCGTTTTACCGCAAACTCTACTTATGGGAAGCGAGGAAAAATCCAAATTTAGCAAATTCGATCTAAGTAAAAAAAATTAAATAAAAAAAAACCTGTGGCCGGGTCTCGCGGTTAGAAACGATTATTACATTTACGAGGTTATTTCGCGGCTCCCCTGTTGTTCAGCACCCCCGAGCTCGTTTTTTCATCTTCCTCCCTCGGACCCGACGTTGCGCCTCCATCTCCGCGCGCCGTCTTTATCGGTTTATTCTCTGTTTGTCGAGCGATACGGTCCGGCTGCTACCTGCTCGTCGTTGAAACGCGCGGAATCTCTAGTCGCGCCGGGATAGGTTGCGCGCGCAGGTTCCTCTATCCCAGCTGCCAATAACAATTCATCCGCGGCGATGAGAAACCCCGCACAGTCGTTCTCGCCACAGTCTCTCGACGTGTATCTCTATATTTTACGACGGTTGTATAATGGCTGGATCGAAAAAACGATGACGACTGAGTTTTTCTCTCGCTGGTTCCACGAAAACCACGAATACTTCTCACAGCCTCGAGACGAGTTGGCTCTCTGCTTCGACGCGGAGATAAGAAAACGAAGGCTCCGATTTTAGTGTGTATATATATAATTTTTTTTTCGTCATTTTTTTTTCTTCTTCAAGTATCTTCCGCTCGCGCGCAGTTTCCACGGAAGTGAAAAGCTCCGGAGTGAAATCGTGTTTGTCCTGGGATTACGCCCGGTCTCGCGTCTGCTTTGTGCAGCACTGTCCACGGTATATATATGTATTGTTTAAATACTATGTGTAGTATATATGTGTGTACAAGGGGAGAGCACAGGTTCTCGAGGCACAAATCTGAGTTCGTGTCGTTCCCACGTGCCCCGCGCGCGATTTACTCAGCTCCGAAGGCATCGCCTTCCGGCGACGAGCCGTGACATCTTTGCTTCGCACGCGTTTGATCGATGAGCGCATCGATTCGCAAACACGTCCGACGCATATCGAGCCCCGCGGCAGAACGCCAAACGTAAAATTCTTCGGAGACACGAATTATCGGCGCATTTTTCAGCGAACTTCGCCTTTCGACTGTTACCGCGTTTCCATCCATTTCAACCCAGAAAACTCATTTTTCCAACTCACAAGTTTTCGCAATTCACGTTTTCTTTGGAAATTCGAGGGTGACACTTTTCGCATGTAGCCGTTTCGTCGACGATTCGACAATTACATCTCGAAAAAGCGACGGTAATGTGTTGGAGCCCAGAATGAAGAAGAGATCAGAGGCTGTTGGAAAGGGCGTCAGCGGTAACAGGGCGCGCGGCTGGCATGCACCTTGCGGCGCGAGAGGAGAGGAACCGTAGAGAGAAAAGTAACGAAAAAAAAGGAGGAAAGGAAAAAAAAAGAATCGTCTATACTGCCGGCTCGTCGGTAATTAACAATCCATTTTGTATTCGGCTCACCCGATCGCGCGGTCGACGTGTGCGGTCCCGTGACGTCATAATTCGGGGCTCCTTCGACGGGGGTACCGCCCCCTTAATACGGGGCCCCGACACCTTCGACGCTCTCTCGGGCGATCCAGCACGCACTTCCCACTGGCCCTTTTCTCTCGCTTCTTCTTTTTCTTCTTCTTCCTCGTCTTCGCTTCTTGCGTCGTCCTTTCTCACTCTCGTACTTTCGTCGCGGCTGCGCGAGAAGACCCGAGCATGGGATAAAAGGGAGGAAGACGATGAAGAAGAGGACGAAGAGGAAGACGAGGACGAGCAGGAGGATAAGAGGAGAAATACGAAAGAGACGATGAGGCGGAGTGGAAGAGGAAGAGAGCAGCAGTGAGAACTTTGCTCTCGTGTTGGTGGAGCAAGAGAGAGATAGAGTTAGAGAGTTAGAGAGTTAGATAAAGTGAGAGAGAGGGACCGATATTAAGAGAGTGAGAGAGACAGAAATTGAGAGAGCAAGAGAAACAGAAATTGAGAGAGCGAGAGAGACATAAATTGAGAGGAGTGAGGGAGACAGAAATTGAGAGAGCGAGAGAGACATAAATTGAGAGGAGCGAGAGAGACAGAAATTCGGAGAGTGAGGGAGACAGAAATTGAGAGAGTAAGAGAGAAGGAGAGAGTTCGATGGTACACTATACTATGCACCTCGGAGGCAACCGTGGCGAGGGGGATATAATGGCTCGAACGGACTTCACACGATGCCGACGCTTACCGAGCTCACTGGCCCTCGGCGCGCGAGGTACCTACAACACCGCGCGCGTACACCTCGTGGAAGATGATACAGACCTCAGAGAGCGGGATCTTCCCTCCACCGATCCGAGGTTTCCCCTATGTCTCGGCGAAACGTCACGTCGATGGGCTAAAACACAAGCTCATCGCGGGTATATCGCGAGGAACAGGTAGAAAATAATTTGGAGTAATTTCGTGGGTATTTACTTTATCTTGAAGACAAATTATATTAAACGAAAAATCTTCTCTTAAAAAAAAATAATAATTGCTCTTATGAATAATCAGTAGTGGGAAATATTGACATATTTTGGATACAAAATTTCGAATTCAAGATTGTTAAAAACCGAGTATGAGTCGTGGACCGCTCGGAGCTTTGACGATAAGCGAACCTCCGATACCCCCCACGATCCGCCGCGCGGGTTCCCTGAATCCTCGGGTAGATCGACTGTACGGTCGACATCGGCCGAGTGCGCGCGCGCGCGTGCTCATAGCCTTCCTCGAAGGCACGAAAAGATCGAAGCCCCGAGAGACGCGGCGACTCGGTCTCTCGCGCTTCGTCTCGTGTATTATAGTTGCGCTCGCGCGGGTAATCGGTGTCGTGGGGGCGGTGCTGATGGGACGATCGGTGCCAATTATCCGTCGTCCATTATTCCCACCTCGGGGATGCCTCCTCGTCTTCGGGGGCCACCGCGCGACCGAGGCCGAGACGCGCGCGATGAAGACGACCGACTCGCCGCGCGCGTCTTCGTGAATCTCCTCGGCAGCCGACGCACCGAGCCCGTCAGCTTCAACGTGCCGAGGGCTCCGTCCCGGGCTCCGTTCGTGTCCTTTTTATTTTCCTCCTCGACTCATTCTCACTCCGAACGTCGGACGATATTTGTGTTGTAATTATTCAAACGCTGGAAGCGTCGAGGATGAGTCGAGCGAAATAGGGAGAGAGAGAGAGAGAGTGAGAAAATAAAAAATACAATAAAACGAGAGGTTTACAAAACGAAGGGGTCGACGGGACGGATGAAGAAGACGTGTTCCGTCTTGACTCACTCGAGAGTCGAGGTAAGCAAAAGATTAGGCCACTCGAGGCGTCTCTGCTGGATCATCTCGCCTGGACCGTACGTGCGATCATCACTCGGCCGAGATGCTGCGCGGGTCGGCGACTGAGCACGAATCAAGTGTAAGTATATATATAACGCTGTATATAATAGAATATATAATATACACAACGCGTGAAAGCTTGGAAGCTGCCAGACAAACCGCAAGGTGACGAAATGACGTACTTCGAGTCTCCTCCTGTTCAAGGAGGATATATCAAAAACCCAAACGATCAATCGGAGAAAACGACTTCCCATATTTCCCAATGTCGTCCCATTGTCAAAGCGGACCTGGCGTGATCCGCGGTCATTGATTGCTCGCCGTCCGATCGCTCGAGGGCCGCGCGGCTGTGAATAGGTAATATTGCGGTCACGCCACTGGTCCGTCCGGAGGCTGGAAGCGGGCTTGGAGGTTTAACGATTAATATAACGAAGAAACGTTCGTTTCTTCGGACAATGGGAAACCCCAAAATCGCTGAGGCTCTCTCTCGGCAAGATTCATCCGCGATGTCTTCTTTTCTCACACCTTCCGCCGACTTCCGCTGATACCACTGGTCCCGCTGATGGTCCTGCTGGTCCCGCTGGTCCTGCTGGTCTCACTGGTCCCGCTGATGGTCCTGCTGGTCCCGCTGGTCCTGCTGGTCTCACTGGTCCCGCTGATGGTCCTGCTGGTCCCGCTGGTCCTGCTGGTCTCACTGGTCCCGCTGGTCCTGCTGGTCCCGCTGGTCCTGCTGGTCCCGCTGGTCCCACTGGTCTCACTGGTCCCGCTGGTCCCGCTGATCCCGCTGGTCGCGCTGGTCTCGGTGGTCCCACTGGTCCCGCTGGTCCCGCTGGTCCCAGTGTCCCGGTGGTCCCAGTGGTCCTACTGGTCCCACTGGTCTCACTGGTCGCATTGGTCCCGCTAGTCTCAGTGCAGCTCGTATACCCCGCCCAGTCGCTTGCCCAAGTCCAAAAAGTTTCGCGCTCTTCCCGCACACCCTCCGGGGTATCCGGAAGCGCACGCGAGGAGGCCGTAAACAATTGTCGGAGCCGCAAAGAGCGACGACTATGTTGGAGTTTCGCGCGCTTCCCTAACGCCGCTGTTACCCCGGGGTCGCGCGATTGCACCGGGACCATCAGGACCGGTGGCCGAGGAAGAGGAGCGCGCAAACTTGCGCGTTGCGCATGCGCAACGCGCTCCTCTCGGCCTTCCCCGGTGCGGCCGATCGCGCGCTGCTCGGGTGCCGCGGCACCCGCGGCATAATAACAGAGTGGCGGGTCCGGGGTCCAGCTGATGACTTCATTGAAGCTGCGGCGCGTCGGGCCCCGCCGCGGGGGCCACCGGGACCTCCCTGAAACCGCCTCAAATTATAACGCCGACGACGACGAGCGGCCGCGGCGGCACAAGTGTGGGGCACTTGTGCCGCCGGTCGTGCGAGCGACGAAGAGGAGGAAGAGAACCGGAGGAGCGAGAGAAGGAGGAGGAGGAGGATGAGGAGGAAGAAGGAGAAGACGAAGAAGCGGAGCCTCTCGCTCGGGATCCCCTTTTGATGGGCCCGAGACACGTTTTAAAGGATGTTGCGACTGAAACAGCTCGCGATGCCTCGGCGAGAACGAAGCCATTGGGCGAAGATTTTTCGTGGTTTCGCAAACGACTTCGTCGCGGACGGCGACTCAATTCTCGTACCTATCATCGTATTCCCGTTGCATATCTCGGTGCTCGCTTCGGGTACCCCAAGCTACGCAGGCGCAGGACATCTTAGTGACGCGCACGTTGAAATGTCACAGGATTTTCCGTGGGAATATACATTTGATTGTTTCACAATTTTCCTCCGTTTCTTTGGTGTCTCGAAGTCGCTTCGAGTATATTTGTTGGTACTTTTTTTGCCGTTCGATCGTGCCGTACAAAATTGTGGGGGACGATAAATCGGGGGTAAAAAAAAAGTGATCGAGACGATTCGACGCGAGGACCATTTTGCGTCCGCGCGCTCTGGGCGACCGAGTCAAGAGTCAATCGATTTTGTTCCGGCTGATCGACCAGGACGAATCGGGAACTGTCGATACACACTCAACGTACGTATAATATATGTATATGGATATATACACACTGTGTATATATAAGAAATGAAAACGAAAGAACGAGCGAACCCGTTGCCGGCCGTCGGCACACGACGCCACTCGAGGCATCCGGAGATCTATAGATCGTCGGACCTGGACCTCTCGAGTCCCTCGGCGCCCGGCGGTTCGCATATACAACGAATCGTCGAGTATCGCGCACACGCGATGAGGTACAATATCGGCGCCCGCGCGTTGTATGCGCGATCCTTCGTGATCGCGCGCGCGGCTACATCGTCGCGTCGATCCCGCATAGCCCTCGTTTCGTGTCGGTTATTCGATAAAATTTCGCGACAAGACTTCGCGGCTCGCGTTCTTCTCTTTTCTCGGTTCGGAGCGCGCGCCGCGCGCGCGGACTCGCAATAAAATCTGTCGCCGATCTTTCTCTCACTATTTTATAACATCGAGAGGCCGAAGCGTGTAGTCCGAGCGAATTGACCCCGGAGGGTCAGCCGGGAAACCGCATTGATAATACCACTTCGACAGCCGTATATAAATCGTCGATATTATTTCATCCAGCCATAATTATGCGACGGCATCGAGGAAGCAATATTTGCACGATCGTTTTTTTTTCTTCTCGATCTATGACATCGCACGAGCTGGAAATTGCGAATCCGTAATTGTCCTCATTCAACCTCCTCGGATTCTTCGAAAGTTGTGGGGTTGACGACAAAATCTTACGAACCATCGATTAATTATTCTATTCCCGCGGAAAAAGTATGAGAAATAATGATCTCTATATCCGTCTCGGTGAATATAAAAAATGTTCATCGAGACAACTCGCGGGTATTCAGGACGGAATTCGCCAGCGTTGTTTCTCGAGTCTGTACTCTATTCCTCCGACGTGTATCGCGCTCGCATCCTTTCGGTCCTCTCGGCTGCCCTCGTGCCTATGGGAAACTATATGGAAAGCCCCTCTCGGCGCGTGTCCGATATGTCGACTATCCAAACCATCCGCGATCTACAGATATAGCTGCCATATCCTGCAACGCGAATTAAGCGAACCCGCAGCAGCAGCAGCAGCACTGACTCTCTGCCTTCTATACAAAGTATTCCGAGCGGAGTATCTATTAACCGTCCAGATATGCCGCTTTTATACCGCGAGCGAGAGAGACGCTCGGGCGCGCGCGCGAGGACTATGAAATTTATGAGCAACCCGGGCTCGTAATTACCATTGTGGAAACTCTCTCGCCGAGGCGAACGCGCGCGCGCGCGTTCGCCTCGGCCTTTGGCTCCGATACGCGCGCGGGATAAGTGCCGTGTAATTGCTATACCGCGCTCGCGCATTTATTTACTCACTCCGATCGGGAGCGTGTAAACGCCGTTTGCGAGAGGCGCGCGCGCGCTGAGCCAGCAGCAGCAGCAGCAGCAGCAGCGCGAACTCTCGTAATGGACTCGACGATGGTACACTCGGCGCTCGCATCGCGACGGCGCCGCGCGATTCCTCCTCGATCACTATAGCTATAGAAAAGCATCTCGCGCGATGCGTTTTTGTCTCGTTCGCGGTCCTCGGCGCGATCATCAGATGCTTGGTTTTTTATATTTTTTTTTTTTTTATATTTATAGGTGACTCTCGATGTATGCGGGTCGTCGGGCCGTTATCGAGTTCTCCCGTCGATCGCGTTCGTTATGCCACAACCGTCGATCGCGTCGAGACTCTCGCGTCACAAATCGCGAAAGAAGAAAAGAACGAAAGGTTTTCGAAATAGTCGAAAAGGTGGGAGAACGTGTTGGACACTGAGACGTTGCGTTTTACGGACGACTGCGATGGATTTATTGCTGCAACGAAGTTTGCGATTAGATGTACGAATTATGAAATGTAACTGGGATCAGATGTGCACAGTATTGAATGTGCAACGTGTGAAGAGTCGATTTTGATAGAAGAGTAAAGCATTTACGATGGGTTATTAATTTTTTTAACATTAATAATATGATGATTAAATAAATGAATTGTCGTGAAAACGATGCTTTTGGTATCGAAATAACAAATTGCAATAACGCGTCGAGGATCGGTTTTTGCAAAAAAACGAACTCAGAATTTTCGCTGGGTTATTAATAACACGATGACCAAATGCGTTTACTGCCGCGACAGCGGACGTTTCGATCAACATTTTTGATTGGGGCAATCTCGGATTCTCCCGTGTCATCCCGTTTTCTCCGGAATGCCGCGTGTTATGGACGCAATATGTGACAAGCAAAAACGACGGAAAGAAAAAAGTTACCACTCTTGCCTCGCGATGACGATACCGCGGTCGACTAGATTAGTCAGTCCGGCGGGAGACGTTTTTTGGCCTTGACCCTGCGAAATCGCGTGTGGCGCGCGCGCGGTACCACGGGCCAAGTCCGGCGGGAGAGAAGCGAGAGCGGCGGAAAAAGGAAAACACGAGTGTGGGTTGATGCGACGACGGTTCGGGGGCGGTCGCGGGGCCCCGGACACTTTTTGCGTCCGCGCGGGGGAACACGGGCCGCATGGTTATATTTTTCGCGAGGACGTGCCCAGGATTGATGTTCGCCTCGGAGTTTCGGACTTTTCAGGCCTGGCCAGCGGCGAAACCGCATTCGGCGGGGAAGAAAGATTATATAACGAAATTCGACATATTCGTCGCTTTCGTCGTTTTCATATCGTAATTCAAATATACGACAATGATTTTTCCCCCGAAAAAAATCATACTAACATACATTTAAAAAAAATCAAAAACGAATTGTTTTTTCATAACATTTTATATAATAACTATTAGTCATTTTTCAAGACTTTTTTTCGAGGGAATAAATTCATAATGCATTTTTTAAATAGGAAAAAAAAAAAAAAAAAAAATTGCCACGATATTTCCCAGCAGTCGGAACATTTCTCTCCGTCTCCGAATTGTATCCGAATCATCCTCTGTGTCTGAACGTGACTCCCCTTTATCTCCGTCCGCGTATCTCTCGGCTTTCTCGCTCGTCGCGTCCGTCATCTTGTTGTACTCTTCTCGATTCTGTCTCTCGGCGTTCGCGGCGCGTTACGTGTGCACTCGTATTTATTTCGTCGTTCGTTCGGTCGTCCGTTCAGTCGTGCGGGTCGAGGAGACCAGGGAGCGAAGCTCGGTACTGCCGACTGGACGCTGCTGCTGGCGCTGCTACTACGAGAACGAGCAAGACGAAAAGGAAGAGTGGCACCGGGCGTCGGAGGATGAAGAAAAAAATATGAAGGAAGGAGAGAAAGAAAAAAAAACGAAGAAGCCCGAGCAGGAGAGCTGAGAACGAGAAGCAGGTTCTCAGGAATTTACAATTCACGCGGCGCACGGGGCGACCCGTGTCCGAGTGAAACATATAAATGGCATTTAGGAGAAGGCGGCCGCGAGGTGGGTCACCCCGTCCCTATACTGCTACGCCGTCCGCGCCCGGCCGCCCCCTCCTCGCACTTCGCCGCGTCTCCGCGGCTGCTCTCTCGCTTCTCCGGCCACTCGGGACACTCTTTCCTCGGGTTCTCCGCCAAATTAGGGGGTTCGCCTAACGTCGAAATGACGGTGCGCGCCCAAGAGCGGCTTCGGTGATGAGTGCGAAGAAAGGGGGAGAAAAACGCGGCCGCGCGAGAAAACGGCGAGAAATAGGCGTCTCATCTCGCGGAATTTCTATCACCCGAACATTCTACGCTCTTCGCTCTGACTTTTCGCAATGACGCAAAAATATTTCGTCAGTGCCAATAAAATTTCAATCGGAACAAATGATTTGAGTTTCCTTAATTTTTTTCGAATTTTTCTTATAATTTCGTGCTTGTTATTTTTTTAATGTTCAAAAATCAATTCAAGTAAAAAAAATGTTGGAAATGTTTCGTCAGTACGAATAAAATTTCAATCGAAACAAACGATTATTCTGAGTTTCGGTAATTTTTTTTTCAACATTTTGTTTGATTAATTCTTTGTGAAATGAAATAAAAAAAAATGACGACACACCCCTCCGGTAATTGTACAAATTTTTCCACGAGCCGACACCCGGTGATAATACCAGAGCCGCACTCGTGGGAACGTCGAGCTTCTGTTTTCACCCGACGGCAGGTACGCGACGCGCGAGATTGTTTCCTCGAGATTGCGCGCGAGACGAGTGGATGGAAAGCGAGCCGAGCGCGAGAACGAAGACGAGCGGATGGAAAGCGAGCCGAGCGAGAACGAGACGATCGGAACGGAAAGCGAGAGCCGAAGCGAGAACGAGACGCGACGGGCGAAGCGGTTGTGAATGAAAAGGGCTCAATTTCGGGGGTCGAACACTCGAGTATCCTCTTAACCGTTATTAAGGGTATACGCGTTGTTATTATATATATTTCACTGAAATCATCGGTCCGGCTGCATTAGCAAAGTGCCACACGGGAACGATTACGATCTCCGATCCCGAGCGAGTATCCATTATATACACAGAGAGATGAGAGACACGGGTGAGACACGAGGCGGACGAGTGCGATCGCCGCGAGGAAGGGAGG
This sequence comes from Itoplectis maculator, assembly GCA_964034905.1. Classification (NCBI taxonomy): domain Eukaryota; kingdom Metazoa; phylum Arthropoda; class Insecta; order Hymenoptera; family Ichneumonidae; genus Itoplectis; species Itoplectis maculator. The sequence goes on from OZ035870.1 coordinate 2,704,509, forward strand.
AAAGAATGCAGCGCTGTGCGACGAGTTTCCAGCCGTGAATTTCGTGCGGGGACGAAACGCGCGTTATCTCGCCGCACATGTCGTCGTCGCTGCTGTGGCCCGAGAGGACCGATCGATCTGTCGAACGATATCTCGAATCTTCGTCTCCGGGATGACGAATAGATATACATTAATTAATTGATTTTTTTTTCTGGACTACGGCAATTGTCGAAAAGACTATTATTATTTTAAGGACGTTGGCCTATTACTTGTAAGTAAGAAAACGTGAATGAAAAAAAATGTTAACGCTGCTATCACGAATTACAACCAATTTTTTATCATGTAAATAATTCACGTATAATAGTTTAATAGTTCATTCAAAAATAAAAAATAAAATAATGCCCTATGTTGGACTTTGAATAATAGAACCTCCTTATAAGATACTTTTGCAAATCCTATCATTAACCGCCATAACTGTTTGTTCTGCGAATGAAATGCGAAATAAATAATAAAAAAAAGCGTGACTAAACTGGACGTGGAGTGTACGAAGCGGGGGCGGTATGGACGTCAAGCGCGAGACTTAGAAATTGGTCTTCTGGCATAGCGAGCAAAGGTGCATATAGGATGGACAGAAGTGGGCAAGAGTGACGAAGAGAAAAAAAAACGTGAAGGCGCGAGACGAAGATAGGGAGAGGACTCAGCTGAGAGAGAGCGAGAGAGAGAGCGAGAGTTGGTCATCTCGAGGCGGCGGTGGCAGGCAGCGACGGCGGCGGCGGCGGCGCGCGGAGAGCTTCGAGAGGAGCTGCATTCCCCGGTAATTAGTCTCACCCATAAATTACCGGCCATTCCGCGTCTGTGTAGGTCCACCGAGTCTCTCGGTGTATAATGCGCGAGATACTCGGCGCTCGCTTCACGCGCTTCTCCCTTTCCCTCTCCTTCGCCTTCGTTCCCCTTCGTCATTCGTTTCGTCTTCTTCGTCATCTTCACCTCTGTCTTCATCTCTGCCTTCATCTTCATCTTCATCGTCATCGTCATCGTCTTCATCATCATAATCATCTTCGTCTTTGTCTCTGACTTCATCTTCATCTTTATCTTTATCCCACAATTTTTCCTACAAACCCGAAGATTTCGTTAACTCCAACATCAGATCAACAGAGGCGACGTCAAAATTTAGTCCATCTGTTTCCCGTCGACTTTTCGTCGCATTCGACGTACGAATTGTCCGAATCGGCCGTTCGTCGGCGTCTTCGACGAAGATAAAAGATCGGACGTGATACCGACTATGAAAACAGTTCGAGGAGAGAAATGAAATCGGGAATAGGGTGTATTAAAGATCCGGTCCCCGCTGTAGGTCCCGAGAACCGTTCCCGTATGCGCGGCGAGCTCGAACTCGCGAGTGTGGTGGAGCAGGGGGGGGGGGGGGGGCAGAGGCCGCCCGGGGGGGCCCACCACTGGGAGTAGAGAGGAGCCGAAGAAAGGGCACACAGGACCCCGCTGCTAAATGAGCTGTAATACGGACTCCCGCTGCTCCGAACAGCTTCCCGCGGGCCCCCAGAAAAGCTCTCGCTCGCTCTTACCAACGCTCGTGGCGCACTCACCTTCCCAGGCTTCTTCCTCTCTTTCGTTTTCTTTTTTCTTTTTTCTCTCTCGCTCTCTTCGCCCTTTTCTATATACTTTACAGTCTCCTCGTAACAGAGGGGCCACTCGAAATCTCCCAACGACGACAAACAGTGTCGTGTCTCGTGTCAAATAGCTATTAAATTCATCTCAACGTCCCGTCGCCCGGGATGAGAGGACTATTTATAATAATCCTGACGACGAGTGGCGTTTTTTCCACTGCCGCACGAGTGCTTCAGGCCCAAAGGCGAAATAATATGTGCATAAATATAATTAATATAATTAACGCAGTTAATTTTGATACCACTTAAAAATAATTTTACTTTGAATTAACTAAAAAGATCGCTACAAATGCTGTATTATAAAAAATATGTTTGAAAAATTAACATTGTTACTGAATAGTTGCATATTTTCCGTGCTACGAAAACCGCGATCCCGAATCGTCATTCTCCGTTTTTTTCCTTGCGCGAAGTTCTCCTCCTCCGCCATCTCCAGATCTCGTCTCGGCTGTGGCGTCCACCTGTGGACAGGAGGCCCCTCACCGGTCCCTCTCCGTTTCATCGTGAAACGGAGCTGCTCCCCCCCCCCCTGCCCCCACTTCTTCGCCTCGCCCTCTCAGCCGTCTCCGTGCCTCGCTGGTCCCACTCATCCTCGACGTCAATCTGACGAAAAAATCTCTAGAGAAAACTAGCACGGTGAAAAAAAACGACGCCACGAGCCCGACCATCTCGACGGTGTAAACATCGCCACGTCGAGATTCGCTTATCAAGTTTCAACGTTGCTCCATCTCATCGCGACTCGTATACAAATGAAAGAGAGGAAAAAAAAAAAAAACGTACACCGTGAGTTGTGAGCTCACACTACACGCATATTATCTAGTTGTCCGCGAGACTTTGACTTGTGCACTTGTTATTAAGGTTCTCTTCCATTTACTAAAAAAAAAAAAAAAAAAACGTACCCGTATTTCTAAAGTCCTTTAATTCTAACATCGTTAAATGAAGAGTCTTAACAATCTCAAACGCGACAATTAGAAAATAAGATATATATCCGAAAAACTTTACCAACTAAATAACGAAACAAAATGTAACTCGTACGTGCGAATGATTGAGTCGTTCATACAAACAAAAATTGACGATTATTCCCGATAACCAAGAAAAAAAAGGTTCTAATAATAAAAAAAATTTAAAAATCGTCTCGAATGTTCGGCGTGCGGAAACGTGTCTCGCGCGAACAAAGTGCGCGTTCTCCGCGTTGCGGTGCGCGCGGCAGAGTCGCGCGGCGGGGCGATGTCGGAGGCGTCGGAGGTAGAGTGTGCAGGATCCGATATCGCGAGAGACCGGCGGCGGTGGTGGTGGAAGGCTGCGAGTGGTGGTGGAAGCGGCGGCGGTGGCGGCGAAGAGAGAGAAACAGAGAGAGACAGAACGTCGGAAAGAGAGAGCATCAAAGGCCAAGAGGAACCCGACGAACGCGGCACATTGGGTGGGAGTGGCGGGCGCGGGGGGTGGGGGAGGGGGGAGGGGATCTCTCTTCTCCCGTTCGCTTTGCGAGCGGCTTTGCTCTATCCCCGTTCGAAGCCACATCCGCGGCGGCTCTACGCGCTCACCGCCGCCGCCGCCGCCGGCGGCGGCCGGCGAGCCGAGGTGGGGGTAAGGCAACACTCAAAGATCGCGGTGACGTAGTCGCGGCAGGAACGCTGCGGCGCGACGCGTTTTTGCCCCGCCGCCCGCGTTACGACCGATACACACGTTTTACCCCTAATCGCGGGCGCTGCTCCTCGCGGACGAGCAAAACCGATATATACACACACCGGACCCCGTGGGGGGTTCCACCCCCTGCGCGCGGAGACGCCGCGCCGCCGGATGTCGGCGCGAGTGAGACGGACGGATATATTCGAAGAGCGAGCGAGAGCGAACGAGAGCGAGAGTGCGAGACACGGAGACGGAGGCGCAATTGGATCGCGCGGGGAGGGGGAAAGTCCGTCGGCCGAGTGCCGATTTGTTGTGAACCTCGTTGTGCGTCGGACTGATTTTAAAAAACTAAATAAAAAAATCAAGAAACATTGATTAACCCATCAACAAGATTTTTCGCAAATTTAATTATTTTCACCTGTGCGCGAGATATAAAAGCGAGAACAAAAATTAGCGATCGTTCCGCGTTAATGACAAAAATGGTTGCGCGATAATAACACGTCTATGATAATAATTGTAATTTGATAATTTCACTGAATCACGACGACGAGGAGCAGCCGCGCGGTTGGGTTCTTATCGCGTCGATCGAGAGTGCGAGGAGGCGGGTTTCTTTTTTTTTTACGTTTTTGATATCGCGTCCTCATTTTCTTTATCGTCGTCGTAATCATCATTATCATCATCATCATCATCATCGCCATTACCATCATAATCATCATCATCGTCGTCGTAGTCGTCGTCTTAGTCGTCGTCTTCGTGGTCGTCTTCGTCGTCGTCTCCGCCTCGGCATCCTTGGCAAGGCCGCTCGCCCGCGCGATCCGAGTAATTATGTCGGCACTCCCCGTCGACCGGGCGGTGCTGGTGCTGCTGCCGCTGCCGCTGGAACCTCCGGCGTCGCCCTCGCAGCCTCGGCTGCTGCTGCTGCTGCTGCCGCTGCCGCCGCTGCTTCTGCTGCTGCTGCTGCTGTTGCTGCTGCCTTCGTCCCGAGACCGGCAACCTCGGCTCGGCCAAGTGGAGGCACCGGCAGCCACCGGAGCCGCCGGCATCACCGGCTTCGGCTCCGCGCCTCTCGCCTTCAGGAAACGACTTTAGTTTCGAGACGAGGTGGTATCACGCCGGATCATCGGGCCGGCCACGTCGGACCTGCGAAAGAAACCCGCGTTTTGCGCCTCTCCCGCCCTCCGGTCGCGTTCGCCGATTAAACCCGGAGGAGGAAGACCGAGAGAGACAGAGACAGAGGGGGGACAGAAAAAAAAGCACACGGGTGAAAGAGAAAGAGAAACTGTAACGAAAAAAAAAAAAAAAAAAAAACCAAAGTGGAGAAAAGTTCGCGACGCTCTTCGACCGAGGAAAAGGAGGCGCGGTGACAGCGCCGACGGAAAAGTGAGAGTTCCGCGCGACACTACGTTAGTTTTTTTTTTCGTCTTTTTATTTTTACTCGGTTGACAATACACGTTTCGCGCCTCGCGGCGAGACGAAAAGTGGATCGGCAACAAAGGGGGTTGACCGCGAGGTGAAGGACTGAGAGAGGGGGATTTATCTCTCTTCGAGAAGTCTCCTGGAATTTTCTGCAGTGCGGGAGAGAGAGGAGGGAGAAAAGGGAAAAAAAGAACACGTGGAGAGAACAACGAGACGAGGCGGACGAAGAGTGGAGGGAGCGAGGCGGAGAGTGCGAGAGCCGATCGGGCAGTCGTCGGGCTCTTCGGGCAGCGCTGACGGCCTGGAGGGGATGGAGATGCGCCCCGTTCTCGTGGCTATCTGCCTTCTCCTCGTCACCCCCATCACCGGCTCTTTCTGGTGAGTTTATTATGATACACTCTCTTTATCCTCCGCTCGCGTTTACCCGCCTCGCGTTCCATCGCTACGCGGATTTTCATAATTGTCCTCGAATCATAAAATTCATAATTATCTCAAATCGACATATCCGATTTTTCCTCCCGTGGTTCAGTGTATCGCCGAGTGACGCAAAACGACGTCCAATCGCAACGCGGATTTTCATAATAATTGTCTCGAATCATAGAATTCATAATTGTCTCGAATTGACATATCAGAATTTTTCTCCCCTGGTTCAGTGTATCTTCGAGCGACGCAAAGCGACGTCCAATCGCTGACAATTTTTTTTTTTGCCAGTTGACAGTTGGTGATTTACCGTTGCTTTTTTCTTTAAACTTTTAATCAGTTTCATAGTAATTACCTCGGAAAATTATCGCATCCGCGCGCCGTTTTCCCCAAACCTGCGGACTATTCACCGACGGGTCGCGTTATCCAAGGTCGAGTCCTTCGTTAAATTGGGAATTTTTTTGTTCGCAATTTCCAAACAAGCCGACGGCAAAAGGTGAACGTAAAAAAAACGTTATTGTTTTCGGTTGTATGATTGATCGCTGCTTACGTCTCGTCGAGTGTCCGAACGACGCGAGACGGACGAGCGCAAAGAGTCGTTGCCGAGGTCAAATCTCAGCAGAGATAGAGAGAGACGATCGAGGTCGCGCAAAATTAGACCCGGAGAGTCTCCGGCGACTTTCGCGGGAGGATGGAAAACGGCCGGTGCGTCGGACACACGTCGCTGTTAACCGTGAAACGCTCTGGTGGAAAAGGAGAGCCGCGAGCGGGAAGCGCGCGGCGCTTTGGCCGCACCACTCCGCGTCGCCGCCGCGAGTTATCCGGAGTGGCACCCAACGCGCCTCGCGTAAACCGTACGGCGCACGTGACAGCCGTAAAACCGCGAGCCTCAAACAAACAAAGTGTCATCTGCGTTGCACAGACTCGGTTGGCGCGTACTTCCACCTATAGAGACGCGGGCGATGCGGCTGTAGGTGCGCACGTTTTCCACCCGCGCGCGTCTGGTGCCCCGAGTCCTCGCTTTAACGCTCGCCCGCCTGCTGTCCGGGTCCTCACTTCAACGCTCGTTTAGCGCGCGAGCGAGTTGCATCAGCTCTCTGCGGTATTACGACTCGGCATGGCATTTAAGGGCTTTTCGAGCTGCTCTCGAGGAATAAACAACTCGTCCCGTCGCCTTCGTCTCGTAACTTTTGCCCTGGTGGCCCGGTGCGATGCGCAGTAGCTTCTGCGCATGCGCGGTGACGACGCTGCTGACTCGAGACGGACGCGCATGAGTGTGGCCTTGATTCTTCATCCACCATACCTATTTCGTTCTCGATAATTAATGAAGGGGGGATTTGTCTGCTCCCTGGAAAAATGTACAGCATTTTTTATCCGTATTTTTCAGTAAAATTGGTCCAATTTTTTTTCGTAGTGTACATAAAGAACAAATAAAACACCATGCCAAATTTCGCATCGATACCGAACATTTTTCCGGGGAGCAGGCAAATCTCCTCAAAAGCGTTTCACTGCATTGCTTAATTTGGGAACTGAAAAAAAGAGAACAAAAAATACATAAAAAAAACATCAGCTTGCGTTTTGCCTATTTTCGCGCGATTCTTTTACTATTACCAAAGAGCACAGAAAATCTTATTGAGCATCTGTCATACAAATCTGCAGGTCGATGGTCCGCATGGTCAACCGACTGAACGCTCCGGGTCTTCGATATAGTCGAAGACCCGTCGGATTTTCTCGTTTGTCCCTCGGAAACTTTTTCAAACGTCGCATCGATCTCCGCGCCGCCTCAGCCGCACCGCAGCAACAGCAGCAACGAGCGCGCACAGTCGGCGGCGCGGAGAATTAATGATCGTGGGAATCGATCTAAACTGCGTCGCGCCGTCCGATTCCGCGAAAAGCGTTTATATGAACGTTAATTATCGAGTCTATCGACCGTTAATTATCGCGTACGTCCACGCGACTCTCGGCGGCCGAGGATATAAAGTTTAAACGCGGTGTATGTACAACGCGAGTGCGTAATACCGCGCGTACGCACCGTTCACTCCCCCCTCCCGCGCACTCCACGTTCGCATTTCGCGTTCGCCTCTCTCGGCGGACTCGCGACGCAAATCTCCTCGTCCGGCACACCGAAGCGCGCATACACTTTGCGCCTGCTGTGTATATATTCGCCTGTCTTATTCGTCTTCGTATTGCTACACCACGCGCTCACTTTGCCGTCAGCGGTGAATCTCCTCGTCCAGCGCCGATTCTACTAAAGCGCGTATAAACATCTCTTTTTTTTCTTGGGTATCCCTCTTTGTTCCGCTCTTCTGTAATAGAGCGCACATATATTTAATACGCGGTAAACTTATACTATGTATTCGCTTGTCTTCGTATTGCTGTCTGCCATTAGTAGTGAATCTTCTAGTGTACCAAAGCCCGTAAGCATTAGCAGAGGCTTTAGTACTGGACGAGAGGATTCACTACTAATGGTTGATATGTATTCGCTTGTCTCGGTATTGCTACACTGCCTTCGGTACTTGACTGCGTATTATCCGTGCGCGCGACGTGTGTTTAGCATGTGTATGTGTCTCTGTCTCCGTCTCTTTCTCTCTGTCTCTTCGTACGCCACTGAGACGAAACTCCCCGAGCGGTCGTAAATTACTCGTCTAGCAGCAGGTACTCCCGTTTGGTATGTAAATGTTTGCGCACGGCGATATATAGAAGAGCGACGAGCATAAAAAAAAAAAAAAAATAACATGAATAAGAAAGGGGGGAAAAACAGTGGACGACGTTATCAGTAGGTGTCAACGAAAAGTCGAGGGTGTCCCGTCGCGCAGATTCAGACTGGCAGTCCGTGTGTTTGTTTTTTTAGTCATGTTTCAGATGTGAGAAAAAAAATTCTGGTGGTAACAAAAAAAATGTAATTTCTGTTTTCCTCAATTCGCTCTGACGCAAGTGTCGCCTCACTTAGTAACCCACTAGTAACCCGCAAGGTTACCATCGGGTTGCGAACGAAGAAGCTGCGCCGCGGACTGAAATATTTTACAGCCTCTTCGCGCGTAGCGAGAGGCACTCGCGGATTTTTCAATACAAATAATCTACGATTCGTCGGAAACGCCGTAAAACCGCTATCATCGCCGCGAAACTAAAACAAATCTCGTTCGAGACGACGTAAAGGAAATTCCGCGAAACACCGTCGCTTCGTCTGGGAAAATATTGCAACAACGAAATTGCACTCGTGTCGTTCCGTGTGCGCTTTCGATTTCAACCAAAAACGGCACTTTTCGTCGCGACACTGTATTTCAGTCGCGGGATGAGGAACTAACCAAAAAAAAAAAAAAAACGCGCGGTTCTCCAGATCCACTCATCCTAGAGTCTCCTTCGTTTTTCGAACGATCCTCAAGACGAAGAAACTCAACAAGGGCGCTCGAGCGGGCGCAAATATTGGTTCACGATTTAAAGAGAGGATTTCCGCGTTCGCTTGTCCTGGCTTACAGTCAGGTCGAATAGTCGGTTGGTCTTGCTGGTCGCTGTCAGCACGTTTTGCTGGTCGCTGGGATCGTCTTCTTTTCCTCTTTCTTCTCTCGGCTTCTTTTCCCTCTTCCCTTCGGACTCAATCAGCAGCAGCAGCAGCAGAAGCAATAGCAGCAGCAGCAGCAGCAGCAGCCAACACACAACTTGGCCTGTCTGTCTGGACACGAGGACGCGTTGTTTGATAAATATATTAGTAGAGGTCTTCTCCTCCTTCACAGGTTTGTTTCGATAACAGGTATTTAACGACCGGCTCTTCGGAATTTCTTTCCGTCGGTTTCCGTCCTCCTCCTCCCCTTCTCTCTCTCTCTCTCTCTGTCTTTTCGTCTCCTCAATCTTCATTATTGACTCCATCTCACTCTCCGTCTTTTCTTCTCCTGAATCTTCATTATTGACTTTGCGTCTCTGTTGCTCGAAAAACGACCAAAACTCGCCGGCTACTCTCACACTGCGCGTTATGTGTTCCATGGCGACGAGAGAGCTAAATACCCTTGATCTTCCTCTTCGCGCGCGGTAACGCTCGTCCCGCACCCGACGCTATCCGTCTCTCTTTCTCTCCTCGGCTTCTGTTTCCGTCGGCGAACGACGCCGAGCGGGAATGAGTCGCCCGCGCGGGGAATTCTTAATTAAAATCCTTTGTGATCCGAGGCTGAATCGTGGAGCCAGCCGGCTGGTCCTCCTCGACTTCTGGTCTCCGATTAGTCTCCCTTCCTCGACGTCTCTCCATCTCTCTCTTTCTCACTACTTTAATTCCAACCCAGCTTTCCTTTTCCTTCGCCAGAGGAATTTCCGTTTTCGACCGACGACGCCTTCCACGTCTTTTCGGTCTCCATTCATTAGACTCATCGACCGCAAAGGCAATCAAACAGGTTTCGGTCCGACGATATTCAATCATTCGTGCTCTTCGATTAATCTTTCTCAACCATTTTTCCAAAATTCATCGTGTTGCGTTGGAAAAACATTATCAATTAAAGTGATTAATTTTCGACCGTCTGATCGACGATCCGGAAATTCCACGTGTAATAAACTCGTGCGAGTTTACAGTCGCTCTTTAGTTTAGAAAATATATCTCTTCGCCCGTCGCGGAAATTCGACGCAATTCGTCGGGAAAAATATGCCAGTGAACGCTATGTTTGGAAAACATCTTTTGTCGTCCGTTATAAATTCGACGCGATCTGTCAGGAAAAACCCGCGAGAAAATGCAAAAAAACGGAGTCCCGAGGCCCACAATCGAGAAATCGGGAACTGAGGTCCTCTTGTCCTTTTCTCCGAGAAATCTCGCGAGGAACGCGAAAAGGCACTACCGAAGCGATTACCGGGCCGAAGGTGGAGGGAAGAAGGTCCGCGACCGGATTCTCGGTTTCGCCTGGGCCCCCTGCCCTCCCCCACCCGCCGTCATTCCCCCCTCGGTTTTTTCGCGCGCACGGGCAGAAGCGCAAACGTTGCAGCAGCAACGGAAGATACAGTCGCCCTCGTCTCTTCTTCCTTTGACAGGACTGGAGAGTGCCTGTGGTGTGCATAGCGTAGTATATATGTATGTATCGTACATATATACATATATAGTGCGGTGTGCGAGTGTCCCGTATACAACTAACATATATACATTCGAATGTCAGTGGCAGACTGCGAAGAAGGGTCCTCCACATGCAGACCTAGAGAAGAAGAAGAAGAAGAAGAGGAAGAAGAAGAAGCGAAAGAAGAACGAGAAGAAGCTTCGGTGGTGGCGTTGGTGGTGATGCTGATGCAGGGCGAGGTGGACGCGGGGTTGAGGGGAGGGGATGAAACCCCGGGATAAGTTAGAGAAGTAAAGAAGTGAGCGAGGACGGACAATGGTCTCGCTCCGGCGTCACCGTAAATCTCGTTGAGTGCGTATAATTTGTAAGTCGACAGGATCCCGTCCACCCGTTGGCTTCTGCTGTTGCTTTTGCTGCTGCTGCTGCTGCTGCGCCGGTTCCGCTGCCACGGCAGCTCGCGAGTTGCGCTGCTTCTCCTTCTCGAAGAGGAGCAGCAGCAGCAGCAGCAGCAGCAGCAGCAGCAGCAGCAGCAGCAGCGTCGAGGAAGGAAGAGCTCGTGGCGCGCGGGTTACCCTTCGGCGTTTTTTGACTCTGCGATGCGCGAACCGGGGAAGAGGAGATGGAGGAGGAAAGAAAGCGAGGGACGTAACACACGAGTAGACACTCTTTTCTCTCGTTTCGGCCGCGATATATACAGCACACGCCACGTATACGTACACAAAGCGCGCGCGCGTTATTTAATACCGTTAACCGAGCTCGCGATGCGAGGCAATGAGGAAAAACGTGAGACACGCGAAACTCGCGATTCCCGCATCGACTCGGTCGGTCCGCTCTCGTGAATTCGCGAAATCACTTAACTTTCGCTTTCGACTTTTAATTTTGCGCAATTGAACGAGGATCTGCAAAGACATTTTTTGGTCTTTCTTTTTTTTCTACATTTATCGACGGTTGCGGAAATTAATACACAACGGTCGATGTCAATGAGTCGAAAATCAAAATCAACAGGTTTTTCGTGTTGCGTTTATAATTAAATTCCCGCGTGGGATATAAGCAAAATATTACAATTGTTTTTGCTACGTTGATACGTGAATGACTATATCGTTTGTCGTATATATCTTCTCCGTTGCGGACGATTCCGGTTCGAGTCGAGGTCCGGTGTCGTCGCAGCGCACGTTCCTGATAATGCAACCGATAGCCGCGCGCGCGTACCGTCCAACACCGTAGGAATCCGCAGGAGCGCGCGAACTCGGCCAATGAGCCGTCGGTGGGCAGTCGCGCGGGCACCTTGACGCTGGTTGGACCACCCGACACTCCCACCCTGCGGGGTAACCCGATATCACGGCTCCGCTGTGGACTCTCGTCTGTGTTTTCCGTGTCCTCTCGGCGCAACCGCGACGTGCGCGCAGCCGTCTCTGCAATCCCTCTCCAGCGTTTCCTTACCGCTCTCGCGGAACTTTCTGGATATTTCCGATATGACTCAGAAGTCGAAAAGGTCAGTGGAGTCGTTCGCGCGCAGCGCTCGGCCGGCCCGTCAATCTTCGGTCGAGCGGGTCGAAATATCGCGCGGGTCAGACGCGCGGCCGATGCGCGGCTCTGGTAACGACTGCAGCGAGCCGGCAATGACACGGCTATCGCGGTAACGGGGTTGCAGTTAACGGCGACGGATCATATTGTATGCCATGCTGTACAGTAAACAACTGAACGCGTACGCGTTGGGTCTGTCTGTGTGTGTGAGAAAGAAATACTAAGACAGAGGCAGAGAGAATGAGTGAGATAGACAGAGGCAGAGAGAACGAGTGAGAGAGACAGAGACAGACAGCGGCAGAGAGAACGAGTGAGAGAGACAGAGACAGACATCAGCAGAGAGAACGAGTGAGACAGGCGGAGACAAAGAGCGAGTGAGAGAGGAAAAGAGTTTACGCTGGAAGAAGAGAAGTTACCGCCGCTCGCTACTCGCGCAGCCCAGACTGAGCGCAGACCGACTGATTTGCTCTTAAATCAGTAACGCCGAATGGCGTAACGCGCGAACAATGAGACCGGGTAACTCGACGCGTTCCCTCTCGTTTCTCCTCTCTCTCTCTCTCTCTCTCACCTCTCTGCCTCCAAGCCCGCGTCTCCGCGCTCGTTTTCAACTATCGTTCCCCCGGTGCGCACTTGCGTCGAGCCGAGTAATTCCGAAACGCGTGGAACGACGGATCCAGCGCTTAGTGATGGTCCAGGCGAATTCCTCGATTTTCTGCGCAGGTTTTGCTTTGCTTCGGCGCAGCGAGGCAGTATACTACTTAACTGGTAGCTGAGCCAAGATCGATAGAAACTTCTGGAATATATCGCACATTGAGGATGTATTTATTTTTTATTCGTTATTGTAGTATTTTTTATAAGGCGGATGTTTTATCAATGTTATCATCGCAAAGAGTCACCGAAATTCCGTCCGCGTCTATCACGACAGAAAAAAAAATTACAGTAGAAAAAATTGCTACAAATTGGAAAAATCATACAATGTCACTCTGATAACGTATCTTCCTTGTTCGCTCAGTATCCGTCGGTCGCGTTCGGCGAATGTCTTCAATTCCGCGAGCGCCGCTTCTGCGGGAAGAAAAAAACAATAAAGGCCAGGGCGGGCGGAATACAATGGCGCAAAGTCACTGAAATTCCGTCCACGCGCGCGCGCGGCGAGGAATAGAGCTGCGTACCCGGAGAGCGCCGCAAAACTCGCCTGACCCTTGCCACCAATTTGTTCCTCGCATTCTCGACTTGTGTCAGTGAAAGTTTGATGTCTTTTTTTTCTCTCGTGTTCCCTTCTTTTTTAGGCCGCTCTTCGTCGAGTAGATTTCTCGTACTATTTTTTCACCGGCGATTTTTTTCTTTCCTCCTATCCGCTCGTTTTGCGAATACCTGTGCTGGTTGGGGGTTTAAATCAATAATAATGGATAATATTATCTTTTCATTAATTCAATGAGACCATTTCCTTAAAATATAATGAAACGATTTCAATAATGTTTTTATAAGTCAATCTATAAGTTAATAAAATGTCTCCTTGAAATTTAAAGAAAGCATTTCATTGGGATCAATGGAAAGAATTCAATGCACCTATTTCATTGAACCAATGACATTTTTTCTCTCGGTGTATAACTATATAACAGCTGAAAGCGTAAGACAAAACTAAAGTGACGCAAGTAGATTTCTCATTTTATTATTTTTTTCTCCGGCGATTTTTTTTTTCCTCCCCTCCACGCGGGTTGTGTTTATGGTGTTTGTGTTTATAGGACCGCGCACGAGTGAGGCACGAAAGTGAGACGCGCGTTCGTCGTCGACGTCGTCGCCGCGGTCGTCTATAACTATAACTGTAACGGCTGGAAGCGTAAGACGAAACCAAACTGCGCGCGCGCACTTTCGCGACCGAGAAGGAGACGAAGAGAAGGAGACGAACCTCGCAAGTGATCGAGCGCTCCTCGTCCCACCCGCCGCTGCCTCCTCCTCTTCCTCTTCGCGCGTCTTCGCTCGCATCTCTCGGCATCGCCGCTTCTCGCGCGGCAACGAGACGTGATTTAGGCCCGCGGATTAAGCGGCCTATTTAGCGGGTCACGCGTCGTCGACAGTTGCCGCGGCTTTTCACTTCCGTTCGCTTCCGAGTATTTTCCCCGCGTTTGTCACTGGCGAGTCGAGTCGCACGCGGACCCGATTACTCGTTTCGTGACCAAAAACACTGACAATCGACCGACGAAATATTTTTTTCACTCTACAGTGACAATCGATTCTAATAAAATTTTATTCTAATATTCTGACGAATTGCATCGTGACATTGGAGGAATATGATATGGAAAAATTACTGAAAAAATTACTTGAAAAAATTATTTCTCGATCGCTCGTTCCGAAAAACCCACCGAATTTTCGTCAAACACTCTTGGCTCGTTTTTTTTTTCTCCGCAATCGTCGTCGACTTCGCGCGACTCCGCGCGCGGCATCCGAAGAATTCACCGGACGGTTTCGCGAAGAGCGAGATGTGTGTTTCCCCCTTCGGAGCGCGTCGCCCGATCATCGACTCCTCTTCCTCGGTTTCTGTCTTCTTTTCCTTCGTTTCTTCTTCGTTTCTCCTCCGTTTCTCAGGCTTTCGGTGCAGCCACCGATTCCCCGCACCACGAATACCACTACGCATTATACAGTATACACTCTTCGCTCAGTGGGGCGAGAGAGTCGAGAGGGCCCATGGGTCCCCCTAGCCCCGCGTCCCTCCCGCCCCCACGCGCCGCGATCGCGCGCTGCTGGGCCCCCGAGGGTGCGGACTCTCGTGCGAATCGTCCGGGCCGTGAGCGAGTCGAGCCGGGGGCCCCGGCGACGTGGAGCAGCCGAGCCGAAGCAGCAGCAGCAGGAGGAGAAGAGGCAGAGAGAGCGGACGCGCGCGCGCGTTCTCTCTCGTCACTGTCTATCCGAGCAGACAGCGTGGAGCAGCCTTCGAGCAAAGTGAGTGCGTCTAATGAGGCAATAAATAAGTCGCGACCGGCCTAACCGGCCTCTCCACGCTTTTCGTTTCGCGACCACGAATGACGACGACGAAGACGACGACGAAGACGACGACGAAGACGAAGACGACGAAGACGAAGTCGACAAAGACGACGAAGACGACGAAGACGACGAAGACGACGAAGACGACGAAGACGACGAAGACGACGAAGACGACGAAGACGACGAAGACGACGAAGACGACGAAGACGACGAAGACGGCGAAGACGACGAAGTCGACGAAGACGACGAACCAACCAACTTCTCGCTCTAAGCTTTTTCTCTATCTCTCTTTTTTTCTGGCTCCCTTTCTCTCTCTCCCCCCCCCCCCCCCCCCCCCACCTCCCCTTCACATACTCGACCGCGAGTATTATACACCGGAGTGAGAAACGCAGCCTCGGGATTTCGAACACCCTCGCCGCGAGCGAGCCTCGCTGGACGAACGTCATCACCATCTCTTAGCCCCGAATTCCTCGAATTCTTGACCTATCCAAGCTCCGTCGTTAAGAAAGCGCATGACATTCTTGCATTTTTCACGTCGAGCGTAACGGTATCCGAGAATACACGTGACATATCGGGTGTCTAATTGCCGATTCGCATTTTTATCACGATCGTCGAGCGACAGCGTGATTGAATCACGTTCGCATTGACACGATCGATCGATCGATCGCGCATCCTACCAATTTTTCCGTCTCGATGATGACACAAGAATCTCCAGTCCGAACCCAAAAAATGCGTGCGCTGAGTTCTACATCGCATCCGCGCACAATGCAAGGCTAATTATTAAAATAGTCACGTGGAACGTTAATTGAAATGTCTCTCGACATTTCTTCGATTCGATTAGCGCACGTTTCTACTTTTCACGCCCAAGGGCGAAAATTAAAAACTCCTTCAAAGACGGCAGAGTCAGGCAAAAATAAACTTCCGCAAAAAAAAGAAGATAAAAAATTTGGTCTTCGACTAAACGGCGCCTGTTCGTTGAGTCAGCCAACCGCTTTGGCGAAGGAGGAGGAGGAGGAGGAGGAGTATAAACATTTGGACGTCGTCTAGCGCGCCGATACAGCAACACCGCGAGACGAGCGGTGTCGACTGGAGGACACGCGCCTCTCGTCCTCTCTCTCTCCTCTCTCTCTCTCTCTCTTTCCGTCTCTTGCGGTCGGTTTGTTTGATTTTGGCCTCGCGCACGTTCGCCGCTCTGTTGTCGGCGTCGAGCCGCGACGATCGACAGTTGGATCTAAACAAGAGCAGGGTGGGGGGTAAGTTGGGGGGTAAGACGTCACATCACTTCGAGGACACGTGCTGAGGAACACTGGTGAGGAGGGAGAAGGGGGGATAGACGTCACGTCACCGCGGGGACAGGTGAGGAGTACGGGAGGAGAGGGGAGGAGGGGTTCGGGGGTAGACTACGTCATGTCACTGCGAGGACAGGTGAGAAGCTCACGAGAACAGAGAGGGGGGGGGGGTGGGGTGGGGGCGTCGGAAGGTGCGGCTGGACTACGTCACGTCGGACAGGTGAGGACCTCGCCCAGGCGAGACCTGCGCGTATGACGTGCATAGGTAACCACGCGCGCGCCATTCCGGGAACTGGTCGGGCCGGGGGACAGTTAACTCGGGCAATACGTCCGAGCGCAGTTGGGATAAATCGGCGAGTTGCGCGCGCGACGTCTCCGGGACGAGCGAACAAAGGCGGATCGCGAAGGGGGCGAATTGAGCGAAGGCGGAGAGGACGAACCGAAGAAACGGAGCAGCACAAGGAATCTCTCGGAGGATCCACGCGCGCGCGTGGTGGTGGTTGGTGCTGATACAGAGGAGTTACACGCGGGACGCAAGAGCGAAGGACAATCGCGAGTATGTCTCTTTTTCTCTTTCTGTCCTTCAGCCCAGCGTAGCGCGTCCTTGTCCTCGTCCTCCGAGGGTCCGAACCGAGAGGCACACACCGCAGTCGTCCGTTTGCACGACGTACGACTCGCGAGGCTCCGGTACCGGCGCGGACGGAAAGCAGCAACACCGACGACGACGACGACGACGTTGCGATGCGCCCGCCTCGCTCCACCGTCGCGAGATATCGTCCTCGCCGCGACGACGACGACGAGCGCAGAGCGCAGAGCGCGGCCGACACACCGCGAGTCCTGGTCGCGCAGCAGCGGCCGCGCTCGCAACTCTCCGCTTGTCGAACGTCGCGCTCGACGTCTTTAGCATTGCCCGAAGATCGTACTCGACTCTTCTCTTGTCCCGCGGACGTCCGGCCACCCACGACGTCTCGGGACGTCTCCAGACGTCGAGACGTCGTCGTGGCAACGACACAAGCGGAGATATCTCGGCTTTCGGTTTCCGGTGTGTCGCAGAAAATGTACTGAAAAATATAATAAGCGTCACTTATTGGTTTCGTGACATTGTACATACGTCTGCCAAAGTTGGTTTGTCCACTACAGCGATTAAAGTGAAAGTACGAAAAAAAAAAAAAAAATAGAAAAAATCATGAACTTTAGATGGAATAAGAATGTTGAACCATGGTGTGGATCAATTGAGCGAAAGCGATTCGTCAAAGTTCAAGCTAACCCGGAGAAAATTGCATCAGCCCTGGAATCATCGGAATTCATCCGAGAACGCGACGACTCCGTTGGCTTCGATCTTCGATGTCTCGATCTTCGACGTACCGGCGTCGTTTTTAACGCAGCAACTTCAGGTTGCACTTGCGGTCTGACCCAAGCGCAACTTTTCCACTGAATTTCGCCGCTGAAATTCTCTCGCGGCTATATAGCGACGCGTCGAGAATCCGGCGTCCGACTCTTGGCCATCAGGTCGAGAGGTATTTCAAACCTGCCCCCCGAGTGGCATCATCATCATCGTCGCCGCCGCTCGGCGAGGAATTTAATCGCGAAAATAACGACGTCACTCGCGAAGTTTCTCTCGCTCCTCCATCGCCCGAAGAAAATCCACCTACTTTTCTCCTTCGGCCTCCGCGCGCGTGTCGTTTGTTTTGCGGCTCTGCGCCCGCAAATCCGTTCGGAGCCCTGCGCGACGAGACGCGTCCCTCGGGTAATCGCACGTGAAACGGTACCGCATCTCGCGGTGACCATTAACGCGCGCTGCATTCCCAGGAGTCCGCGCGTCGCCGCCGCGTATATATGCGCGAGTGCGCTCGCTCGCTCGCGGCATTCAACCGACGCAGAACTAATGATCTTAATTAACGTTTCGTAACGACGAAGGTCGCGATGCGAAGTCTCCGGGTGAGTGTCGTGCGCGCGCGCGGACTCGAGCGCCTCTCGTTCTCGTCCGTTTCGCGCGCGCGCGCTGCGCTTGCTCGCGTCCGCGGGGCATAAGCTGGGCGAGCACTTCATGGCACACACGTTTTTTCGTCTTCGTCTTCGTCTTCCTCTTCATCCGCTTCTTCGTCTTCATCCTCTTCTTCGTTTTCCTCTTCATCTTCCTCTTCATCATCCTCTTCATCATCCTCTTCGTCGTCGACGTTGTCGTCGCCGTCGTCGTTGACGTCGTCGTCGTCATTTTTATTTTCCTTCCACCTCGTCGCACGGCCTTCGACCTCTTCCCGGTGGTTTTTGCCTCGGGAGATAAACTCTCATCCTTCCCCCATCCGTCTATCTCTCGCAGTCTTATGTTACTTGTGTTTTTTTTCTCTTCTTTTTTTTTCTCTTAATTTTTCTCTTATGCGTTACTTCCATCCTCCTCGCTCGAGTGTTGCGTTCCTCTCGAGTGTGCAAACGGCCGCGGAGCTTTAATTATCGTATAATAGCGATGGCGTGTTCGCGTTCCGTGCCGGGACGACCAAGTCCGAGCGCGTCCACCTGGTTCTCAGCTCGCGAAGCGGCTCTCTCGCGAACTTTGTGTGTTGCTGCCACGATATCCGCATCGGAGGACGCGAGAGGCTCGTACGGTGCTTATACGAGAAACACGAGGCTTTTGCGCTAGTCGAGTCGATAACTATAGTCATAAGCCGAGAAACTGTCGTTAGAACTTGGTATATAAACGTCGAGTGTGGCCTGTCTACTATTTTTGAGGAAACTAGAATCTCGATTCTCGACACGTGGGCGTGAAATCTAATTGCATTATAATTGCATTATAATAGCAATATAATTGCAATATAATTGAACGCCAGATTCCATCCTTCCCAAAATCTCATTCTTCCGCGCGTGACGTTCCTACCCACGAAGAGGACGTTCGTCTGCTGCTGCTGCTGCTGCTCGCTTCGCTCGCCGATGTCGCGTTGGAGACGCCAAGAGCTGAGCAGAGGCAGCAGAAGCAGTAATTGTCCTCGGCCCTCCTTCGTCCTGAGATTCCCTCAAAGTTTTTGCGCCATCCGCGAGATCTTGAGCGCGTACGGGACCGCGGGTATAAGTAAAAGAGAGAGAGAGAAAAAAAAACAACAACAGCAACAACGGCAATAACAACAACAACGAGAAGAAGCGAGACGAAAGAGCAAAAAACGAGGAGAAAGAAGTCTCCGCGAATGGAATAAAACTGACGGGGGTAGACGCGCGGGACGACGGTGGAAACCGAAGAAACGAATACGCGAGAGAGATAATAAATCCTTCCTGGGGTCTCCGCGCGGCTTGATGCGAATTCCGCTTTATGCCTCAACGGTGAATCAGATTCCTCGTCGGTAGCCCCGCGCATACCGAGTCGCGCGCGCTCTCCACTCATCTCTCTGATCTCTCTCGACTGCTATTATACACTCTCCACACTCCCCGGGACGTTTCGTCGAGAGACACAACACTCGCGACGAGGTTGGGAGGATAAGCGACGAGCCAGATGGGCGGTGTGCGGGGCAGGGGATAGGGTTGAGGCTCTGCCCGCCGGAGACTTAATTCTATGTCTCCGCAGACTGTGCGGAGTTAGAGAGTCGAAGCGACGACTTCTTATTCGCCTCGCATCCACGCTTTCATTTTTCACCTATTTTTCATCCTCAACTCCGCGGCCGTCTGGTAGCCCGCGGAACATATCGCGCGCGTTGAGATATTGCGCTCGCGGCCAAATAACCCGCGAACTCGGCGAACGTCACACCGTGGGATTTGCGACTCCCGTAAATTGTCCACGCTGACCTCTCCTTCTCGCTTTGCCGTTCGAGTTGCGAGGCAACTCCCTCCGCTGATTCGTCTTAATGTCTCATTTATCGCTGTTTCCGCTGTTTACTGTGTGTTGTGTATTTTCATTTTGTTCGGCAAAGCCGTCGTAGAGCTATGAAAGTATAAAAGACGAGTTACTAATTTACTTCACTGCCGTCGACTCTACGCGTTCGTTTGATTAATTAAGATTTGATTGATTTGTAATTTATTCAGGACCGTGGGCAGCCAGGTGGTGATGGATCCGATGCTGGTGTGCAAGAAGACACGTCGGTTGAGGGGCAAACTGGCGGACATATGTCGGAAGGAGCCGTCGCTGCTGAAGGAGATCTCGAGGGGCGTTCAAGTGGGCACGCGGGAGTGTCAGTACCAGTTTCGCAATCGTCGGTGGAACTGCACGACCGTCCGCAGATCGCTGCGCAAAATTCTTCTACGCGGTAAGTCCATTATTCGTCGATTTTTCACTTTTGCTCGGCAACTATCGCTCCTGGGCCATCAAAGTATACGACCAAAAAGATGCGCGTTGTCAATCTCTGCATCATTTGTCCGAAACTTTTTCCCCTTGGGAGTGATAGTTACATGCAAATGACAAAAAACTGATTTCTTAAGCTAAAAAATCGTGAAAAATGATTAGTTCTCAAGGTTTTTTTGCTGAAAACATTTTTTCCGTATAGCATCACGTTGAACAAGGATAAAGCGAGTAAAGTACCATGTATTGGGTTACATTGAGTAAGCGGTGAAGTATTTAACGCGTATAATTAACCTGAATATTCTACGCCGCTTCGCAAAAAGGTAATCGATAGCTCTTTTGAGTCTCCTTTGTGCCGATGGCGACGATTCTCTTCCTCTCGACGCACATCGCGAAACGCGCATTGATAACTGAAAAATCCCGAGGACCACGAGAGGGTCTCGTCGACACAAAGCGCGTGGCGGAAATAATGTTCTCACAGTCGAACCCGGAGAGGGACGCAAAAACGAAGGCCCGCGGCGGACATAGATTACAGGGCGCGCAGACATCACGCGCTTAGACGCGCGGCGTCATTTTTAGGTGAACCGGATGTCGATCGTGTACTCCCCGTTCCGGGCGTTACGTTGCGATTAAATGCCTGCCGTGCGCGCGCGGACGTTGGGGGGGGGGGGGGGAAGGAGAACGCGAACGGGCCGCGGCAGGTGGGTCTCGAACCCGGCGAATCCTTTTCTCATCGTTAAACCGCGCCTCTCGCAGCGAAGCTCGACGACCACTCTATTAGGGATCGTCTCGCATTAAGCTCGTCTCACCGCACCGGATTGAGTCGTGTTTACATTTTTTTTTCTCTCTCTCCCCCCTCGACTCTCCGCTCCGCTTTTTTGCCTGCGAATCTCGTCGTTTTATCTTTAATCGAACGCTGACGACGACGTGTTGTTTTATTTTTACATTTTTTGCTCCTCTCTCCGTGGAAGTGGCTCGAAAAGTATTTCGGAGACGAATATACATACCGATTCTCGGCTCGGCCGTATATAGCTGCGAGATCGAGACCCGCTCTCGTGTATGGCGAGCGCGGGGGTTTCGCGCGTGGACGCACACCGCCGATTCCGGACGATCGAGCAGGACGATCGGGCATTTAGATCGAGGCGAACGTGTTCGATAGGCCGTGCGATCGCTTGCCGCGGGATACCGGGGTCTCCCGGCGACTGTAACGGAATCCCGCGGGCCGCGCTCGATTCCCCGTGATCGATCGATTGACGATCTAGCGGCTTCCGATACGTCGCTGGGATCGTTTGTAGTAGCTCGCGCGCTCGCATCGGAAAGGATCGACACTCGGCGCTGTCCTGTGGGATATTAGCGCGGCGATATGTTGCCTCGATTAGAGCGCCTCCCCCCCCCCCCCCCTCCCCCCCTCCCACGGGCCCGCTCGAACGTTCTCCCACGAGGTGCAACCGAGCGAGAAAGTTTTGCGCGGGGGCTGCTGCGGACGGTATTAAACGGTGCGGGGATCTATCGATCCTCGGATCTATCGGTTATCCCGACGACGATCGAGCCGATCGGACAGCAGGTGCGTGTTGTGATTATTATTTCGCCTTCGTGGCACGGGTCGACGGCATTTTCGTTGGGTACTATAATTCTTGTATATAAAAAAAATGTTAACTGAATTCTATAAATCCTAATTATTTATAAAACCGACGAAATATTTACTGGTTCAATTTATTGAAAAACAAAGAGTAACCTGTTTTTATAAAAAATTGAATTAAATCAATTTCCTCGCGGTAATTTCGGCAACCTTGTCGATTATTACAGAGCAACTGTTCGCGTTTCGCTTTACCGGTCAGAAGGCCCCGACGATGATAATTTCCCCGGTGTTAGGGAAGAGATCGAGGCCACGACCCTAAAAATCGAGGCCGCTGCCCCCGGGGCTGAAAATCGGTAGCTCCGTCGCACCGCGGGGGCGGCGCGCCGCCGTATTAGGGCTAATTTCCGACGGAATCTCGGTATGAATGGGCTCTCGTCGCGGTGATGAGTTTCACGGGGTGCGAGAGAGGCGTCGTCGTCGTCGTCGGTGTGTGCGCGCGCACCTAAAGTGAAATACGACCCGTGTCACAAATGCGCGCGCGTGATGCCTCGAGAGTGGCGCACCAGGGTGACCAACGTCGAGGGACAGGATAAACAAAAAAAACGAGAAGAAAAAAAAAAAGAAATCTCTTCGGCGTTGTGTACGCAGCTCGGAGCGTTGGGGCAGCACTCGAGGCGTCTGTATACGCGGCGATTGAGTCTTGTATTTTGACCCCTGGGAGCGAGGCGACTCTCGCGCCGTCCCGAGAGGCACCTGGCACCCCCGAGTGACCTCGACTCGGATCGGTCTCACCTTCTCGCTCGCTCCGAGCGGTTTTCCCGGTCCCCGCCACTTTTATTCCCTTTCTCTCTTTCTCTTCGTCTCCCTTTCCCCCTCTCTTTCGCTCTTTCTGTCCCTCTTCGTCGCCCTTTTTCTCTCTCTCTCACTCGTTCTCCCACTCCATCTCTTTCCCTCTCCTGCGCCCCTCGGGGCGCTCATAAAGACGACAATGTGCGATTATGCTTCATCGAAAGATCGTAAAGTCGCGGCCGGCGGTGGGCAGCGTCTCCTCTGGGCTCCCTCGCCCGGCGGGGACTCCCCCGGGCGCGCGAGCACGCAGCCCGTGGGCACGGGCCACCATAAATAATCCGCGGGAACCCGATGTCGAAGCCCCCCTCCCCCTCCCCTCCCTCTCTCGCTGACTCTACGACGCGCACAAGTCCGCGCGCGCGCCTCGTGTTTCGCTCGGCTGTGCGTTATACACACGACTTGCGCGTACCGTCGCGGCCGGTATCACTGCCTAATGGGCGCCGCGACGGAGGAGTCCGAGACGAGGGACGTTCGAGGATCGGGGAGAAAAAATCTCAATCGTGTTATGTTTTATAGGCGAGTCTTTGTTTTCTCGTCGCGGGAGATGCTCGCCCCGACATTCCGACGCTTGGGAATGCCACATTTATTTTTTGTCTTGTGTCAGAAAAAAAAACAGAAATAAATAAAAAAATAAAATAAAAATACGGTAAGCAGAAATAAAAAGGATGACATTGACCTGTCACTTAGCGTCATTATCCGCTCTGACAATGACTGTAAAATCGTCCGCCACTGTGACTTTTGCGCCGCGACGAAAAAAAAAAGAAAAAAAAATGCAGAAAGATCAGATCTCGATGGTTAGTAATTGTATAGGTATGTTTGTTAATTATTCGATAGCTGCTGTCCTGGTTTAACGGCGGTGGTGACGGGTCAACCGTGCGTCGGGCGAGCTCCGTCTTTATCGCTCTCTCTCTTCCTCTCTCAGTCTTTCTCCCCCGGGTGCCGGTCGCTCTCTCGCGTCATTTCGTACGCAGCGGTGTCCGGGTCGCCCACGGCGAGCGAGGACAGCTCGCCGTGGGACGTCTCGGCCGAAATATACGACTTTTCGGGGCCACCCGGTGGCCGCCGCGGACAAACGTAACGGGGAACCCTGAGAGCCTGGGAGCTCTTGCTCTCCACGAAAACGAAAACCTCGCTCTCGGGCCGAGCGATCGAGCGCGCGAGCTGAGCTACCGGGCGAGCTGTTGCGAGAGAGACCGGATCGGTAGGCCTTAATTTTACCGCACCTCTCCCCCTCCTCCCCCTCTCACCCCCACCCCACACTCCAATTCAGCCATTTTTCTCCCTTCTCTCTCTCCTTGTATCCTGCTCTCTCTGCCACCGGTTCCCACTGCGTCTCCGTTCTCTCTCTCCGCTGCTCGCAATTCGCAACGTCTCCTCGCTGCGTCTGCGCCGAGAGACAAAACCGAATTGTCGGTAACAGCGTGTTACCGACAATTCGGGGAAACACAAAGAAAGCTTCGGAATTTTCGGGGCAAACGGTTTCGGACACTGCAACAACCGTTATCTGTTTGAAAATTCGAGGAAAAATTCTTTTCCATGACTTTTCGAATTTATATGTCTATGTGTTTCTATGTCACCCTGGAAATTATCCTCGATCCACTGGGTTCGAGATCCACGAGCTCGAATTTTTCAGGGCGAACGATAAGTGTGCTATCGGTTCCCTGACAGTGAGCGGTCATTATCAGCTTCTCCCTTCCATCAGAGATCCACCACGATCGTCTCGATGTCTTCTTACGTTTGCCACGCGGACAACGACTCTGCGCCACTCACATCCGAAGAATCGAACCGCGCAACGACGACACCACTCACGCATCGCGCATCGTGTCCGAAGGTTTTCGTGCGGTGGAAGCTCGAATCTTGCGGTGACGACGTAGACGCCTATCTTAATTCCCGATTGACGTTTATTTATCCGGCGACGTTTAATTTTTACGGGCGCGATCCAACGCGATAGGATCAGGTAGCTCGACCCGCTGTGTGGTCCGACGAGTCGGAGTCACCGCCGCCGCCGGCGTGTGAGACACATCGGGTGTGTCCGCGCGCTCGAATCGTGGAATCGGGACTGTATATCGGTGTCTCCGGGATATTAGTGACCACTGGGACGAGGCCTGGACGTTTTTTCTTCGGCTTCGACCACTTTGTCCGAACGCTGCTGCTGTCCGGGAGTACGACGAGCCGCACTTTTGCCCCCGGACCCGCGCTCGGTTCGTCCCTTAATTGAGGGGGTGTCGAGATAACGCGAACACGGGCGTCAAACCTCGTCGAGAATGCCGCGACCAGGAACGAGTGAGGGAATCGGGGGGAAAAAAAGGGACTCCGGGCCGGGAGAAGATTTTCCGTTCGTCCTTTTCACTCGGGAAGCTCGTTCATCGGTAGCGTTGTTTCCCTCGAGAAGCGACGATAAATCTTCAACCGGCGCGAGGCTCCATTCTGGTCGAAATGAAAATGAATTTTTCGCAAAATACTATAGAAAAACATTTCTCAAAGTACCGAATGAAAACATTTTCGACGAATGTTCACATTCGAATTATCGCAGAATTAATTCTTCGTCAATTAAAATTTTAAACGTATATCGTCGCTCGGGGTGTCGATAAGAGTGAAAACACTGGAACCGGACGAACCGGACTCCCGCAAATCGGATTCGCCACTAAATCTCCTTTTTTTGCAGCTCTCGTAGGTACTGAAAATAAGACATGCAGGAAACGGGAAAACAGAGAGGAGGCTAATGAAGCGAATAGGCACGAAATAATTACATTCGTGATGGCGACACGCACACCCAACGCACACACTGTAACATATACAAACGTATATATAGCATACGAGTATAAACGTCGAGAAATCAGGGAGCCGAAAAAAAAGGAGGGGAAAATCCGTCGGTGTGTATAGCGAGTAGAGTGAAGGAGTTCGCTTCTGCGTTTCGCTCGCGGAGAAGTTCGTGGAAATAAAGAGGACGGTTTACGCGTAATAAAAAAGGGGGTCGACCACGGTGGTCTCCGAAACTTTCATCCCCCTGCTCAATCTCTCTCTCTCTTTCTCCCGCTCGCACGCTCGAGTGCCTCTCGTCGCTCTCGGGAAAGAGAGCGGGACGCTATTCGCGCGGAGCTCGGGCGCACCGTGCAGTTATCTGTAATAGGGCACCCGGGGAGGACGAGCTAAATGAAATCGCCACTAAATCGGGGCTAATTATTTGGTAGTAAACGCCGCCCGCTCGACCGAGGCGAAGCTCGTAAACGCTCGCGCGGTCGAACCGCGTCCGTGTGGCGTTATATTCCGGCGTTTCTGTGTGTTCTACACTCGTTTCTGACGTGTAGACTCAAAATATATATATAGTTATTTATATATTTATTTATGTGCGTATGTATTTGTATACATGTATTTATTTACACGTGTGTAATATTACGTCTGTGTTAATCGTGGGGCTCCAAATATCTCACTCTGATAATAATCTCCAGGAATCGCCAATAAACTCGATAACGTATTGGTATAATGCGGCACTCGGTGAGTCTCGACTCGATCTTTCGCGTAGCTCTCGGACCGGCAGCTATTCGCGGTTAATGGAATTCGACGACGACGACGACGTCGCCGCCGCCGCCGCGTTACACCCACCGGCCCTGACCGGCTTCCTCTCGCGTACTCGCGACGACGTTTCGGCTTCTCCTTCTGCACAGTCGAACCACCGTTTTAGCAATTTTACAATCGACACTTTGGCAGCCTGAATTTTGGAAAACTGAGAGCGATATTTTGAAAAAAAAAATTTTGTCGAACAGTTTGTCAGAAATCGTAGATCTGGCCGCCAGCCCGAAAACCGCCCAAATCGGGGTAACTATAACTAAAAAAGGGTTGTAACCAGTGTTTTCAGGGGTAGAATATGCGACTTGAGAATGATGGTATAGGTTACAAGTCGATATTTTGAAAAAATAAATTTCGTGACCCCGATTTGGGCAGTTTTCGGCCCGGCGGCCAGATCTACGATTTCTGACAAACTGTTCGGCCAAAAATTTTTTTTTTTCAAAATCAACTAAAAAAGGGTTGTAACCGGTGTTTTCAGGGGTAGAATATGCGACTTGAGAACGATGGTATAGGTTAAAAGTCGATATTTTGAAAAAATAAATTTCGTGACCCCGATTTGGGCGGTTTTTGGCCCGGCGGCCAGATCTACGATTTCTGACAAACTGTTCGGCCAAAATTTTTTTTTTTCAAAATCAACTAAAAAAGGGTTGTAACCGGTGTTTTCAGGGGTAGAATATGCGACTTAAGAACGATGGTATAGGTTAAAAGTCGATATTTTGAAAAAATAAATTTCGTGACCCCGATTTGGGCGGTTTTCGGCCCGGCGGCCAGATCTGGGATTTCTAACAAGCAAAACGACAAATTTATTTATTTAAAAAAATTAACTAAACAATCTCATTGGTAATCTCATTTAACATTGCAAGAATAAGGTATTTTCTCGTGACGTATTTTATCGTCGACTCGTCGCGAGCAAAATTTCGCCTGGCTTCTTCGTCCGCGAGCGGCAACACGCGTAGCTCGCCCCGAGCTATGTTTGGGCGTGTTGCGTGGGTTAGTATTATGGTACACAGCGGGAACGCACGTATCGAGCGAGTCGCGCGGCTCGCCGCGCGAGTTTCGAAAGTCGCTTCTGTCTACTCGCGGCAACCAGCTCCGCGACCTCTTCCTCCCAATGAGAGATAGCAATCGAGGAGAGCTCCGAAGCTACGCGAATGATTACACCGTAAATGGGAAGATCCGAATCGGCGAACGACCTGGAAATAAAAAGACGAAAAAAAAAAAAGAATAAAAAGTCGAGAAGAAAATAACGAAACCAGTCACATTTCCTGTCAGTCGCGCAGTGAAACCCAGTGATACAAAGTCCGCGATTACCTTCCGAGTCCCATCAAAGTGAGACCGTGAGTCTCACTGTGATCCAACATTTTGAGAATCATTAACGAGACATCTTTCTCACTTTGTTTTCCAGTACAAAAATAACATAATTTTTTATACCTACGAAAAAGAAAAGAAAAGTGGTGGCTGGATTTGAGGTTAATTTATACGGAATTAGCGAGATTACAGTTTCCCTCGTAAATTCTCGTTGCTGACTATATTCGTTTTGTCGTTGGAAAATATATTTTCAACAGTTTTTTTCGGACAAGATCTCCGATTATTCCTCATTCGGGTTTATTCTCGGACCCGCGCGAATGTCACAAAGTCGTAGCTTAACGACGCAAAAAAGAAAGAAATCATGAAGATGAAAACCCTCGCTCAGTACATTCCAATCCCGGAAATGCCTCTCCTCATTGCTCTTTATTATCCGTCGCGTCCACGAATTATTCACGGGCCCGCGATTCGAGAGTCTCTCACCTGTCTTCCGAGTAATCGTGAAAGGAACCCGCACACCGCGCGATCGGCTGCTGACCGGCCGCGAGGAAAATTCACGGTTTCGCTCGTGCACATTCGACACGGGCCTGACGTTTCCACGTCGATCGGTGCGCGCGCACTTCGCCGCTACCGCGGGATTCGCTTCGTCGCGCTCCCGGAAGGCTCGTGAAAAATCGGTAAGTAAAAGAGACCTTGAATGCACCGGGCGCACGGAAACTCATCGTGAAAATTGGTAAAAGAGACGTTCGGGTGCACCGTGGGCGCACGTAGAGCGCAATGCCGAGGAAAATCGCGCGCGGGAAAGGCGCTACCGAGCGAGAAATCGGTTAGCTCGAAGGTCGCGCGAGCGGCGACACGCACAGCGCCGCGTCCCGCGATGATCGGCGCTCATGGAGCCGTCATTGTCCGCCGGGCGAGAAAAGGTCGCCTCGTAATGGGCCGCAGCGCGAGTCAATCCTGGCGAGCAGCTCCTTGTACCGATCAGCGGCGACTACCGATCGGCTGCGCCGGTGCGTCTCTCCCGGTCAACAGCGCTCGTTGCTTCCGTATATCATCGGCAGCTCCGCACCGGGAGCTGCAGCCGAGCGAGCCCCCCGCGTGTGCCCCCGTGGTGCCCGGGGGGCACACCGTAAATAAATCGTGCAAATTTGGCGATCGGCAAGGGGTGAGAGCGAGGCCGAGGAAGGAGAGATGACCGACGACCACGCGACGAGAGGAAGCGGGACGCCAAGTGCGAGAAGGAGGCTCGAGACGAGTGAAAGCCCACCCAGCGGGTCGCCGTGTCCCATCGGCGCTCACTCAAAAACGCGGCGGTGTCCCCGGCGCGCAGAGGGCAAACCGAGCTCGTCCCCGTGGGTCAGAGGCCTTCGATACGCCCGAACGGCGCGGCGAAGGACAAGAGAGAGAAGGAGGGAGAAACGGCTGGACAATGCGCGACGTGCACGGCAGCCAGTGTCGCCCGGTCGGGGTGCCAATAATATTTTGCGCAAACCCTTCGCAATATTGTGCGACAAGTCGTCGACCGGTTGGGTGTGGACGTCGGCGGGAGCGCGAGCTTGGGGGTCCGCGATCTTGACGAGGATCGACGAGCCTCTGTCCCGGGGAGCCAGCGAGATAGCCGACGCAGCGTTCATGGACGGCGAGGGAGCTGCGGAAAGTGCGTTGAAATGAGTTGCCCGGTGGGGGGGACCTGTCGTCGCATTCTTCGACGACTGCAAACAGTAGTCGCGCTGTCGTCCAGCGACGTCCGGTGATTTACTCACCGGTCGACAACACTCGGAAGCGTTCGGAAGCGGAAAGTCGAGGGGGGTCGACGAGGGAGTCATTGACGCTGGTTTCGACAGATCCGGAGAGTTTGCGATGATCGAGGCTCAGACGGTGCTTACGTGGATCAAGTTTAAGAGCGATTTGGTGATATATACGATTAGTTCGAAAAAGGAAACTTATTGTACTGTATTTCCTCATTTGAAAGTTCATAAGTAGAGGAGTCATTGTCATATTGATGGTTTGACCGTGGTTCATGCGTCGGAAGTCCGTGCGGAGCGAGGATAGCGCGACTCGTTCGTCTCGTCGTTCTTCCTCTGTGTCGTGTTCTCGTCGTTGTCGTCGCCAGTCTTTATCGCGGTGTGTGCACCGCCTCCACGGTCGACGCCACAAGCGGGGAGGGGGGATAGACATCTGCAAACAGTTTAGTGTCCCGTACGTTTATTGTATCGGTCTTGGGACTACCGTACGGTTACTGTGTGCCCGGGAGGACCCACTTGTACGCGGCTGCTGCGCGCGCTTCGTTCGCGAGGAGAAGAGGCCAAAAAAAAAGAAAAAAAAAAAATTGAAAAAGAGAAAGAAAAGAAAAAACGAAGCGGGGACAGATCTGTTACTCTGTTGGACTTCGCTCTCGGTTACCACTGACATTTGAATGCTCGTACTCTTCTCTTCTCGTGATCGGCCGAGCGGCGAAGAGAGATAGGAAGAATCGTCGCAACGAATTCAGCGAGATGGAATATATTACGCAGAAACGTTGAACAGTCGGTGCGTAATTTAACCAGATAAATAAATAAACAAATAAAAAAACAAACAAATCTATAATCCAAACAAACGACGAAGTGAATGAATAAAGAAATAAAAATAAAAAAATAAAAAAAAAAACAAATCGATAAACAAAATAAACGAAAAAGTGAATGAATAGAGAAACAAAAAATATCCTTCCGTAAAATATATATTTTGCACAATTGAAGTGTAAAGTAAAAAAAAAAGAGTATCGACCCGTCGCGTATCGCTGAATTATTTTTTCACGCTCGAGCCGCGGATGCGTACTTATTGTAAATGCAATTGCGCGTGTACCGTACCGCGATCGTTTTGCGCGCGCGTCGTTGTCGTTGTCGGCGGGCACTCGCGAACCGGACTCGCGAACTCCTGCGCCTCACTTCCCCGTCTCACCCTCTCATTGAATATTCCCGAGTTATTTACGGGTACCCGTCGAGATTTATACGCCGCGTCCCGCGCGAGCCGAGTCTCTGGTTCCCCGCTCGCTCCACGCGTTCGCGCAGGCGCGCATCCCCTGCGTTCCTCTTCTTCGCCCAGCGTCAGCAGCAGCAGCGGCGTCAGTGATTGCTGTTGCTGCTGCTGTGGCGGGCAACCAATGCACCGCGCGACGACCGCGCGCGCTATTAGCCGCCGCGCTCACGTTCGCGCATTCACAGAGTCCCCCAAGAGTCGCGGACACTCGGCGGGAGTATTTTCTCGTTCCGGGAATCGCGCTCGTGCATTTTCGCACAGCCCGCGCGCTTGCATTCTCCTCATCTCGCGCTGCCTCTCCTCCCAAGACATAGTAGACGACGTACGCCGCGAGATCTGGACTACATGGAAATAACAAATCGTGATCTGAACCGCGGAAGGCATAAAAAATAAAAAAATTAAAACGATAAACGTCAACATTGAGAGGCAAAACTGCAATTCCGTACCATTCAATTTTCATAATAATCACAATGTTCCGGTGTTACCTACTCGATCCTCTTGTCACGTTGCACCGAAGAAAACGGATCACCGAAGCAATTAAAGCAGCCTCGGTGCCGAATTAATACGCAAGCGCGATCAATTAATTCTCTCGTTGCAAAAAAGTCAGTCTGTAAAGAAAAAAAAAAAAAAAAAAACACGTTTTAAGCTCCGGTCCGGTGTTTCCCGTATACACAAGCCTCAGGCCCGGCGCTGGGGCTTCGAGCGTGAGCTGCCCCGAAGAGGTATATTAGCTGTCGACGTTCTCGCGGTGCGCGCGCATTTGCCGGGAGAAGACTTACGCTCGGCTGCTCGTCGTCGTCGCCGTCGTCGTCGTCGTCGTCGTCTCGACCCGCGAGACGCACTCGAACGTGCGGGCACGTTTGAGCGGACTCTCGGACGGACGGGGGTGTCGCGGACGAAGATTAATGCCCGGACCGCGGACGTTAAGAGCGACGGCGACGACGACTACGACGACGACTACGACGACGGCGACGACGACGACGACGACGATGACGCGCGGTCGGCGGGGCATGAAAAGGGGTGGGGGGAGGGGGGAGCGAGAGAGAGAGAGAAGGAGGACGAGGTTGCCCCGCGAGCGCAGCAGCGCAGAAGCCACGAGCAGAAGTCAGATCTTCCCTTCGTTTCTCCTGGACGGACGGACGGACGCGCGCGGTCAGACAGATAGATGTATATTTATACGAACGGGGAGACGAGCGAACCGGGTGAAAGAGAGACGGAGAGATCGAGAGAGCGAAAGTGAGAGAGGGAGAGAAAAAGTTAGACGAGAGAAAAACGGAGGGACGGTAGTTGCGACGGAAAAGAAAAAATAAAATAAGAAAAAAGCGAGGCAAACGAGGAGTTGAGAGAAAAAAAAAGAAACAAAGTCACTCGAAACGCGAAGGCAGAGATAGAGGAGAGATTGAGAAACGATTTGGTTTATATGCACCAGAAGGTGCACCACGAATGGCTGGCTGCTAGAGGAGACAAACGGTAAGAAGAGTGAGACAGAGAGAGTGAACACGAGAGGTGCAGTAGCAAATAGCCGGTGCATGTGCAACGCGCAACAGAGACAAACAGCAGAAAAAGGAAAAGAGGGAGAAAGAGACAACGAGAGTTGCAGTAGCAAATAGCCGGTGCATGCGCAATGCGCAATCGCGCGCGAGCTCGCGGGGGAGTAAAGAGACGACCGATTGCACTCGGCTCCTGCACTCGGCTTCTGCACGAGTCGCGACTTTGCACTCGCAGAGTGCAGAATCGAGTCCCCGTCCCTTTTCGTCGTCGCGGTCGTCTCGCGCGCGCGCGGCGATTGTCCTCGTTTACGTTCCGCGACTCGGGAATAGATCGATACGACTCGCATTGGCGATCTATTACGGCGACGATCGATACGTTCGAGCGGGACGATCCACGGCGCACGCGCTGTCCCTCTCCCCTATCTCCCTCTCTGTCTCTTTCTCTTGCTCTTTTCCCGTGCACTGCGCACTCTGTGGCGCGCGGCACTTCGCCGCGCGGAGACGTACATACAAACGTACAGATAGCGCGAGCGAACGAGCGAACGACTCCTGCGCGGAGCGTGATAAATTTCGCGTCGCGAAACAAATCACCGGGAAACAAATCGCGCGCGCGATGCACCGAACGTATACGCGAGATATAATCTGCGTACGACTCGAGGCGGACGCTACCGCGGCACAAACTGAAGCGCGCGACCGCGGTCCAAAAAATGTATAGTGTACTGTGCTATGCGACATATTTGCATCCCTGAGCGTTTTTTTCTTTTTTTTTTTCTGATAATGGTGGGTCGATGGATGGTTATTTCGATTTTGTCACGCAGAATGTTATTTATTTATGCGGCACCGCTACTTTCGCCCAGGAATCCGAAAATTTGGAACCAATTTTTTTTTCTCAAACGACTCTCGCAGTCATTGACTGAACTATACGTCAGTCGGTGCATTTACCATTCATGCGGCGCCTGCGCATCTCACGGAGTACGAGCGTCCCGAAAGACGCAACCCGTGACCGACGTGACGTAGTATCTGCAATTACGCTAGCGAACGCGAGATCGCTTGCATAATACGCTTGGATCGATTAATCACCTGGTGATTTACGGTAATTTCGTCGATACGGCTCCACATCGTCGTCGTCGTCGTCGTCGAAGCGCAGATGGCGAATTTTCGTAAATCAGACAAAAAGTATTATCGAAAAAAACGTCAGACGCCCGATGTCAGTGCGAGATCTCGGCAGGAAACCTGCGGGGGTCAGCGCGGGAAACGTTTTTTCGCGGTTGGGTAAAATCCACGCACACACCCGAAGCCCCCGAAGCGAACGGGAGACAGGTGGGAATGAGGCCGAAGCGCGCGCCCAGTATAAATCACTTCGGATCAATTAGACACGAGGGATCGCGAGCTGATGATCTCGCGGTATCCGCGTGCGCGCGCACTTCGCGAGCTGAGGAACCCGACGAGTCTCCCGTTCTCTCTTCCCTCCGCCTCTCGATCCTTCCGCCAGATGCGGACGCCCTGGAGAAACGAGGAGCATTCGCGCTGCAATATCTCGCGCGGACCTCCCCCCCCCCCCCCCCCCCCCTCCAAATACCCCCGTCCTACCGGCGTTTACCCGCGTACCGACCAATTACCGACATTCCCGCGACTTTTTGTCCGTACGCGAGTAAACTGCGGTTAATTGTCAATATTACTTTTTCACCTCTGGTACTTATTAATTTATCCAATGTGTTATTCCAGCGTAGTCACCGCCCTGCTGATCATTGCGCGAAATCGCAGCGGTAAAACATTTTTTGCCCCAAATTGTATCTGGCTCAAAAGTTAGTTGGACCAAATTTGCGCACTCAGAACTACCAATGCTCGTCATCCCGGTCTATATATTTTTCCGCCCGATCTCATTCGTACTTATTACCGCAGTCGCGTCACGTTGGATCTTGTCCTGACGCCCGAGAAGCCGGTCAAACGAAGAAAGTACCGGAACGACTGTATCGAGGAGCGAGATAAAAATGCGGAGTCACGCAAATGACTCCGAGGACCGTGGGGCATTGTTTCGCGTCGAGCTGCGAATGCGAGACCCGAAGCTCGAGCGACCGAGCGTCCGACGCTTCCGTCATGTTGAGAGAAGGGGCTCTCGTTCTCAGCACCTCGAGTCCTTTCGAAAGGAGATCACGGCCGCACGACGGTGGAAGCTGCTGCGAGGTTTGACTGGAATCGAAGGGTCCAGAATGCTTTCTCGATTACAGGTGGATGTTAATTCTCAGCATCGACAGTAGTAGCAGTAGCAACGGCAGCAGTAACAGAAATAGCAACAGCAACAGCAACAGCAAACAGCAACAACACTCTGAGAAAAATCATTAGTTGCAATGACCAATCATTGGTTCGATCTACCAAAATATTGGACGCAGTTACTAAAATATTGGTTGCTCTGACCAACGATTGATTATCACAACTATTAATTTTTTTCAGTGCAATAGCAACAGCAACAGCAACAGCAACAGCAACAACAGCAGCAGCAACAGCAATAACAGTAGCAATAGCATCAGCATTAACAACAGCATAGCTGCTTTAGCAACAACAGCAGAAGCAATGGCAGCGCCAACAGCCACAGCAGCAGCAGAAATCCGGCCAGCCAGTGGTCAGTGTAGCGCTGCCGTGGCGAGAGAGGAGGCATCGCGGCGACTCGGCGCTGACGGCAGCCAACGGGCCACCGATATCAGATCGCTCGTATAAAACTATCGTATCGTTTAAATACGCACTGAAAGGTGAGGCGATGCATCGCGGAGATACGCGGGCGGTGGCAGGCAGCAGCAGCAGCAGCAGCAGCAGCCCCACGGTTCGTCGGTCCGTTCGTCCGTCGATCCGCGCCGAAGATACCCGCGCAGCTCGCGGTTGGAATCCATGGGAACCACCGAGAACCAGGCTTGAACGCGCGCGCTCGCGCCGAGCCCTCGCGGTGTAACCCCTTCCGCCCGGCGAGCCGGCTGTGTGTACCCGATGCCCCGTCCCGTCGCGCCGCTGTCTTCCGCACTGTCCTCTCCACCCTTCACCCCCCCCCCCCTTCCCGCCCTTTCCTCTTTGTCTCATTTATACGCGATATTCTCGCGTATAAATGAGATCCGAGGTCTGTCTCTCTCTCTATCTCCCTTCATCGCTTTGGGCGACTCGTTTCCGTCTCCGTGCGATGCGTATTTACACGGCCTTCCCAATGCTGCTACTTTCCAATCGCCGGAAAATCGTGGCTCGATCATCGTCATAAAATCATCGAGCAAAAGATTCTCTCATTGATCATCGTCTCATCAAAGTCACCCAGCAGACAAAACCCTCACAAAACGCGCAATCTTCTTCCCTGACGAAAAATC
The DNA here is from genome assembly GCA_964034905.1 of Itoplectis maculator. Lineage (NCBI taxonomy): Eukaryota > Metazoa > Arthropoda > Insecta > Hymenoptera > Ichneumonidae > Itoplectis > Itoplectis maculator. The sequence goes on from OZ035870.1 coordinate 2,739,852, forward strand.
AGTGCCATCGCGTTCCGAGCGCAAAACCATCAGAGAGATTCCACCGGAGATTCGCAAAATCTCTGATCCGCGCTGACGCGCCTCCTGCCCAGACGTACTCCCCCCCCTCGCGGTTTTTCCCCGCGATCCACGCGCGTTCGTTCCTCTCTCTCGTCCCTGCGTCTCTCGCGCGTCCCTCTGCTGGCACTTTTATCGCGATGTCCTCTCCGTGCTGCGCGCTCCGCAATCCGCATGCCGGGCGCGCGCAGAGATCGAGCGCGCGCGCGCGGCCCCTCGTTACGCCGCCTTTAAGGAGAGCGAAGGCAGTTAACGTAATTGCGCCGGAATTGGCATAAAGCTGCGCGCGCAGGCGGCAGCGGACACCGCCGCCCGTAGCCTCTCTCGCGCGGCGCGCAGTGTGCACGGCGCATACTATACACGTAGTATATACGTGCAATACGTCCGTACGTACGTACGTACGTCCGTACGTCTCGCGTGTATCGTCCGCGCCGCGGGCCACGTACTTACGCGCCGTGTGCGTCTGCTGCGCATGCGCAGCAGACGGGGTAATCCGATCGTCCGGACCGATACCTCTCGCTGGGGCTTTTCATCGCCCTCGGATTCGCTCGCGGCTCGATAGGCTGTGCGCGCGCACACACAGTGTGCTTATATATACCCGCACGTCCGTCGTGTACACGGTTGACGGATCTCCTTGACACGGAGCAACCACAGAGCGGCAGCGTCATCAGCGGCAGAAGCAGCGGCAGCTGAGATTCCCGAACGATCGGCGCTCGCGCCTCTCTCGTCCCCCGTTTCGTCCATCGAGCACATCAGCCGCGAGTATAGCCTCTCGCGGTACGTGTGCGATTCTCGCGCGATCCGCGCCCTTGTTCGTCGGCCCATCGGCGAGACGCGCGCGGTTACGGATTATTCCGTAATTGGCGGTGGCATTCCCGTCGCGTTATGAGTTAATTCCGTCGAGGAGCAGCGATCGGGCGGCCGATCCGCGCGAGATATCGAGGAACCGCGTGCGCACGGTGCAAGGAGTGAATCGGTCGCAGTCCGTCGATCTGTCGCAGCGCGCGCGGCGGTTTAACGATCGAACCGCGCGCGGGGTGACACGTGCGACGTGGCGGTGATGAGAATAAAAGCGAGCGGGATGAAGCACTTTGGCTTTGGCGGAACGAACGAAGAGCGAGAGTCATGATATATATACTCGAGCTTTGAATTCCTGGCGCGAGTAAAATAAGCAACGCGGAATTCTCGGGGATCATCGTCGACAATTGATTTTCATTGTCACTACATGATGAAAGGATTACGAATCATTTAAATTCACGATGTTAATTATTGCACGATTCGCTTTTGCACGAATAGCAAAAATGTGGGTAAAATCCACGACTCGAGTTCGAACGCGTCCGTGAATTCCGGCGTCGCGAACCTATGATCGGCCGATTGATCGAGGCGAAATTCGATACAGTCGCTCTCGAGCGATTACTCGGAATACGGCGATCAATCGCCGTCCCGTTCCCGTGGATCCCGTTTGGGATCCTCGCGTCGCGGTGCGCGATGGGAAAAAAAAATCGTGTTGAATGAGAAAAATGGCTCGGGGAGAGAAAGAAGATACGACGGGGCCAGTGAAGATTTGCAAAGCCCGGATGCTCAGACAGGTGAAAGAAAGGGGGAGGTGTGGTGGACGAGTACACAGAGAGGAGATCCCGAAGGCTCCTCGAACTTCGGCTTATAGAACGAGAGGGAGGAGAAGGGGAGGAGAAGGAAGGGGGTATGAGAAGGGGTGAAGGTGCGCGCGGGGTGAGGTCGGTCAGTGGGGGGGAGGGGGGGAAGAGGCGCGTAATCTGGAATTTTTCGAGGGGGCGGAACTGCCGCGCGCGCTCTCATTGTTTGGCTAATGATGGAGTGGAAACGTGACAGGTGAAACCCAATACAGCCCGGTAGTTATACGCGCGGGATATAATACACACTATATAATGCGCTCTGTGCAGTGTGTCGAGCCCGTCGGGATGGACTGGGAGCTCCCCCGGCGACGTCCTCGTCGGACGCGGTCCACGGGCGCGCCCAGCACCCGATGAGTCTATGAGAATGTATAGATATACACGAAGGGCACTTCGCACTGTGGGACCCGAAATTCTCTCAAGACCTTCGGGATTCGAATACCGCGATGCGCGTTCGCGGGTGGTTCCCATCGTGGCTTCTTCGGCCCACTTATTCTACGCTACATTCCCAGGATCAATAAAAACTTACTCTACTCTACTCCACTCTACATTCGAAACGAATTTTTGAAGGGCCGTGTCCAGAGTCAAAATTCATCATTGCGATACACAAAATGCTATAATCCCTATTTGACAGATGACGCGAAAAACGTCACAATTAAAATCATAATGAAAAAGAACTTTCAGTAAATGTTCTCGGTGTTCTCGAGAATATTCGTAAGAGCTACATTGAGAACTGATTTTTATTTCTACTTTTACAGGCAAATGTCAATGAATTGTTGTTTCGTAAATTAAGTGCCTGAAATACAGGGGTACGAGCGTAAATGAATATAGTATATACACTCCGCGTGAAACCTGAAGAAAAACGTGGTACAATTTTTTCGCTCAGAGCAAATTGAGGTACCATTACGCTCGTACAATTCCCGCGGAACGGTGGAACAGCGTTTGTCCACTATTACGCCGACAGCGTATTCGGCACGCATGAACTCCCATTCCGCCGTTGCCGCTGCCGCCGCCGTTGGCTCTAACGCGTGTGTACGGGCAGATATCCGCGGGAGATAGACGATAATTCGCGAGTTGGCGTCGATGCCGCGGCCGCACGAGAACCTCTTTTCTACATACCGAACCGGCCATTACCCGGCGCTGCGGAGATCACGAAAGAGCTCTGTATATAAAAGGTATAATAGGGCACAGCGCGAAGTGGACAATTTTACAGATAGAGACTATTACACCGCATGTCCGCCCCTGATTCTTCGTTCTTTTTTTTTCCTTTTTTTTTTATTCGCTGGTATTTATAGTTACACTGGAAGCCGGTAATTTACGACAAGATCCATGACGGTTCTGTACGACCCGACGTAATTAGTGTTATCTGCAGGTGGCCTAGATCGGCACGTGACCTGATCCTGAGTATACATGAAATATATATACATAGATTGCACCACGCGAAACTTAAGCCACCGTGAAGATAGCCGCATCGATAGCACGAGCTGTCCGTATTCCTGCTGCGGGCTGAGTACCTCCCAAATGCCACCGGAACGATAAGCTATTTTGCCTGTGATTTGAGGGATGAAAGAAAAATTCGTGGCTGTAGGATATCGAGCAGTGATTTTTTTTTAATTTTAATTTTTATTTTTTTACTTCAGATACCAGAGAAACTGGATTCGTCAACGCGATCACAGCGGCCGGTGTGACGTACGCTGTAACGAGAGCCTGCACGATGGGGGATCTCGTCGAGTGTTCCTGCGATAAAGTGACGCTGAAGGGTGAGATTATGAAATAAACTGAAAATATTGTTTCAATGTTATCAATGCCTCAAACGAAGAAACGTCGAATTTTTCATGAAATTATGAAACAAGTCAACAAAGAAAATTAGGCTCGCTGGTTGAGCGAAAGAGATTTGCGTAGAAATACCACTTTGATATTGTAGATTTGTCAATAGCGAATAAATGTGACTACAACGTTTTGCGAACGATTTGGTTAATGCAATTCGCAGGTCGCAAGCACAGCAAGCAGATTCAAGGAGGCAACGCCGAGAGCAAGAGCAAAAACGTGCCGATCGAGGGCGACTGGGAGTGGGGCGGTTGCGGCGACAACGTGAATTACGGATTCAAGAGATCGCGAGACTTCATGGACGCGCCGTACAGAAAACGCAGCGACATAAAGACACTGGTTAAGCTGCACAACAACGACGCCGGTCGTCTGGTGAGTTTAATGTTTCGACACATTTTTTCAACCCTGCTGCGTGTCTCTAAATAAAACAATCTATATACTTTGAGGAATTACACAAATTAAAATAATCAAGAACCGGTCCCTGATGAAAAATGGTTTTTGAACCCGTCTTTAATCTCCATTTATTATTTTCGAGTCTAAAATACACGAATTAGAATGTCAACTTTTTAATGATTCTTATACAAAATTTGTAAAAATGAAACGTGCACAGTGCAAAAATTGTAATAACAAAAGGTATTCCAATCCAATGTGCACTTGAAATATTTTGCCCTTTAAAAACGTCTCAATTGGCGAGAAAATCAATCTCATTCCGAGCGTCTCGTGTGTCACGTTTCATTCAGGCCGTGAGAAACTTCATGAGGACCGAGTGCAAGTGTCACGGTCTCTCGGGTTCGTGCACCGTTCGCACGTGCTGGCGCAAGATGCCGTCGTTCCGGGAGGTTGGCAATCATCTGAAGGACTCGTTCGACGGCGCGGCCAAGGTGATACCGAGCAACGACGGTCACAGCTTCATCACCGAGGGCCTCACGATCAAGCCGCCGGGGCGCCACGATCTCGTCTACAGCGAGGACTCGCCGGACTTCTGTCGTGCCAATCGGAAGACCGGATCGCTCGGGACCCAGGGACGGCAATGCAACTCGACGAGCCCGGGGGTCGAGGGATGCGAGCTGCTTTGCTGCGGACGAGGCTACGACACGAGGATAGTGAAGGAGAAGCAGAATTGTCAGTGCAGGTTCAGGTGGTGCTGCGAGGTCACGTGCAACACTTGTCTCGTGAAGAAATCTGTCAACACGTGTCGCTAGTCTGGAAACTCCTTCAACCCCCCACCCCCCTTGCCTTCCTGTGGTATTAGAATCTCGTCGATCGTGATCTCTCGACTTGTATCGCTTAATCGATAAATATTAACGCGAATGAAATTGTATTCATTCTTGTATTCTTTATTTTTTTATTTTTTTTTTATCTTCATAAATCCTTAACGGCTTCGCAGCGCGTTAAGGAATTTCGAGAGCCGTCGCTCCATTTGTGATTTACGCCTACGTCTATTATTATTATTATTACAATTATTATTGTTATTATTATTATTATTGTCATAATGTCTATAATACGCTGCGCTATATTTATATACGATAAATTACTACATATTAATTACAGCTTTTCTTTCGTATTACAGCCGTACTTAATATTCAGGCGAAACGGACTCGCGCCTCGATAATGCGGCAATACGTATTCGTGCCTCGAGCTTCTATATGTTAATGTTACGAGCGATGTGTGGGGGCCGGTCGAAGCGGCAACGGGAGCGGCGTCCGCGGCACCACTTCGGGGCAGGACTTCCTCGCTTAATCATAATTAATTATTGATCGTGTAATAGCCTGATTTTTTTTTTTCGCGTATTCGAGTGAGCATTCTTCGGAATGGCTGTGTAAGTGTGTTGAGCGTATGTCTGTGTGTGTGCGACTGGCAGATGTTGTTTTTTTTTGTCACCCGTATCTTCCATATGAAGCTTTCCACGTATCTCCAATTTCGCGCGTGTGTCGTTCGTCGCAATATCGCGCGACACATTTTTTTTTTTTTCGTTCGCTAATAATATTAGTAATAATATTAGCAATGATGATTGACGCAAAGTGCGTCACATGTAAATTCGTTACTGCGCTTGCGTACGACTAATTCATATAGTGATTCTACGATTAATTGTAACGCGACAAAATACGCTCTCCGATTCTTTTGTACATAAGACTGAGCCGCGATGTTTCATCTTTTTTAATTTCTTTTAGTTGTACCTTCCCCTCACGTGATATTCAGCGAAACGCTACGGAAACAAAAATCAAATTTAATAAAATATTCGTGAAGCTTGAAAAGTGGGTTGCGGAAACTTTTTTTTGTACCTCGTGACCTTCGCTTTTCCAGGGAGAAGGTGAGACGAAAATATATATTTTTTGTTTTCCAAATAACTCGTCACTCTGAAAAATCGAATTTGATGAAATATACGAGAATCAAATGATCAAATGACAAATGATCTCTGATCATTTTTTACTAAAGTCTTTCGTCACTTTTTGTCATTTATGTCACGTATGAATGCGACGGTCGCTGTCCAGCCAGACGACGATCCACGATCTCGCACGAGGAGCTTTCACCACTGCTTATAAAGTTGCCGAGGTCATAGATGGTATAATAAAAATACAAGAAGATACCACAAGGTAAGACAAAAATCCTGTTAATTTCTAAGTCTCTAGTCGCTTCATTATCACGTGTGAATGGAGCGTCGCTGATGTCCGGTCCGGCTGATGCGCCACGATCCTAAAACTTCTCGAGGAGCTTTCACCGCTGCTTATAAAGTTGCCAATGGCATCGGTTGTATAATACGTACAAGAAGATACACGGGTACCGGTGGATTCCAACGATACCGGACGCAGGGTCAGAGGAGATAAAGATAAAAAATAAAAAAAAAAATAAAAAAGAATATCGAGGCATCGGGCGGACGTTTTGGCCCGCGCCCAACCTTTACGATTTTTCGTGTAGAGCACAAGCTTTTACCGGTAATTTAACTTTATAGGGGGTGATTCTCGATCGGTCCGAGCGAGCGAGACCGGACGACTCTCTCGCGAGAGTCGACGATACATCCTCGCGTGTAGAAGCCCCCTCCCCCTCCCCCCGCCCGTCGTTTCCGACTGAGAGACGCGTAGAAAACGAGAAACATGAAAAAGAGAGAGACGAAGCGGCGGGGAAGGAGGAAAAAGGACGGAGAAAGGGTTATAAAGAACTCTTGTCTACATCTCCTATAAAATAGTTTTACGACGAGCGAGGAATTTCGCGTGATCATAAAGCGCGGCGCGTATCGCGCGCACCGCGCATCGCGCTTTCGAGTATACACAGCTCGTCACCTTTATCTTCTTCTCCGTCTTCTTCGTCTTCTTCCTCTTCTTCTTCTTCTTCTTCTTTTTTTTCAGTGTCTTCTTCCTTTCTCTCTGAATATGTTTCCATCTTTTCTCCGGTGTTCCCGTCGATACGCCATAAACGTATTTGCGGAGTTAGGAACGGGGGAAATAAAACAAGAGGAAAAAAGCGGATGAAGGTTTCTCGCAGCTTCGGCCAGGCGAAACCTCTGCGGCTCGGCGGAAACCAATCGCTTCGTCCATCGGACGTCGAGAATTAACGCAATCACGCTGTTCCTCAATCCTCGGCGTGAGATCGGCTGAATTCCGCTCTGGAAATCCACCTGGAGAAAATTTTTCAAACTTATTTGCTTTTTTCATTCGAACGACATATATCGATCAACTGGGAAATATTGGAATTTGCAACGAAAAAAATATATTTTTTTAACAAGTGGCTTCGATTAAAATCTGCCTTTGGTGACTTTAATCCAAATGAGTTAAATTGAAAAATAAAAATACCCAAGATAAGAATAAAAATAATAGTCAAGATATGAAATAGCCACATTGAAAATAAAACAATCTTTCTTGTATTTACAAAAATTGCATTATCGCCAAAAGGTCGGAACCGCAATGGCGAATCCGCGGGACTCCGAAGAGAGGCGACGGAGGCGAAGAGGGACGACATGAAAAGAGACGGGAAGGAGGTGGGGAGAACGCGACGTCGAAGAAACGGGGAGTTTCGTGCTCTGCTCCGCGTTCGCGCAATTAACCCCACCGCTCGGGGGGGGGGGGGGGGGAGGGGGGGGGGGGCAAAGGGGAGTGGGGGAGGGAGGCACGGTGCTCGCGATTAGCCCACGGCCGAGAGATTGGTCCGCTTCTTCTTGGCTGGGTGGTCCCGGGCCCCGCGATAATTTGGGGCTCCCTAGGCCCGAACTCGTCTGCCCCCGTCTCAGCCGCGCGCGCGTTTCTCGCGAGCCAAGGGAAAATGGCCTCTCCGAAATTGGCCCGCGGTCCTCGCCGCCGCGTTTCTCGTCACGATCCCGACCGCGCCCCCCTCGCGCCGAAAGAAACACGAATATAAAAAAAAAAAAATTGACGCGAGACCGTGAGCTCCGCCATTTTGAGACGTTCTTTTCGCCAACGAGGCCGAGTTGAATCCCGAATTAACGGCAATTCGCTTGCAAATCCCGGGGAAAAAAAAAGATAAAAACTCCTTCCTTCAAAAATTTGTCAAGAGATAATTTTTATTTCTTTTTTTTTCCATCCTCGACGAAAATTCGTTGAATTCCCGATCGCCGGTGAAAATAAATAGTCGCATTGATTCGCCGATCGGCGAGATGCGTCTACACGTTCGCTTTTGCCGCTGTAACGCAATTCAGTGAACGAGGAGCGACTGCGAGCGAACAAGTAGTACGAACTCCGAACGTACCGGCCGCGCGCGGCTGCGGGACGCGCATACTGTGTCCCGACTTGTACGCGGCTGGCGTTCGCTCGTGCGTTTCGCGTGCTGCTTCTCTCGCGCAATTAATCACGCTCGCGTTTATGGGTCTCGCAGTTGTCGTCGAGGCACCGAGGAGCTTCGACGAAGGCGCAGCAGCAGCAGCAGCAACAGCAACAGCAGCAGCTGACCGTTCAGGAGGCGCGCGAGGAAAGGAGAAAACTCGGCGACTGTCGACTGCAGCTCGCTCATTGTCCCGGGTTTAATTGTTCCCGGAACAGGCCGATTGTTTAACGTGGGAGGGTTTTCAGCCGCACTTTGAATCATACCGCACAACACGTATATATATAACTACTGGTATAGCAGGTACACAGTCGTTCATTTGCTGAACCTTTCATTTTCTCCCACTCCCTTTCTATTTTATTTCTTTCAGTCAATGAGCTGATTTTCCACAAACCAAACTCGGCACTATGCAATTTATTTTTTTTCAAGTCTCTGAAACGAGCTTCAACAAAATTGTATTAAGTGAGTTACTTTTTGGGTTGCAAAATTAAAAAAAAAAGTCTCCGCCAGGTGATAACGTCTATTATTTATTATATCATAAAATGGTAAAATAATAGTAATTATCGTTATTAAATTCCTTAATCCAAATTTAAAAGATAAACAGGATAAATTAACCAGCGCCCGTGAATCATTTCCGACGCCTCGAATATCTTATCGCACCTCGGTACGACTAAATCGATAGCTCGATAAACGGGTTTCTATATACCGCACAGTGCCTATAATCATTATTATTGCCATTATTAATTTTCCTTATCCGACGGTAAAAGATAACCAGGATAAATCAACTGCGACCCGTGAGTCATCTCTGATGCCTTGAGTCTTATCGCACTCTGACACGATTAATCGATAACTTTACGCTCAATTATCGGTATCATCGATAGAATTTCACGTGCGTATCTGCAATCGGCGATGTTACGTACGACATTCTGCGGTCGCAGCGGTGGGTACGTTATGAACCTAGGTGCTCGCATATATATATAATAAATAAACACACACACACAAACACACAGTTGATACAGACGTATACGCGAGTGCGATACTCGAGCACCGAAAAAAGCCAGGAGGACGCGCAGGACATTAAGACGCCGGAGGTGGTCGCGTTCGCCCGGTCTCGCGCTTCGAGTCCCGAGCGAAAAGCAGCGGCGGCGCCGCCGGGAGACCCGCGCGCGGACGCCGATATTAATTAAACGATCCCATAAGACCCGACGAACTGGCCGTACGTTACACGCTTTATTGCGGGACCCCGGGAAGGACGTTAAAATGTTCCAATCTTAATTAGGTAGGTGTTTACGGGTGGATAATTCCGAGCGCGCCAACCAACGCGCTCGCGTATTTACACACCGAGCCGAGCGCCCCGTGTTTTCGCTTTTCACCGCCGGCAGCGAAACGCGCGGGTCGGCCACCGCCGAGAGGCGAGTGGGACGGTGCGACGACGACGGAGCCAGGCGAATATTCTTGTGCTTCGTGGGGATTCTCGGCGGCCACCGACAGCGACGACGAAGTCATCAGCCTCGAGCGGCTTATTCGCGTGTGGCGAACCGAGGGCACGGAAAATCGGACACGATTTTTTCGACGCGAACAAAAAAGTACAGTCGGTCGCATACGACAAGAAAAAAACTTAAAAAAGGTAGATTGCATTTTTTTTCATTGATTCTAATTAAATGTTGTCTTTAAATATCAAAGATACATTTCACTTACTGCAAAGAAACTTTTACTTTTACTTGATCGACACAATCAGTTTCCATTAATTCAATGAAATTATTTTCTTATTTCAAGAAATCAGTATATATTTGAACCCGAAAAAAATAATGTTATTTTAAGTACATTATTTAATGAATTTAAAAAAAGTTTCATAGGTCGAGCAATGAAATCTCATCGCATCAATGAAACTTTTCTCTCTCGGTGGCAGACGCACGTATAAGCGGCGCGGCTCTCGGCGGGCAAAAGCACCGCCGCGCGCGGGCATGCGCGTCGCGCTCCCGTCAATTGGATCTCGTTAGACACGCGCTTGGAGACCACTTAGCGTGTTATCCCGGCGGTGACTTAGATACGCGCGACCGTTCGCTAAGAGCCTCGCGCACCGAGAGCCACTTGGACAGCTCGATCTTCCGGAAGCAGCAGCCGCGCACGGCCGAGTTTGCACCAGGCTGCAAGCCGCCGGGTTATGCACACCTGTTTACCATCCAGTCTCTTCCTCTTCCTCTTCCCCCATGCCCCCCTTTGCCCCACCTGCTCGCCACTTCGCCGTCATTCCACCCGCGAGGCTATCGCCGCGTTAAAATCATTTTCCAGCAGCTTCCAGAAGGGCGAGCGACCAGTGAATGAGCGAGTGGCTGCTGCTGTTGTTGTTGCTGCTGCTGCTGCTGTTGCTGTTATTGCTGTTGCTGTTGCTGCTGCTGCTGCCTCTCGACCAAATTCGTTCCGAGCCATTACATTTCCGATTTCAGGACACGGCAGCGCGAATGCGTCGGGCGTCCGTGGAGAATCGTCGCGCCGTTCCCCCTCGGCGTCTCCCGTAGCCGCTGCGCCGTATCTCGGTTCTATCTACACCGCGTGTAATATCCGGCTATATCGGGTCTATGTTAGCGCGCGCTCCGCGAAGCCTCGGAACCACATCTAAATACTAGCGATAGATTCACCGCGGGTTTCTCGCGCGTACATAATAACTATTTACGATTGACTGTGCCAAACGTTCTTCCTCCGTTGAGTCGGGTCGGTTACGTTGGTTGGTTGGTCGGTGAGGTGGCTTCGCCTCTGTGGTACATACGTGCTTCTTATGCATCCGGCTGACTGTTATTACCTGTAAATATGTAAAAATATGTTCTCGGCAATAGAAACGGAAACGTATTAGAGACGGAAACACTCGGGACAGGGGAAAATATGGGCACCGAAGGAGGAGGTAGAGGCTAATTGACCTCGGCGCCACTGCGGTGCCATTGATTTACCATTGCGTCGAGAGTAGTGCTGTCGGATTCGTTGCACGATTCGTCGTCTCGCACGGAAGTCGCATTATCCGCGGCTCGTGGATCTTTGTCCTTATCATAGGCGAAACGTGAGTCGCCGTAGGGCCCTGTAAATATTTAATTGGGATTTTTTCCAATGTGTTTATCTGCCATTCTACAGGCTAAAGGCTACAGGTTTCGTTTTTCCCTCTTTTAGCGTTCACCTCGATCATTGTTATCTCTGTGAGGAAGCGAAAAGCCTTTTACAAGGTATCAAGCCGCGGGCAGGGTAATTCGACGAGAGAGAAGTCACGGGCCGCAATCTCGGGCACGATATTGCCAGCTGACTTATCTCATTTCAGATCTGATCGCGTTCTGAGCCCGAGCAGCAGAAGCTCCGTAAACCCGGAAGTGAAAAACTATCGATTTCACGGTGGGAAAACTGCAGAGTGTTAGAGCAGAAACGGTTGAATTTCACGGTGATGCACGATGCACTCGACGGGTTCCACCGCAACCACAGCGCGTTTAATTTTATACACACAACCGCGCGTGTAGGCGGCGACCGGGGGGGGGGGGGGGGGGGGCGAATGGGGTAAAACGGAGTAGCTGAGTGAAAAAATTGATTTTTCAGGACTCGCGCGTGACGGGTAACATTTTTATCGAGACAAATTGTCCGTTTGCGTGACGGTAACAAAAGGGCTGCGCAATTTGCAATTTTTTTTTTCACTTTCGTTCATTTTCTTTTTTAACTTTCGTTATTTTACATTTTTACTTTCATTAATTTTCACTATATACTACAATATTTTATATATACGACACTATAATATTTTAGATTTTTTCTTTCGTTAATTTTCACAGGTTTTGCCTATTCATTGTCCGTATGGAAAAATTATCATAAGCGTCAGAACGTGAACATTAAAAAAAAATGTCGAACAAAAAGTGTCCCTACGAGTCACGGTCTGTGTCCTGTGCCGTTTCGCCCCACCCACCCCCGTGTCCAGTACTTTCTGCCGAGGAATCACACAAAGTCGAGACTCGTACGTACTTCAAGTCTTCGCACGGCCAATATAACTTCCAAGGAGTCGCTGATCCTCCTCTCTCTCTGTTTCTCTCCGGCGTGTCCGGTGGACGCGAGCATAAAGAGGACCACGAGAGACGCCGGAGAGCACGGACGTTCTCCGCGAGACGTCGATAAATATTGCCGGCGCGCTCGCGCCGCGCGCGCCAATCGTGCGCGCGTTTCGTGCCGACGAGAGCGCGCGCGCGCAGCGTTGTACAACGTCGGAGAGAAGAAAGAAGGCTGTGCGCGCGGACTGCGAGCTTCGCTCGCGGTGCGCCAAAGTTTCGCAGTGTATATTACACACTGCACGCGCGCCCGGGTAGAGAGTGAAAGAGAGAAAGAAACACGCGCGCGCTGTGTATATATACGAGAAAGAGTCGGCAAAAGAGTCACTGGGTGGAAGAGTTCGCGAGTAACAGAGTATATACCGAGGGAAAAAATTATAATAAAGAATATAAAAACGTTGCCGTCCAGGACGGAGAGAGAGAAGACATTGTACGCAGCACATGGGGCAATGTAACCATACGCGGTCGTAAAGCCACGCTCGATGGTCCGGGCAGGCAACCCCGCGTCGAGGGGGGAACAAGGAAGAACGAGGGGGGGGGGGGGGGGGGGGGACGAAAGAGGAAAGAGAAAGAGGAGATGAAGAGGCGAGGAGCCGAAGAGGAGACGAGGAAAACGGGACGAGGCGGAGAGAAGACGAGAAATAGTTACCCGTGTATATTCGTCCCGCACTCTTGCGTCCCTTTTTACTTGCGCACGTGTAACCCGTATACATATCTGTATTACGGTGTACACACATTACACGCTCGACGACGACGACGACGACGATGGCGAGACGCTCGCGTGCTCTCGCCCCACGGGGCAAACGTCCGAAGTGCAGTCGGCGCGCGGATATGTAGTACACGCGAATTTGCGTGTGTGTGTGTGTGTGTGTGTGTGTGTGTGTGTGTGTGTGTGTGCACAGCTCGCTCGGACTTGTACGGACCGGCTCGGACATCTTCATCCGCGCCGGGGAGCGTATGATTTATCCCCGCTAATCCGCGCGACGATGACGAGAAAAAAAAAAAAAAAAAAAAAAAAAATAGTAATAACGGGTCGAGCGCAAAATGTCGGTGCAGCGGGTACTTCTTTTTTTTTTGTCGGTTACTCGCGGTCGAAAAAGGGGTTTCGACTTTTTCTGAAAGTTATACAATGTATCGATGGTCGGAAGCGGCTGATAGTACAAAAAACAGTACGCATTTTTTGTTTTCTGCACGCGTGTGAATAATGAATCCTGTTATTCTTGTTGCTAAATGTCAGAAATCGAAAAAAAATTAACTCACACTCGATCTGCACGATTGCAATTTTCCATCAACTGCGCACGTTCAATTCGCATTAAATGTAAAAAAAGAAATACGCCTCAATTTCTTTTCCCGTCGTCGTTCCCGAGAGGCACCCGACGAAAACTATTTTTTCACAGTCGCATATATCAAATCGCGCACGATACACGCTGCGGTGAATTTCTCGCGTGTTCGCCCCCACCGGACTCACTCGCCCGGGCAATATCAGCAAGTCGGAGATTCCTCCAGTCTGTGCAGCGCAGCGGAGAGGGTCGAACGAATACGCGTAGGCCGCGCTGCTCGCGCGTTGTTACTCGCCGAGAGTCCCGGACATCTTCATCCGCACCGGGGCGCCTCTGATTTATCCTTATTAATAAAACTTTTAAGTCCTGTTAACATGTGCTGGCCGCGGGCCATACACACAGATAGAGACGGAGAGTGTGAGTGAGAGAGACATATCCCCTTTTCTCGCTCACTCTCTCCCTCACTCTTCTCGGTGGCAAAGGGAGCGAGAAAGGGAGGGCCTTTATTTTCCCATTCCTCAGGCAACGTTTATTTTATTTTTACCTCTCATTCGCTGTGTACCTCGCGGTGTCCCGAGATATCGTCTCGCGTTGCGCGCGACTCTCGGTTCTGGGCGGAAGCAGCAACGGCAGCAGCAGCAGCAGCATCGCCGGGGCGCCGAAAGCTGCGGCCTCGAACTGCTTCGAGAGCTCGCGACGACCACACATCGACGCTGCTCGCCCGGCGGGGCGTCCGAATGCTTATTCCCCTCCTCACCGCCCCCTCCCCCCCCTATCCTCCTCCTGGCCTCTTCCTCATCTCCTACATACTTTCTTTCCTCTCTTCGTATGGCCGGGCGCGGTACACACGCGGGGAACGCGATATCGAGCATTATTAAAACTACATAAACACACCGGGTGCCCGAGCACCGCGCGCGCGCGTCGTACACGCTCTTCGGGCTCTCGTCGGGGGTCACGAGTTACGAGCCGGACACAGTTGTGAATTAAACAAGGGCGACGACGACACACGGCGAGGCGAGGCGGAGGGGGGGAAACGCGCTGCGCGCGCAGCGCGAATAAGGATCCTGTGCGTGCGAGCGGTAATTCGTTATTTCTTTTTAATTCTCGTCTCCCCATTGCCCCCCTCTCCCCCATCCCAACGTCTCCCTTCGCCTCACTCCTCTGTCTCTCTCGCTCGATTCACGCTGGGAGCAACGAAATGCGCTCTCGGGTTCATTTGAGGTTGTTACGTCTGCCGCCGTTCGCGTATTAAAATGTTGCAGCGTTTTCTTTATCGCTTCATTAGTCGGGATATTCGCCGGGCGCACGCGCGGGCCGGGAATATTTTTTACCCGACGATAATTTTTTCTTCACGTGACTCGGAATTATACGGTTTTTTGTTGTTGTTATGGAGTTATGTTTATGATGACTTGGAAAAGGTTTTGATGGATGGTGGCTGATAAGAGTCACTGGGTAAGTAGTGAAAATCGATGGGTCATGAAGCTCGATGCAAATGACTGTCGCAGGTGAACAAAATTGTGACGGACGGTGCTGAGTGATAGGAGCTGCTGGATAAACAGTGAAAATCCACGGATCAGGCCCGGTCAGGGATGACACGGACCTGACTAGGGCCTAACTAGCACCGAGTGTAACACAATTAATTTTCTACGAGGGGAAGCCCGATAGAAATCACGAACAACATTTTTTTTTTATCCGACCGACATCTTTGCAACATTTTCGCAAAGATGTCGGTGACACGAAAATCTGTTGACGATGAAGGAAATCCTGAGATTTCGTGGATTCGTCTCCGTCGACTGCACCATCTTATCATCGCGATAATTGAGCGAACAAACCTTCGAGGCTTCGAAACAGAAACGACTAGCGAGAAAATGCTCGGAGACAGTTGAGCACGGTTTCCGCACTTGCCGACCCCCACGCGAACCCACCGGCTCGGTTGTCGTCGCTCATGTCGCGCGTCCGCCCACGTTCGCGGGATTATTAACGCGGGCATTTAGTGCGGTAAACACGGGGCGATTCGCGCGCGCGCAGTCGCAGTCACAGAGCGAGCCAAGACAATCGCCCGGGTCTCCGTGCACGCGTACACCGTTTTGTCAAGGGCTTGTCCCGAGGTCTGTTTTAGTAAATAATACGGAGAGAAAAATCTGGGAGTTACCCCTAAGCTAGTTTATCAATCCGAGGACATGTTGGAAGTCTGGGGCTCGGATCAAAACTTTGTTGGAACGTTCTTCAAATCTGCAGAATGAAAAAAATTGGTATATTCATGTATTTATGATTATTGTAATTAAGGTATTTATTTATTAATAAATAAATGCAGATTCATGTGATACAATGTATCACAATACAATGTATCTTCCAATACTATTACAGACTTCACTTACAGATGAAAAAGAAACTTTACAACGAAATTCAATTTATCTCCCGCGTCAATTTAATTTGAAAAGATCATCGTTACTGGACGTGAAATGAATATACGGAACTCGTCGTTGGCACGATCCTGCAGCGGATAATGCAACTCCGAATGCCACAATGTGCATTGCGCGCGAGTGCGCATAACGCGAGTGTAAGGTTCACCGATCTCGCGCGATATATCTCGCCGTCGGACGCTAAGTGAGCCGTTAGTTAGCCGCGGCAATTAGCACCGGGTTCGTCGATGCTGTCGCGCGGCAGCAGCGGTGACGCTGGCTCGGCGAGCGAGCTCACGAGTGCCGAGCACACGCGAGACCAACAGAGAGCGAGATAAAGACATAAAGAGAGATAAAGGGGGAGACAGAGAGAGAGCGAGATATAATGGAAAGACGAAAAGGGAGACGACGACGACAACGACGACTACGAGAGTCGCAGCGCGACAGCCGAACCGGGAACGGCGAACGCACGCCCGTCGAATGCCTTTAAGGACCGTTAAACGATCCGTCAATACAGCCGATCGGGCGCGGTTGCCCACGCGACCGGACGCGCCCGACGTTATGCGCGTGCGCGCGAGCGAGTCTCGCGAAACGACTCGTCGTGACGACTCTCGCTCCCTTCCGGAACGCGAGACGGAGTGAGACGCGCGCGGATATGCGATCGTGTACGTTCGCGCGTATGTAACGCGCGTCTCGATAAAGGACGAACCGCGCAAGCCATGTCGAGTCTGACGGCGAAGGGTGAAATTCCTTCGGCAAACAGTCGCGACTTCGGTTATTTTTGGAATTTACCGCGCGCGTCTCTCGGTAATTTACGCGATCGAGAGGCGAGTATTTTTTTTTTTTTTTTTTTTTTGCAGAGATCGAGGGTGCTAAAAAAAGGAATCTTGACGCCAAAAATTTGTGGAAATTTTGTCCTCGCGATCGAGACCATTTTTTTTCACAGAGGTCGAGTGTGTTGAAAAAAAACGCGATTTCGACGTTGGACATTTGGGGAAAATTTTGTTCACCTGAAATTAGATAAATCAATGGGAGATCTTATTGTTGGATAAATTCCAGTCGAACGCTCGCTGATTATTCACGTAAGTCACGAACGGACAAAGCATTCGCGTTCGTCTTCGGCATTTCGTTCCCGTGGCACAGATTGAATCGTATATTATTTTAACTATACCCAAATTAGCCGGAAATTTTTCGTCACTCTGTGGTTATACACTCTCGCCACATTTGAATAAAAAGGGTCTCGACCCTTTTGTGTCGTGTGAGGTCTACGTCGGATATAATACGACGCTGTCGAGGAATCGTCGTCACGGATCCGTGATTATCAAGAAATAACTCAATAACTTCCCGGTTGGCGAGTAAAACCCTTTGTATTAGCTGCGAGAAGGTCCGACGGCTGCGGCACGAGCAGAACCAGCAGCAGCAACGGCGGCGGCGGCGGCGGCGGCAGCGATTACGTCGGTGATCCTCGGAGGGAGCCGGGGGGCCCTACAATAAAATATCAATTTCGATAATAGCCCGGGCTCGTCGGGGGTAGATGGAAGCGATTTTGACGCCTCGCTCGCTCGCCTCGGACGCGGTGTGGGCCTCGGCGCTCGCGCGCGCACCTTGTAATTACGTGGCTCGCGGAACACGGCGGTGGGTCCGCCGCCGCTCGTCGGCAGCGGCGTCCGAGGGATCCCGAGGCTGCTGCGCGCCCTCCACACGGACCCTGCGGACTTTGCGCAACGCGCGAGATTCTCTCGTCTCGGAATATCTGCCGATAATCCGGCTGCGCTGAAATACGGCATTTTGCAACGGTAATTCGACACCACGTATAGTCCACGCATCTCGGGACAAAAATGTTGCAATATATGAAAATGATACCTTAAAGAATGATTAAGCAATTGAATCGCAAATTGGAAGTAAATGAATAATTCGCGTCCAGCCTCTTTTTTTTTGTCCTGGTCCATATCTCGACTCGGTTAAACTTGTAATGACGACAGCAGGAAATGGAAGTATTCAAAAAAATGTTGCAATATTTGAAGATGACACCTTAGAGAATAAGCAAATAATTTACTCGTAAATTATAAGTAAATGAATAATTCGTGTCCAGCCGCTTTTTTTCCCTGGTCCATTTCGCCCCGGTTCAACTTTCAATGACGACAAAAAGAGATGGAAGTATTCAATATCTACCCGAAATATCAACCCCTTTGAAATAATTCAATTATTTATCTGCAAGTAAAAAAAAACGAATTTCGATTTATTTTATTGTATACAGCATCTTCTTTTTTCGTATTGGTCGCGGTGTCCGTCTTGCCCTCTGACGTTGGTTCGGTAATGACGACAACGCGCGAGACGGATGCGCTGGGAGCCTCGATGACTCGATGAAGAGAGCGATCGTTCACGGTGGTCCCGGGGAATCATTCGGTAATCACCGATTCACCGCGAACGACTCACTTCGGCATCGGGGGCGGCGCGCGCGTGACTGGCGGAACTCGCGCGCGCGCAGGTCTCGTGCGGCTCCCGCTTCGCGTTGGCTTCGCCGCCGCGAGTCCCGCATAAAGACTCGCATTGTTCCGGTTTGGCTCTTCTCCCTTCGCGTGCGACCGTCTCGCGGATGCCCCAATTTCGGACTCCTTTCGTCGGCTGAAACGCGCGGAGGTTTTAGAAATTAATGTGAACGATCTTGGGATAATCTTTCACGTGTCTTTCGTGCCGGATAATTCACGTCTTTCTCTCCTGTTCATTAGCATTAATCACTGACGCCCCGGCGCGAGGAGAAGGGAGAGGGTGAGTTGCATACACCCGACAAAAAAATTTCCGCACGACGTCAAAAACGCAGCAACGTAGGAACCATCAATTATCGTCCGCGATTATTCGCGCCTCCTTCGTTTTTCGGTGAAAAATTCGAATGCCGAAGAAGAATCGAAGCTTTCAACCGGAGCTGCGGTCTCTCAGGGTTTCTTTTTGGAAAAGTCACGGGCCATTGTTGCGAAATTAGGAACAGCTAAATTTCCGGCTGTTTCACCTTTGCGAGGCAGAGAAAAAGGAAAGCTTGACATTTTGACTGACATTCCAGGCAATCTCGATGAATACACGTGTTGATCTTTCTCATAACTGGAGTCCAGCGATGACATAAAATTTGACGTGACAGCGCCGCGTGCGACGTCGTCGAGGGACTCTGTTGAGCCGCACTTGATGAAGAAACAAGCCGCACAACCGTGTCTCCGTTTTTGGGTGGTGAGAGAAATGTCAAGCGGACGGAGGCGCAGCGCGACGAGAAAAGCCTCGGGAGAACAAAGGGCGAGGAGCAGGTAGACACACGGAGAAGAAACCGGGAACGAGAAGTCAGGAAGAATGACGGTGAATGGACGGAGAGAGGTTGTTGCGCTCGCGTATGCTAATTTACTCTGTCGGGCGCGCGCGCGCTCCGTGGCCACGTTAGAATCGTCGCTCTGCTGCCTAGAATTCTCCTCGTCTTCCCTCTCTCGTTCGCCTCGTCCGCGCGACACTGCAATGCGACGATCTCGCCCCGACGGCGGAAGAGGAGACTCGGGAAGGAAGAGGATACCGGAGACAGAAGAATGAACAGAGTCCTCGGTCGGTCCAGGCCAGGTGGTCCAATCTCTTCGCGAGACGCTCAGCCACCTGGTGAAACGTGGTCCCTTACCCTTGTTTACGTTTCTTCCTCGTTCTCGGCTGTCCGTCATTCCTCGATACAGTTTTATCAGATTTTTCGCGTGTTTCTCATTATCATTTCGTATAGCTCATCCGTTCGTACACGGAAAGAGAAAGAATAGCCATCAATGAATCAGTTGATGCGACCAATGCGATGTTTCCGTTACAACTCAAATAAGAACTAATCGTGAGCAGTTGAGATTACTGTTCGATACGGTTGGAGTAACAAACTCTTGAAATCTTCAGTGCAGCAAATTGAAAACTTAGTTCCCACAACCAACCATTTTAATCAGTGCAACGTTACATTTGCTTGACCGCTGCTAGAGAGGTCGGTCCTTTTATAAAAACTCAAACAGCAGTCTAGAGTCCGGCACTTTCCAGATCCCAGGGCTCGGCCCTGCCAGTTCCCGACTTGGACCAGACGCAACGCTGAATATTTCACAAACTTCACCATCGTGAAGTGCCTTATTCCTACCCGATCATCAACGGGTCGCCCATCGTCGCCGCTACAATTTACTTAAAATTTTCCACAAACTCACATCTCCCATTTCACCGTCCGCGGCGTTCATCGCCATTTCTTCACATCCCTGCTGCTTTTTCCCCGTCTCTCGTCTGTCCGATCCTTCCAGACAACTTCTTCCAAGTTCCCCGAACGTATATTCCGCTCTCGTTCCACTTCCCACGGGAATAAGCGGAGGGCTCGAACGCGCCGGTGTGCTGCGAAGCTGCGTTGAGCGAACGAAGGAATAAGGAGCATCAGCATCACGGACAGCAGCAACAGCAGCAAAAGCAGCATGTGGAACGGGTTCTCCGCGAGAGGCATCGCGGGCCACTTCGCAGCGTGTGCACCGATCGGCAGCGGCTGTACTGCGAGCTCGCACCGCAGCCACAGTCCCGGCTATCCCGAAGACTCGCCGCGGCTTTCTCAATCTCGATCGACTTTCCGGCTGGACGAGCACGATTTGCTCTTAACACGATAAAACGCTAAATCGTTAATTACCTGCGCTGCCTCGACTGCTGCTGCTGCTGTGGCCGATGCTGCCGCTGTTGCTGCTGCTGCTGCGGCCGATGCTGCTGTTGCTGCTGTTGCTGCTAGCTATGGGGGAGGTACCATCGAGCCAGCAAGAGTCCCGAGAGACCCGCGTCGGAAGACAGGAGGGAAGGAGTAAAGGAAAGGAAAGAGAGAGAGATGCTGCGCCGAGGAACTGCTGAGAGCTGCCCGATGCCTCGATCCTCTCGCGGCGCGTTGCGGGGCCCCCTGAATTCTTCCCATTCGCGTTGCTCATTCTCCTGTTGCTGCTTCTCTTTGCTCTCAGCTCTCCGCGCGCTACCTAGGTGGCCTTCTTGGATACGCGCGTCTCACCGCGCTTCATGAGCCTCTCTCCTTTCCCTCTCTCTCTCTCCCCGCTCCCCCGCCCCTCGCTCCGCACCCTTCCACCTACCCCTCCCTCTCCTCACACAGAACGGTGAGGACAGAGCTCGATCTGTCACACGCTTTTTGCACTCTCGTTTGTAATAACTTTTCGTCCTGGGCAAAACGTGTGACGCACGACGAAAATTTTGCAAGCAGCGCAGCGATCGGCGAAGACGCAGCGACGACGACATCCGGAATTTTCTCGTCTGAACACAGCGCGAAATTTTCGAAGGTTCCACAGATGGCAGATCCGGAGGACGTCGAATTGATTAAATTTTTTCGATTTAAAAAATGTCAGTTATATATCAACTATCAGATTATCCTTTGCGTAGGTAGGGAGAACTTTACGATGTAAATAAAATCGCGAAAACGCAGTAGTTGCATTTTCGAGGTTTAAGATAAATTTCACACAGACTTGAAATTTATCGATTCAACAGATATCAATTGTATCAATTATCAGATTATCCTTTAAGTACGTATGACTTTTCGATGCGAGAAAATCGCGAAAACGTAGATATTGCATTTCCGGGGATTAGAGATATAAATTCCACAGGGATGAAGGGTTTGGATTTTCTCGAACTGACGGACGAACCGACGGACCAGACACTCGAGGCGTTGGTTTTTCCGTCGACCCGTAACGGCTGTGTGTGTTTTCGGAATTAAAGCGAAGCTCCTCGGGGGGATTGTTTGTCTTTCGCGGCGGGCCAGCGTCAACACGGAGCGCGCGGCGCCGGCTGTTCATATACGTGCGCGATTCGTCGCGGCCCTCGAGAAAGCCGCACCGCGAAGACGTCGGGGCCCGCGCGACTTCTCGCGACGCTCGGGATGACACGAAGGACGCTCGCGTCTTCGTTCCGCGACGTCGGGAAACCGGGAGACTCGGCTCGATCTGTCTCAGTCTCTCTCGCACTCGATTTTACGTTCCCTCGCGCGCGACGTAAAAGCAAAAAAAAAACGGCCCTCCACGGCGATAAAGTCGTTGATGCGACTCGGTGCGTCCGCCGGTATCGGAAAAAAGTAATGAAGCTCCGTCGGGTTTCGTGGGCGGGCGAACAACCGTGGCTAACGCGGTACGTAAACCTTCGAGCGTAATCCCGGAGTCGCGAGGACCCGCGGACTCACGTTTTTTCTTCTCCCTCTTCTCCTCGTCGGTTTCTTGCTCGACTCTCCCACCCAGCGACGAGTCGAGAGCCGCGAGAACCAATTTTCCGAGCTCATCGGGTGGTCCATTCCGCCACTTCTCACCGCGAGATTAATTCATCAATAAACACCAGGAATACATAAATTCCTACGGTTCAACCTGGATCGAATTTTCATTCGTAGAAATGTCATCGAGAACTTGTTCCGTACATTCGATAAAGTCGATTCTACAAAAAAAAAAAAAAAAGTCTCCAGCCAGGTACGACTCATCCACGGCGACGATCTCGGTATGATCTCTGACAAAAAAAATCAAAATAAAAAAAAACTCCCGCACGGAAAAAAAAACGAAGTTCCCGGTGAGAGTGACCGAGGACCGAGGAATTCGTTGCTCGATCGACGAGCACGAAATTCCTCGATAGTCCCGGCGAGCGAGTCCTGAGAAAAATTAGAGAGACGCGCGCTAATAGCGAACGAGCGTTCCTCCCGCGAGGGGTGCACGGCGACGACGTAGAAAAAAGAGCAAAAAAAAACACACACACAAAGAAGCAAAAAAAAAGCAACGAACACGCACGCACAAAGTGAAGGAACTCGCGAACGGTGCGGAACACGCGGTGGAACATGGTTTCGAGGATAGTAGTCCTCGGCGCGTTCCCACAGTCGGGAGGGCGGATTCCGCGGAGTCCGCCGACTACGACGACGGCAAAGACGACATCTCGGAGAGAGCTCGCTCTCTCTCTCTCACTCCCTCCGAGAGCGACGCATTGTGCGTTACAAGCTCGCCAGAAGGGCACAAGCAGCTCGCACACCGACCAACGTAGCAGGCGGGGGAAGAGACTCGTGAACGAGAATCGAGCGTAGCGAGAGGGGATGGTACAGGTCGAAATTGAGGGGGAGGGAGAGAGTGAGGGGGAGGAAAAGGGCGGGGGGTGGAGAGAGAGGGGACTTCGAGCTTGAGTAGAGAATCTTATAACACGCCAAAACACCGATAATTCGACGGTGTGGCCCGGCGCGTCTGCCGCCGGGATATTCGTTCCCACGCGCTTCCATCGAGAGGCGTGTTACGCGCCGACGCGGTTGGATGCGAGAGCGAAAAGACGGAGGAAGGAGCGAGAGCGGCGGACGAGCGCGCGTCGAGGACGCGCTCGACGCGACGACGTCGCAGCGGGGTCGCGATATAGGATTCCTGCCATTCCGGCGGCGCACACGCGGACGTCGTCGCGCATAGCCAGAGGATTACCAGGTCGAGTTCCTCAAACGCGGGCAAAAACGATAAATTAGTTGATTTACGCCGGTGACGCAGTGGGTTTGGGCGATTTTTTTTTTTTTTTTTTTTCTCGTAGCGAGAGGGGAATTATTCGCGGGGCTTCCGTGCGACGCGCGCGCCTGCGAAGCTCGAGAGCTGAGAGAAACCGAGGATAGTCGTGAGTGGAGCGACGAGGAAGACGAGGATGCGAAGAGTCGAGAGGGCCGACGAGCGGATGAGCTTGCGCGACGCGCGCGATGAGAGCGGAATGGAAGAAATGAAGGAAGATGAGTCGCGACGATCCGTCGTCGCGACGACGTCGGTTCTCATCGCTCTTGAAAAATCTTTCGCTCTTCGTTCCGTCGCATTCTTCGGCTGAAATCGTCGGGGGCTGAGAATGGCCGCAATTTCTGTCTCGATTGCGCTCGCGCGCTATGAGAAACAGCGATGAGAAATATTTCGTTCCGCGACGAAAACTTCCGCACGACGCTTCGTCGTCTCCCGCGCGTAACGAAGGTTTTTTTTTTGAGAGCGTCGCGAAGGTCGCTTGGATCTCTGATATAAAACTTTTTTTTTCGCGTCTCGAGTCATACGGGCGATTTTTCTCATTCCTCAAAAATTTGTCTTTTTATCGATCAAAATATGCCGAATAATTTTATTGGAGAAAAAAGAAATAAATAACAAAATAAAAATATCTTTGCTCCATTCGTCCGGACGCGACTCTCGAAATTTTAATTTCTCTTCAGCCGGTATAGGAGCTGGGATATCACGTCGGACCTGCCGCGCCGACTCGCGACGACGCTCGAGAAGCCGCCGAGGATTCTCCTCGTCTCCCGAGAGCGGGATCTGATAGAGGGGACGAAAGCATTAAGGGGTTATGGGGGTTGCGGGCCGCCGCCGACGATCCGGCGATGATAATCAGTCAGTGAGAATACGCGCGCGCGTGTTCGAGAGTCGCCACTCCTGCTGCCGCTTGCTGCTGCTGCTGTTGCTGCTGTTGAGACGCACGCCGACGCGTACTATTATATACAGCTCATAGCGTCGTATAGCGCGGACGGTGATGATCGCGCACGCGCGCGGCATCCCTGATGCCGCCCGGACACTTCTGACTGACTCTGCTCGCTGCCTCCGGACCTGTCGCCGGGGTGATGCCACCGCGCCGGTCACGCCGAATTCTCAGCTCGCTTCGCACGACCCCGCAACGCGGCCCTTTTTTCGCATCTGTCCCCATTTCTCGTCCCGTAAAAGCAGAAATAAGGGTTCGCGAAAAAATTCGTCAAAAATAATAAATCAAAACGAATTTGTCGAAATAAATCAATTAATCGAAAACAATTTGTCGAATATCAATTTAATCACAGCAGCATTGCATATTCCATCGATGTTAACAAGTCGCTCGGAATCAATCCGCAAAATAACCAATGATGTATACTTGACCTTGCGCGCAAATAAAACAAATTTCTACGCGCAAGATAAAGGAAAATTGCACAGCCAAAAAAATCCTCCCGAAAATCCGCGCCGTTCGCTCTCTCGGAGTCGACTGCGGGCGCGCGCGCGATACTAAAACAAATTCTCGGCCATACGGGCGTCTCCCGGCATCCTGCGCGAGACAAGAATCTCGGGCAGCCGTCCACTTCTCACGGCGGTGCCTTTGATCCGGCTCATCGTGCGCGCTCGCCGCTGCCGCCGCCGCCTCTCGCCGGGCTCATCTCCCGTGCCACCAGGAGCACCGCGAGCACCGGTTGCAGGACCAGAAGGAGCATCAGGAGCGCAAGGATCTCGCCAACCCCCTCCCCCTGCTGCCCTCCCCCCACCCCCACCATCGGTCGCCACCAACGCTGACGACGTTCAAGCCGTTCAAGACGACGAGGACGACAAGAGAGAGAAAGAGAGAGAGAGGGAGCCCTTTATTTTCCCCCTCGAGTCCCTCTTACTCCACTCTCGCCACTCTTGATCGCCTCAGCCATGAGCCCGAGCCCTTTCCCCCCCTCCCCAACCCTCGAGTCCTTTCTTACGCTATCTCACTTAGAGGGCGAGGAGCGCAGACGTGAGGGACCGCGCGTACGTGAGGGACGAAGCGAACAGCCGGGAGAGCGAGAAGGACGACGGATTCTTGAGTCAACTTCGCCTCACCCGCCCTCTCTGCCTCCCTCAACTTTTCGCCTCCCTCCCCACCCCGCACTGGAATAACCGCCCTTCACGACTTCTTTTTTTTCTTTTTTTTTTTTTTCTCCTTTCTCTTCTTCCCGCAGGATTCATTCAGTTTTACTATGATTACACATACCTTCACGCGCGCCTCCACGCGCCTCCTCGCTGCCGCTTTGACCCTTTCTTTCAGCGAACCCCGTGTGCGTTTCGTTTCGGATCGTCGTAGATTCTCGTTGGACTTGGTCCACGCGAATACGAGGCGAGTTCGTGACGTCGTTTCTGCAACAAAGTAACATGTGCTGAATGCAATTTTTACGGGGAAACTCTGTGCGTCGCCGTGTGGATCTGGACCGTCGGTAAGGTAGGTTGCGGACCGGCTCAGATCTGCCGATTCACCGAGATCGTCCACAATCGAGAAAAAAAGGCTTCGCCATACACAATGAAAAAAATGCATAGTTGTGATTACCAATCGTTGGTCAGAGCTACCAATATTTTAATAACTGCAACCAATATTTTGGTATATCGAACCAATGATTGGTAATCACAACTACTATTTTTTCTCAGTGCAACGAGTGCAATTTCGTATTCTCAAGACCAGCCAGGAAAATCACTGGAAATACGTCTGCGGCTGCCGGCCGTCCGCAGTTGCGCAGACAGATCGGTGGAGATCGTATACGTTGCGGATCGTTGATAAATGCCGAGTCGAGGAAGATCGACGAGCAATTCCGTGCGAAACTGCTTGCCGATCGTCAGCGAGCTTTGAAGATCCGATGAGCCCGTTGTGTATATACAGCAGCAGCGGAAAGGAGCGCCGAACGAGCCGGCGAATCGACGCGGGGATATCGGTAGGTGGTCCGAGAAGCAGCGGCGCGTACGATACGTCGGATCGCCGCGAGGGCGATCGTTGCGAGAGGCGAAACCCGGGGTGTCGGAACCATTAGCGGAGCGAACGAGAGGGAAGACGATCCGAGGCGGATGCCCGAGCGGATCGGCTGATGCGGCGGCGGCGGCCGATACGGAGCCGTGCGAACTTCCATACCGTTCGCCCGTGCGGTCAGAATCCTTTTATCCTCGGCGCGAGGATTCCTCCTGGATTCCCCGGGTCGCGAGCTCGCGGCGTTATCGTCGCGTGCAGCGGCTCGAACGTGCCGGACGGGAGGAGGACGCGAAATGTGCACATGCCGATGCGACGAGAGGCCTCCCACGATATAAGCCCCCCCCCCCCCCCGCCTCCCCGCCTCCCCTCTCGTTCATTCCATCGCTCTTTCCACCCTGCTTACCCGGTGTGCGAGTTATGAAGTCGTCCGGTTCCGTCCAGAACCGGTTGCCTGTATTTCGCCGCTCGACGCTCCGGGGCGAAGCCTCTTCAGGCTTCGCTCGACTTTTTTTCGAGCATCCGTTCTCCTTCCGTATCGATGATCCGGACAAACCCGCGGGTTTGTCGTATGTCGACACAATTTTGTCACCTCGCGACGCGCAGAGATTAGGCGGATTTAGGGTCAGCGAACATATCAGCTCACTTCATTTTGTACAACGGGTCAAGAAGGCGTTTCGAGAAAACAGGATTGCGAAAGGGACAAAACTGTAAATAAAGAAGGAGAAATACACGGAATAATAC
This sequence comes from Itoplectis maculator, assembly GCA_964034905.1. NCBI lineage: Eukaryota > Metazoa > Arthropoda > Insecta > Hymenoptera > Ichneumonidae > Itoplectis > Itoplectis maculator. Next base: position 2,767,124 of record OZ035870.1, read on the forward strand.
ACAAGTATAAATCAATTTTGTTTATTTATATATTTATAATTACGCATAGGCATGTGTCGCGTGTAGCTTTCCCGCGTGTGTACGTATATATATAATATATACTTTATATATTCTATATATAAATTATAGGCGACGGTTAAATCTATATGCACAAAAAATTATCATCGTTCGCGTTTGCGTGTGTTATTCGTGTCTGGGTTCGCGTATCGCCGCAATCGCGATTAGAAAGTCGTAGGGTTCGCACCCGCACTGGTAGATTAGTTTTGTTTTTTTTTTTACAATTCTTCGATAAAATATCGTCGATTATTCGAGAGATTTGGGTAAGAACGAAAGAGAGAATTGATGACGAGCAAACGTTTGGGTCGCGCGTCGCTCCCGATGGGAAAATAGAAAAATAATTTAATACAAAAACACCCAACTGTTCGCTCTGTCGTCTCTCCGTTTCTGTCTCTCTCGCTCTCTTCGCGTTGCTTTTTTAATTTCTCGCTGCGCTTCTCCTTCGTCGCACGTTCGGTGTTTTACGCGAGGGCTGCCGTGACTACAATTTAATTCTAAATATTTACAGGATGACCTCGAGACTCGCCGGACTCGTTGCCTCAAATTTGTTCAGCTTTCTGTTTTTATTGTTTCGCGAGCTGACAACGCACGGCGATCTCGAAATTACCAATTAATTATCTATGTACACGTGTGTGCGGACTATCCGCACCGGTCTAGCTAGGTTACCTAGCGTCTCTGCAGTTTGCGCCACGTTGTATAAATTCGAATAAATAAGAGGGAAGAAGGAGTATGAATCGTTGCAACGTTGAAGCGTGAGGGGGAAAAAATATATATATAAAAAGAGAAGAAACAATTATTATGATCAATCACTAGGCTCCGTTGTAGAATTTGTTTCTGCGTTCACGTACTTACAATAAAAAAGGAAATAATAATAATATTAATAATATTAAAAATAATAATAATAATAATAATAATAATAAAATTAATAATAATTTACCGGGATTACTTCCGCAGGCTGCTATTTACAGAATGACGAAGCGATGGAAGTTGATGATGATGGTGACGGCGGGAAAGAGAAAAAATGAAAAAAATTGTTATTTGTCAAAAAGTTTCGTTGCCCAAGGCTGCGACACGCTCCAAGTGTTATTATTACCTGCTGTGGATCTTTTTTATTTCTTAATGTAAGTTTTTTTTTCGTTCTCTTATTTTTTTTCTTCATCGCCTTCATCACATCTCTACCACCGCGTTCGTCTCGCACCTCTCGCCTTTCCCACCCCTTCTCGCGTTATTTCAGTCTTTAATTATTAAGGCGTCCGTCCCCGACGTAATAAATAGATGAAACGTGTGTATAGATATATATATACATCGAAATATATATTTACACACACGCGCACACTCTCGCACACACATACATACATACACACACATATATATATGCATTTATCGGTATATTTAATAATCGTTTCGGCTTAATACTGCAGCTTGTGTGTGTCTTCGTGGCTGACGTGAGAAAAACGGACCGAGGGGAAACGAAGTGTCGGGACACGCCTCGATCGGGACACCGCCGTAACTCGATCCTTCTTTCCGCCACCGCCCGGGGAAAAAATGACTCCGTGGATACACCGCGATGGGATCTTCGATCTTTGAAAAATATTGAAATACCAGAGATGTAATTTCACGTCAACGTACGAATAAATAATTGTTCTGCTGATAACATTTTTTTAAACGTTTTGACGAACAATTTAATTAATGATTTCGTAACATCCACGAAGAATCATTTTTCCACGGGCTCATTTTTTCTTTCCCTCTCTTTCTCTCACTTTATCGCACGCTCTTCCCCCTGCCGCTCGAGGACTCTGCGCGCCCTTCGCCAGGAAGGGCGGTGAGTCTCGGCCGGCTGCTTCCGGAATGTGCCGAGAGAACTCTCTCGGCGACTTCCGGTGGAAGTTCACTGCGAATTATTAAAAAAAAAAAATTCCGCAGTAAAAAAAAATCCCGCTCAATTTTTAATATCTCACTGACACGTGTGAATGGTCTTCTTCGTAGTGCAAACCTGACACTTGACCTCGCAGCACCAGTGGAAGGTGCACGCGCACCTCTCGACGACGATGACCTCCTGTGTCCTGTAGCCCCGGCCGCAGCACATGAGGTCGCACCCGTCGACGCCGATGCTCGTGTCGTTGCACTGCCGGCCGTGGGTGCCGAGTATTCCGAGTTTCGGATTTTTCTCGCAGAATGCCGGCGACGGCTCGAGATAGACGAGATCCTTGAGGCCCGGCGGCTTGTGCTCCGGATTGTACGGCTTTAGCTGGAAGTTGTAGCGATGACGACGCGGCAGACCCTCGCGACGCGGACCGTGAACCGAGTTCGCCGAGTTGCTGGATATCGCGTTGCCGTTGCCGCGTGCGCGATCCGAGTTGCTCACCATAACGCGCGACGCGCCGTCGAAGCGATCCTTGAGATTGTCGCCGACAGCGCGGAAATTCGGCAGCCTCATCCAGCACGTTTTCACCGTGCAGGAACCCGACATGCCGTGGCACTTGCACTCCTGGCGCATCTCCGACGAAACGTGCTGCAATCAGACAAGAGAGAAATGTTCTCGATAAATACGACGTCAACGAAAAATAGATTTTTTTAAATATCACGAAATTTATTTTTTCAAAATATCGACTTCTAACCTATACCATCGTTCTCAAGTCGCATATTCTACCCCTGAAAACACTGGTTACAACCCTTTTTTAGTTGATTTTGAAAAAAAAAAGTTTTTGGTCGAACAGTTTGTCAGAAATCGTAGATTTGGCCGCCAGGCCGAAAACCGCCCAAATCGGGGTCACGAAATTTATTTTCTCAAAATATGGACTTCTAACCTATACCATCGTTCTTAAGTCGCATATTCTACCCCTGAAAACACTGGTTACAACCCTTTTTAAGTTGATTTTGAAAAAAAAAATGTTTGGCCGAACAGTTTGTCAGAAATCGTAGATCTGGCCGCCGGGCCGAAAACCGCCCAAATCGGGGTCACGAAATTTATTTTCTCAAAATATGGACTTCTAACCTATACCATCGTTCTTAAGTCGCATATTCTACCCCTGAAAACACTGGTTACAACCCTTTTTAAGTTGATTTTGAAAAAAAAAATTTTTTGGTCGAACAGTTTGTCAGAAATCGTAGATCTGGCCGCCGGGCCGAAAACCGCCCAAATCGGGGTCACGAAATTTATTTTTTCAAAATATCGACTTCTAACCTATACCATTGTTCTCAAGTCGCATATTCAACCCCTGAAAACACCGGTTACAACCCTTTTTTGGTGGATTAAAAAAAAATACGATATTTGACAGAACTGTCAAAGTTATCAAAGACAAATGAACTTGGACTCGGTCTGAGAGTCCCAGCCAATCACAGCTTGAATAGTTTGCTAACAATGCTTTCCGTTGCTCGTGAACTTTTTAAAAGAGGGATTATTAATAGAATTGTTTTTAATTTTCGAAACTTACCGCTCGACCGGCCTCGTTGTTGTGCAGATTCATCTTCTCCCGTAGATTTCTGCCGCGCTCGCCAGTGTCGACGAATTCCCGGGAGAACTTGAAGCCGTAACCGATGTTGTCGGAGCAGCCGCCCCATTCCCAGTCGCGCACCGCCGAGGGCGCCCGCGATTGGTGAGTGTAGTCGCACGAGCACGACTGGATGCTGCCCTCGCTGCAGGCACGGGCGATGCTGTGGGTCACCGCGGCGCTCGTGATGGCGTAGATGAAGGCCGTCTCGCGACATCCTGTTTTTCGTTCAACAGACAAAAGAGAGAAAACCGGTGGTGAGTTTGCGAAAGAGAGAAACATATAAGAAACATTTTTCGCCGCGCCGATCTCCCGCGTTCGATCGCACTGCTCTCGTCGCCTCGGGACATAACGCTCGCTGCCCCGGAGGAGACCGCTTTTTGCTCCCTGAGCCTCGGAGACTATTAACAATCCTGTTAATTACACTCGGGAAGAAGGAGTAGGAGGAGAAAAAGAAAATCATAGCCCGGGTCTCGCCTCCACTCGCGAGCATTATCACATTTTGGCCTTTGTCGCGCCGACACATCGCTCGCGATCGCCGCGCTGCCATATTGCGTCCCGCCCTCCGGCGCGTCTTGTCCCACGATATACTCGCACAATTTTTTGTTTCCATCCCGTGACGCGTTTATTAATTACTTTCTCTCGTTTCCACGGGCGTCTCGAGCTACCAAACAATTTGCGAATATTTCACAAAAAATGTGTCAAAATCGTCGACTATATTTTTTTTATTAAAAAAAATAAATGTATCAAAGAATTATTAATAGATAAAAATATGACCAAAAAAAATCTCTTTTTGTCTTTACTCTCAGCCAACTATTCTCGCTTGTCGCAGTCGCAGCGAGAGTTTTGGCGTGGGAGGTATGAGCAAACGGCAGGAGCCGAGGGAAACGACGACTTTATTCTCGGGTTGAAGTGTGTGGTGAAACTACCTGGAGAGGCCCCGGAAAGGAGCCGCGAGTCCCGTCTCTCTCTCTATCTCCCTCCCCTATCTTTCTCTCTTTCTCTCTCGCTTCGTGGGCGCAGGTGGAGCGCGAGCCGCGCGCCGTCTCTGACCTTAACCCGCACCTCTCGCTGACCCGAGACTCGCTCGGGGCGCGCGCGCGCCTGCGCCCGGCGACGGCGACGGCGGCGGTGGAGGGGGAAGCGCGGGTAGGGGGAGGGGACCGAGAGGGCCCCGACCTTATCTGCATGAGGCGCAGGTGCCCGACGGCACCTTTGTGCCTCTCGGGTCGCTCGCGCGTCGTCGTCGTCGTCGTCTCGCCCGCGCGCAGCTTCCAGCGGTGAAGATATCAGCAGAAGCGAGAACGCGCGGCCCCAGACCCCCGGCGGGGAATCCGCGTGAGCCAAGAGGGCGGAGACGCATACAGGACATCGTCTCGTATCTCAACTTCTTTGACAATATTTTCATAGGCGTATGAAAAATCGATATTTAATCGGGCTCGACGAGTTCCACCCGAATATACAATATATCACTTAATCAATTATTCACGCCCGACAAAAATAACCCACTGGCTCAAATACCGATTGAATATTTTTAGGGTGATTTACTAAATTTCGTGATAATTATTATTCTTATTTTTAATACTATTTTTATTTTTATTTTTAATTTTTTCTTTCGCTTTATTCCAGAAATATGTTTTGCGCGTTAGGAAACAAAATAAAATAAAATTGATACAAAAAGATCGGCTCTCCGGATTAATTGAGTCGAAGCGGATACACTCGGAAATTGGCCACACCAATCGCGAACCATTTCGCCCCCCTCCCCCGCCCCCGCCACTTTATTTTACGGTGCCCGGCGCGGCGGATTCTCTCGCGCGCGGTCTCGAAGACCCGCAGCAAAAACCCGTTTCGTACCTGGGGCTCCCACCCCGAACGCGTGCAATACCCGCACGATACTGCGAACTTCCTTTTTCGCTTCTCCTCGTTTGTTTTTATTTGTCTCTTCCCCCCCCCCCCCCCCCCCTCTCCACACCTTCTCCCATTCCGCACTACCTGTTGCTCCGCGTGCGAGCGAGGGTCACACGCTCGCTCGAACGCTCGGGGTCTCCGTGGGCGAGCCGCGCGAGGCTCGGATTAATTGCGAATTAGGGTCGAATTAAGGAGAATTGATTACTCGAGTGACACGCGGGATTTACCGCGACCGATCGGAGATAACGGATAAATATCGACCGCGTCGTTCCTCGGACCGCGAGAGCGAAAAATCGCTGGCGGTAGTGGCGGTCGCGAGGATGAGTCGCGCGTCTCGATCGTCGCGATTCGGAAACGCCGTGATAAAAAAAAATTGGTATGACTAGTTTCACTTGCTGCTCAGCGACTATTGCGATGGAATGAGAAAATTCGAATTTTATTTTTATTTTATTTTTATTTTTATTTTTTTTTTACCGAGTCATCACGCAATGACGAATCGTGACAAGTATATTTGACAGTCAACTCTACATTTCTTAATACCTGCAACCCATATATTTTTTTTAATTTTCGTAATAAACGCGATTTAAAAAAATAATAATTGCAAACGAATTATGGTCCGCGCGTCAAATTTTTCTTTCTCCGAATAAATTATCATAATTCGCGAGACAATTCCGAGAAAGATTCGGGTGACTAATCGCCCGAGCCTCTCTCGCGGCCGCCGAGAGAGAGACAGAAGACAGAAGAGGCGACAACTCGAGTCGCAACGGCGAACGAGAGTTTCCGTGCGGTCGGATAAATATCGGTCGAACAGTGGAGCCAATTTATCTCGGCGTCGAGAAGCGGGGAAGCTCGCGCGTCGTCGTTTATTCCCCGCGTCTCCGCCGACTTCTGCGTCTCTCGTTTGGTAATTGAAACGTATTCGAGACGTGACGGAAATTTCATACGACGCGCGCGACTCGTTCGACTGTGAAAAATGCGTCCCGCGTGTAAATCTCTGTGAGTCTCGGCCGAAAGAAGAAAAAAATTCCTCGCATCGCCTTTCGATATTATATCCCACAAGTGACCGAGACGACCGCGCCGAAAAGATCGAAAAATCGGGTGGAAATGAGACGTCAAAAGGCGTTTTCATCGCGAGCTCCCCTCCTCATCCCTCTCGCCTCAACTTCGAGGATATTTCACCGTCGAGCTCGGAGCCAGAAGCCAAAGAGAAAATCCGAGAGAGTGACGGGCGAGATGATCGTCGGGTATTCAATTTCCAAGCTGAGACATCTCGGAGATTCGTCACGTGTCTTTGCCGCGTGCGCTGGTCGAGGGTCGCGTCGAGATAGCCGAGGTGGTCCCGAAAAATTTGGTGGGACCTTCGGTAGTCGTCTCGCGGTCATCGCGAGGCCTCTTTTATCATCTCTTCTGCTCCTACCTTCTCTCTCTTTCCCTCTTTTTCCATCTCCATCTCCATCTCTCTTTCTCTCTCCCTCTCGACTCGGTTTTCGTGCGCAAGCGAGAGACGACAGCCCGACTGACGTTTCACTGTCTCCTCGCCCTCGGTCACGCGACGTTTTCCCTTAATCCCCGCGCGAACACAAGAAACGGGACTCGAGGAGCCGCCGCTCGAGTCAACGGAAGCAGAAACGCGTTGGGTTCCCTCTGCTGCTCCGCTGCCACGGTGGCCCATCGAGGACCTTGCGCGGTGGCAAGAAGGACACCAGCAAGATTTACACCGTTCCAGCCTGTTATACCGTTCTCGGACTCGGCTGTGTGTATCCGTCGTGTCGTCTCTCCGCTGCTGTGCGTCGCCTCGACCCTCGCTGCGTTAGCCCCTTAAATTTTCATCGGTTCCAGATATTATTCGTCATCATCTCGGACTGCCGTGACCGACGGGCTTATCGACGCTCCGCGCGAGAGAGAGACGGCTCGACACGACGCGTTTCGGCTGTGTTTCTCTCTTTCTCTTTTTCCCTGCGGTGAAAAAAGGAGAGAGTGAGAAGACACACCCGAAAACTCTTCGCGAGGAAACATCGCATCGGGGGTCTCGACGCCGAGAGCAAAAACGTGTCGCGCACTCTGAGGCAAACAGCGGCGGAGATTGGGATCTCACGAATTTGTCCCGCGCTGCTGCTGCTGCTGCTGCTGCTGCTGCTGCGGTCGACGCTGGATTTTTTTCCTCGTTGCGGAGCGAGGAAGCTCAGCTTGAAAAGTTATATGTCGATATAAAAAATTTTAACAAAGATCCAACATTTGGGGATTTCAAGAAAAATTGTGTCTCTGTCCTTCAGTATGACTGACAGGTCGATGACGTGAGAATGACACGTCGGCAATCGTAGTGACTGTTTTACGATTATCAAACACGACGTATTCGGTAAATAAAAGTAATGAATTTCTGGTCGCGCTTGGGGTCAGAGAGAGAGTGAGAGAGAGGAGAGGGGAAGGGAAGGAAGCGGAGCTCGAGATAAGGGATCGAGGATCGGCGTAGCGAGAAATCGTTATCGGGCTTCATGCGCGCGTGGGAAGAGCGTTTGGTTCGTCGAAGCGTCGAGGAAACGACGCTCGATGATTCCACCTGTTTGTCCTCGACCCACCCTGGGATATTTCTCTGTCTCTCTCTTTCTCTCTTTCTCTTTCTCCCCCTGTGTTTCAGCCTCGTTGCACACGATAAACACTGCGGTATTGTCGGCTCGGGCTTATCGAACGTCAAACAACCTCGCGAAAGGCGCTGCAACGTGTACGAGAGCAAATATACGGGACAAAAAAAAAGAAGAAAGAGAAACAAGTGGAAACACATCGCCGAGTTGACAAACCCAGAGGATGTGCTGCTTCGGAAACTCCGCGCGCGAGTCTTCGGTATGCGAGCCGCGGTGTATTATCTGACGTTACCGGTGTACCTGTCGCTCGACGAGCCTCTCGGGTCAACAGGTGCGGCTGCAGATACCGCGTATCGCGATTGGCCCTGCGACTTTCTGAGTCTTTGTATCAGATTCGGGACGACCTTTGCACCTCCGTGCGGATTTTTTATAGATTAACTATTTTACTATTTTTACCATCGCCGCTGTCAGAGTACCAAATTCAGAACGACCTTCGCACATCCGTCCGACGGATTTTTCCTGAGTTTGCTATTATTTTTGCAAATGAGTAAAATAATTTATAAAAAGTTGATACGTTCGTTTCACTACTTTTATGATTTTGTCACAGACGACTTGAAAACCTAATAACAAATTCCACGCACCTCAGCATTCGAACTTCGTTGACGCTGTCATTTCGTCCGACAATCCGGCGCGTATCGTCGTCGTCGGATAAATTGCACGAATTACCGTTGAGCAAGACGAGACGCGAGGGAGGCGAGGAGGGTATCAGGGAGAGGGGTGAGGGGGAGGAGGGAGAAACCGATCGCGTTGGATATGTCGAGGCGCGTGTACCAGTTCGGGTAAACAAACAGGCCATATAGGCTGAGTGGCGGTATGCGGCGTGTGGAAGAGAGCGAGAGAGAGAGAAAGAGAAAAACGAGAGAAACTACGATCGGAGCGAACGACGGACGAGCGAGATCGCGCAAAAGTCAGCATGAGGTGCAACGCGCGCAGCCTCGCGGAACAGCGGGTGAAGCGGAGAAAGGGAGAGAGGCAGATAGAGAGAAAGAGAAACAGCGAGAGAGATCGAGAAAGAGAGACAGAGTGAAACGAAAAGGACACAGAGAGAAAGAGAGACGAAAAGGACAGAGAGAGCGAGTCAGAAGTTGCGGTTCGCCGTGGAACCAAACAAGATGTAAAAATCACATCAGGAAACCCACTTGGCTGGCGGCTCACGTTTTCGCAAGAAACCGTGGCGTGCCGTCGACACATGTAGCCCATCATAGGCAGCGATTTATGGCGGCGTAACGCCACGGCAAAAAGCCGTCTTCGCCCATATACGCGATACGTTATGCCCGGCTTCGGGGACAGGTATTGATTGAATTTATCCTATAAATGGACGATTATGTCGGGTAAGGCTCGAACGAAAATATTCGGAGCGCGCCGGGCTGATCCTCGCGATATACGCGCTCTCGCAGCAGCAGCAGCAGCGGCTCTGCGCTCTCCGCGCGACTTTGTCGTCCTCGTCGCTCGTATCTTTATATCTCTCTCTCCGTCTCTCCCGTCTGTCTTCCTCGATTCGATCCTCATCTCCCTCGGTCACTGCGGCAGCCCAGTTTAATGAAGACGTGATTAGAAATGGCAACGAGTTTATTTTCCGTACGGGTTTCTCTCTCTCTTAGTCTCGTGATCTCGTCGTCGTCGACGTCGATGGCGACGACGACGACGACGACGACGATCGAGATATATAGGTTCGCGAATCCGGACGACTTTGCGAATTTTATCCCCCTGGAACGCGCGCGACGGTCGCTTCTTCCAATGTGTACCAATGTGTATCACGAGATCAGTGTGGTAACGCAACGCTATATATACGCGTGTATATATGTATACAGTAGGTTCTTGTTCAGCTGATCGCGATACCAGAAGCTCCTGGGAATGCGACTCTCGGGAGAATTGATAGATAATCCCTGGACGACGTAACCTTTCGGGATGGGGGGAGGGGGGGGGGGGAGGGGGCGTGGAGTGGGGGGTGACCAAGAGAATTGCTACTCCGAGAACGTCGCAGTTCTGCCGGCTAAAAAGTGACAGCTGACAGTTTCAACCTCGTCCGATAATCTGATTTTTTCCAGACGACTAATTTCGCTGTAACATTTTCCGGAAAAAAACGATGTCGTACTGCGATTATAATACGGAACAATAAAAAAAAAATTGTCGCGCGATCTGAAATTGTCGGGCAAAAAGTTGCTCGGAAAAACGTGCAGTTCGATCTGTCGGGAAGTCGAGTCTCGTCCTGTCTGGTGGCTGGCGAACAGCCGCGAGGAATTTCGTGCGACGAACGATGGCGAAAGAGGAGGAAGACAAAAAAAATGATATCCACTTGGCACGAAAATCACGCGCGACCTTCGACCCCGCGACCGGTTTATCGGGCTCGAGACACAATCGCGAGCGGCGCGCGCTGACGTGCGCGCAGAGCAAACGCTCGCGACGAGCGAACCAAGGTGCGTGGCGGAGCTGCTGCTGCTGCTGCTGCGAGGATCGACGTCGTCCGCGCCGCCGCCGTCGTCGCGCGTGGAGAACGCGAGACGCGAGGACGACGAGCGCGCGACCGAGTCGACGCGCCGCCGCCGACGCCGGTGGATGCAGCGCGCGGCACGCGGAGTGTGCCCTGCCCCCCTTCACTCCCTTCCCCCCGCTCGGGCGAAGCGAGGGAAAACGACCGTAGGGGCCACTCCACGAGCGCGGTAGGTGGCTCACGCCGCGGCGAAATGATTACAAGCCGCGAACGCGCTCACTACACCAGCAATAATATCGAGTACAAACTCAGGCAAAAGCTGCTGCGCGAGCGTTGCTACTCGTCACTCTCGAAATATCGGACGTAATAACGCGGGCACTGAATTACGAGATATTTACTCACAGTGAAACACGCGATGGGTTTTGAAGAGGCGAAATATTGGGCGAAAATAAGATTTCGACTTTAGTGGGAAATTTCGGTAATTTTTTTGGGGAAAACATTGTATGTTATTTTTTTTTGTGAAGGTACAAAATGAGTTTTTCTAAATTTAAACAGCAATTCATTTACAAAGTTGCATCCTGCGCTCCACTGTAAAATATCATTGCGACGCTATTATTCGTATTATCTTCTTCTCGTGGCTTCCTACTTCTCGTTTGTTTTTTTTTTTTTTTTTTTTTTCATTCACTCGCCTGCAATTCCGCGAGGTCGCGGTTTTATATTGTTTGGTCCGAAAAGGAGAAAAAAGAATAGAGACCTCGCGTGTCTGGCGCAACTTGGGAAACGAGTTTTACGGTTTTGCTTTGTCTGCGAAAAACAAAATATAATGATAACAACAACCGCGACGGTAATAATATAATAATAATAATTCTCGAAGTTTCGAGATGAATCTTTTGCTCTATCGAAATGGTACATTATTTTTTTCTTTCATTCACTCTGTATTTCTAATCCGGAAACAACCGTTCGGAAGCGCGACGGCCAAAAAAAAAATCGGCGCAACAATGAGCGAACAAAATAAAAAAAGGAAAACAAAAAAAAATGTGCGAAGTTGCATCTGGTGACCCCTCGTGTCCATATCCCACGATCTCGAGATACGTCGACGAGTACCTACGTACGGCGGCGTTACAGATCCGGAGATATCGGTCTTTTATTAGTATACGATTTTTTTTTATATATATAATACGTGCGGCCCGCGGGCGCCGAGGCCGCCGCGAAGCGAGCCGGTCGGGAGATTAAAATCTCCGGTGGATCAGCGGCGCGGCGCAGTCGCACGCAAGAATTTTCAACTGGTTGCCCTCTCGCTCGTCTGCTCTTCCTTTTTCATTTTTTTTTCCGCACCCGACCGGCATCCCCATTTGCTCGCGAGGATCGCGCGCGAGAGGCATCGCGGACTAATAGCCATCGCTGCTGGCCGATGAGGTATATCGCGACCCTTCCGAAAAACCGTTTTACCGGGGTCTCGCATCGCCGGACACGAAATGTAGGTACAAGCTGACAAATCGACGCGGCTGAAGAGTATTAATGAACTGCGGATCGCGCAGAGCGTCGAAGCGCTAATTGTCGTCGACGCGCCGAGTTTGCCTTATATATATACCTGTAGTAAAGTGCCAGACCGAACAGAGAAATGCTATTTCGCCTGACGACCGCGGATGCATATTTTTGGAGATCGTCGACGAGTAGCCGAAGATCGATCGACTCGTTGACCAATCGTCCGTTCGACGCGCGAACGTCAATCAATTCAGTATGTCATAATCATCGCAGAGCAGATCGCGAATGTTCCGTTTCCTTGTCTCTCTTTCTCTGTCTTTCTCACTCGCCCATCGACGTAACAAAATCATCGCGCGACATTGTCCGCGCGCGCGATCCGTCGACGCGATCGGGTTCAGCCGGATTTTTCATCCCCGGCTGTCGCGCTCGCGAAAGCGTCACAGCGCGTAGCCTTTTTTTCTCTCTCTCTCTCTCTCTCTCATCTCTCTCGACGTTTTGTACTAAGTGGCCATATGGGGTCTCGCGACATAATGGGTAGAGCGCATGGGGCTCGACGAGCGAGCGAGCGAGCAAGCGCGCGGCGAGTGGCTCGAAAAAAGCTCGGCTTACAATCGCTCCGGGAAGATCTGAAAGAGCCGCAGGGGAGCTGCTGCAGTAGGCCCGGGGACCGCCGCGGAGCGAGAGAGACAGAGAGCAAAAGAGAGCAAACGAGAGCGAGAGAGAAAGAGGGAGAGTGAGAACTGGTACACGAGAGAAGGTCCATTATCAGGTTGCAAAACATACATCTGGCCGGTAGCCTGGGCACGCGCCCGCGGGCTCTTCTCCCGCCGCTATATACACTATGCAACGGGTACGGCACGCCCCTTTCATCCCTAAACCCTTTTCGGTATTACCCTCTCTCCCGCCGCCACCGGCAATCGAGATTTTTCGTTTTTTTTTTTCTTTCTTTCTCTCTTCCCCTCTCTTTCCTTCTCTCGTGCCTTCTCCCTTCGCCTCTCTTCCTCCTCGCTCGCTCCGCTCTTCAATCTTCCAAAGGCCACGGCGCCTCGGGCGAGAAAGAGTTAAAACCCTTCGCCGCGGCATTTATTTTAACGCCTCGAAATGGCAATTGATTTGCCTGCCGGCGCTGCGACTCACACAGGCTTTTTTTTTTTGGATATCGATTTTTCAATTATTTACCGAAGATCGTCGCGATCGAATGATCTTTTTTTTTCGGCTTTTTTGGATTGACGGGTGAATGTTGAGAGTAATCTAGACAAATGCAATTAGAAAATAAAATAAAATAAAAAATAAAAAAGAAAGATTTAACGCTATTTACATTGAAGCTAAAAGAACACCAAAGCGGACGAGAGACAATTCACGGGTGAGCCGAGCGAGTTGAAATCGAGGAGTCAATATTTGGTCGCGAGCGAAACTAAAGGACGAATCGGGTGGATATCTCTGTCCACACATATGACATATATATGTATATATGTGCCGCATGAATGCGCGTGTTTGTATATGTATCACGCGTGTATTTATTCGTGACGAGTGTCGGAGTCTGTGTGCTGTCTGACGCCTCTGGAGGCTGTCAGCGTTGAAACGCCCGTCACGCGAAGATTCGACGAGTGTCAATCGTCGTCCCCGGCCCGGACACGCCGCGGATCCGAGAAGCGAGAGTCTGGCGTACGTGCAACGCGCACGGTTTTACGATCCAAAAACTATCTAGTATAATTATGCGCTTTACGACGTTTACTTAATCGTCTCTTTGGGCGACACTGTGGATCTCTGGGAAGAGCTCGCGTTTTCAACACCGTCGAGTGACACGCGAGCGAGGGACAGCAGAGACGACGACGGCAGACGCGTCGCCGACAGCGATTTATTTGGCGACGAGAGACGAGATCCTTCGTTCACCATTTCGTGCGAGGTAAATAAATCCCCGAGGGTCGAGAGAGATGGCTGAAAATTCTAACATTTTTTTTTATAGTCTCGGAAATAATATTAATGGAATTGGAATTTTTTAAATAATTTCAGCCATCTTCGACTTTGGGGATTTAATTTTGTACATTTTAAAAGATTTTGTAATTGTCGCTTACCTCGATCGACTATCTTGCCGAAGAGATTTTTCCCGCGAAGAAAATTCTTTGTCGAGCAATTCCACCGCCTGTTGCGAAACTGGTGTTGGCACTCCATTATCGCCTGGTTGGCGCCCCTCGCGACCGCCATGAGGACGCCGGGGTTTTCCCGCGCCAGGCGTCGCTGCTTTCTCCTCAGGGTGGCGTAGACCGTAGGATCCAGGCTCAGCGCCGCCGGCGACATCGGCAGAAGATTGTTCGGCTCGCCCGCCTTCGCGATGCCCCTGGAAACACATGGAAAGCAGAAAGGATGTTACAAACGGTGGAGTCATTTTTTCTTCTGTAATTGCAATAAATTTTACAATCTTCCTCGAATGCCCAGGAGGAAAATTTGTTTCTTTTTAACAG